>CM050516.1:103080641-103680641 GCA_027563665.1 Antrozous pallidus | reverse complement strand
TGGTACAGTGGTGGGAGCCTCTGATGGGATTAAGTGGGTGGGGCCTGCATCCTCTAGCCCCACCCACTAAATCCCCAAGGGATGAGGGATGGGAAAGGGGGTGTGAAAGTGTCAGACCCTTTGGTACAGATGTGGGACTGGGTCTGGTTCCCACTGAGATGGGTGAAGGGCTGGAGGACCAGCTGGTGGCCCAGATGCTCCCTTCCTCACCCGACCTGCACCAGTGAGGCTATAGGATGAGGAGAGCAGGCTCCAGGAACCCTTTGGGAGAAAATGAGGCCTATATGTTGGGAACCATGGATGCTGGGAGAGGTGGGTGGCCTAGGAGCCCCCTCAGAAGCAGTGGCGGCCTTACTACCTCCTTCTTCTCCCACCCCCAACCTCTGGGAGAGAAGAGGGGGGCTCCTGGTCCAGGCTTGTGGCCTTTGTGTGATTTGCACCTGGCCATCTGTATCTGGAATAAGGATACCTTGATCTAAAATGAAACCCAGAGACAGGCAGTGGGTTGGCCACTCAGGCCTGTCTCAGTCATAGATGTCACACTGGCTCTTGTTAACGTAAAAAGGCCATTGAAACCTGTGAAGAATTTCTGTAAGTTTATTTGAGCCAAACTGTTGACATATGCTGGGAAGCAGAACCTCAATGAATTGAGATAAAGCTCCACAGAATGGCGGGTTACATTTGTATTTATACATTAGTGGCCCAGTGCACGAAATTTGTGCACATTAAAGGGGTATTAATTAAAGGAAATATTTTAATAGTGCTATTTGCCCTTTCTCTACAATAAAAGGTAATGAGTACAATGTATATGAAAATAATACATAATTTCATTAATAAATAAATAACAAAACAATATAACAACAATACGAATCCACAATAAACTATTAATTTTCCTGCATTTAAAATAGGATTGAACGTGTCCCTCACAGAGAGATGAAATCTATAATACTGCATTTGGGTGACTCGTGTTCTTATATTTTGTCTAGTATTATTGTTGAGAACACTGTTGTCTCTGAGTCTTAATGCAATATCTGTTCCCCAACCTTTTTCACCATGTGGAAAAAGAATAGGATATGTCATTGCATCTAATGTAGAAAACAGGATACTGATTCGTTTCACTTTAGTGGCATTTGGATTATTGGGATCTGGTTTACAATGAATGAGCAAGTCCCTTTCAAAAGGAGGTTCTCCATCTTCATTTCTGAATATGACAGCAATCTCGGTTACACAGGGAGAATTATATCTACCTGGGTCACTATTATGATCATATTTAATTGCCATAGTTACTTCTGTGGGAGCTATACTTTTTGCTGCTTCAGATTGGGCTTCCTTTTCTACCTCAGGTAGCATCTTGTACGATTTTGTTAATTCATTTATTTCATGCATGAGGTTGTTGATGTTGATCATGAGTCTTTCTGAGCAGGCCTGGTTTGCTGGGATTGCTAATCTTTTACGTGTAGCTTCGGCTGTATCCAAAATATAGAGTTGAGCAAACTTCCAAGAAACACCATCAGAAGGATGTAAAGTTCCAGTACGAAGATAAACTTGTCCATGTATTCTAAAACAGTATGGCCCATACCCTGATGGCGATGCAACATTTGCACCCATGGAAGCAAAAGCAAAAGAACTATTTATGGATCGAATGTTTTCCATGAAATTTTTACTGTCAGAATCTTCATTTGTCATTAATCTTTTTTTAAAAAATATATTTTATTGATTTTTTACAGAGTGGAAGGGAGAGGGATAGAAAGTCAGAAACATCGATGAGAGAGAGACATCAATCAGCTGCCTCTTGCACGCTTCCCACTGGGGATGTGCCCGCAGCCAAGGTACATGCCCTTGCCGGAATCGAACCTGGGACCCTTCAGTCCGCAGTCCGACGCTCTATCCACTGAGCCAAACCAGTCTTGGCATGTCATTAATCTTTTTAAATATGGTGGGTAATCTGGAAAATGTATATCATTTGGACAGACTTTCCCTTTGCTACAACATCAAGTAAATTTCCCATCAGATGGTTTTTCATTCGAGAAATTTAGTGATAGGCAAAATTCACATCTAACAGTCATTTCACCACAACTATGTTCGAGAATTGCATCCTTACGTACTCAATTTTCGCTGAGAAGGCAGTTCCTACTACTATTGCTAGTACTTGTCGATGACTGTTCTTTAGACATATTCTGTCTTCACCACTGCCTTCTTTCAACTTCAAAGGCACGTTGTTCTTTAGACATTTCCTGTCGAAGATCCTGGTGTTTTTTTTTGCTTCAGAGCGACGTTTTTTCTAATAGCTGCTCTTCAGATACATTCTGTTGCAGGCATCGCCTTCTTTCAAGATCAGACGCACGTCACTCTTCAGACATTTTCTGTCAATAACATCGGCACCTTTCTGCTACACAGCTCCATTAACAGTTTTTCTTTGGATATAGTCCCACCTCCCTATTGCCATGTTCTGAGATAGAGGAGAATGACAATCTTGACAGTCTTGACAGGCCTTTCAGCAGTGTGATCAACAGCTGATTTGGATAGATTCTGTGGGGGTGGGACTTCCTCCTACCTGTTGTCAGTTTCCACAGCTGGGATGCTGAAGCTGGGACTTGGGGGCCTTCCCTCTGGCGGTTGCCTTCCATTTTTGCTGGAATACAGCTGAAGCTACACATAAAACATTAGCAATGCAGGGGCCTCAGACGCCGCTGTGGTGAGTTCTCACTGCTGCCACTGACGCTGCCTAGTTCTCCGCGCCCAGGGGCCTCAGACACAGCTGTGGTTTGCCAGTGCAGCCACTGCTTGGTCTCCCACTCTTGAGGCCTGGCACTCATGCCTCTCGACCTTGTCCCTTGCTCCGATTAGCTGGTAGCATAGCCAATCAGGAGCCAAGGTATGGCCACATTTGCATGTTACTCTTTAGTTAATTAGATAGGATTGCAAACAAAGGAGGGATATAGGTGGGTTACATGAAATTCATTGGTGATGGATTAAGGAGGTGGGATGAAGCAAAGCAGTGGGAAACCCTTGGGATTGGATAAAAAGTAAAATGATGAACACATACTTGGGTGTAGGAACAATTAACATGATAATGAAGGAATTTGTGGTATCTGTCCTGGCAGCCAACCATATTAGGTTGTGCCCCAAGGGCTCCAGAAAAAGGTAAGTTACAAGTCACCCAGATATTTCAAGGGTATGTTATCATAAATGCAAAAACACAGATAGGCTCAGTTAAGGGAAAGGTTGACCATATCAGTGAAGATACTGGCCGAGGATGTAACTGCCCACCAAAACTGCGTTTAGTTAAAGTTTAATTTCAGACCATCCTCTGTGGTTACTTTAGGTCTCTGAGTTTGCAAGACCGCCATGCAGGCCTCCCTGAGCTTGTCAGGTCAGCATGTGGCCTCTTTCGTTCACACTCTCTCCCCCAAGTTTTCCATTTCCTGATCCTCTGCCACAGCCTCACTCACCCTGGCACCCCCTGCCCTACACTTTCAGAGCCTGTCTTTTTCTGCCTCAAATTCTGGGTACTAGTCCCTCTAGAAACCCAGGTGTCCTAGCCACACACCCCGAGGGCTGACCAGCCTTCAGTTTTGCCACTCCCTGTCCCTGGGGCCTGTAATCAGAGCCAGGCTCCAGCCTGCTTTTCCGGTTAGAGTTTGGAGGTGGTGCCCTGAGCTCCCCTCAAGGGGGTGGCAGGGCCCACGCCCCGGAAGTCCCGAGCCTTGAGCCATCCTCTAGTCCAGTGGTGGAGAGCCAGTCCTGACACTCAAGAGACCAGTGTCTGGAGTCAGAAGAGCAGCAGAGGAATTTTGCCTGGCTCCTAGTTAAGGGTAGGAGATGCCCTGGTTCTGAAAGAAGGACCCACGGGCCAGCTGGGTGACAGCGGTGCTGGGACAGCCCTTCCTGAGCCGAGAGGGCAGGCAGGTTCAGATTGGCACAGAGGTCCCAGGGAGAAGAAGTCGTGAGAACATTATTTGCTTGGCTCCAGGAAGGAGGTGAGGTCTGGGGGAGAGGGAAAGGGAACACACAGCTCCTGGTTTCTGCCAGATTTCAGCAGGGTGGAGCGAAGATCCAGAGCAGCGGCTGGCTCCTAGGGGGTGCCACCAGCAGGTGCCACTGCCTGAGGTCTCCACATCACACTTCCTCCTCTCTCACAGGCAGGATGATTCCACTGGCCGAGTTCAAGCAGTTCTCCGAGCAGCAGCCTGCCTTCAAGTTGCTCAAACCCTGGTGGGACGTACTGGCCGAATACCTCACAGTGGCTATGCTCATGATCGGGGTCTTTGGCTGCACCCTCCAGGTAAGGGGAGGGGCAAGGCGGGGTCTGAATGAGGGGTAGGAGAGGAGAGTCTATAGGGACTTGACTTTAAAGGGTGTGGCCTGGGGAATTTTGGAAATGTTCCTCTTATCCAAGGAAGGGGAAACCAGAGCCCTCTATACTCACAGACCAATTCTGAGGCCTTCCCATTTTCTCCATCACTGGCAGAAGCACTAAAGTCCTGCACATAGCTGTGGTGGTCCATTTTTTATAATACTTTTGTCCATAGAACCTAGTAAGAACTGAAGCTACCTTATTAATTTGGTAGGGCTGTCATACCAAAATATCACGAACTGGGTAGCTTAAACAGACATTTTTTATCTCACAGCTCTTAAGACTAGAAGTCTGAAATCAAAGTGTCAACATGGTTGGTTTCTTCCCAGGGTTGTCAGAGAGAATATGTCCCATGCCTCTTTCCTAGGTTCTGCTGGCTTGATTTATAGCTGATATTCTCCCTATATCTTCAGAGCATCTCCTCTGTGTGTGTGTGTGTCTATGTCCAGATTCCCCCTTTTTAAAAGGACACAGTCAGCCCAGCTGGTGTGGCTCAGTGGCTGAGCATCGACCTACGAACCAGGAGGTCACAGTTTGATTCCCAGTCAGGACACATGCCCAGGTTGTGGCCCAATCCCCAATGTGAGGCATGTAGGAGGCAGCCAATCACCAATTCTCTCTCCAAATTGTTGTTTCTATCTCTCTCTTCCTCTCTGAAATCAATAAAAGTATATTTTAATAAATCAATCAATAAAAAAGGTAGTCATATTGGTTTAGCGTCCACCTTAATGTCCTCGTCTTGACTCCATGCTCTGGAAACACTGCCACATTCATGGGTGTTGGGGATTAGGACTCCAACATCTTTCTGGAGGACACAAGTCAACCTAACTCTTTCAGTCAGACTGATGCTCAGGTTTAGTGACTCTTCTAAAGCCAGCTGGGGACAGTTGGAGATCAGGGCCTTCCACATCAGTCTACTTCTCTCCAATTTCCTGATTCCTCACCCTCTTTCACCCTCTTCCCTATTCCATAGGTGACACAGGACAAGATCATCTGTCTGCCCAGTCATGAACCCCGGGAGAACTTATCTGAGGCCCCATGTCAGCAACTGTTGTTGCAGGGGGTCCCTGAACAGATGGAGGGTCTGCAGGAAGTGAGCGGCCTCAAAAATAACCTGGACCTGCAGCAGTACAGCTTCATTAACCAGCTCTGCTATGAGAAGGCCCTTCATTGGTACCCCAAGTACTTTCCCTACCTGGTTGTCATTCACACACTCATCTTTATGGTCTGCACCAGCTTCTGGTTCAAATTCCCTGGCACAAGCTCCAAGATCGAACACTTCACCTCCATCTTGGGCAAGTGTTTCGACTCACCATGGACCACCCGGGCTCTGTCTGAGGTCTCGGGGGAGAACCGTAAGGGCCATGCCACTAGACAGGCAACAGCAACTGTGGCTGCTGAGGCAGGGCCAGGAAAGGTGGGGGAGGGTGAAAAAGAGAAGGTGCTGACAGAGCCTGAGAAGGTGGTGACTGAACCACCAGCTGTTACCCTGTTGGACAAGAAGGAGGGGGAACAGGCCAAAGCCCTGTTTGAGAAGGTCAAGAAGTTCCGTGTGCATGTGGAAGAGGGGGACATTTTATACACCATGTACATCAGGCAGATGGTGCTCAAAGTTTGCAAGTTCCTTGCCATCCTGGTCTACAACCTCATCTATGTGGAGAAGATAAGCTTTGTGGTGGCCTGCACGGTAGAGACTTCCAGGTTCACGGGCTATGCCAGCTTCTGCTGCAACCACACCAAGGCCCACCTTTTCTCCAAGCTGGCTTTCTGCTACATCTGCTTTGTGTGTGTCTATGGGATCACCTGCCTCTACACACTCTATTGGCTTTTCCACCGACCCCTCAAGGAATACTCCTTCCGTTCCGTGCGGGAGGAGACTGGCATGGGCGACATTCCCGATGTCAAGAATGATTTTGCCTTCATGCTGCACCTCATTGACCAGTATGATCCGCTGTACTCCAAGCGCTTTGCCGTCTTCCTCTCCGAGGTCAGCGAGAGCCGCCTGAAGCAGCTCAACCTCAACCACGAGTGGACACCTGAGAAACTTCGGCAGAAGCTGCAGCACAACATCAAGGGCCGGCTGGAGTTGGCGCTCTGCATGCTCCCAGGACTGCCTGATACTGTCTTTGAGCTCCGTGAGGTCGAGGCACTCCGCCTGGAGGCCATCTCTGATATCACTTTCCCCCCAGGCCTGTCACAGCTGGTGCACCTGCAGGAACTCAGCCTGATCCACTCTCCTGCCAGGCTGCCCTTTTCCTTGCAGATCTTTCTTCGGGACCGCCTGAAGGTCATCCGTATCAAGTGTGAGGAGCTCCGTGAGGTGCCTCTCTGGGTGTTCGGGCTGCGTAGCCTGGAAGAGCTGCACCTTGAGGGGCTCTTTCCCCCAGAGCTAGCTCAGGCAGCTGCCCTTGAGAGCCTCCGAGAGCTGAAGCAGCTCAAGGTGCTCTCTCTTTGGAGCAATGCCGGCAAGGTCCCAGCCAGCGTGACCGATGTGGCTGGTCACTTGCAGCGGCTTAGCCTGCACAATGATGGGGCCCGCCTGCTGGCCCTTAATAGCCTCAAGAAGCTCACAGTGCTTCGGGAGCTGGAGCTGGTGGCCTGCGGGCTGGAGCGCATCCCCCATGCAGTCTTTAGCCTAGGCGCACTGCAGGAACTTGACCTTAAGGACAACCACCTTCGGTCCATTGAGGAGATCCTCAGCTTCCAGCACTGTCGCAAGCTGGTCACGCTCAGGCTATGGCACAACCAGATCGCCTATGTCCCCGAACATGTGCGTAAGCTTCGGGTCCTTGAGCAGCTCTACCTCAGCCACAACAAGCTGGAGACCCTGCCCGCCCAACTGGGCATGTGCTCTGGCCTCCGCCTGCTGGATGTTACCCACAATGGGTTACACTCTCTGCCACCTGAGCTGGGTCTCCTCCAGAACCTGCAGCACCTGGCTCTCTCCTACAATGCCCTGGAGACCCTGCCTGATGAGCTCTTCTTCTGCTGTAAGCTTCGGACGTTACTCCTGGGCTACAACCAACTGACTCAGCTGTCTCCCCAGGTGGGGGCCCTCAAGTCCCTCAGCCGCCTGGAGCTCAAGGGCAACAGGTTGGAGGCTCTGCCAGAAGAACTGGGCAACTGTAGAGGGCTAAAGAAGGCTGGGCTTCTGGTGGAGAACAGCCTTTATGAGGGCCTGCCAGCAGAGGTTCGAGAGAAGATGGAAGAGGAGTAAAGCCAGGGAGGGGCAGGTTACAGTAGAGGCTTTCTGGATGCTTCCATACCAAAATCTCTACCACTGAGGTGGCCAGGTGGGCCCAGGCCAGGAGAGGAGAGGAGGAGCAGACATGTCAGCTCATGGGACCCAGGCAAGATCTTGGTACTGGTTTATCTGGGGCGACGAGAGGCTGTGGATTTGGGGTGGAATGGCATGGAGAAATGAACTCAGTCATAGATTCTCAGACCAAAATCACATCCCTGTCTTGGCTGGCTAGCTTGCCTCAGCCCTGGGCCAGAACTGCTGCTCCCCCACCCCCAACCCCCACCCCCGGACATTCTAGCCCAGTCAGTGCCACAAAAGGGGGTGAGGACACATTCCAATAGGATTTCAATCTTCTCCACCCTACCAAACTTACATCTGGGTTCTCTCTCAAGAAGGTGTCATAGACACAAGGCACCAGCACACACCGCCCTGACTTGATGTTAATTCTCTTATTTGGCAAGGTATCAAAATCAACATTCCCAGAAAACATCTCAGGCCCCACCCCTGAAAGACTGACTCAGGAGCTTTGGCTCGAGGCCAGGAACTTGCCTGTCAGTAAGTGCTCCAGGTAACCTGATGCATGTGGTCCTAGAGCGGTACGTTGGGAACTGCTGACCTACAGAGGTGTTACCTAGAGCAGGAACCTGAACCCTTGTTAGGTCTCCAGACCCTTTGAGAATCTGATGAAAGCTGGGCACCTCCTTCCTCAGGAAGATGCCTGTGTACACATTCATGCACAATTCTGCAACTTCAGGCAGTCAACAAATGCCATCAACTCCCCAAGCACTACTCATGGCTGTCCTAAGGATTGCAGACCCCAGGTTAAGAACACATGCTGTGGAGGGTACATTTAAAAAAATAAATAATACTAATTATCAGAACTATCATTCTGACTTCCTGTGTCCACCCTTGTTGTCTAAGCCATTTCACGAGACCAATTATAGGCCAGTAGCCACAGTGCCACAATAAAGGATATATGTCTCTGTCCTGGAGACCTCAATCAGGATAAATTAGGTGGCATCTCCTGTCTAGCTTTTTTCCTGGAGAACCACTCTTCTTTTTTAATATATTTTATTGATTTTTTACAGAGAGGGAGAGGGATAGAGAGCCAGAAGCATTGATGAGAGAAAAACGTCAACCAGCTGTCTCCTGCACACCCCACATCGGGGCTGTATCCGTAACCAGGGTACATGCCCTTGCCTGGAATTGAATTCGCGCCCCCCCCCCCCTCCCCCCGCCGATGCTCCAGCCACTGAGCCAAACCGGTCAGAGCTAGAACCACTCTTCTTATACCTTTCCTGTTATTCTCCTGACTCTATACTTAAAAAAAATTATTGATTGATTTAAGAAAGAGAGAGAAACATCATTTTTGCTGTTTTGCCCTTTTATGCATTCATTGGTTGCTTCTTATATGTGCCCTGACTGGAGCTCAAACCCACAACCTTGGTGTATCAGGCAGATGCTCTAACCAACTGAGCTACCCGGCCAGGGCTGACTCTATACTTCTGCATCTGCCTCACCTGTCAGTCATCACCAGAGGGGTCCCCTTGGCTGGATCAGCAGAGCACTTGGGGCAGCCTGCCTGACCCTGACCTCCTGGGCTCATCCACCTCCTAGGTGTCTGCTAAATGCAATTTTCTTCCTGTCCCTAGAACAAAGACAAGCTACTCTCCAGGGACCCAGAATTTCAAATGGGGACATTTTCCCAGCACCTTCAGACCAATTAAAGGAATCTTTAGGCTGCAAGGGCACCAGGCAGAGGCACCTAACCCCAGCGCCAGTCTTCTGAATTGTCAAGGAGGGCTCACATTCTGGGGTCCGGACAGATGGGGGCAAGTCTTAAAACGTCCCAGGTTAGTCTGACCTGAAACTCTAGCCTTGACTTTGGCCCTATCACTGAGGTCAGGGGTCACGCCCTGGGTTCCCAGGGCCCCCATCTCTTCCTACCCCCGCCTCTTCTGCCCCTGGCCAATCCTGAGCTTGCTGAAATGGAAGGGGCTTCCCACGGCTGCCTAATGATGAGCAAGCAGCAATTATGCATAACGGATCCTAATGAAATCTGTCCGAAGTGAGAAAGGAGTTCTGAGAGGGCATGGGTGTTAGAAATGGCCCAGCCAGAAACAGCGAAGACTAAGGCCACAGCCCTGGTGACCACAACGCCAGAGCCAGAGCCACAGCAGACCTCGTCTCCCCCGGTGTAGCGCTCGCGCGTCGTCCCCCGGCCCCCGGCGCCCCCCAGCCGTCGCTCCGGCAGAAGCGGAACGAGCGCTCGGGAATTCGCACCAGAGCTTCTCGGCGGGAGGCTCGCACAATGCCAGCCTCAAGCTCTAGGTGGCGTCAGCCCTGTGGCTGGGACGCCGCACGCACGCGCGGAGCTCCGCACTAGGGAACCGCGGGCATGCGCTAAGCGGGACGAGACGGCGGCTCGGCGGGGTCACCCAGACGCAGGCGCAGTGCGGTGTTTGTCTGCCGGGCTGACGGGCGGCCGGGCGGCCGGCGGTGCGCGGCTGCGGCGGCGGCGGGGAAGATGGCGGCGTCCTCCCTGGAGCAGAAGTTGTCCCGCCTGGAAGCAAAATTGAAGCAGGAGAACCGCGAGGCCCGGCGGAGGATCGACCTCAACCTGGATATCAGCCCCCAGCGGCCCAGGCCCAGTAAGCACAGCGACGTGGGGGAGGGGGCGGGCGGGGGCGGGGCGCGCTCTGCGGGAGGCCCCGCCCACATCCCAGGCCCCGCCTCCTCTTCCGGAGCTCTGGCTTCTCCTCACCGCTCCCCCCAGCTGTCTGCTCGCGTGGAGAGGGTCACGGTGACCCCGCGCCTAGGGGCTGGCGGGCTCCCGGACGGCCCTCCCCCAGCCTGGGGGAATTCACCTTTCTGGGGCCTGAGAGGTAGTTACTCGGCTCCAGGTGATGTTACCCCACCAGGTGACCTGCCCCCATCACCGTGATCTGCGGAGCCTCGGTCACCTACTGTGAGCCATGCTTCCTCTACCCCATGCGACTGTGACTACATCCAGGTCGCCACAAAACTCGCACTCATCTCTTTTAACCAGATGGTTCCACTCCCTTCATCTCAGTGAATGTTAAGAGAACCTTACCCCCACTTCACTCCTGGGTCCTTGCCATCGGCTTAAAGGGGTGATCCACTCATACTCACCTGGCCTGGGGACACCTGAGGTCACTTGATCACATACAATCTCCCTTTTTCCTTTGACCTGATGATTCTCCCACTCCCTCCCTGTGACTGGGGATCCCTTCTCCCCAGTCGGACTTTGACATTGGGCTCAGCAGCCTCCTACCACACTATACACATACACCAGGCCCTTACATACGCCCCTGACCAGTTTCACTACCACCGTCTTGGTGACTGTGTCTAGCTCCTCAAAAATACACACCCAACCTCCAGTCTGAGGACTTTGTCATTTTGGCTCAATGACTTCTTCCCCACTGGTCTGGGGACACCTGGTCTGGGGACACCTGAGGCCAATATGGTAACATCTAGCATCCCAGCACTCATATACCTCTCCTCTGATTCCACCATCTCAGTGCCTACCTTCCTGGCATCTTGTCATCTTGAATCAAAGAGTTGTCCCTCCAATACCCCCACCTGCCCCAGAATCACCATGATTACATTTAGTCTTGTTATGTCCCACAGAACCCCTCAAATCCTCTTGCAACTGTAGGGCATCAGATTTCCCTCTCCACACAGACCTAATGAACAGCACCCCACAATGCTTTCTGTGTCTTGTCTTCTTTAATGTCCTCTCTGATGTGACCCTTATAGTTTATGTAGCTCCTGTGGCATCATCCTGACAGAAGGAGGAAGACACCCTATATCTGGGTACTCCCCACTACCCACTACTCACCCAACCTGACCTTCACAGCCTGAAACCCCCCTCAGTCCCTGTATAGGACCCACTCCCCATCCCTCCCTTCCTGGGTCAGCTTGGGTTCCTCCATGAGAGGGTCTCCTGGGGGGCCCGATAAAGCCTTGAAGCTGTGATGCTGGCATAGACACTCCCTGGCCTGGGGCAGGAAGCCCAGCCAGGACTGGAGGGTCCATGCTGGGCTCTGCAGTGCTGCACGGTCCAGCCCCCCTCCCCCTGACCCACAGCATGAACAAGACAGAGTTGGATATGGGGCCTGAGGTGCCTTAGGGGGTGGCTGTCCCAGTTGCAGAATGAGGCACAGCGAGGCCCAAGGCAGGCAGGCCCTTGAGGAGCCCCACTCTAGGCATCTGTATCTGTGTCAGCTCCATCCCATCCTTCCAGTCCGCCCATCTGTCAGTTTCTACCCATCTCTGCAGAATGGTGCCTTGCACCTTCCCCTCCTCCTCATTATGATTTTATTTCTTTTCTTTTGGACAAATCGGTTGTTTCTGTTGTGATTTATCGTCGTGTTGTGTTTTTTTTTCTTCCTTCTCCCCATCCAGTTATTGTGATCACTCTAAGCCCTGCTCCTGCCCCGTCCCAACGAGCAGGTACCAGCCTTTTTATCATCGCTGCTTGGACATCTGCACCATTGACTTAACTGCTGCCCCAGCTGCAGAATCCCATCCCTCAGCCCTCATGCCGTGTGTGTGTGTGTTTGTGTGTGTGTGTGTGTGTACGTGTGTATGTGCAGGTGCTAGTACTAGTACACATACTAGTACACACCTCCTTGAACTCTCCCATTTTCTCAGTCTTTCTCCCTCCATGCGATCCACACCAGGCCCATTCCGCCTCTTCCTCTGTGTTCTCTCGCCCCCCCCCCCCCCTTACCTTTCTCTCAGAGGCAGGTTTGGACTCCCTGGTGGAGGAACTGGGCCCCCTCACTGACGAAGTATATCAGTCCTGAGGGAGTCACATGTGTGTGTGCATGTGTGTGTGTATCAGTGAAAAGGAGAGAAAGTGGGACCAGTGGGTCAGCTGTGCCTCTGTATCCACTTCAACAATTCAGGTAACATGTTTTGGCCCCTGTGTGCTAGGTCTCTTTTAGGTTCCAGGCGCACAGCAGTAATAAAGTGGACCAAGTCCCTCTCCTTGTGCAGCTGGTACTCCACTGGAGACGGGGTGGAGTATGAACAGTGAGCACTCCGTCGGGGGGGTCAGGAGAAAGCTATAAACCTTGGAGAAAAGGCAGAGTAGAGGAGGGATGGGGGCCTCAGCAGGGTGGTCAGGGAAAGCCTCTGGAAAAAGTAGGATATTTTTAACAATTAAAAAAACACCTGTATTATAAGTGCAAAACATGCTCTCTCTGGCGGGTGTGGCTCAGTTGGTTGGGCATCGTCCATGCACCAGAAGGTTGCTGGTTCCATTCTTGGTCAAGGGCACATGCCCGAGCTGTGGACTGCATCCTGGGTAGGGGGCATGCAGGAGGCAGCTGATGATGTGCTCTCACATAGATGTTTCTCTCTCCCTCTCCCTTCCCCCCTCTCTCAAAATCAATAAACTATTCTTTTAAAAAAAATGATCAGAAAAGTAAGTCCACCAGCACAGGATTAAGCCCTACCATGTCATGGAGGATTTCTCTGTTCCTGGATACATGATGATAAATAAAACCACTTCTGTTTTACTCAATGAAAATTCATGGAGAGCCTCAGGTTAGACCCTGGTGCTGGGCTGTCCATTATTTTGGTGTCTTGTGCATGGTTCCAGCTGCCCGTCACTTGGGAGGTGGGGGGGCAGCAGAATGGAGGTAGAAGAATGGCCCTGCCAAGGCCTGAGTGTGGGTGCCAGTGGGTCTGGGAATGGATGTGTATAGCACAGGCCCAGTGTGTGGGGGTGAGAGCCTGGTCCTGTTGGCCCTTGTGGATAAATAGGACGAGGTTGGGCAGTTGTATGTGTACCACCGTGTGTGTGTGTGTGTGTGTGTGTGTGTGTGTGTGTGTGTGTGTAAGATGGTGTTGGAGGCTCTGTTGCATCATCTGCCTGGCTGCATGTTTGTGTGGGTTTGTGCCATGCCGTGTGTGTGTGGGCGCGCACTGGCTGACAGCCTGATACGTCTCCGATTCCTGAGAGCTGCATGCCCCATGTTCTCTTATTCTCTCTAACTCATTGACCTCCTTCCTCCCTTCCCCCTCTCTCTTTCTCGCTCTCATTCATCTTCATGATCTCCCTCTGTCCTCTTGACCTGCTTCGTGGCCCATCACCATCTCAGAGCTCACTGACCACTCTGGGACTTTATGTCTCTGCCCCTCCCCACCACCACTTCAGGTCCCACTGTGCTTCAGTTTGCAGGGCTGGTGGAAGTCTGTTTCCTGGCAGCCCTTTCTGGGGCAGCTCAAAGGCCAGTGGCCTATCTGAGGGAGGGGACCCATGGGACATCAAAAAAAATTTGGAGAGGGCAGAGATGTGATCCTCCCCGCAGAGAGCTGACAGCGCAGGGCAGAAAAAGGACCCAGGTACTTCTCCAGGGACGAGAACCGGGCACTGTCTCAGGAGAGTCCATGTGCGGGGGGACAAAGCGAGGTTATTGAGCCAGAGGGAAGGGTTACGACCCTGGTCCAAGCCATGGCAGAGCAGAGGTGTAGGGACGCTACAAAGCTGGGGTGGGATGGGGGGCATTGGAGTTGAGGGTTCTGGGCTTGACTATGTCTCTGGAGTCCCCAGAACTCTATCTCTATTCCTGCTAGGCCCCAGGAGGATCTGTACCTCTTCTAGAACTGCAGGCTAGGGTCACATACTTGTTCCCTCACTCTGGCTCCCACCTTTCCTGGTCCTGGGTCAACAGGGCAAGGAAAGTGCTCAGCCACCAGCAACTCAAACATACCCATTGGTCACCGGGCCTGTGTTACTAGATGCTCACGGAACTGTGGGAAGAAAACATGGGCTGCAGTAGGAGGTGTGGAGAGAGGAGGGACATCAGCTGGAAGCAGGCCCCATGGGAAGGTGAACCTGGGAGGGTGCTTGTAGCCAGTGCCCTCCCAAGCCAAGGTGCCCATTCCAGAGTGCCAGGGCCTCTCAGGTATGAGGGTTCAATGGAGGATTGTGTGTCTACTCCGGGGGCCAACAACAGCTCTGCTCCTCCAACCTGTTGCCAACCCAGCCAGGGGAAGCTCCCACCCCCTCAGTGAACCTGATCTCCTGTCCAGGCCCCTTTCTGGCCTGTCTTTGCAGCACCCCAACTCTTGGGTAGCTGGGCTCTGGTCTTGGCTCCCGTCTCTCTGTCTCCTGCCCTCCCATTCCCTAACGCTGCCTGCCTGTCCTGGGCTGCCCGCTGCCTGCCCGCTGCCTGCCTGCCTGCAGCATGTTCAAAGCCCTGTGCATGCAGGCTGCTGGGAAGAACCAAACGCCTGCCTGGCCTAGCACCCCCTCCAAATCCCAGCAGTCCTATGGGGGCTATGCCAGCCAGAACCCCTCTCAACAGGACAGGCCCAGCTGGAATCCTACCCCTGCCACTGTCCCTGTTAGCCTCAGCTGTGCAAGCCAGGCTGGGAGGCTCGCAGATGAGCCTGCTGGCCAGAGGGTGGCCTTCCCTTACTCTGGAACAGAACATGAGGTGGGGGAACCCTGGGTCCCTCGCCCACTGTCTCCCCAGGATGGTCTGCCTCACTCTTGTTAGGCAGCCAAGTTCATTGCAGCCCACAGGGCCAGAGCGCAGGCTGACCCTGGCTGGCAGTCCTTGTGAACGTGGTCCTGAGCCTGGGCGCCGAGGCCCTGGGCCTGCTTCCTGGACAAACCTGGGGAGGAAAGGGACATGCCAGGGAGGACGCCTGTCTGAGGGATGCCATCAGATTCCCGGACTCATTTTTCTGTCAGCATTGACTTGGGGATGAACCGTTGGTCTCTGGGGACCACCATTCCCAGCCAGCCCACTCCATCTTCTTCCAGGGGAGGGAGATGGGAGAAATACCCTGAGAGTGGTTCCCAGGGTGAGGCGCCAGCTCCCCTCACCCGGCAGGGCAGGGGCTGCGCTAGCCTATCTTGAGGGTTCCTGGGAGGGGAAAAGCAAGATCCCTAGCCCCCAGATGCCAGCATTGGAGGTGGGGCCAGCTGCGTGCCAACCCCCTCCATGCCCCTGCCTCTCACCCCAGCCCTCCAGCTCCCACTGGCCAACGATGGCGGTAGCCGTTCACCATCTTCTGAGAGCTCCCCACAGCAACCCACGCCCCCTGCCCGGCCCCGTCACATGCTGGGGCTCCCATCCACCTTGTTCATACCCCGAAGCATGGAGAGGTGAGCCTTCATAATGGGGCCACTGACTTTTTTGGGAGGTCAGCTTGGAGAGGGTTGCTGGGCTAGCCCCAGGGAGGAGGTGGTGAAATATGTGGGAAACCCCTGTGTGTTGGGAGCTGGTGGTCTTAGGTTGGTCAGGACCCCGCCCCCCACTCACACCCTCACCCTGTTCCTCCAGTATCGAGATTGACCAGAAGCTGCAAGAGATCATGAAGCAGACAGGCTACCTGACTATTGGGGGCCAGGTACCACCCTTCCCCTGGCCCCTGGGCGGTGGGGGAGGACCCAGTGGGGCCAGGTCTGCGTGATAGGGCAGGGGCTGGGCAGACCCTCAGTCCTGATCCTCTTCACCAGCGCTACCAGGCAGAAATCAATGACCTGGAGAATTTGGGGGAGATGGGCAGTGGTACTTGCGGTCAGGTATGGAAGATGCGCTTCCGGAAGACGGGCCACATTATCGCCGTCAAGGTGAGCGCCCACTCCGCCCAGGTGAGTCCCATGCCTCTCAGCTCTGGTGCTAAGGATCTCCTCCCCTTCCCCTGCCGCCCTGTGCAGCAAATGCGGCGCTCGGGGAATAAGGAAGAGAACAAGCGGATCCTCATGGACCTGGATGTGGTCCTCAAGAGTCACGACTGCCCCTACATCGTGCAGTGCTTTGGGACCTTCATCACCAACGTGAGCCTGACTGCCCAGCCCCTGCTTTTCTGCGCACTCCCTTGAGTCTCTGTTGCCAGAGAGTGCCTCCCAGCCCCTGTTCTCTGCCCCTGATTGGGGTGGGCAAGAGGGTACGGCCACCCCCAAACCAAGCCTGCTGCCCTTGCAGACGGATGTCTTCATTGCCATGGAGCTCATGGGCACCTGTGCTGAGAAGCTGAAGAAACGGATGCAGGGTCCCATCCCTGAGCGGATCCTGGGCAAGATGACGGTAGCGGTGAGTGGCCAGGCTGGGGCAGGAAGCTCAGGCCCCCCCTCTCCCCCCGCCAGTCACAGTGCCCCCCTTTCCTCGCAGATTGTGAAGGCGCTCTACTACCTGAAGGAGAAGCATGGTGTGATCCACCGGGACGTCAAACCCTCCAACATCCTGCTGGATGAGCGGGGCCAGATCAAGCTCTGCGACTTTGGCATCAGTGGCCGCCTTGTCGACTCCAAAGCCAAAACACGGAGCGCTGGCTGCGCTGCCTACATGGCAGTAAGTGGGGGCTGAGTGGCCTGGGCAGTGCGCCTGCTCCAGCCACAGGGGCCCATTCTCCTCTTTCCCTGTCTACTCTTCCCCACCTCTTCCCTACAGCCTGAGCGCATTGACCCCCCGGATCCCACAAAGCCAGACTATGACATCCGGGCTGACGTGTGGAGCCTGGGTATCTCTCTGGTGAGTTGGGGTCCCTCCTCCTGCGGCTGGGCTGACCCATTTCTGGGAGGACAGCAGGAAGGGCAGGAGTGTGTTTTCGACCAATCCAGCCCATGACTTCTCAGGTGGAACTGGCGACAGGACAGTTTCCCTACAAGAACTGTAAGACGGACTTCGAGGTCCTCACCAAGGTCCTGCAGGAAGAGCCCCCGCTGCTGCCCAGTCACATGGGCTTCTCGGGGGACTTTCAGTCATTCGTCAAAGACTGGTGAGGAGCCCCTACCCAGGCCTTCCAGGAGGGGGGCAGGTCAGATGTGGCCTTAAGCTCGAAGCAGCCAAGGAAGTTTGGGGTGGGAGGATGGAAAGCCTGCCCTCATGGGGTGGGACAGCTGTGGGTCAGAAGCCAAAGCTTTGGGAGCCATGACTTGGGTTTGGACTTGGCCTGAGGTGACAGCTGGCCCCAGGGCATTTGGCTGGGTGGCCTAGGGCTTCACCCAGTGAGTTTTAAACAAGCGGCGGGGGGAGGGCGGTGGGCATCCTGCGCCACCAAGCAGAATTATGCCGGCAGGATGTGCACATCGGCTTCTGCTCAGGGAGACCCCGCCACTGCACCTTACAGCGTGGTTCAGGCCCGGCCCTCTGGGTGTCCCATGGTGACACAGGGCAGGGAAGATGCAGTAGCTGCTCCCCACAAGGTTTGCAGACCCCTGGCTCAGCAGGCAGACCAGCCGAGCCCCTCCAGCCTCTCACTTCCCTTCCTCCCTTCTTTCCCCAGCCTTACTAAAGATCACAGGAAGAGACCAAAGTATAATAAGCTACTTGTGAGTACCTGAGGCCCTCCCCTCCTTTGCTCCCCACCGCCTACTCATCTGCACACCCGGGGCCTGGGTGAGGCCAGCAGCTGCCCTTGTTCTAAGCCCCCCCTCGGGCCCTGCAGGAACACAGCTTCATTAAGCGTTACGAGACGCTGGAGGTGGATGTGGCGTCCTGGTTCAAGGATGTCATGGCGAAGACTGAGTCACCGAGGACTAGTGGAGTCCTAAGCCAACACCACCTGCCCTTCTTCAGGTAGCTGCGTGGCGGTGGCCAGCCCCACTGGGGGGAGGGGCCAGAGAAGTGGCCACAGGTCCCCTCTTCCCTACCCAGCCACCCAGCTGCCCGCCAAGGGAGACCTGGGAACTGGATGGCCGCCGAGGGCTGAGGACAGAAAGTAGGGGATGCCAATCCAACCCCGACTCCCTACCCAGCAGCCACGGACAGATGGGCTCACCAGGTCCTAGCCCTTCCAGTCCTGGGGTCAGCCGGCTGTACAAGTCCCCCCAACAGACACTGTGAACGGAAGACAGCAGCAGGCCATGAGCAGACTTGCTATTTATTCAGTTGTAACCCCTGGTCTGGGGTGGCCACCAGGGGCCAGGAAAGAGTCACCCTTCTTGCATCCTCCCCATGGTGTCCCTTCCACCTTCGTGGTACACATGCTCCCTGTCTCTCTCTGCCTCTGTCACCTCCCTTGATGCCTCTCTGGTTTTCCCTGTCTCCCTTCCTGTATCTGCCTCTCTCCTGGCCCAAGCCCACGCTGTTATCCACAGCAGGATTCCTCGGTCCACTTAGGTCTGTGGCGAGCAGGGAGTCCTTTGGCTGGCATCCTCGTCCCAGGAAGGCAGGCTGGGCATTATGGCTGCAGCTGATCCAGGCTGTGGGGGCTCTGGCGCTTGCGCGCTCTCTTGCTCTCTCTTTTCTCTCTCTCTCTTTGATCTCAGGGGGTCCTTTTTGGAATTTATTGTATTTTATTGTACTTGGTGGGGTATTTGGGGGATGGAGGAGGAAGAAGAGCTTGTTCTCATGGGGTTTGTCAGTATCTTCAGAAACTTTTACCAAAGTCATGTTTAGCTGCTGTGGTATAGCCCCCAACCTCCTGTGGCATTGGGGGGCTGGAGCCAGGTAGGGGCCTGCCTGGGCCACTGTGCCTTGTCAGCCTGTTTTGGAGAGACTAGTCCCAAAGGTGGGTGCTGGGGGCGGGGGCTCCTCCCTTGGGGCTGGAGACTGGCCACAGCTTGGTGTGAATGAGGACCTCAGGCTATGTGTGGGGAGCCTACGGGGCTGTGGCCACACAGGGTGGCCTTCAGGGAAGGTGGGTATGGGGCATGGTGGGAGGCAGTAAATGCTGGTGTGACAGGAAAAGGGAGTGAATGGCAGTAGTGGGGGTCACAAGGCCCAGGGAGGCAGGGATTGAGTGTATAGGGAATGGATGTGGGGGTTTGAGGATGTGTGACAGGGACAGAAGTGGGGCAGGCCTAGGGCTGGGGGTGGGAAGGCAGTTATGTCCTCGCAGTGCCCCTGAGCACCCCTCAACTCCCCCAGAGCTGGCCAGTCCCCAGCCCACCTTGAGGATAGGCCATGGGGCCCCTCTTCCCCCCACCCCCCTCAGCAGCAGTCAAAGTAGGAAGGGGGGATTCCTTTTTTGTTGGTGATGCATGCAAATCAGTGGACAAACATTCACATACCAACCAACGCCAAAGGGCCCTGGCTGTAGCTGGAGCAGTGCGGACTCAGCATAGGCTTCACTGTAGCCTCTCACTACCCTATTGCCTCGTTACTCCCAACATAGTCCCAAAAGGCCGCATGTTTAAAAAGTACTTGTCTTCTCTCTGCTCCCCCCAGGGGTTTGGGGTGGCTACCTTTCTTGCCCAAATCCCCCTTGTGACTGGATGGGGCAGGGTAGAGGTAGGTGGGCAACGGGCCTGGCTCCACCCTCGGGAGGGTCCCAGCAAAGAGGGCTTTTGCCCAAAACCAGAAGGTCAAGTGGCTGGTTCCAGGGCCAGCAAAGGCCAGAGGCCGGCTGCCGGTTTATTTTATTTAACTTAATTTTGTTTATGAGTGTGTGTCTGCCTGTCCTTCCCCTTCAGTGTTAATTAAGTGGGAGCCCTGGGGGAGCCTGTCCTCCCCCTGCCCACCTCTCCCCTGTTTCCTCCCTCTATCTCCAGTCACCAGCCGTCCTTCTGGGCCAGGCAGAGGGCTGAGCGGGCAGGCAGGAGCCTGGGGCGACTTGGCCCAGCCTACCAGCCCATGACCCCTTCTCAGGCCGCCAGTATTGCCCCTTCCCTTTTTAAAATGAAACACCCTCGTTTGTAACTCCTTAGATGCTTGAGAATAAACCCCTCCCTTTTCTTCCACTGAGTCTGGTGTGATCTGAGCCTTGGCTGGGTAGGGCTTGAGGTGTGGGAAGGGTCTGTAAGCCCTGACCTTGGGGTTGGAGGGCTGGGAAGTGGTTAATTCTGGTGGATAAGGTCACTGCATCAAAAGGGAAACTGAGGCAGGGTTGTGGCTGGGAGGGTGATCTTGGTAGTTAGTGATTTGCCCAATATCAAGCAGGCAGTATGGAGGGACACCCGACCCCCAATAGCCAGAGGTCCTGCTGGAGAAGAGCTCTGAATCCCTGCAGGCCTTGGGGCAGGGCTCAGGTGTCAGCCCTCAGTCTGCCGCCCCCGCTCTTTGCTTCCCGGAGTGGCTGCCCGCCCGGCCAAGGACAGGGACACCTGCTTACCTGCTGGGCTTGGGTGCTGCCTGGACTGGTGCCTCTGCCTCTGGCCCCCACACATTTACCACAGCCAGTCCAGCATGCGGGGTACCACGGTCCTACTGCTGGCCCTGCTCCCAGGGATCTCCACCTTGCCCAGCAGGCCTCCTGGTATGTAGGGGTTGGGAAATATATATGCCTTCATGCTCCCATTCCTGTACCACCCTTTCTGAACCTCCTATCTTGCCTTGGGGAATGGGTGTGTGGGCAGTGGGGTCTACCCCTGTCCCCCATTTCCAGGTTCTCTGGGATCCCCAACTTCAAAGTTCCCAACAGTCACATGAGGCCAAGTACTGTGGGAGGGGAAAGGTCCGTGCAGATACTTTTAGGGAATGTGTGTAGGGGGGCCATCATGAAGCAGACATGTATGCACTGCATGTGCATGTCCGTCCTCCCTGATTAGAAGACCCTGTCGGTGTTCCTGGTGCCTCTACCTTTACTGCGATGCCCTCAACCTGAGAGGGAGAAATCTGGACAAAAGGAAAGCCTGGTGGCCTGGCTGGGCTTGGGCTGCGCCAGAAGGGCTGAGGGAGAGCACCGTTTCCCTTCCCCATCCCTTCCTTTGATGACAGCACCTGTCTCCCCTTAGGGAAGGGTGGTGGCCCCGCGCCCCCGGCCCTGCTGCAGCTCCTGAGCTCCTCGGCCCCTTCCCAGTCTGGAACTCCCTCTCTCACTGTGGGGGAGGAAATCAAAGTCCAGAAAGGGGAGCCCCTCCCCAGGGGCTCCCAGCTTTGTGCACAGCCTCGCTGCTGGGCTGCGATGTCCCATGGGTCCCCAGGGAATACGTCCTAGAGCCGGTGTCCCGCCTGCGCTGAACGAGGAGCCCAGCGCGAGTGAATTCTCCACGCGACATTTTCCAGAGGAGGCTAGGAGGCTGAATCATTTGCTTGAGGGCCTAAGGGGCAGCCCGCTCTCCCTTTGTGCCCCTTTCTGCCCCGCAGCGCCCCCCTTTCCAGGGGCGCCCGGTTCGCGGCTGCGGCGACCCCTTTTCCACCTAGAGCTGTCGGACGTGCAGGACGCGTTCCAGCGGCGCGCAGGGCCCCTCGAGGTGCCGGCGGACAGCCGCGTGTTTGTGCAGGTGCGGACAGACGGCGGGCCGGGCCGGGGGCAGGTGGGCGCAGCTGGATCCTGAAGGCGAAACTCCACCCCCAGGCGGCCCTGGCCCGGGCCTCCCCGCGCTGGAGCCTGGCCCTGCACCGCTGCTGGGTGACGCCCTCCTCACGTCCGGCCCCAGGACCCATCCTGGCGCTACTGCGAGGGGGCTGTCCCGCCGATTCCTCGGTTACCTTCCCGCCGCCGCGCCCTGGGGCCACCCGCTTCAGCTTCCGTCTGCGCCCGGTCTTCAATGCCTCTGTGCAGTTCCTGCACTGCCAGCTGAGCCGCTGCCGCCGCCGGGGACTCCGCCGGCCTCCTGAACCTCTGCCGCTGCCGCCCCGGGCGCCGGTGTGCGGGCGCAGAGCAGGGAGTCCGGGCTCCTGAGGCGGGGGTTGGGGGTGGGAGGCGGGGGGTGGGGGTGGGGGGCGGGGGGTGCAGGATCACCTCCAGCATTTGAAAGAGGAGCCTCTCGGGTTCGGGGAATCTTGGGGTCAGGGCGCTTTGGAGCCTGGGGCATGGGTCCCTTGGAGCTGGGGGTAGATACTGGGTCTCTCCCAAGCCGGGCACGGGGCTTGAGGGGCCCCAGGGGCTCTGCACAAGGGTTCCTCAGTGAACAGGGGGTGTAGACACTGGATTCCTTCAGGGCCATATCACCAGGACCCCCTTAGGTGGGCCTCTGAGGTCCCCCAAGGCTGGGTGGTTGGATAAAGAAAGCCGCTAAGGGGCCACATCTCTGGGTTCCTGAAGTTGGAATCCACAGGTCAGATGCTCAGAGAGCCGGGTCATGTGACTTCCTTGAGGGGCTAAAATTTGGAGCGTTTGGGAGCTGCGTGGCTAGCTGCTTGTCTATCTAAAGGGCGGGCTTGGGGACCCCCAAGGGGTCAGATTCACAGGGATCTTAGTGGGGGGACTCCTGGTTGCAAAGAGTGCCAGACACTCAGATCTCTCAGGAGCCCTGGGGAGGAGCTTCTGGATCCCGGGCCCTCACAGCCCCGTCCCTGCCTTTCTCCCCTCCCCAACTCCCTGCAGTGTCTGCCTCAGGATGAGGCGTGCGCCAGCAGCGGCAGCGGCGAGAGTCTGGGCGCCAGCGGCCCCCACCTCCACATACTGACGCAGCCCATCGTGGTCACCGTGCCACGGCCGCCCCTCAGTGAGCGCGAAACCCTCTGCCAGGCCCCTGGGGCAGGAGGATCGGGGTGGGAGGACTTCTGGGGCCTGGGCCTAGTCTCCGCGTTGTGCTCCCCACAGGGCCACCCAAGGGCGTCCCCGGCAGAGCCGTACGCCCCGAGCCTCCTGCGCTGGCGCCCGTGGCCCTGGAGCCCGCACCGCTGGTGGCGCTGGTAGTGGCCGCCTTCTTGTTGGGCGCCGCGCTGGTCGCCGGGCTTGGCCTCGTGTGCGCGCATTCAGGTACCAAGCTTGGCCCACTCAGATCTTCGCGTCACCCCCAGAATATTCCAGTGCTTTGGGGTCGGGGTCACTGCGTTCCCAGCTTGCCGGGCCTGACTATCCTTAGACCTGCCTCCGCTATGCCCGTAGCAGCCCCCAGAGGGCGCCCCTGCACAGGGCCAGCGTCCAGCAACCCCTACTGCTCCGGAGCCTGCCTCTCCCTTCCAGAGCCCCCACCTCCCAGCCCACCCCCAAGAGCCTCGCCTAGCGACCCCCAGCCCAGAAGACCCCAGTAAGGCAGGTGAGTGTGTGTTTGTGAGAGCTGGAGGAGGGAGGTGATGATAATAACTCTTCATAGCGCTTTCTCTGTGCCGGGCAGTGTTCTAAATGTTTACTAATTTAACCCTCATAAAAACCTTTTGGTAGATACTATTAAAATCCCCATTTTAGAGAAGAGAAAAATGAGGCACTCTTTGCAGTTAAGTCATTTATCGAAGGTCACAAAATTTGGTGGAGCTGGGATTCAAACTCAGGCAGTGGGTCACCCGTGGTAGACGGCGGGCTGTGTCTAATGGCACTAGGTGAGAATTCAAGATTGAGACCTACCATTCTCACCCCCGCACGCAGACCAATGAAGGAAGCCAATCATCACGTGAGAGGGAGGTAGCTTTTCTAGTGTCCTCCCCCTAGGGTGGCCTGGATCGCCCCTTCAAGGGATGGCGCGCCCCCAGCAGAGTCCAGGGACGCGCGCACCCGCCGGACTTATGTCGCAGCAGACTCACCAGTCTGGACCGCAGCCTTCGACCCACGGACCCCACGGGACCACGATCCCTGCACCTCGCCGCCTCACTCCTCCCACCCGGACTCAAAATAAACATCTGGTCTGACACGCAGAGTTCTGAAGTATGCTTGTGCGCAGGGTTGGGGGTGGGGAGCAGGAATCGGAGGCTTGGCATCAGGACTGGGAGGGTTCTGGGCTGGAAGAGGCCCAGACTGAGAATTGGAGCTTGGGGGCGGGCTCAAGTGCAGATAGGGATCAGTGGAGATCTAAGGGCGTTTTGTCCTAAACAGAAAGTGGCTCCCGACCTCCCCCCACCCCCAGGTTAAGTTTTAAATCCCGCTTTCTTCCTCCGCCCCAGCACCGGACCATCTGCCTCTTTAGATCTTCCCATCTTCCCAAATCCAGGCCTTCTTTGCTCTCCACTTGCACCGCCCGGACCCTGCCCTCGCTAGAACCTCGACTCCGGCCTCTGCTCCAGTCTCCTCTCCCTTCTAGTCTAGAGCTCCCCAAATCCTTTCTGCCCGAGCTTCGAGCTCCCCTGGGCATTGACAAGTGCGAAATGACTAGTTCCATTTTACAGATGAGGAAACTGAGGCCGGGTACAGGTAAATCACTTCCTCAAGGTCTCCAGCGCTGGGCGATCCCACAGCTTGGCTACGACTGGGCGGGCAGCTTGCCCTTCAGGCCTCTTCGAGAAGCCAGTCACTCTGCAGGAGTTTCACAAGACTTAGTCCAGAAATGGCGAGAGGGCACGAGAGCTAAGTGGGCTCCAGTGTACAAATGAGATCAAATAGGGACGGGGTAGGGGGGCGCCAAGTTCGCCGCCGCCCGTTGGGATGCCAGCCTCCCTCATTTCCCAGCCACACCACGCCCTCTGCCTCGCACCGCAGAGCCACGCCCCTGTCCGCGCCCGCGCGGTGCTTTCCGGCCCTAGCGGCCTCCGTAGCCCCGCCCGCGGGGGAGCGGCCCTGGTCCGCCAACTGTGCGTCGCCGGCATGAAGCCTCCACCCCGGCGACGAGCTGCCCCGGCGCGCTATCGGGGCGAGGTGGCCGGCACCGCCGTCTGGAGCGTCCTCGAGAAGCGGCAGCTGCTCCGTCTACTGCAGACGCGGCGGGACCAGCCGGAGCCGGACGTCGCCGAGCTGGCCGGGGAGCTGCCCGGCCGGAGCGAGGCCGAGGTGACGGGTTCTCGGAACTGGAGCAAGGCTGGACGCGAACCTGAGATGTGTGCCAGGAGGGCGGGTGGGGGAACACGAGGAGTAGGACAAGTGGCGTGGCGGGGCGGGGCGTGGCGGGGCCTGGGCTGGACGAGCGCGAGGCCGGGGGCGGGGCGAGCTTGGCGGGACGGCCGGGCGTGGGCGGAGCATGCGCAAGGCTGAGGGCGGGGCGGGGCGGGGCGGGGGCGGGGGCGGGACGCACTGCAAGCAGGACTGAATGGAGACCCAGACTGGGCGGACGTGGCTGACGGTGCAGCGCAGCAGCTAGGCGGGAATGAGATTAAAAGAAGAATCAGGAAATGGGGTGCAATGGACGAAAGGGAGCTGAATAGCGTAGGTCTGCAGGAAGGAGCCAGATGGCCTGGACCTTATATTTTTATGAGGTCACACTTGGGCTTGGACCACAGACCCTGGGCAGAGACCCTGTGAACCTTAAGGTTGGTTGGACCTTGGCTCTCACCGCAAGCCTTGGGTTTGTAGAAAGCCATTTGGTCTCCTTTCTCTTCCCCAGATTCGGGATTTCCTCCAGCAGCTCAAGAACCGTGTCGCCCGGGAAGCCATTCAGAAGGTGCATCCAGGTGGCCTAAAGGGTCAAAGGCGTCAGCCCCCAGCTCCCATCGAGGTGAGGATGGGCAAGGCTCTCTGGAAGATGGGTGAGAGTTGGGAGGATAACTTGGTCAGAGGATCCTCAGGAAGGGGGGCCTCCTAAGAGTTGATTGTTGTGGGATGACTTCCCTGGGCTGACCATGTATTTTCCGTTTGCCCTGCCCAGGTGTGGACGGAGCTGGCTGAGAAGATAACAGGCCCACTGGAGGAAGCTCTGACTGTGGCTTTCTCACAGGTACAACCCCTAGGGAGGCCAAGGGGTCCCTAGGGACAGGGTCATACACAAGAGCCTAAGAAAGGTATGGATCTGTGTCTTGGGCCCTTCCTTCTGCTAGTTTTGGCCCTTCACTGGACACCTTGAGCCTCAGTACTTCTCCTCTCAGGCCATCTTCTGTGAGCAGGTGGGGGTGGAGGGCTCAGCACAGTTAGCAGGGCAGGGGGCTGACTGGACTCCTGCTTTTCCCTTCCTTTTCTGTCTGCCTGTCAGGTGCTCACCATCATGGCTGTGGAGCCCATCAGCCTCCTGTACTCCAAGCCATCCAAGCCTACGCAGGCACGTGGGAAACTACTGCCCCTTAACACCCCTAGCATACAAGAGAACCCAAGTCCTGAAGCTGCTGGCCCCACCCCTGAAGCACCTGCTGGCCCCTCTGCTGAGGGAGACCTCAAAGTGGACTTTGAAAAGATCTACAAGTACCTATCATCCGTCTCCCACAGCTACCATGGCCCTGAGCTTTCCCCAGCTGGTGAGAAGAATGGGGGAGGGGGCTATGGTGGTGGTTGTCCAGCCAGCAAGTCCTGACCTTTTACCCTTCTCCTCGCCATCCACCACCAGAGTCAGCTGTGGTCCTTGACCTGCTCATGTCACTTCCTGAGGAGCTGTCTCACCTGCCCTGTGCAGCCCTGGTTGAGCATATGATGGACACATACCTACACCTGATGGCCCCCCAGTCTGACCCCAGCAGTGGGAACCTGGGACCAGAAGCTGAGGTTTGTGAGACTGGCTCTAGGGGGCAAGAGGAGTCCAGTCAGGCCAACCCCCAGGCCCCTAAGAATGCCAAGTCCAGCAAACCGAGATCTGCCTGGCAAGTAGTTGGGGTTTGCCCCCTGAACCCATTTCTGGTGCCCCTGGAGCTTCTGGGCCAGGTAGCTACTCCTGCAAAGTGAAGGTCCTAGCAGACTGATCATACACCAGACATCTGTCAGCACCTGGCCTTCAATTCTGCTTGAGCTGACACTGGGTCTTCATGAGGATCTGGTGCTGGTGGAAAGCCCCTCACTGGGGGGCAGTGCCAAGTGGCCTTTAGGGAGCTCCATACAGCAGGGGTCTCAGAAATGGAAGCCCGGTTTGTGCAGTTCAACCACAGATCTTAAGTGGGGGCAGCCAGATGGCTGGGCTTATAACTGAATAAAGTTGTCAACCTGTCTCTTTTTTTAGAGTTGATTTTAGACAGAAAGAGAAACATCAATTTGTTGTTCCACTTATTTATGCATTAATTGGTTGATTCTTGTATGTGCCCTGACTGGGGATTGAACCCGCAATCTCGGCATATTGGAATGACACTAACCAACTGAGCTACCCAGCAAGGGTTGTCACTTTTTTCTGTGACTTAAAGGCGGCAGAGCCCTGGCTGCTGTTCTCAGTGGCTAAGAGTGTCGAGCCATGCATCGAAGAGTCATGGGTTTGATTTCTGGTCAAGAGTGCATACCTGGGTTGCAGGTTCAATCCCAGGCACTGGTTAGGGCACATGCAGGAGACAACCAATTAATGTCTCTCTCCCTTTCTCCTTTCCACTCTCTAAAAGTCAATGGATAAAATATCCTTAGGTGAGAATTAACAGCCACAAAAAGTGGCAGTGGTGGCTCAGTACATAGGGAGATGTTGGAGGTAGGGGAGAGCTTAGGGTCCAGGGGACCAAGGGGCATGCCAAGGAGGAGGGTGCAATCACTAAATACTTCCACTGCCAGGCTTGCTCCAAAGCTGCTTTGAGTGACCTCAGTTTGGCTATGAGGGGACCCTTGGTGATTATGTAGAGGGTCAAGACAAGCTTTAGCTTGAAAGGTGTCAGGGGAAGGTTTTCTGAGCAGGGTGACCTTATACAGATGGAAGGGGTGGGGTGGGGAGGGCACCAGCGGAGTGAGAGTGTTAGGCAAAATGAATCTTTGTACTTAACCCAGTCACCAGGACCACCCGTTCACACAGAAGGGGTGGGCCCGTATCACCTGAAAGGAATGTTCTTGCATACACAAGTGGGTCTGTTGCCACTTGGCTATATCACCTTTCCCTCCCCTGCTGGTGTGAACCACTTTTGTCCATAAGTTCCCTTATAAACTTTAAAAATAGCTTTAGCCAGTTTGGCTCAGTGGATAGAGCATCGGCCTGCAGACTCAAGGGTCCCAGATTCGATTCCGGTCAAGGGCATGTAACTTGGTTGTGGGCACATCCCCAGTGGGAGGTGTGCAGGAGCAGCTGATTGATGTTTCTTACTCTTTACCGCTCTTCCTTCCTGTTACAAAATCAATAAAATATATTTTTAAAAAATATATTTTATTGATTTCAGAGAGGAAGGGAAGATAGAAACATCATAAGCATAACCAATGGACAGAGACTCCAGGAGGGTGAGGGCATGAACAGGAGTGGGTGGGGGGCAATGGGGAGATAAGTACACATATGTAATACCTTAATAAAATAAAAGTTGCTGGCTCTCAGCAGGGCCGGTGTTGAGTGGTTGAGCATTGACCCAGGAACCCAGAGGTCACCTGTTCAATTCCCTGACGGCCCATGCCTGGATTGTGGGCTTGATCTGATTAATGTTTCTCTCTCATTGACATTTCTATCCCTCTCCCTCTAAATAAAAAAAAAACATTAAAAAACAAACATCAATGATGAGAATCATTAATCGGCTGCCTCCTGCACACCCACTACTGGGGATCAATCCCACAACCAGGCATGTGCCCTTCCTTGACCAGAATCGAACCTAGGATCCTTCAGTCCACATTGCCAGCGCTCTGTCCACTAGCCAAACCAGGTAGAGCCCTTATAAACTCTTGATGTTGCCCAAGGGTAGGGGTGGACTGTGCCATGTTGCAGGTTAGAGAGGGTCCTCTGAGGTAGCTTTGGGGAAGCAAGGGGAGGAGCAGAGCTGGGTAGAGTAGGGAGTTGGGAGTCCCACCTGTTGTTAAAGGCCCCAAATTCCTGGAGGTGCTTTTGGGTTTCCTCGCAAGGGGTCCCCCCTATAGCCTCTAAGGATGTGGGTTCAGGGGAGGGCAGAATATGAACCAGTGTCCTTCCATGGAATGGCATTCCCCCAGGCCTAACTAGTCCACTGAGAGCCCAAACATTTCTGTTCCAAGAGTCTGCATTCACTCAGCCTTCCTTTTATAGAAACCCTCACTTCTCCCCACACACATTGCACACGGCTCTCCCAGGATGTACAGCACATTTCCCAGGTGGGTGGGGGAAGTCAGCCTACTCCATGATCAGGACCCCACCACACACACACCAGACCCACAGGTTCCCAGGGTTACGTGATGACACGGGAAGGAGACCAATGTCAGAGGAGTTAGGAGCTGAACATATAATTGCAGGCCATGCCAGTTCTTGTAGGGCTGGCTGAGGGCGCCCCATCCCCACTGCCCACTCTTAAGCCCATTCCCCAGAGTCTCCCTAAGTCAAGGGAAAGAGGAGGGTGTCTTGGCTGTGCCTAGAGCCAGTGGTATTGAGATGGTAACACACCAGTTCCCCTTAGTATGAGTCCAAGTGCAGCACTGGGCAGGAATGCTAACTCGGCTTTCTGCTTGGCTCAAGTAAGCGCTCAATAATAGCTTTTATTATCACCATCTACTCAGAGCCAGAAAGAGTAAGAAGGCATGAGGAGGGCATGGGAGCAGGGAGATGGTATGGGGCGTGGCAGGAGGGATCAGGGGTAGGTGTCAGTATTGCCAGTGACTGGCATACAGAGATGGTGACTGAGGGAGTGGTGTGCCGATGATTACTGACAGGCCTGGGCGGGGGGTGGGGGGGGTGGGGGGAGTGAGTCTGCAGGCCTTTGCCCCCATGGAAAGTGCCAAACACCTCTACACAGCAGCCATCGTTGCTCTTCATGCTCAGGGCAGGCTGCACTGGGCATATTGTACTCCGTGGGTCCAGGAGGAGCCCAAGAAGGGGTTCAACACGGGGGGTGAAGTGAAGGTTGGGGAGAGATGGAGTGGTGGAATGGCCAGACAAGGGAGGAGGAGGGGAGACAGAGGAGTCCCTGCATCCAGGAACGCACATACCATTTATGCCGGAGTCTGGACAACAGCAGAGCCACTTACACGCTGGGTGGTCAGTGAGTTTTGGGGCGAGGACAGGGAGTGTGATAAAGGCACCAAGTGGGGCTCCGGCTTGCCCAGGAGGGAGCATGGGAGAGGCCTGAGTATGGAAGGTGTCTGGGCAGGGAGGGGGTGGACTTTTCATGCACTCCTCCTTTGGCTGCGGTCTGGGGTGGGATCCCAAGCGCGGTCAGGCCTACGACCGGTGGGCCCGGAACAGTGACCCGATAGAGGGCCACCCGAGGGTGCCGTGGCTCAGACCAGCGCATAGTCGAATTGGCCACGCTCCAGCGCCTCCTTATGGTCGGTCCAGGACGAGGCGGGCATGCGGCTGTAGGGGTCGAGTAGGATGCGCACACAGCGCACCATCAGCAGCACCAGCACCACGAGCAGGCAGAGCACGAAGGCGAACACTGTGCGCTGCTCAGCATCCAGGCCCACGCCCGCCGGGGGGCCCGTCGACGGCGGCAGCGGCTCGGAGGACAGTGTCCAGGTCGTGCTCATGGCTCACATTCCCGCAAGTCCTGCGGACAAGAAATCGGCCCTGGGCGCGGGAATGAGGCTGTGCCTTCCCACATCACCCCCTCCACCCACCTTGCCCGTCCCCCTCTCTGGTCTCCAGGCAATGCCCATGCCCCGCCAGTAGACATCCCACGCGGGTACCCAACTCCGCACAGGTGGCGGAGCCGAGCGAAGACGGAGCCCGACCTGACCAGCCAGCACACAACAGGTGCAACCGGCAGCGTTGGGTTCCTTCCCCGTGCCCCGCTCGCTCTTTGTTCTCAGCGTCCCCAGGTCTCCTCCGCCCCACCACCCCTGCCTTTCCCCTCACCCTGGCCTCGACCGCAGTGGGGACCGAGTGCCTGGCAGCCGTGCTCTCCTCCGGGACCAGCGCCGACTCCGCTCTTGGCCTCTCCCAGGCGGTGGTGACGGCAGTGTCGGTCGGGACTCAGCCCACCCCACCCGCTCCAGAAGCGGCAGAGACCGAGGCGGGCGAGGAGCGAGTGAGCCTGGCCGCCGCTGCTGTTCCCATAGCAACGGGGGCGGAGGCTGCGCAGGAAGCGGCGCATGGCAGCGACCCCGCCCCGGCTTCAGGATCACTTCACAGGCCCAGCTCAGCTGCAGGCTTCCAGAATCCCCACCCCTACAAATACCCCAGATGCTCCGCCCAGATCTCAGCCCCTGCACTCCCCCAGCCCTAGGGATCCCAACCCCCAGACACCCAGTCAGTTCAAGGAAAACCTCCCTCGCTTTTCTTCTCACTGGTCGCGCCCCCCGACTCCTCAGGAGTGCAGGGTCCTAACCGGACAAGGCATTCTTCTGGGTCCACAGTTTCTTCAGTGACCTTGTCTGCTTCTTGTGACCATCTTGCCCACTCGGCCACACCAGTGACAGACATCTCAGACCACCCAGGTTGCTCTCCTGCACTTTGGTGTTTTATTATCACTTCCAAATCTCAGTCATATAGGTTAATAAGGGCACTGTTAATTTTTTTTTTTTAAAGAAGCTATATATCATCTCTCTCTGGATGATATGGCCTGGATGATATGGCCAGTGGGTCCCATCAACTGTCCCCAGAGGAGTCCCTGGGCCAGAACCTCTTCCTTTTGGCATTGTCTGGCCAGTGTGCCTTGTTGACTTTCCCTACCAGCAACCCCTGAGGTTCAGGGGGTGGCACTGTGGGGAGCAGCCCTCCACAGTTCCTGGCCATTCCCTGTCAAGCTGGATCTACAACAACCCTAGCAGAGAGCAGTCCGGAGCTGACAGTCTTGTCCCCAGAGGTCTATTGCCACAGGTGGACATTCCCACCCCATGCAGCTGCCCTGCGATGTAGACTGGAACCTCCGGTTGTGGCTGCTGAGCTCAGAGGACCTGCTCTGTGCTGGAAGCGGAGATGTCCAGGAGCCGCCAGGCCGCATAAGGGTTGAGCTCATCCTGGTCCCGGCACAGTGCCCACACGTACAGCATGCGTAACACCTTGTCCTGCAGGAGTGGGAATGGGTATTGGCCTGGAGGCAGAGAGCAGCACAGCAGAATGAAGCTGCCAGGTCAGGACATGGGGACACTGGGACCGGGGAGGGGTGTTGGAGTGTGGGTCTGGGGTCCAGAACAGAGGCTGGGACAGAGCCTGAAACTCAGGACTTGGTAAAACTGGACAAATCAGTGGCCTTCTGACCTCCATCAGACCCAAAACAAGCTCTGGGACTTCTCAAGGTGCCACCCTGCTATCTCTTCCCAATCACAGAACTTCCTGGCTCTGAAGTCCCCTAGTGTAGGTGGCTGGCCACTGCTACCTGGACTGGCTGCCTGCCCTGTCTAGCCCCCTCCCTCACTCACCGGGTTGCCCTCGACCACCTCGCCTTTGGCATTCTTGACCACCATCACCAGCTGGGCGTGGAAGGTGATGATCAGCACAGGGCCCTGCTCCATCATCTTGCCCATGGCCAGCTGTGGGGGGAGCCAACGGGTTGGATGGGTATTACTGAACAGTCCCCCACCAATTCCGTTGCTCCCCTTAATGTGGAGACCCCCGTGTCCTGGGATGCTGCCAGGAGGCCCCTGCACCTCAACATCTCAACTCATCACCCTTAAGGGACTCCGAGGAGCCACCCCAATCAGTACTCCAAACCTGTCACCTCCTGCTGGCCTGTTTCTGTGTAGGCATTTCCCAGGAAACCTTCCCATGAACAAATCCAAACCCTCTACTGTGAGATGGAGTCTGAACTTCTGAGAACCCATGAGGGCTCCCAACACCCTGGCAGCCTCTTGATGCCCAGACTGGGACTGTACAGGGTTGGGGGCAGCACACACAAAAGAACCTCAGAGTTGGGTACCTCGTATACCAGGTGGGGGAAGGGAAGCTGGCGCTGGCATGCTTTTAGCCCAGAACAAAGAGGAAATGGGGGTGATTATGGCAGAGTAGGTCTTTGGCAGCCTAAGAAGTCCTAACAAAGCCCCCACACCCTTCCTAGTGAAGGTGCAGGCATACCATCACCTTGGGGAACCCTGAGACCCCAATATCTGGGCAGCAGCAGCCCTTATGCCTACCAATTTCCTAAGAATATTCCAACCACAGGACTACAGAAAACTTTCACTGGAGGAACCCCTGAGATCATTTAATCAAAGTGCCCACCTGTGATGGAACTCCTCCAGGGATGGGATCTCACTCCTCATGCTGATCAGTATACCTTCCCAATCCCAGGGTCCACCCAGCCCACCCAGAAAGTCACTTACGTCGACATTGTCAATGTCCAAGATACGAGAGTGGAACTGGAGGCCCAGCGCCTTAGCCTGCTGGATCGGGTGGGCCAGCTGGCTGTAGGTCTGCAACAAGAGGCCAACGTGCCCATCTGAGGACCCCCCAAGACCAAGCCAAACCAAGGCGCTTCGCCAGAGAGGGCTGGTGCACCGCTAATGCCTGCCCACCTTGGGCAGGTGCCAGCATCTTAGAACATGCTTCCTGCAGGTGGTTTGCGAACAATTTCCTGATTTCAGCTCTTGCACCTTCCAGAAATGCCTGGGTGTGCTACGCCAGGAGCAGCAGATGCCAGGAGCATAGGTCCAAGTACAGAGGCTTGGACACATTTGCTAGCCCAAGTCACACACTTCCTTCTTATAAAGACAGAGCGGTCAGGACTACCAAACGAAAGTGGCATTACTCAGCGCAGCAGGTAACTCCTCTGGAAAGCCACTTGAAAGGCACTCCAGTAGGTCGAGGTCTGCTTGGCTGATCTCAAATGCTCCCTTATTTATCTCACTCCAAGTCTTGGCCTGGAACCAAACGCTTCTATGATTTGGAACCAACAGCCCTTTGTAAGTAGCTGACCGCCGCAGGCAGCCTGTTCCCCTGTGGGTCAGTGGTGCCCAAGAGACACTCAGTCCCCTCGTACCCATCCCCACACCCGAAACAGCCTCCGGACATGTGTAGCCTCACATCACAACAGCCACCACAACAGAAGACATTTCCATAGAAAAGTATGGTGTCTACCCCCCACTTCTTGTGAGGTTTCTTAAAGATGATATTGAAAAACACCTCTGTGAGCAGCCATAGCCTCAGGTGTGTTTTCAGGGGCACCGGCGGCTCTCTGGCAAAGAGAATCTGCCATGTCATAAAGGTTCCAAAGCAAAAACAAAAAACAAACAAACAAAAAACACCTTATAACTGACTGCTGGATTAGTCACCATGCAGGGGTGTGTTTAAAAAGAAAATCTAGCCAAAGCCGGTTTGGCTCAGTGGATAGAGTGTCGGCCTGCGGACTGAAAGGTCCCAGGTTCGATTCCGGCCAAGGGCATGTACCGTGGCTGCAGGCACATCCCCAGCAGGGGGTGTGCAAGAGGCGGCTGATCGATGTTTCTCTCTCATCGATGTTTCTGACTTTCTATCCCTCTCTCTTCCTCTCTGTGAAAAATCAATAAAATATATTTTAAAAAATAAATAAATAAAAAGAAAAAATAAAATCTAACAATTTCTCTGCTTTCTTTCCAAGTTGTTTCTGAACTGGCACAGAACAGAATCAACCAAAAAGCCTCTGGATTGCTTACTACAAAGAAAATGGAAGCAAACTCCCCATGAAGACACAGGTCAGGAAGTGAGCAGGGAAAGGCGAGGTAGCAGAAGATGGAAACCCTGAGGAGATAAGGAGGTTGCCAGAAACAGGGCAAACAGTGTGTTCCTGGTAACACCTGACCCAACTCCTCATAGCCTAGCCTGTGGCCCTGGGACCTTCAACCCTGACCCTGGGGGAGCAGTGGGCCTCGTCAGGATCCATGGCTCCTCCCCAGCCAGGAAATTTATCAATGTCTATTTTGATCTGTGTTCTGGGATCTTGAAGCAAGAATAGCTAATGAACTCATCTGGTGCTTTGTGTACCTTGGAACACTGCTTCTGTGTTCAAGCTGTACCCCACAAAATGGTGTGACTCTGGCTCAGGAAAGGAAGGTGATGAAGGCCACTGGGGCCTCCAACTGCTCTTTCTCCAGCACCCATGGGCTCCAGGGGAACATCTAATGCAGCTCAGAGTTATTCACTGTCCACTTCCTCCTGACCCCATGGGACCCCAGCCTCCAGGCCATCCTGGCAGGAGACCTTGTGTTATGTCACTCAGGCCACCTCCAACAGGGCAGATGGGCCTCACTGAAAGCTCGCCTTACTCAGATGCTTCTCTATCATCACTCTTCTCTCCTATGAGCCTTCTAAACCAGAATTAGGATGGAGGAAAGCTCAGGATGACAAGGCAGGAAGACGGCCCTAGTCCCAGGCCATCCTTTAGGCCAAGTAAGCGAAGAAAGAGCAAGCTGGAAGGACCTTCCCTGACTAGCTTACCCTAGAAGGACCGCCCACTGGCCTCGGTGAGTCTTGCAGGCTGTGTGGTGTGGCGTGCATGAGGGACAGAGGGTCTGTGCCTCTGAGCATGTCAGACACAAGAGCCTCCCTTTAACCAGGACACTAGGCCCTGTCACGTCTTTTCCAGACCAGCTGCTTAGACCTCCTCCAAACTGTGATTTCTGTTTAGGCCTAAATAGAAAAAAAGAAAGTACTCACAGCTTCATAGCACCAGTCTTTGAGAATGTCAAGCTCTCCAGAAATCATGGCCTAAAAAGGAAAAGACAAAAAAAGATAAGAGAATGAGAGTGGGCTTTTGAGGCAGGAGAATATTTAAGAATGTTCTCCAATGAGATCCTTTCCTCTGCAGACCCCTTTGTGGTGGGGTCTGGTTGAGGAAGGATGGGGAACTTGAATCAGGCTGCAGCAGGGGGTGCCATGTCCCCATGCCCCTGGGCGCAGAGCCCCTGTATGTGGCCCAGGGTGGGTCCCCAAAGACCTGGTAGAAGTTAGAGGAAGGTGGCAGCATGCCAGGCTCTCACCCTGGCAGGGAAATTGAACCAGAGAGGTGAGAAGCGGCTTTCTCCCTCCCCTGGGGATAAAGCTTTGGATGGCGAGGCTCATATAGGGAAGGGGGGATAGGAGCTGCTTCCACAGGAACTTGGAATCAGGGCTGGGAGGAGCCCAGAAAAGGGAGGGGGGCCAGGCGCCTGTGGGAAACTGCAAGTAGTCAGAGTGCTGAGCCACCCTTACCCTGGAAGAAGCTGAGCTTGGACTGCTGCTTTCAGAATCACCCCATTCCCACCTCTGCCCAGTCCAGCCCAAAGTGGCATGAGGGACCTGAGCAATCAGAGAAGGGAGAGACCACGTGGAGGCCGGTGGAGGGAGGTGACAGGCAGGGCAGGCATCCACATGAAGTTGAAGGCTTTTCTTTCATCCTACTGGGGCCTCCTAAAGACCTGGTTTGGCTGAGCTAGAGGTTGGGGGCTGTGAATGGGCAGAGAAAAGGCAGCTGACAAGAGACAGGGGCTTCATGGAGGGTGGGATCATGAGCAAGCCACCCCATCCTCACTTCTGAGCCAAAAGGAAATGCAAGGGGACCAGAAAATGGGATTCAGGATTCCTAGGGAGACCTACAGGAAGAGGGAAGAGCCCCCTACTGCTATAATAGCCCTGGTCTGGCCTCCCTGTCTTGAGGATCTGATTGGATCCCCCAAAACCCTCACGGCTCACCCCAAGAGCCAGCAGCCAGCTTCTCCGTTTCCTGAAAGGCCTCTAGACCTGAAAGACAAACGCCTAACCCCTGACAGCCACGAGGGAGTAGCTCAGGCAAAGAACATGAGGGAAACGGGTGGGAGGGGAGACACACACCAGGCGTCAGGGCCCCCACCACTGGGACCAGAGGGGCTGTGGGCAACAGATGCCTTCTCAGCGGCACCTGACAGCCAAGACCTGGGAGGGGGGACTCAGGCTCGGAAGACTGAAGCCTCATCTCTGCTGAGAAAATTCTCCTTAGCCAAACATCCCTGGAGGAACTTTCTGGTCTGGTCTCAGGTTGGCGGTACACCAGAGGCAGGGCAGTGAGGACAGGACACCTGAGGACCGGCCTCCGGGGCTGGGCACCCACCTCCAGGATGTTGGGGATGATGTCATTCTCGCACTGCTGCAGGAACCGCTCCTTGTCAAAGGCAGGATCCACACGTAGGATCTCCGTGAGCACCTCAGACATCTCTGTCTTCGAAAACAGACCCCCTGCAGGCAGCCAAGCCTCGAGTAAGTAGGGGGGCTGGGAACCCCTCCCAGCTGTCAGCCCAAGGGTGTGGGGGTGGGGCAAGATGGTCCTAAAGCCACCCACTCACCCAGCAAGTCTGTGACCTTATCTGTCAGTGCACGGGAGGCCCGGATGAGTGTGTTGTCACTCTCGTCATACTTCATCTTCATCTCGAAGAACCCTGAGGAGAGGGGTCAGAGGTCAGGGCTCCCTTCCAGAAACATATGCCTCGGCCTCACTTCTGGGAGCTCCCCGTGGCCTGTGTGACTGCTCCAGACACAGGCGGGATAAATGAGAAGACCTCTCTGAGCCTGCTTCCTCAGCTGAGCAGAGTGGGCAGCCAGCCTACCTCAGGGGCAGCAGAGACCACTCAGCTGTGAGCTGGGGGTGGGGGCAGTTTGTGTGAACAAGGAAACACAGCCTCTAGGATGGTGTGGCCCCACTGCTTCAGCATCTGGGAAGCTTCACGCGTCAGCAAGAACACAGGGCCCTGTGTAGGCTTGGGCTCCATCTGCACCAGGTTCCTGGCCTCCTGGCCTTCATAATGCTAAAGTGTCTCTCAGTATCCACAGCTACCCCATCAGGGAGGCCTTTGTGCCTAGCGACCCAGCTCTGACAATGGCCAAGAGAATGACTCTAATGGCATGTCCCTGCCCACTGGCCACCTAGAGGCCAGTGCCCCACTGCTCACTCACTGAGTAACTGGCAGAAATAAATGGTCCTCTCTGACTCCAGTCTCCTCCTCTGTAAAACGGGGGTCGGCTTGTGCCAAGCCTGAGGAGCGCTCAGTAAGTGTCCCCTGTCACAGCCTTGCCGTCAGCCACATGCTGGTGACATGAACACTCACGGTTGAACACCACGTTGTTGTCCCTGAAGTCCTTCCACTGCTGATACCACTTGGAGTCCTTGTGTAGCACGACTCCCAGGGCATCCCTGGGGAAGATGGGGTGGTTGGTAAGCAGTAACTGGGGAGTCACTGGGCCCAGGCCCACTGTTATGGGAGGAGGCCCCAAGCTCAGGGGCTTTGGTGACCCCATCCTCATCTCTCAGCTTCCTGTCTTCTCTATTCCCCTTCCCACCTCCTACCTTCCCACAAATTCTCTCAAGGGAGCCAGAGAACCTGGAGCAGAAGACAAACTCAATAACTGACTTGTGTGGAACTTTTGTGAGCCTGAAGGGGAGGCAGAGGAGAATCCTGGGCCGGGCGGACTGGTACCTACTCATTGGGCTCAAACACTTTCTCTTCCTTGAACTTCTCTCCAGCAAACTCCTTCCTTTTCCTTAGCCGTTCGGGCCTGCGGTAGGGCCCGGTCTGGCCCAGGACACTTTCATCGATCTCCTTTTTCACTGACTCCACCCCCTGGAGGAGAGTAAAGCTTGGGGTGGGTACTGGGGACCTTCCTGACACCTACAGATCAGTCTCAAGACGCTGTAGTTGAGTCATGTATGCTGTGAACCCCAACATCAGGCCAGATGGTACCCTGGGGCCTCTCCTTCCTCAGATATTTTAGGCACCTGGCCCACATTACCCACCTGGCCTGGCAACATGCCTGAGCCTCCCATGAGACCCCAGTTCTGCCTGACTTCTGCCCCCTCCTCTTCCAGGAGCAGCAGACATGCCTCCCCCTGCAGCCAAATGACCCTCAGGTTCTAAGACTCATATCCCACTCTCCCTGGAACCAGGGGGGCATCCTAAGTTCTGCCTCTGCCCCACTCTCCCAATTCAAGTAGACTCAAAGTCTGTGGGTCCCCCTCCCCAAATCTCTCGAACCCATTTCCCTGCCCTTCACCCCAAGGGCAGCTCCATCAGGGCCTCCCCAGACACTGTCAGGACTCCTCTGTGCGGGTACCATAGTCCAGACTGGAAGCTGTGCCTCTTCCGCACTCAGTACAGGCACACTTCAGTGTACCGTACTTCACACATATTGTTTTTTTTATAAATTAAAGGTAAGACCCTCTACCAGCAAAAAGATCACAACTTGCTGAAGGCTCAGATAATGGTAATTTTTTTAGCAATAAAAAAATTAAGGTCTATACATGTGATTTGAGACATAATGCTACAGCACATGTAACAGATTACAGTACAGTGTAACATACTGTACTGGCTTTTTTGTGGTATTTGCTTTAGTCAATGGTCTGGAACCAATCTTACAATATCTCTAAGGTCTACCTATATCCTTCTTTGGTTCCTTGTCACTTTCTGGAAGAAACCTCAAGTCCTCTGAGTGGCCTGCATTTACTCTGACCATGCCAGGTGGCAAGGAATATACCAAGTAGACTGTACTTGCACCCCTCCAAAGGACCTGCGCCCTCTGTCTACAACCCCTTCCCTGTGTTCCTCTGTCACATGTCACTCAAGAACTGCCTGTCCCCTTTTCTGTCCCCACAAACCCTTCAAGAGTCAGAACTGGGCGAGAGTCAGAACTCGGACTTTGTCTTCTGTGGCTGCCATGGCAGCAGCGGCCCTGGCATGTGGTACGGTTCAGTGTTACTGGAATGAATTCAGGACCTCGGGTCACCCCCAGTGCAACAGAACTCTGGGTATGGACAGAGCTTAGGGTGTTAGCAGCTGAGAGCAGGCGAGATGCGCTCTCGGTGCAATGCCCTGCAGCTCCCTAGGGGCTGTGACCCACAAGGTCGCCAAGCCAGAAGGGCAGCAGAACCCGAAACCTCGAGGGGCTCTCTTCACCAGCCTCACTGCACTCCTTCAAGGCAGCCAGCCTTCTCTGGGGTTGAGCTCTCAGGTGGGAACTCTGGCTCTCAGCTTCAGAGGGCCAGAGCCCACGCAAGCCCCAGCATCTAACTCACCTGGGAAAGGGCTTTGAAGGCCCCACCCTTGGACACCGACTCAGCTGACTGCTTGGCAGTCTTGGCTGCTTCCTCTACACCCTCCTTGATTTTCCGGCCAAGGTCACTTTTACTGACTTCGTCGAGACTCTACTGAGACAGAAAAGGGAGAGGGGGTCAGTGCACTACCTTGAAGACCCACAGGGTGCCTCTGGAGCCAAGACCAGTCCTTATCCTCCAAGGGGTAGGCGGGAACAGGTACTCTGAACTCATCTGGCTCCTCAGGCTCCAAGTCTGAAGCACACACATCTGAGAACAATTTCTGGGGTGCTGCTCCCTGGGTCAACTGGCCTTTTCCCAGAATAGGAAGGATCCCCAAGTCTTCATAGAATGCCACAAGAGCAGCAGTCCAGGGGGAGGGAGTAAGAAAGAAAGTGAGGGTGTCCCCAGTATTGGGCCTAGAATCCTGCCTCTCCTCACCTGCCCACAACAACAGAACCAATAAGAAGAGACCCCCCCACCGTGGGTGGGTGAGTAGGTGTCGGAGCAAGAGGGGGGCGGGGTGAGGAGGAGGTGGGGAATTTCGACCTCATATCTACTCTCCCCTGAGGGCGAACTATCCCCTCCCCTTCTGTTTTTAGGCAGGCAGAGTAAAACCTTCATTTTACCCTCCTGTAAAGGGTAAAACTGGCTGGTGGACCATTCACTTCTAACTTAAACAGTAAACTGCCTGGCAGGTGGGCAAGTGTGACTTCCCTTCCTTCCTGAGGGGTGTTGTGTATTTGAACTCGGGAAGCCACCATACTAGGCTGGCTCTCCCCGTTAGCTGCCCAGCTCCCGAGTCATGCCGGCATGACCCCATGGTGAGGCACAGGCGGGCCCTGGGGCTATGGCGGGAAACTGAGGGCCCAGAGGCCATTACCTCCTTCACGGTGCCCGAGATAGCCCCCAGCTTCTTCCTGAGCACCTCACTGGTCCGCACGGTTTCCGACTCAATGGTTTTCTACAGGAAGAATGTTGTTTCCTTCTGTTACTGTATAGCAGCTACCAGAGAGCCGAAAGACCAAAGAAACATTTTCTCAGCAGCCCCCACCTTCCCCAGACTCTACCTCTCCCTCCCCCCTCTAACCCGTCCCACTGCCTGGTCTGTGGGTCTCAGCTGCTGAAGCCCAATTGGAACCCTCCTGAGCACAGGAGGCCTTGGTCCTGAATCTTTCTCTGGGTAGCAGGGGGTAGTCTTGCCTATCAGCTTGTCAGTATTCTCCTTCCCCACTTTGCCCCCCACCCAGTCTCCAGTCACTACAACATTTCCCATACCCCAGCCATCCCACCCAACCTTAGCCTGCTCTGCCCCCAAAGGACTCCTCAGCCCAGCCCCGGACTTTAATGAAAAGGGTGCTCTTCCCTTGGGTTGAATCCCCACATAGGTAGTCACATTCATTTGAGAAATTTGGGGGGACACTCAGAGGGAAGAGGGCATGTACACAGCCTAGGAGGGGCCAGAGAGAATAAAAATCAAGGGGCCTGAGGCAATGCACCCCCACTCAGTGCACCTACTTGATAAGAGGTGGAAATGGTAACTAGTAATTATACAAGCAACCTGAGGCACATTCTATCCATATCACTCAGAGGACCCAAGATTTGAGGCTCTTAGGAGCAGCTCACCTCAAACCCAGGGCTTGAGGGGTCAACAAGGGGTCCGTGGAGCTGGAGATTCTAAGCCAGCAGGTAGAGAGGGCACTGCATTTCTCACAAGCTGCCAGAAGCCATGCTGCGCTGGGTCACTACAGAGCTGGAAAGCTGGGTGACCCACTCTTGTCCCCTAGGCAGCTATCATCACTGAGGTGAACTCACTCGTTCTTCCCGTCACAGCCACACTGAGCTCCTTGCACTGTCCGGGGCCAGGAAAATCCTGGTTCTGAAAGTAGATGTGCCCACTGAGACAGACACGAAGCAAAGGGACTCACGTATTTCCTTCTGGCTTCCTGGAGCGCATCTGACTCTTCCAATTTCCGGGCCTCGTCTCGGAATTTTTTAATACTTTCTTTCATTTCTTTGTTTTTGGCTAATTCTTGTTTGATGTTATCTAGCAAGCCGGAGAGAAAGCCTTTTCTGTTTCCAGAAGAATAGGATTTGAACTGGAAAGATGTAAAAGAAATGAAGGATTTTTAATTTTCTCCTTTCTGTTTATACAGGTTTAAGAATACAAGGCACATTTTAAAAGTACAGACATCTGGACAACAAAGTATTATTCAGCAATAAAAAGAAGTGAGCTATCAAGCCATGAAAAGACCTAAAGGAAACTTAAAAGCATGTTACTAAATTAAAGAAGCCAGTCTGAGTACAACTCTATGAAATCCTGGAAAAGGAAAAACTTGGGGTTTGGGATAAACAGACAGGACAAAGGATTATTAGGGCGGTACAAATTATTCTGTATTATACTACAATGATGAATACAAATGGTTATATTTGCCAAAACTCATACAACGCAGAGTGACCCTAAGGTAATCTATAGGCTTCAGTTAATAATAATGTATCCATATCAGCTCACCATGTAACAAACGTCCCACCCTGCCACAAGATGGAAATAATAGGAAACTGTGCCGAGCAGGAGAGGAGGTACATGTAAACTCTCTGTACTTTCTGCTCAATTTTTCTGTGAATCTAAAACTGTTAAAAAAAAAAAAAAGTCTATTAAAAATAAAACAAAATGCCAGGCTCCTTCTCCAACAGAGGAAAACTGGATAAAAAACAGGAGCAGCTTGGAATCCTCCTGGGGATTCAAACATGCTCATGCAAGGCCAAGGTCAACACCAAAGAGCCTCATGACCCAAAACTGAATTTGAAGGTTTTTGTGGCTCCTCATCCCAAAGGAGCTGGCACAGGGTCCTGCTCCCTGGGGCCAGGTAACTTCTTCGTTTGGGGCCACTCCCAAGCCCCGATGTGGGACCTACACGTCATCCAAAGGCCTGCATACTGGTCCAAATATCCCTCTCTTGGCCCACAGGATCACAGTCACCTAGAGCTCAAAGTTCCCCTCCACCCAACACACCCAGAGGCCAGACTCTAAAAGAGGCCCTGCTCCAGGAACAGTGTTGTGCCCTGCTTAAGACACGGGGCCAGACAGAACCAGGTTTAGATCCCTGCTTTGGCACTATGTAACTAAGAGCACGCTCAGAAAAGAAAATGCTTAAAGAACGCTGTGAGAGCGTCAAGTCACGGTGAAGTGGCCAAGTATGCTCAGCCGCTCCTACCACTGCCACCACAATGTGAAGGATATGCTGCCATGGTTGGGGGCTCACTTTACTTCAAGAGCAACTGCCTCCCCAGCCCATCAAGCCCCAGGGAAAGTTTTGACAAGCTCAGGGCTACTCCACAGGAAAGGCGGCCTGGCCTTTCCAGAAGCACACCGACCAGCCTTTCCCTCCGCAGGACTCGAACTTCTAAAAACATCAGGGTCTATGCCACCTTGCAGCAGCCTGACACTCACTCGGGAGCTATAAACTGCAGTTGGGACTGGACAAGGGAAGGGTCACAGGGCCTGTCCCATGCCTGTAACAGCACCAGGAGAGGATCAGGGAATAAAGCCTGAGGGAGGCAGGCCCAGGAAACCAGCTCTCTGCATGGAAACAGTTGAGATGAGCCGGGACAAGAAGAGTGGGCTGCCCAATGCAGACTGGGGAAGAGTGTCAGGTTTGGGGCTTTGCTCCCTGGGGTGGTGAGGCACCAACAGAAGCATGGTTAAAGGGGAGTGACAGGGAGGGCAAAAGCTCTAGAAAACGCTAACTGTGAAGAACAATATAAAGAATGGGGGAGATGTAGCCTGGAGAAACTAAGCCCCAGGATATGATGGGTAACACTCTGGAGTTGCTGAAATTGATTATAAGGCTGTCACCTAGAAAAGGAATAGCCTTGCGCAGTGAAGAACCCACTAATAGAAACCACAAAGGACGCCTTTCTAGCCATCAGCTGACACACTGTGCTACTTTGTGAGGCAGGGTTTCTATCCCTGACAATGCTGAGCACTTCCAGGGATATGGAGAAGACCAGGCACACGAGGCTCTGTAACTCCCAAGGCCTTAGACATGGAATGCCTGGCAATTTGGGCAACATCCTGCAGCCATCTTTCGTGTCAACTAGTTCTGATTTTTGGGGCTTCCCCCTGTCCGCTTGACCCGATTACTCACCAGGGGCAGCTCTCCATTCGGCCTGGGTATCTGATAGGTACCACGGGGTAGTGGCACTAGATTGTGGCTGGACAGAAACTGGACGCCACTGCCAAGGCATCTCTAATTGGGGGAGAAAAGAGAAAGATCCATTCAGATAAGAGGGTAACTAGGAAGTAAATAGGCCACACTAAAAAAGCAAGAGTTGCCTGAGACTCATTTGCCAATTAAAAAAATACGTATATATATTTATTGATTTCAGAGAGGAAGAGAAACATCAATGATGAGAGAGAACCACCAATCAGCTGCCTCCTGCATGCTTCCCAGTGGGGCTCGAGCCAACAATCAGGGCATACGCCCTTGACCGGAATCAAACCCGGGACCCTTCAGTCCGAAAGCTGATTCTCTAGTCACTGAACCAAACCAGCTAGGGCTCATTTGCCAATTTTCATCCCATACTTGCCACTTGCTAAACGCTCTACAATCTTCCTAAATTCTGAGAAGCCAGTGGAATCTGATGGGAAGAGAAAACACTGGATCTCCTGCACCAGGGGCCATATCTACCTTCCCGCCCCCGAACCTAGGGGAAACCAGATTGATCCTAGGAAATGCCAATTTATGGTGGAATAAGGCTAAATCTCCAATTTAATCCCTTAGTCTGACAATGGGCAGGCTGAGTCTCAATGCTGATGGCAAGCAGTCTTTTCTCACAAGCCCACCCACTTCTGCTGGCCTTGTAAGACCAGAGACCTGCACATTAAGAGGTAAACAATGATAGCCCTGGCTAAATAGCTCAAGTAGTTAGAACATTGTCTCAATATGCCAGAGTTGTGGGTTTGATCCCTAGTCAGGGCATATACAAGAATCAACCAATGAATGCATAAATAAGTGGAAAAATAAATTGATGTTTCTCTCTAAAATAAAATTTTAAAAAGAGGTAAACACTGCTAACTTATCGTACCAGGCACAACCCTGGAATAAACCTACCATGTCCCGGTCCAGGGTCAGGCTATAAGCAGGGCAACTTAGGGAGTCACTTTGGCAAAGATGCTGCTAACCTAAGAGCTTATGCAGGTCTTGTTCAATGTTGTATCCCAGAACCCAGCATGGAGCCGGGTACATTGATATCAATAGCCTGATAGAACCGATCTTTCTTCTTGCCTTTTTAAAAAAAAATAAATCTTTATTGTTGAATTATAAATGTTCCCTTTCCTGCCTCTCCCCCTCCTCACCCCTGCCCCCCACCCCAGGCCTTCACCACCCTATTATCTGTGCCCTTGGGTTACGCATACATTCATACAAGGTCTTTGGTTGATTACCTCCCCCAACCCCCCACCATCTCCTGCCTTTATTCCAAGATTCTGCACTCTGTTCCATGCTTCCAAGTCTCTGAATCCATGCCACTCATCAGTTTATTTTTTTAATCAGACTCACATGAGTGAGATCATGTGATACTTGTCTTTCTCTGACTGACTTGTTTCACTTAGCACAATACTCTTCAGGGCATTCAATGCTGTCTCAAATGATAAGAGATTCTTTTTTTTTCACAGCTGCACAGTATTCCATGGTACAAAGGTACCACAGCTTGTTTATCCACTAATCTACTGATGGGCACTTGGGCTGTTTCCAGATTTTAGCTATTGTAAATTGTGCTTCTATGAACATAGGGGGTGCATATGTTCTTTATGATTGATGTTTTGGGTTTTCTAGGAGTGGGATCACTGGGTCAAATGGAAGTTTCATACTTAATTTTTTGAGGAAACTCCATATTGCTTTTCATAATGGCTGTACCAGTCTGTATTCCCACCAGCAGTGTACTAGGATTCCCTCTTTTCCACATCCTTGACAGCACTTGCCATTTGTCGATGGGAGCCGTTCTGACAGGTGTGAGATAGTACCTCATTGTCGTTTTAATTTGCATCTCTCTGATGATCAGTGACTTTGAGCATTTTTTCACATCTCTTGGTCATTTGTATGTTTTCTTTGGAAAAGTGTCTATTTAGGTCTTTTTTCCATTTTTTTAAAAATAATTTATTATTTACTTATGTATTTATTTTTCTCTTTTTTTTATTTACAATATAGCTTATATTTAATAGTAGTACATATGTTTTCCTTTTCTCTCCCAATATCCTCCCCCCAGCCTCCCTTACCCCCCAGCACATGTCCCCACCTGCCCCCTTCCCTGCCCCAGTGTTTCATTCATTGGTTATGCTCATATGCATGCATACAAGTCCTTCGGTTGATCTCCCCCAGCATCCGCCTCCCATCCACCCCATTTTTCCCATTTAAAAAAATATATCGTATTGATTTTTTACAGAGAGGAAGGGAGGATAGAAAGTCAGAAACCTCGATGAGAGAGAAACATTGATCAGCTGCCTCCTGCACACTTCCCACTGGGTATGTGCCCACAACCAAGGTACATGGCCCTGACTGGAATCGAACCCAGAACCCTTCAGTCCTCAGGCCTTGCTCTATCCAATAAGCCAAAATGGTTTTGGCCCTTTGCCCATTTTTTATTTTTTATTTTATTTTTAAAATATATTTTATTGATTTTTCACAGAGAGGAAGGGAGAGAGATAGAAAGTCAGAAACATTGATTAGAGAGAAACATCGATCAGCCACCTCCTGCACGCCCTCTACTGGGGATGTGCCCGCAACCAAGGTACATGCCCTTGACCGGAATCGAACCTGGGACCCTTCAGTCCACAGTCCGACGCTCTATCCACTGAGCCAAACTGGCCTCGGCTGCCCATTTTTTAATTAGATTGTCTATCTTCCTTTTATTAAGTTGTACGAGTTCCTTATATATTTTGGATATTGATACTTTAACAGATGTATCATTGCCAAATATGTTCTTCCATATAGTGGGCTCCTTTTCATTTTGTTTATGGTTTCTTTTGCTGTGCAGCAGCTTTTCATTTTGATGTCGTCCCATTTATTTTCTCCTTAATCTCCTTTGCCCTAGGAGATGTATTATAAACATAGTGCTACCAGAGATATCTGAGATTTTGCTGCCTATGATTTCTCCTAAGATTTTTATGGTTTCACACTTAAGTCTTTTATCCATTTTGAGTTTATTCTTGTGTATAGTGTAAGTTGGTGGTCTAGTTTCTTTCTTTTTTTGGCAAGTATCTGTCCAATTTCCCCAACACCATTTACTGACAAGGCCCTCTTGACTCCATTGTATGCTCTTGCCTCCTTTGTCAAATATTGAGCATAATGGCTTGGGTTTATTTCTGGGGTCTCTGTTCTGTTCCATTGATCTATATGTCTGTTCTTGTGCCAGTACTAAGCTGTTTTGATTATGCTGCCTTTGCAGTATAACTTAAAATTTGGTATTGTAATTCATCCAATTTTGTTTTTCTTTCTCAAGATTGCTATAGCTATTTGGGGTCTTTCTTGATTCCATATAAATTTTGGAGTATTTGTAGAACCAATCTTTCATTTCTACCTTCCATGGGTCTTTCCTTTCTCTGTTCCCTAGGCAACACCCCATACAAATACAAATGACACCATCTCCTACAGCTACTCTAAGTTAACTCTTGGGAGTTTAATTAACTTGTTTTACTTCTCTATATGCCTACACCCATCGTTTCTGGAGACACTGACTTCAGCATCAGTCAGAAATTGAAGATGGCTAACTTGGAGAGAAATCCCATAACAGGACCAAACCTGAGGTTGGTTCCCTCTTTGCCCAAAACCAAACACATGCAGATTCAACCTCTAAACCCTGATTCAAAAGACAAAGCCAAGGGGGGAAAATCAGTCCAAGACAACTTCTTTCTTCAGCACTCAGATTCCAATGAAATATTTTCCTTCCTCCAGAATCTGGCTCTGGAGTCAGAATGACCTTGGCTTTAACCAGCATAGTAAAAGCTAGGAAAATTCCAGAAGCAGAATAGGGAAACTGAGATAAACAGCAGTTTGTGTCCACCTAGTAAATCCTATCTCCTAAACCTAGATATTGGTATTTCGATTCCTAAACCTAGAGTAAACAGTTTACACTTGTCTTCCCCAACTAGAGGGTAAATAGCTTAAATCCACCTTAATAGAATAAATTTCATGTTGGTACATAAGCAAAAGATGATGAATATTTTACTGATCTACCCCTAAGACCTCCCCTAAAGGCCCAGCCTTTAAAACCCCTGCAAATGGAAGTCCAGTGCCACTCTTTCTCTTCCCCTTTAGCACCCCCACCACCACACACACCCTCACATGTATCCCCTAACCTCTAAAGGACCCCATGAGATTTGCAACCAGGGGAGCAATGGGCAGCGGTAGCTCATCTAAGGTTAACCTCCGGAACCTGTCTCCAAGGTTCCCCGTCCCCTTTCTCTGATTCCCAGGGAGCCAAAGCAGCCCAGCCTAGGCTCTCCTATTGCTTCTTCTATGTCCTTCCTTGTTTCACTCTTCTACGTGTATTTTTGCTGCAGTCAAAAATTTTTGCTTGCTTTTCTATACTTTTTTTTTTCAATCCTCACCTGAGGATACTTTCCATTGATTTTTAGGGAGTGGAAGAGAGAGGGAAAGACAGAAACATCCATGTGAGAGTAATACATCGATTGTTTGCCTCCTGCTCGTACCCGGACCAGGGCCTGGGCCTGGAAGGAGCCTGCAACTAGAGTACGCGCCCTTGACTGGAATAGAACCCCCGATCCTATCGGGATGGGGGCGGGGGGCACGCTCTATCCACGGAGCCAAACCGGCGAGGGCTCTACACTGTCTCTAGACTGAGTCTTTTCCTCAAGAAGAACAGGGGCTCCTCTCCTCATCTGCCCGGTAACATCTTTTTGGTTTAAACCACATAACCCAGGAGTTCGGGGCCAGTCTCTCTCAGTTGGCCATATCGCTCCTCTCTTGGAGGGTATCTTCAAGAAATCCCACTGGCCTTTACTTTCATTTTTATTGACCTTAAAATGTTCTTTGCGTGGACGGGAAGGACGAGAAGAACCGAGGTCCCACCGGTAAGCCCAATTGGTAACACTCGGCCGGGGTCGGCACCCCACTAGCTCAGAGTGGGCAGGCCGCTTACCCAGGCGGCCCCCCGTTTCCTCTCCTAGGAAACAGCGATAAGCAACAGCATCATAAAGCTCTGTTTTCCGAAAGGATTTTACATGCGCCGACTCCCACCGCAACTCCGGAGACAAAGTTCTTAGCAAGGGCAAGATTTCCCTCCCACACTCGCACACGGACGGACAAGAGGCAATGCAGGAAATGCTCTCGGCAGAGAAGCTGGCATAGAAACGAGCCTGCTGTCAGGGCTTTTTGCCTTCTCCTCGCTACTCTTTCTCTACCAGGCGCCAACCCCGTGGGGTCTGCCCAGGAGGCGAGGAGCGGCGATCCGCCCCCGGCCCAGACCCGCGCAACGCCGTTCCCGCCCGCACGCCTGGCGCCCGCACTCAGGCCCAGCGCCGGGCCCCCTGCCCCGGCCTCCGCTGACCCACGGCCCAACCCGGCGCCTCTCGCCGAGACGAGGGAAAGGCCGAAGGGGCCAAAGGCCCGAGGAGTAGGAGACCCTAAAGGTCGCGGGCCGGGAGCTCCCGAAGATCTGCCACCCTCCAGCTCCCTCTCCCCCCGGCCCCACAGGTTTGCTCACCCGCGGGCAGCGGCACCAGCCTGTCCGCAGCGTCGCCGCCGCCATATTGGAGGACCCCGTGTGACCTTCTCTCCGCGCGGCTTGATCGTGTCATCCGTCGCGTCAGCCTGGAACGCCTAGTACCTGGGACCAGATGGGCCATGACGGCGCTGTTGAGGAGAGAAGATGACTCTGATTGGATAACACTCCCAGGGAGGCGGGCCTTGGAGGTAGGTCTCCGATAGGGGCGAGGCCTAATAGGGGGCGGGGAATGCCTGAAGAGCGAGGCCTCTGTTAGGACAGAATTTCGAAAGGGCGGGGCCTGCCACTGGATGTGGCCCGGGGCGGGGGGGGCGGGAACTCCTGTGAGGCAAAGACCTAGGGTTGGGTAAGACTACGAAGGGGCGGAGCCTGAGGGCTGGGATTCTGTCCTGAGCAGAGATTCTCCCCTAGAAATCTCTGGGTTCCGGCGGCTGGACAGACACTTGGGCCAAATGACCTACCACAAGAACAGGTCCAGTTGGAATCTGATTGATTGACCGGCGAGCCAGCCAGATAGTGGTTGACTGGCTCTCACTGGTTGACTGACAGTGACCGCCAGATGGGCAATTGAGTTGTTCCAAGAGCAAGAGCGGACGAGCCCACTTTTGTATAGCACTTTGGGAAGGCTCCTGGTGATTCTGGCCCAGAACAGATGAGACCAGGCTGGTGTGGGGCACCCCTCCATCGATTGAATTGAATATGAATTGAGACATCTTGCCTTGAAGAAGCTCAGGCAGCTGCTAGTTCCCATTCAGAGAATGCCGCCAAGCTATTTGAGGCTGGGGAGAGGAAGGGATGGTCTCTTGGGGAGTTAATGAATGCTGCGTTTGTCCTATATGAAGCTTTTTGCATTATTAAATTGTGGTAAGATCTATGGGACTTGAAAGAGTGCACATACACTCCCTGCTTCAGGGTTGGACTGTCCTGTATTGAGCCCACATAGGTGAGAGCAAGAGATGTGTGCGCCACTCTGGCTTTGAAATGTCTTAATTCCAAGAGGGGCAAACTAGCTGAGAAGAAGGTTTGCGGTTTCAGCTGGATTTGGGACCATGGGGCTGGACAAGGGCACACAAGGAAAATGTGTCAAACAGGTCATATCAAAGGCTCAAAGGTAAAACGGAGGAAGAAGGGCCCTTATAGGAGACAGGGCAGGACTGCTCAACAGGTAGGAAGAGAACCTGGAGGGACTTGGAGAAGGCAGATGGAGCAAGCAGTACTGAATGCTACAGAGAATGCAGGCCAGGCCAGAACTCTGTCCATCATCCTTTTAACTTTTACAATAAGGAGGTCCTTGGTGAGTTGAGCAAGAGGGTTTTGGTTAAATGGTGGCCGAAGAAGCCAGAGTTCAGTGGGTTGAGTTTTGTTTTTTTGTTTTTGTTTTTGTTTTTTAACAGGGGTGTGCTGAAACCAGTGTGTACTGGCTGGTGAGAGTCAACTGTCACATTTTTAGAAATTTTGGCCCAGCTTGTGTTGCTCAGTGGAAAATCAGTCCAGGAACCGAGAGGCCACTGATTTGATTCCTGGTCAGAGCACATGCCCAGCTTGTGGGCTTGATCCCCTGTGGGGGACATGCAGGAGGCAGCCAATTGGTGATGTTTCTCTCATTGATATTTCTATCTCTCTCTTCCTCTCCTTCCTCTCTCTCCAAAAATAAATAAAGGGGAAAAAAATTGGAGCCAGTTGCTAAACACAGCCATATATATAATATAAATTGAATATTAAATCTGTGATCAAATGGGTCATATTAAGACAAAGATAGGAAATATTCAAAACTCAACACTTCATAAATATTTTACTACATGTGCCACTGAAGTTATTTACATATATCACATCTGTATGCTGGAAACACTATATGGTGTGTGCTGCTGCACTGCCTACAATTCTGAGTCTAATGACACCACATCAGTAGTCTGAAATTGGCCATAGGAATTTACAGAGACTACAGATCAGGAACTTTTTGGTTTGTGTGCAGGGCCAGTTATTAAACATTTAATCAGCACAGGGAGTGTGCACATACTCCTTTGAGGAATCTTTGCAGTGAGTAGAGGATTAAATGATGACAGCTTGAGAAACATATATGGAGGCATGAGAGTGATTTGTTTTTCCCACCTTTTATTTTGAAAAATTTCTAAGCTACAAAAAAGTTGCAAAAATAATATAATACACATTTATATATCCTTCACCTAGATTCATTTAACCACACGTGAATTAACATTCTCTATTATACAAAAACTGTTTTGCTAAAACATTTGGATAGTTGCAGACATCATAATTCTTCCCCTCCAATATTTAACCATGTGTCACCTAAGGGCATCCTCTATAAGACAATGTCATTATTACCCTAAGACAGTTATTATCATTAATGAAGTAATTCAAGATCAATCAGAAACAACTGTTATCCTTCCCCCAATTTTCTTTTTATAACTTCTTAAAACAACATGCAGACTTCAATCAAGCTTCACTTGTTACATTTGGTTATCCTATCTCTTTCAGTTTACTTTAATCTAGAAAAGTCTTGTCCATTTTTATTGGGAGAATGGGAATTCTTGCATGGCTGATGATTTTGAAGTCCTGTTGTCTTGTAAAACTATCCCACATTCTGAAGTTGACTGATTGGTATAGCATAATTAGTTTCAAATTTTGCCAAAAATGTTTCATGAGCGATGTTCAATAGGTGTAAGTTTCAGATATGCAAGATGAATCAGTTCTAGAGCTGTTGTGCAACGTAGTGCCCATAGTTAACACATTGCATTGTACACTTAGATATGGTTAAGAGGGTAGATCTTTTGTTAGGTGTTCTTTAGCCCTTCTTACCTCCCCCTCCAAAAAAAATTCCAAGAAACAAAGGGATAGGAGGAAATTTTGGAGGTGATATGTTTATAACCTTGATTATGGCATATGTCCAAATTCATCAAATTGTATATGTTTAAATATGTACATTAAATTGTATATAATAGTATACATTAAATATGCATACAAATGTATTAAATGCAGTTTTTGTATATCAATTATACCTCAATAAACCTCACATGGTGGAAGAGGCGAGGGATCTCTGTGGGGCACTTGGAGCACTTTTGTAAGTAGCATCCAGGCCTGGCCCATGTGGTTCAATGGTTGAGCATTGACTTATGAACCAGGAGGTCAGGGTTTGATTCCTGGTCAGGGCACATGCCCAGGTTGTAAGCTTGATCCCCAGTAGGGGGCATCAGGAGGCAGCCAATCAGTGATTCTCTCTCATCATTGATATTTCTATCTCTTTCTCCTCCCTTCCTCTCTGAAATAAGGGAAAAAAATATATATATATAATAAATATGCTTATATTATATTATACACACACACAATCATTTAAAATAAGTATGTGTGTTCTCCTACTTTCGATGTGTCAGAAATCTGGGTGCTATTCAGCTGGTCCTCTGGTTCATGGCATCCTACAAGTTTGCAATCAAGGTGTCAAGTGAGGTTGTAATCTTCTCAAGGCCCAACTGGGGAGTTTCTGCTCCAAGATCACTCACTTGGCCATTACAGGGTTCAGTTCCTTGCTGGTTGTTGCACGAAGGCCTGTTTCTCACTGACTGTTAGCCAGTGGCTCTCCTCAGTCTTTGCCACATGGGCATACAGCAGCTTCCAACATGGCAGCTGGCTTCTATCAGGGGTGCAAGAGGTGGCCAGCAAGACAAAGTCAGTCTTTTGTAACCTAATCTCAGATGTGACAACCTATCACAATAGTCATAGTTTGTTAGTTAAAATGGACTTAGTAGGTATATATGCTTTTTTAAAAAATTGATTTCAGAGAGGAAGGAAGAGGAATATATAGAGAGAAACATCAGTGATGAGAGAGAATCATTCATCAGCTGCCGACCTGCACACCTCATACTGGGGATCAAGCCCGCAACCTGGGCATGTGCCCTGACCAGAAATTGAACCCTGACCTCCGGGTTCATAGGTCTACACTCAACCACTGAGCCACGCTGGCAGGCCTGGACTCACTAGGTTTTGACTACATTCAAGGAGACAGGATCAGACAAGAGCATGAATATAGGAGTGAGGGCTGACCCCCACTCATACTCTTTTGTTGTTATTGTTGTTAATCCTCATCCAAAGATATTTTTCCATTGATTTTTAGAAAGAGTGGACGGGAGAGGGAGAGGCAGAAAAAGAGAAACATCAATGTGAGAGGGACACATTAATTGGTTGCGCCTCCCATGGGCCCAGACCAGAGATGGAGCCTGCAGCCGAGATATATGCCCTTGACTAGGATCGAACCCAGGACCTTTCAGTCCTCAGGTCAATGCACAGTTCAGAGCTAAACCTGCCAGGGTCCCACTCACACTCTTCATAAGTGTTAGAGTGATTTGATTATATGGTCTGGGGCTTGTGAGATGCGGGACTCAGGGATAACTCCAACTTTATAACTAGAGGCCCAGTGCATGAATTCATGCACAGGGGGAGGGGGGTCCTGCAGCCTGGCTGATGATTGGGACCAATTGGGACTGGCTAGTCAGGGGAGGGACTACGGGAGGTTGGTCAGTGAGGGAGGTTGGCTGTGGGAGTGCACTGACCAACGGGAGGCAGGGGGGTGGGGGGAAGGGCAGCTCCTGCATTGAGCATCTGCCCCCCGGTGGTCAGTGCACATCATAGTGATGGGTGGAAAGATCATTTGGTCACTTATGCTTTTATATAGATATAGATATAGATATAGATATAGATATAGATATAGATATATACTAGAGGCTTGGTGCATGAAATTTGTGCATGGGGAGGGGCAAGGGGTGTCCCTCAACCCAGCCTGCACCCTCGCCAATCTGGGACCCCTCGAGGGATGTCTGACTGCCCATTTAGGATCAGGCCTAAACAGGCAGTCAGACATCCTTCTCACAATCCAGGACTGCTGGCTCCAAACTGCTTGCTTGCCTGCCTTCCTGATTGCCCCTCACCACTTCTGCCTGCCAGCCTGATCACCCCCTAACCACTACCCTGCCAGCCTAATTGATGTCTAACTGCCCCCCTGCCAGCCTTGTTTGCCCCCAACTTCCCTCCTCTGCTGGCCTGCTCACCCCTAACTGCCCTCCCCTGCAGGCTTGATCACCTCCAACTCCCCTCCCTTGCAGGCCTGGTCCCTCCCAACTGCCCTCCCCTGCTGGCCTGATCACCCACAACTGTCCTTCCTTGCAGGCCTGGAACCTCCCAATGGCCCTCCCCTGCTGGCCATCGTGTGGTGGCCATCTTATGTCCACATGGGAGCAGGATCTTTGACCACATGGGGGCAGCCCTGTTGTGTGTTGGAGTGATGGTCAATCTGCATATTACCCTTTTATTAGATAGGATAGAAGCCTAGTGCATGGGTGGGGGCCAGCTGGTTTGCCGGGAAGGGTGTCCTAGATCAGGATGGGAGTTTCCTTGGGGGTAGGGCGACCTGGGCAAGGGGCAGGCCAGCCACGCCCCCCAGTGACCCAAGTGGAGGCCCTGGGATCTGGGATTAATTTATGTCTACAATTGAAACTTTGTAGCCTGGAGCGGAGCCAAGCCTTCTGCTCGCTCATGATGATAGCCATTTCTGTTTGGTTTTATTTAAATTCTATAATTGAAACTTTGTAATCTAGAGTGGAGGCCTAGGCTAGGGCTGCAAAAGCTTGGCTTTCTTCATCGCCCAGGCAACCCTAGCCTCTGCTCTCTCCAGCTCCATGGCTGTCACCATTTCTGTTGGGATTATGTATCTTCTATAATTAAAACTTTGTAGCATTGAATGGAGGCCTAGGCTGGCAAGGGCAGGCGGAAAGCTTGGCTTCCTCCATTTCCAGGGAAGCCCAAGTCTCCCTCCTGCTCTCAGTGGCTGCAGCCATTTTGGTTGGGATTTATTTGCTCCTTATTGGCTTGTGGGCGTGGCTTGGGGGGTGTGATTGGAGGTATGGTCAATTTGCATATTACTCTTTTATAAGATAGGATACTTGTGCCAAAAAGAACCTGGGACTTGAGCAGTTTCTTTTTTTGCTTAGAAATTTCTTTCTTGGCCTATATGTGTTATATTTTTTGTTACTCTTCCTTGAAAACTTGAAGAAAAACTTTACCCATGATTAGTCATTCTGACAGCATACTCCTGATAAGATGTGATATGATGAGAAGGGCCCTTCACCTCTGAGATCATCCTCCCAAAACTCATCACCCCAGTCTAAATGTGAGAAAAACCCCAGACAGGTCCCAACTGACAGATTCCATAAAATTCCTGACAGTCCTCCTCCTTCATGTCAAGGTTATCAAAAAAAGGTTAACAAAGAAAACTCGAGAGATTGTGTCAGCTGACATGTCATGTAGAGTTTTGGGGCACAGAAAGGACAGTAGGGAAATTTTGAGGAAGTAAGGATGTGTCTGTATTGGTTTGTTAATTGTAACAAAATCCTGTACTAATCTGTTACAAATAGGAGAAATGGTGTGGAGTGTATGTAGACTCTGTACCATATTTGTAATTTCTCTATAAATCTAACTGCTCGAAAATAAAAAGTTTATTTTTTAAAATGTTTTTATTGATTTTAGAGAGGAAGGGAGAGAGAAACATCCTTCTGAGAGAGAAACGTCAACTGCCTGGGGATCGCGTCGCAAGCCAGGCATGTGCCCTGATGGTGATCAAACTGGTGATCCTTTGGTGCAAGAGTTGATATTCAACCAACTGAGCTGCACTGGCCGGGCAAAATTTCACTTTTTAAAAGTCCTACTTATTATTTGTAAGGTATAACTTTTGATATACAAATTAATAATTTCATTAATAACATTTACATCTTTGTGTCATGATTTTTTTATGAATAGACTAGAGGCCTGGTGAGTAAAATTTGTGCACAGGTAGGGTCCCTAGGCCTGGCCGGTGATCAGGGCTGATCTGTAGGGTGACCAGCAGGGCAGTCGGCCCCGGCTCACACCTGCCTTGGCCTGGCACCACCTACTCACTGCCCCTGCCGCTGCTGGTTGCCATCTGTGGGGCAACTGGCAGACAACTGGGGTCTCTGCTTGCACTCACCTTGGCCTGGCACTGTCCACTCACCGATCCCACCCCCCACTGCCACCGCTGGTCGCTGTCTGTGGGGTAACCGGCAGGGTAATTGGGACCCATGCTCGCACCCGTCTTGGCCTGGCGCTGTCCGCTCGCTGGCCCTGCTTCCGCCGCTGTAGCCTTCTGTGGGCGACCAGCAGGGTGATCAGGGGCTCTGCTTGCACCCGCCTTGGCGTGGTGCTGCCCACTCACCTGCTCCACTATCCCGCAGCGGTCCTGTTCTCGTTGGTGTCCATTGGGGCTGACAGTGCCTCCACTGCCGCCTGCTGCCAGCATTTTGTGGCCGAAGCCTGCCATGTTTCATGCCACCCTCTGGTGGTCAGTCAAACTCCCACCCGTGGGAACAATTTGCATATTAGCCTTTTATTATATAAGATGCATAAACTTAATGTATTCCTCTTACTAAACAGGTTTGGATTCTCAATATAGGAATTAATATAAAAAGCAATTAGTGACTATTCTTTTTTTAATATAAAAGTTTATTTTTTAGAAAAGTTTTAGGTTCACAGTAGTAAAGTACAGAGATTTCCCATATGTTCCCTGCTAGCTCCCCCAACTATCAACACAGCACAAGAGTGCTACATTTGTTACAATGAGGGAACCCAAGCTGACATGCCATTATCAGCCCCAGTCTGTAGTTTACATTAGGGGTCACCCTTGAGGTTGCACGTTCTGTGGGGTTTGACTAATGTTTAATGACATGCCCATCATACAGAGTAGTTTTGCTGCCCTAAAAACCCTCTGTGCTTTACCTGTTCATCTTTCCCCGCCACCCAGTTCCTGGCAACCACTGATCTTGTCACTGTCTCCATCATTTTGACTTTTCCAGAATGTCAGAGAGAGAGTTGGAATCATATAGTATGATTTTCAGATTGGCTTCTTTCACTTAGTAGTGTCATTTAAGTTTCTTCTATGTCTTTTCATGACTGACAGCTAATTTCTTTTTTGTACTAAATAATATTTCATTGTCTGGATGTTCCACAGTTTATTTATCCACTCACCCGTTGAAGGATATTTTGGTTGCTTCCAAGTTTTGGTAGTTATGAATAAAGCTTCTATAAGCATCCATGTGTAGGTTTTTTTGTGTAAGTTTTCACTTCATTTAAATACCAAGTACCGCCAAAACCGGTTTGGCTCAGTGGATAGAGCATCGGTCTGAGGACTGAAAGGTCCCAGGTTCAATTCCGGTCAAGGGCATGTACCTTGGTTGCAGGGACATCCACGGTAGTGGGTGTGCAAGAGGCAGCTGATCGATGTTTCTGACTTTCTATCCCTCTCCCTTCCTCTCTATGAAAAATCAATAAAATATATTTAAAAAATAAATATATACCAAGTACCAAGAAGTGTGATTGCTGGATCATTAATTTAATTTTATTCACTCAATTTGCTATAGGATAAGATTCAATTCTCACTGTAAATATGATTATGTCAATTTGATATGTTCCTAATATTTTTTTCCTTTGGTTATTAAATTTTATGAAGCATATAGTTTTAATAAGGCCACATCTAATTTTATTGTAATGTTTATCATTATATAATCAGGTTCATCTTCTGTTCGGCCAAAATTATATTTTTTCTAGTATTTATATTGCCAACCAAATAATCTTGTTTTATTATGTTAATCCTCACCCAAGGCTATTTTTTCCATTGATTTTTAGAGATTGGAAGGCAGGGGAAGGAGGCGGAGGAGAGAAACATCAATGTGAGAGAGACACATCCATCGGCTGGTTGCCTCCAGCACGTGCCCCAGGCAGGCACATGTCCTTGATTGGGAATTGAACCCATGACCTTTCAGTGCATGGGCCGATGCTCTAACCATTGGGGACACCAGCCAGGGCCAACCAAATACTCTTAATAACAATAATAGCTACAATTTATTGAACTTTTGCTAGATCAGGCCGTGTGCCAAGTGCTTCACATACTGGTTTAGTTAGGCCCTTTGTAACAGCTATAAAAACACCTGAATGACAGAGATGGACATCTAACCTTGCAGCTAGGCCTTATGGGCAGAACTGGATGGTCCCTGCAGCCTCATGGAGACTGGATCAAGACACAGCTACATCTTTAGCAAAAGAAGTCTGTTGCGCCCTAGCCAGTTTGGCTCAGTTGGTTGAGTGTTGTCTTGTGCACTGGACGGCCACTGGTTTGATTTCCCTCCAGGGCACATACCTGGGTTTCAGGCTTGATTCCAGTGGGGGGCATGTAGGAGGCCACCAATCAATGTTTCTCTTTCTCTCTTTCTCTTTCTCTCTTATTTTCTCTCTCTTCCTCTTCTTCTCTCCCTTTCCCTCTCCCCCTCTCTTTCTCCTCTCCCTTCCTCTCTCTCTCAAATCAATAAAAACATTTTTTTAAACAAAGAAGTCTGTTGCCTCCAGTCTAATGCTCTTCCTGCTCCCCTTTTTCCAAGACCACCCTCAATAGCTGAATGTTGTCTCCACAAAGTCATGTGTTGAAGCCCTAACCCCTAGCACCTCAGAATGTGACTGTATTTGGAGATAGGGTATTTAAAGAGATAATCAAGTTAATAAGGTCATCAGGTGAGCCATAATCCAATCTGACTGATGTCCTTAAAAGAAGAGATTAAGACACAGACACACAGAGGGAAGACCATGTGAAAACACGGGGAGAAGATGGCCATTCACAAGCCAAGGAGAGAGGCCTTAGAAGAAACCAACCCTGCCAACATCTTGATCTTATACTTCCAGCCTCCAGAACTGTGAAAGGCCCATATCCACTGTGCCCAGTCGGTTAGAGAAGCCCCTGCAGACTCATATCACAGGTCCTCTGCCTCTCCCATTGGGTTCAGAGGCCCTGTCCATTCCGGATTCTGTTACCCACAGGCCTCGCCATCTGTTTGCCTTCTGTGCGGCTTCCTACTCTGCTCCCTCTTCTCCCGGGCTGTCTCTCTTCCATCCTCTGCTCTCCCTCTGGAGGTATAATAATACTTGCTGGCACTAGTGTCACACCTCCTCTGTTCCAGACTGGAGCTCTCGGGCCCCAGGAAGCAGTATCTTATTTAGCACCATCCCACAACTCTTCCAGGTGGGTGCTATTATTAGCCTCCTACAGAGATGCACCCAGAGCTGGCAGAGGGGAAGGAAGTTGCTCACAACCACACAGCTAGTGACAAAAAGAGAATCTGGGTGGCCCTGGCTCAGGCAGGACCTTGGTCCCAGGTCATAGCACAGACCCCTGGCCTATAGGCTATGTGTGGGCAGGATGGTATGGAAGCAGAGGTTATGCATATGGCAGGTATTGAATTCTTAAAATCTGTGAAGTCAGCAGCATTATTCCCCATTTTCTAGGCAAGGAGGTGAGGGCCTTCAGGGACTAAGCCATTCAAATGTGTCTGAGAAGCTCTAAGGGCAGCTAGACTCCAAGGCTTTGTGCAGAAAGGGAGAGCTCAAACAGGGTGTGTGGGAGGAATGTTCTTGTGCTTACAGGCTCTTAAGACAATCAGAACTTTCAAGGAACCCTGCTGTAACAGAACAAAATGCTTCATCTCTCTGACAGCCTGCAGGCTAATAACTCCTGCTGTAGATATGTAATTAACTAGAGCAAGCCCGGGGCCTGCATGTGGCCCACATGCCAATAAAATGGTATGAAAGAAACATTTTAATTAAAATTTCATAAGTTAATTTTTACAATATCCTGTTATACATAATTACTAATAACGAACTACTACATTCACTAATGACTGATTACTATAATCGTGTTGCATTCATTTCCCTTATGTGCCTTATGCATACACGCACCATTTCTCCACTAATACTAGCAGTGAATATTTTAGCAGCCAACTGCCATGTCATTAATCTTGGACTGACTTGTTTGGAATATGCAACAGGAAATATTTCACTTTTGGAGAACAAGAAAAATAGGTTTATTTGCATTACACTAATTAATTTGTGCAGTTATTCACTGGTAAGCTAATGTCCAAGAAAAAATATTAATTTTTACTAAAATGTTCTAATAAAAGAGTAATATGCAAATTGACCATACCTATGATCAAGCCATACCCACCCATGCCCACCAGCCAATCAGGAACAAAGTATGCAAATAAACCCCAACCAAGATGGCTGCTGCCACTGAGAGCAGGAGGGAGGCTTGGATTTCCCTGGCAATGGAGGAAGCCAAGCTTTCCGCCTGCTGTTGCCGGCCTAGGCCTCGACTCAATGCTACAAAGTTTTAATTATAGAAGATACATAATCCCAACAGAAATGGTGGCAACCATGGAGTTGGAGAGAGTAGAAGCTAGGGTTACCCTGGCGATGGAGGAAGCCAAGCTTCTATAACCCTAGCCTACGCCTCCACTCTAGACTACAAAGTTTCAAACAGAAATGGCTGTCTCCACGGAGCAAGCAGAAGGCTTGGCTCCACTCCAGGCTACGAAGTTTCCATTGTACAACATTAATTAATCCCAGATCCCAGGGCCTCCACTTGGGTCACTGGGGGGCATGGCTGGCCTGCAAACCATCATAGGCCGCTCGCCCAGGCTACCCCACACCCCAAGGGAACAGCCACCCTGAGCCAGGACACCCTTCAGAGCAAACCAGCTGGCCCCCACCCATGCACCAGGCCTCTATCCTATCTAATAAAAGAGTAATACGCAGATTGACCATCATTCTAACAAACAAGAAGGCTGCCCCCATGTGGACACAAGATGGCCACCACAAGATGGCCAGCAGGGGAGGACAGTGGGAGGTTCCAGGCCTGCAAGGGAGGGCAGTTGTGGACCATCAGGCCAGCATGGGAGGGCAGTTGGGAGGGAGCAGGCATGCAAGGGAGGGCAGTTAGGGGTGACCAGGCTGACAGAGGAGGGAAGTTGGGGGCAAGCAGGCTGGCAGGGGAGCAGTGAGACATCGATTAGGCTGGCAGGGTAGTGGTTAAGGGGTGATCAGGCTGGCAGGCAGAAGTGGTTAGGGCAATCAGGGAGGCAGGCAGGTGAGCAGTTTGGAGCTAGCAGTCCTGGATTGTGAGAAGGATGTTTGACTGCCCATTTAGGCCCGATCCCAGTGGGATCGGGCCTAAATGGGCAGTCAGACATCCCTCGAGGGGTCCCAGATTGGAGAGGGTGCATGCTGGGCTGAGGGAACCCCTCCTCCCCCATGCATGAATTTCGTACACTGGGTCTCTAGTTATTTTATATTAATGATAACTCATTTATTTCAGCCCTTTGTATTCAGCATGTCTCTATGGAAATAAACCTATGTTTCTATGACAATTGAAACTTTTGTTTTTTTGTAGCCCATATAAACTTAAACCTTGTTTATTTGGCCTGTGTTACCCTTTAACTTGGACATGCTTGAACTAGAGGAATTCTGCTTGTGGCTTGAGCAGCCCCTTTGTAAGCAAAGAGGTAGGGGACTGCCTATAAAGTAATGACCTTTCTCAGAGATTCACAGTAGTCTCCATAACTGGACACAGATCACCAGGGGTCGGCAGATCAAATAGGAGGGAACAAAGGGACTGAGAAAGTTCATACTCCTCTTTGGGTCCTTTTCAAAACCTACCTGTCTATGGCCAGCACCCACCTTTTGCCTTGCCCCTCCTCCCTTCCCTTAAATAAGATGCCTGGATTCCAGACTCTTTTAAGATGAATTTGATCAGTCCTTCTGCTAGGTAGAATAGCTAGCTACTAGCTACTAGGGAAGGGGGAAAGAAGGTGGAGTTTATTTCACCCACTTAACAAAGAAATCAGCCATGTTAAGACTTGCCAAACAAGATAACCAGATGCATGAACAAACATTCCAAGATAAGCCAAAATAGTGTAGAAGGGGATTTTGAAACCTCATCTGCTATCCCAAGATATATGGCAGGAGAACCTTAAAACCTAAAGGGAGAAGATGTATAAAAACCGTGAACCCCCACTAGGTGAGGCACTCCGACTAGCTGAGTTTTCCATTTGTACTTTTTACCTCATACACTTTTCAAAATTTTTTATTATTTAATTTAAATTCTTTATTGTTGAAAGTATTACATGTCTCCTTGCCCCCCCATTGACCCCTCCTTGACCAATCCTGCCCCCAGCACATGCCCTCACCCTCCTACTCCCTGTGACAAGTACACTCTTAATAAATTCTTGCTTTCTTTCCTTAATAAATATTTGCTTGCATTGTTTCAGCACTGTTCTCTGTCACTCGTCTGAATTCCTTCTCACAATATTTTTAAAATGTATTTTTATTGTTGATAGTATTACAGATGTCTCCCATTTCCCCCCTTTGCCTTCCCTCCTCCCAGGCCCTACCCACCCCTCCAGGTTTTTGTTACCCTATCACCTGTGCCCATGAGCTATGCATATCTATATATATATATAAGCCAAGCAACCAGAACAATGGAGTAACTGGAACAACTGGTTGCTATGACACACACTGCAGTGACCAACCAGCCCCATAGGGGCCCTGATCAGCTCCCCCAACCTCCTGCAGCACCCCTGCCCCCCCCCACCCCGATCGGCCCCTCCCACCCAACCTGCCCCCTCCCAATCAGCCCCTCCCTGATTGGGGGCGAGACTGGCTAACCTCCTGCAGCTCCTCCCCCTGGCCAGCCCAGCCCCCATCAACCCCCATTGGGGTGGGTTGGCTGGACCCCACCCGTGCACTAATTTTTTTTACAGCTGCATAGTATTCCACAGTGTGAATGTCCCACAGCTTTTTTATACATTCCTTTACTGATGGGCACTTGTGCTGTTTCCAAATCTTAGCTATTATAAATAATGCTGCTATGAACATAGGGGTGCATATATTCTTTCTGATGGATGTTTTGGGATTTTCAGGATAAATTCCCAGAAGTGGGATCACTGGGTCAAATGGAAGTTCCATTTTTAACTTTCTGAGGAAACTCCATACTGTTTTCCATAGTGGCTGCACCAATCTGCATTCCCACCTGCAGTGAACTAGTGTTCCCTTTCTCCACATCCTCGCCAGCACGTGTTGTTTGATTTTTTTTTATTGATAGCCATTCTGACAGGTGTGAGGTGATATCTCATTGTGGTTTTAATTTGCATTTTGCTGATTACTGACTTTGAGCATTTTTTAATATGTCTCTTGGCCATTTGTATGTCCTCATTGGAGAAATGTCTATTCAGATCTTCCGCCCATTTAAAAAAAATATATATATATGTATATAGTTGATTTTTTACAGAGCGGGAGGGAGAGAGATAGAGAGTTAAAAACATTGATGAGAGAGAAACAACAATCAGCTCCTCCTGCACATCCCCTACTGGGGATGTACCCACAACCAAGGTACATGCCCTTGACCAGAATCGAACCTGGGACCCTTGAGTCCGCAGACCGATGCTCTATCCACTGAGCCAAACCGGTTTCAGCCTTCAGACCATTTTTTTAATTGAATTTTTTGTTGAGTTGAATGAGTACTTTTATATTTTGGATATTAATCCCTTATTAGATGTATCATTGGCAAATACATTTTCCCATACAGTGGGTTCTATTTTCATTTTGATGGTGGTTTCTTTTGCTATGCAGAAGCTTTTTATTTTGATGTAGTCTAGTTTGTTTATTTTCTCCTTAGTTTCCTTTGTCCTAGGAGATGTATCCATAAACATATTGCTACGTGAGATGTCTGAGATTTTACTGCCTATGTTCTCTAAGTTTTTTATGGTTTCATGTCTTACATTTATGTCTTTTCTCTACCTTGAGTTTATTCTTGTGTATGGTGTAAGTTGGTGGTCTAGTTTCATCTTTTTGCTTGTATCTGTCCAATTTTCCCAGCACCGTTTGTTGAAGAGACTGTCTTTACTCTATTCTATGTTCTTACCTCCTTTGTTAAATATTAATTGAGCATAATGGCTTAGGTTGATTTCTGGGGTTTCTGTTCTGATCCAATGGTCTATATTCCTGTTTTTGTGCCAGTACCAGGCTGTTTTGGTTATAATGGCTTTGTAGTATAATTTGATATCTGATATTGTGATCCTTCCTACTTCATTCTTCTTTCTCAAGATTGCTGCATCTATTCAGGGTCTGTTATGGTTCCATATAAGTTTTTGGAGTATTTGTTTTAGCTCTGTGAAGTAGGCTATTGGAATTTTAGTAGGGATTGTGTTGAACCTGTAGATTGCTTTGGGTTGTATAGACATTTAAATGATGTTCCTTCTTCCAAGCCATGGACATGGTATACGCTTTCGTTTGTTTGTATCTTCCTCTATTTCTTTTAGCAGTGTCCTATCGTTTTCCAAGTACAGATCTTACACCTCCTTGGTTAAGTTTATTCCTAGGTATCTTTTTGTTGTTGTTACAATGGTAAATGGAATTGCTTTTTTAGTTTCTCTTTTTGAGAGTTCATTATTGGTATATAAAAATGCCATTGATTTGTGGATGCTGATTTTGTGTCCTGCTACCTTGCTGAATTCATTTATTAAGTTTAGTAGTTTCCTGGTGGAGTCTTTAGGGTTTTCTATGAACAATATCATGTCATCTTCAAATAACGACAGTTTCACTTTCTCCTTTCCAATTTGGATGCCTCTTATTTCTTCTTCTTGTCTGATTGCTTTGGCTAGGTGGTGAAAGTGAACATCCTTGTCTTGTTCCCTTTCTTAAGGGAAATGCTGTTAGTTTTATGTTGGCTGTAGGTTTGTTATGTATGGCCTTTATCATTTTGAGATATGCTCCCTTTATTCCAACTTTGCTGAGATTTTTTTAAAAATAAAAAATGGGTGTTGGATTTTGTGGAATGCCTTTTTTCTGTGTATTGATATGATCATGCGATTTTTGTTTTTCAATTTGTTTATGCGATGTTTCACATTTATTGATTTGAGAATATTGTACCAGCCTTGCATCCCTGGAATAAATTCCATTTGATCATGGTGTATGATGTTTTTAATATATTGCTGGATGTGATTTGCTAATATTTTGTTGAGGATTTTAGCATCTTTGTTCACTAGGGATATTGGCCTATAATTCTCTTTCTGGGTAGTGTCTTTATCTGGTTTTAGATTTAGGATAATGCTGGCCTCATAAAAAGAGTGTGGAACTGTTCCTTTCTCTTGAATTTTCTGAAATAGTTTGAGGAGTGTAAGTGTTAGTTCTTCTTTGAATGTTTGGAAAAACTCCCCTGTGAAGCCATCCGGAACCTGGCTTTTGTTTGCTGGAAGTATTTGATTATTGCTTCTATTTCATCAGTTGTGATTGGCCTATTCAGGTTTTTTGATTCTTCTTGATTTAGTTTTGGGAGATTGTATTTTTCTAGGAATTTGTCTATTTCATCCACATGCTTGTTGATGATAGCTTGTTGGCATATAGTTGTTTAGTATTTTCTTATAATCCTTTATATTTCTCTGGTGTTGGTGGTTACTTCTCCACTTTCATTTCTGATTTTATTTATTTGATCCTGTTTCTTGATGAATATGGCTAATAGTTTATAATTTTTGTTTATCCTTTCAAAGAACTCACGATTGGATTTACTGATATTTTGTACTTTTTTTTTAGTCTGTGTTATTTATTTCATTCTGATCTTTATTATTTCCTTCCTTTTACTTCATCTGGGCTTTTCTTGCTGTTCTCCTTCAAATTCATTTAGTTGTAGGGTTAGGCAGTTTTCTGGCCTTTTTATGTTTCTTAAGGTAGGCCTTTAGTGCTATGAACTTCCCTCTCAGGACTGCTTTCACCATATCCCATAGGTTTTGTGTTGTGTGTTCATTTTCATTTGTTTCCAAGAAGTTTTTAATTTCTTGCTTGATCTCATTAGTAATCCATTGATTATTTAATAACATGTTATTTAGCCTCCATGTATTTGAGTGATTTTATTTTATTATTTTATTTTATTTTATTTTATTTTATTTTATTTTATTTTATTTTATTGTAGTTGATTACTAACTTCATGCCATTGTGAGCTGAGAAAATGCTTGGCATTATATTAATCCTCTTAAATTTGTATAGACTTGTTTTGTGCCCTGACATGTGGTTTGTCTTTGAGGATGTTCCATGTGCACTTGAGAAAAATGTTTATTTTGTTGCTTTGGGGTGAAATGTTCAGTAAATATTGGTTAAATCCATATGATCTAGTGTATCATTTAAGACCTTTGTTTCCTTGTTCATTTTTGTCTAGAAGATCTATCCAGTGATGTTAGTGGGTTGTTAAAATCCCCTACTACGACTGTAGAGACTGTCTACTTTATGGCCTTTGGTTTCAAGTCTATTTCATCTGATATGAGCATTAATACTGCAGCTATTTTTTCATTTCCATTTGAATGGAATATATTTTTCCATCCCATCACTCTGTTTGTGTGTATGCCTTGTTCTGAGATGGGTTTCTGGTAGACAGCATATATATGGGTCATGTTTTCTTCTTCATTCAGTCACCTTATGTCTTTTCACTGGAGTGTTTAGTCCATTTATATTTAAGGTGCTTATTGATAGGTATTTATTTATTGCCATTTTCATTGCCTTTATGGCTATGATCTCCTCTCTCTCCTTTTCTTTTTCTTAAAGCAGTCCCTTAACATGTCTTGCATTGCTGGTTTGGTTGTAATTAACTCTTTTAAGCTTTTTTTTGGTCTCGAAAGCTTTTTACTTCACCTTAAATTTTAATTGATAGTCTCTCTGGATACAGTAGTCTTGGGTTTAGGCCTTTGCTTTTCATTACCTTGAGTACTTCATGCCATTCCCTTCTGGACTAAAATGTTTCTATTGAAAAGTCAGCTGATGCCGAGACCGGTTTGGCTCAGTGCATAGAGTGTCGGACTGCGGACTGAAGGGTCCCGGGTTCGGTCCCGGGTTCAATTCCGGCAAGGGCATGTACCTTGGCTGCGGGCACATCCCCAGTAGGGGGCGTGCAAGAGGCAGCTGATCGATGTCTCTCTCTCATCGATGTTTCTGACTTTCTATCCCTCTCCCTTCCGCTCTGTAAAATATCAATAAAATATATTTTTAAAAAATTTAAAAAGAAAAAGAAAAGTCAGCTGAAATTCAAATGGGAACGCTTTTGTAGGTAATATTCTGTCTCTTTCTTGCTGCCTTTAAGATTCTTCCATTGTTTTTAACATTTGCCTTTTTATTTTTATAAAAAATATTTTTATTGATTTTAGAGAGGAAGGATGAAAGAGATAGAAATATCAATGAGGAGAGAGAATCATTATTGATCTGCTGCTTCCTGCACGCCCCCTACTGTGGATTGAGCACACGACCCGAGCATGTGCCCTGACAGGGAATTGAACTGACCTCCTGGTTCATAGGTCGATGCTCAACCACTGAGCCATGCTGATTGGGCAACATTTGCCATTTTAATTATGATGTTTTTAGGTGTGGGTCTCTTTGGGTTCATCTTGATTGGGACTCTCTTGTGTCTCCTGAGCTTGTGTGACATTTTCCTTCCCCAGGTTGGGAAATTTTCTGTCATTATTTCTTTAAACAATGAAATTGTTCTCATTGTTCTCTGTTCTTTGCTCACCCTCTTCCACTTCTGGTTTTCCTGTAATGTGAATGTTGTTATGTTTCATGCTGTCCCAGGGGTCCCTTAAGCTATTTCCTGCTTTTTAATTCTTTTTTCTATTTGCTGCTTTATTGGGTGCTTATTCCTACTTTGTCTTCCAAATCACTGATTCAATCCTGTTTCATCCAATCTACTTTTAACAACTTCCAGTGTGTCCTTGACATATTATTCTTCCTTTCTGGCTGGCTCTTTGGCCATGGTCTCTGTTTCCCTTTTCATGCTGTTGTAATTTGCACCAAGTTCTTTAAGCATCTTTATAACCATTGCTTTGAACTCTATGTTTGATAGGTTGCTTGCTTCTATCTATCTCATTTAATTCTTTTTCTGGAGATTCCTTCTTTTCTCTCATTTGGGGTTGTTCTTTGTATCCCCACCTTCGCCGTCTCTTTGTATTTACTTCCATGTATTAGATAGAACTGCTATGCATCCCAGTCTTTGTGGGATGGCCTTATGTAGACAGTATCTTGAAAGGTCCAGTGGTGAAGTCTCTTTGTTCACTTGAGATGGATGCTCTAGTAATGCCCCTTGTGTGTGTTGTTTGGGCTCTCCTATTGTAATTGGGACTTGATTGTTGATGACCCATTCATGGGAAGGTTCTTCCCTCCAACTTACTACAAACGAAGTTCAACCCCAATTACCTCGCAATAGCTGTTATACAGTTGCTTTGAGTACACCATTTGTAGAGTTTGCTCAATTTTGTTCAGATATTGTTGAATCTGGTCCTTTGGTGTATCTATCCCAGGCCTCCTGGGAGCTTCTCTAGTGCAGTGAATGTGAGTCCCTTTTTGTCATTATTTTTTTCAAATAGATATTCTTTTTCTTAAATTTAAATTCTTTATTATATAAAATACTAGGGTCCTGGTGCATGGAATTCGTGCACTGGGGGTGGGTGATCCCTCAGCCCAACCTGCCCCCTCACACATACTAGGAGCCCTCAGGAGATGTCCTGCTGACCACTCACCCCCAGCCTGCCCAAGGCCTAAAGCCTCTGGCCGAGGCTTTAGGCCTTGGGCACCCAGCCATCGCCCTGCAATGGGGCCGATGGCAGGTTCTGCCCCAGCCGCCTCGGCTCCTTCCCCCCAGCCCTGGCCTTAACCCCAGCTGCTGGTGACCACTCAGCCCCGGGGGCCACACGCTAGCTGGCTGGCTCTGCCCCAGCTCCTGATTGGCTGGTGGGCGTGGCTGGCTGGCGTGGCTTGATCAGAGGTGTGGTCAATTTGCACATGACTCTTTTATTAGGTAGGATTACATTAGTCTCCTTTCCCCCCCCCCAGCCCCCGCACTGACCTCTTCCTGGCCCCTCTCACCGCCCAGCACATACCCTCACTCCCCTATTGTCTATGTCCATTGTTATGTTCATATGCATGCAAACAAGTTCTTCAGCTGATCTCTTACCCCCTTGCTCAATAGGTTAGATAGACATTCTGTTCAATTCTTCTATGTCTCTGGTTCTATTTTTGTTCATCACTTTATGTTATTCATTATATTCCACAAATGAATGAGATCGTATGATATTTATCTTTCTCTGACTGGCTTATTTCACTTAGCATAATGCTCTCCAGTTCCATCCATGCTGTTGCAAATGGTACGAATTCCTTCTTTTTCACAACATCAATTCCATTGTGTAGCCGTACCACAGTTTTCTAATCCACTCATCTGCTGATGGGCACTTAAGCTGTTTCCAAATCTTAGCTATTGTAAATTGTGCTGCTATGAACATAAGGATGCATATGTCCTTTCTGATTTGTGTTTCTGTTTTCTTGGGATATATTCATAGAAGTGGGATTACTGGGTCAAATGGAAGTTCCATTTTAAACTTTTTGAGGAAACGCCATACTGTTTTCCACAGTGGATACAACAGTCTGCATTCCCACCAGCACTGCAAGAGGGTTCCTTTTTCTCCTCATCCTTGCTAACACTTGTTGTTTGTTGATTTGTTGATGATAGCCATTCTGATAGGTGTGAGATGGTACCTCATTATTGTTTCTCAAATAGGTTTTCATTTTCTTGCTTCCTCTCTTCTCTTTCGGGCACCTCCATGATATGAATGTTGGTGTGCTTGAAGTTGTTCCAGAGACTCCTTACACTATCTTCATATTCATATTTTTTTATTCTTTTTTCTTTTTGCTATTCTGGTTGGATTTTTTTTTTTGCTTCCTTATATTCCATATTGCTTGATTCATGGTATCCTCTATTCCAGTGGTCGCCAACTGGTGGTCTGCAGTCCACTGGTGGTCTGTCAGGTCCAAAAGGTTGGCGACTGCTGGTTTAAGGAAAGCTTTGGAGCAGCAGTCACCAACCAGTGGTCCATGGGTGACTGGTGGTCTGTGAGGTTTGAAAGGTTGGCAACCACTGCCCTATTTTATTTTTAAAGTATATTTTTTATTGATTTCAGAGAGGAAGGGAAAGGGAGAGATAGAAACATCAATGAGAGAGAATTATTGATTGGCTACCTCCTGCACGCCCCTTGCTGGGGATCAAGCCTGCCACCCAGGTATGTGCCCTTGACCAGAATTGAACCAGGGACCCTTCAGTCCGTAGGCTGATGCTGTATCCACTGAGCCAAAATGGCTAGGACTCTACTACTTTTGATACCCTGTAAATTATTATTTCATTTAGTGTATTCATTTTGTACTGGTTCTTTTTTATGGTTCCTATGTCCTTTTTCATGCCACTGAAATTCTCACTAAGTTCAGTGAGCATCCTTATAACCATTGTTTTGAACTCTGTATCTGGTAGTTTGTTTGCTTCCATTTCATCTAGTTATTTTTCTGGAGTTTTCTCCTGGTTTTTCATTTGGCACATGTTTATCTCCATATTTTGGCTGCTAACATGTTTGTTTCTATGTATTAGGTAGAGCTGCTATGTCTCCTGATCTTGGTAGAGTGGCCTAGATGTAATAGGTATTCTGTAGCACCAGTGGTAAAGCCTCCCTAGTCACCACCTGAGCTGGGTGCTCCAGGTGTGCCGCTGTGTGGGCTGTGTGAACTGTCTTCATTATAGATGAGCTTTGATTGCTGTTAGCATCACTGGGAGGGATTGGTCCCCAGGCCAGTCGGCTATGAGGACCAACTGCGACTACAGTGGAAGAGCTGCTATGCAGGGATCGAGTGTGTTACTGGTGGAGATATAGGGTTGTAATCTGACTTGGTCTGAAGCTGTCCACCGGGTGCACTGGCTCTGGGGCTTCTTGGGAGGTGTAAAGCCAGCCACTGCCTATGCCCTCCCTGGGGTCACCTAGCACAAGTTACAGAGATATCTGAAGATGACTGCCACTTGTGTTGGACTTGAAGGTGCCAGGAGAAGCCAAGCTGTGAACCAAGGTGTGCTGCTGCTAGTGCTGGGCCTGGGCCACTTATGGAGAGGTATGCTAAAGCCAAAAGGTGCTTGTTTGAGATGTTTTAGGAAAACCCAAAGGCCACTGGAAAGGATTTAGGTGAGCCAGAAAATTGAGTGGGTCTGGATATCAGGGAATCACTCGGATGGGGTGAACAGTGTGTCAGGCTGATAGAGACTCAGATATGGCACCCACTTATTGTCTTTCTGGGGGGAAGGGCAAAGCAAAGGAATAGTGGCCTCTGCCAGCACTTTTGTCTAGGAAAAAGCTGCCCCCCAGCTCTTGTCCTGATGTTAGACAAGTTAGTTCCTCCCCAAATGTCCCAGATTCCTTTCAAGCTGGAGCCTCAAGCTGGAACTCAGAGTGAGTTCGAGTAAGTCCATATGTGGGCCCTTTAAGAGGAACTGGCTCCAACCCTACCAACCCTCCATCTCTTTCAGCCTCAATCCATGCCGGTTTTTATGGCCCATGGTTATTTATGGGCCTTCTCTTCCCAGCACTGAAACCCTGGGTGAAGGGGTCTGGTGTGGGGCATGGACCCCTTGCTCCTCAGGGGGAACCTCCATAGCCAAGATATCCCTCTTGATTAAAAATGTCCATATGTGGGTGTGGGACCAGCCTATTCCAGTCTGAATGTGGCTTCTTCTTTAATTCTCTAGTTGTAGGATTTCCTACATTTCAGCTAGATTTCAAGAGGTTTTGACTGGTGGGTAATCTGAAGATTAGTTGTATTTTTGATGTGGTTGTAAGAGTATTTGAATACCGCATTTACCTACGCTGCCATCTGAATGAAGTTCTGATACAAGTTACAACAAGGATGAACCTGAAAACAGTTGCTAAGTGAAATAAACAAACAACTTCTTTCCTTCTTTCTCTTCCTCTTCCCACCCCCACCCTCCCCTTCTTCTCCCCTCCCCTCCCCTCTCACCTCCTCCTTCCCTCCTCCCCTCCCTTCCCCTCCCCTCCCTTCCCTTCTTTCTTCCTTTAGTTAATCCTTACCCTATTTATTTTTCATTGATTTTTTAAAAATATATTTTATTGATTTATTACAGAGCGGAAGGGAGAGGGATAGAAAGTCAGAAACATCGATGAGAGAGAGACATCGATCAGCTGCCTCTTGCACGCCCCCTACTGGGGATGTGCCCGCAGCCAAGGTACATGCCCTTGCCGGAATCGAACCCGGGACCCCGCAGTCCGCAGTCCGACGCTCTATCCACTGAGCCAAACCGGTCTCGGCTTTCATTGATTTTTTTTTTTTTTAGAGAGAGTGAAAGGGAGGGGGAGAAACAGAGAGAAAAAAAACATCAATGTGAGAAAGACCCATCGATTGGTTGCCTTCCCCACATGCCCAGACTGAGGCAGGGGATTGAGTCTGCAATAAAGAAAGATACATGCTCTTAACCAAAATTGGACCTGGAACACTTCATTCCAAGGGCTGTTTATCACTCTATCTATTGAGCCAACTGTCCAGGGCAACGATTTCTTTTTAAAAATTTAATTGATTTTAAATAAAGCTATTAAAAACAAAAGATTGATTTTAGAGAGAGAAGGAAAGGAGAAACATCATTTTTTTGGGTTCCACTTATTTATGCATTCATTGGTTGTTTCTTGTATGTGCCCTTACCAGGGATCAAACCCGCAACCTTGGTTATCAAGATGATGCTCTAATCAATTGAGCTACTTGGCGAGGGACAAGCCAATAACTTCTTTTCTGAAATGCATGAAGCTCTATGTGCAGAAAGCCATTCCTCCTCTTAGCATCTGGGTGGGCTTAAAACACAGATCTGAAGCCCCCCCCCCCCCCCCCCGTTTAAAATACTTTATGATATAGACCGATAGATTTACTGGAATGACAGGGTATTTCTGAGGGACATACATAGGCAGCATGATGGAGGAGGGCTGGGTGGTTAGGAAACCAGAGTGAGGGGAAGTCTGGCTCATGTGAATAGTTTCAGCATGCTCTGGAGCACAGATTCTGCTCTAGTTGTCTAGCACGTGGCCCTGGGGTCATCAAGGCTAGGGAATGATTGAGTCTGATGACAGAGGCGGTTGGGAGGACTGGCTCTGGATTGGTTGGTCTGCACATGAAAGGCCTGTTACTTGGCATGTCTCTAGGAACTGGGCACCCCTTGGAGGGGCAGTTCCTCCAAGGCCAGCAAGACCCCAGGGTATCGAAGCATCAGAATATAGAAAATAAAAGATATGATTAACAAGCAAAGAGAAGGAGCAGCATTATCAAGGGTCAGACAAGAAAGCTGGAACAGGACTGGGGGCTGAAAGTCACTATCCCAGTGGGAAATGGCAGATTTTAAGATACAAATCAGGTAGGAGGTTGGGGGCCTCAATGCAGGAACTACCTTGTATCCCTTCCATGTACTCTGCCTTTGAGCCTTGTCTGGGATGGAGGGGTTGAGGGAATTGTCAGCTTGGGATCCAGGGCTCTGTCTCTGGCTTATCCTCCTGGCTGGTTCATTCAATTATTAATGGACATCTAACTATTCCACAAGACCTTCTCTAACAGTTTGTAGTGAAGGATTGGGTTTTAGGTTTGGCTTCTTTTTAAAATTTCTAATTTGGTGGCCTGACTGGGTGGTTCAGTTGGCTAAAGCATCGTCCCAATACCCCAAGTTGTGAGTTCGATCTCTGGTCAGGGCACATACAAAAATCAACCAATGAATGCATAAATAAGTGGAAAACAAACAGATTTCTCTCTCTCTTTTCCCTTCTCCTCTCTCTAAAATAAATCAATCAATAAAAAAATTCTAACCTGTTGAGAAATAATACAGTTCATACACCAAATAACTCAGACAATATCCTGATTGGTTTAGACCCTGAGCAAGGAGATAAGTCAATTGAGAATGGACTTAGATGTAGAGAATGTCAAATTGCTTTATACTTTTCTAAGCACTTCTGCTTGAAGCCCGTGGGCAACCCTGAATGGGTAGCAGTATGAGGAGAGGAATGGTGTCATTTTGGCTGGTCTTGGTACTCTCAGAGCTGGCACACAGAATATTGTTATGGGCTGAATTGTGTCCTCACAAATTTATATGTTACTAGGGGCCCAGTGTACAAATTTGTGCACCTTGAAAGGAACTGTGGGCCATGAGGCTGCGGTGGGCACAGGGGCAGGTCTTGGCCCATCCTCCACACCCCTGCCTGGCCCTTCCTGCCACAACCCCTGGTCCGGTCTGCCGGCAGCCCCACTCCTGCTGTAGCTGTTCCCATGTGCTGATGGCACCAGCCCTGCTCACACCTGTTGTCAGCGTGAGGCTGTTGGGGCCTGCGCCAGCAGCAGGGCCGGCACCATCAGCCCTGCTCACTCAGCACATCAGCAAGTGCGAGTGGCGGCTGCTGCCCCAATCACCCTTCAGGAGCAGGGAGAGGTGGAGAACCCTTCATGAGTGATCGGGGCCAGCAGCCACTGCTCGCACTTGCTAACAGCGCTGAGTGATCAGGACCGGTGCCAGGTGCAGGTAGCAGGTGTGAGCAGTAGCTCCAGCACTGGCTGTGAGTGCAAGAAGGGCTGGTGGGTGCAAGCAGTGGCTCTGGTGCTGGCAGTGGGTGCAAGCCGTGAGCGGGGCTGTCACTGGCAGCGGGTGTGAGTGGCGGCTGCCATCCCCAATCACCCCTTAGGAGCAGGGGGGTGGAGAAGCCCTGAGGGGTGATTGGGGCTGGCAGCCCCCACTCGCACCCGATAACAGTGCTGAGTGATCAGGGCTGGTGCCGGGTGCGGGGCGCCACAGCAGATGCGAGCAGAAGCTCTGGTGCTGGCAGTGGGTGTGAGTGCCTGGCGGGACCACAGCACGTGGGAGCAAAGAATTTTCAGTAACCACCAGAGGCTCATCCCGATGACAGTGACCGATGCCTTGCCTTGGTTTGGTGCCCCTGCTCACCTGCTCCACTATCCCACCATATTCCATGCTCTGCTGCCTGTTGCTGACACCCGCCATGTTCTGTGCACGCCCCCTGGTGGTCAGCATATTCAGTGACTGGTTGTTCATTTGTTCAGTTGTTCTACCGTTCGGTCTATTTGCATATTAGAGTTTTATACATATAGATAGTCCTGACCCCCAGTGCCTCAGAATGTGAGCTTATTGAGGAATAGATTCATTGCAGATGAAATTAGTTAAAATAAAGTCATATTGGAGTAGGGAAGGCCTTAAATCCAAATATGACTGGTGTTCTTATAAAAAAAGGGGAAATTTGGACATAGACATCCCTAGAGGGAAGATGCCATCTGAAGATGAAGGCAGAGATCTCAGTGAGGCAACCAGAACTGTGAGATCCTAAATTTCCATGGTTGAAGTCACCCTGGCAGACTAATACATAGACCTTCTGTTGAAAGCATGCATAGACATTCAACATTCCCGTGTGAGCTGGCCCACTTGGCAGGACTGAGTGTTGGAGGGAGATATCATAAACAACGAGCACACATTACTCAGCCAACTGGTCTATTGTGCATATCAAACTTTTGGCAGTTAAGCCCCTAAGATAATGTTTTTTTAATTTTAAAAAAATATTTTATTGAGTTTTTACAGAGAGGAAGGGAGAGGGATAGAAAGTCAGAAACATCGATGAGAAAGAAACATCGATCAGTTGCCTCCTGTACACCCCCACTGGGGATGTGCCCGCAACCAAGGTACATGCCCTTGACCAGAATTGAACCTGGGACCTTTCAGTCCGCAGGCTGATGCTCTATCCACTGAGCCAAACCGGCCAGGGCTGTTTTTTTTTTTTTTTTAATTAAAAAAAAATTAACTTTAGAGGGAGAGAGGAAAGGAGGGAGGGAAAGGGAAACATCAATTTTGTTGTAACATTTATTTATGCATTCATTGGTTGATTCTTTTATTATTATTTTTTTAATCCTCACCTGAGGATATTTTTCCATTGATTTTCAGGGAGAGTGAAAGAGAGAGGAAAAGACAGAGAGAAATATTCATGTGAGAAAAACACAGATTGGTTGCTTATTGCACGCGCCCTGAATAGGGCCTGGGCTAGGGAGGAGCCTGCAACCAAGGTACGTGCCCTTGACCAGAATCAAACCCAGAATACTTCAGTCCACAGGCCAACACTCTATCCACTGAGCCAAACTGGCCAGGGCCATTGATTGATTCTTGTATGTGACTTGACCAGGGATCAAACCCACAACCTTAATGTGTCGCAACAATGCTCTAACCAACAGAGCTACTCAGCCATGGCATGATTTTTGTTTTTTAATTGAGGTGAAATTCACATAACAGAAAATTTATTTATTTATTTATTCATTCATTCATTCATTCATTCATTCCTACCTCACCTGAGGACATGCTTAGAGAGAGGAAGGGAGATAAAGAGAAAGGAAAAACATCCATTGGCTGCCTCCTGCATGTCCCCAACTGGGGATTGAGCCTGCAAATGGGCGTGTGCCCTTGACTGGGAATCGAACCAACAACCTCCGGGTATATGGGTCAGCATCCAACTGAGCCACACAGGCCAGGGCTGTCTTGAAATTCTTAATAATTTTTTTAAACTTTATTTTTGATTGTGGTAAAATACACATAACATTTACCATTTTTAACTACACAGTTCATGGGTACATTCACATTGTTGTGCAACCACCATCACCATCATCTCCAGAACTTCCTCATCTTCCCAAACTGAAACTCTGCCCCCATTAAACACTTACTCCTCTTCCTCCTCCCCCATCCCCTGGAACTCACCATCTACTTTCTGTTTCTATGGATCTGACTCCTCTAGGGACCTCATGTAAGTGGAATCATACAATATTTATCATCCTGTAATTGCTATTTCACTGAGCATAATGTCCTTAAGGTTCATCTAGTTGTAGCACTGTCAGAATTTCCTTCTTTTTTAAGGCTGAATAATATTCCATTATATGAATGGATCACATTTTGCTCATCTGAAATTCTTAATTTTGAACATTTTATCTTTGTACTGGGCCTCACAAAGTATGTAGCCCGACCTGCTGGCTTCTGTCACACTAAATCAAGCAGTGTCTACATATATCCTCTACTTGCCTGCTTGGAGGACACCTAGGGGTGACTTGGGAGGTCTTGGCCTCCTCCTTCCCCCTGTCACCTGCCTCCATTGTCCTCCTTGACATGCTGCCCACACCATCCAGTCTGACTGTCGGATTTTTAAGGCTATATGACCTGCATGAAGGGGGTGGGTCAGTAAAGGGGGGCTTAAAGGGCTTGAAAGGCTGCAGGAGAGGGAAGGGGGTGCTTTATACACATCTCTCTAAATTAAAAATGTTTAAGACTGCAGTTTTAAACAGAAGGGTTTAAAAAGAACCTGCAAATACTGCACTTTTGTTTCCTCAGTCACAGAAGCAGATGAATGAAATATTTTAGGATTTAAAAATTTATCAAATAAAATCAGAAAGCCTATTTACAAAGCACATGTAAAGTTTGTGCTTGTTTTTCTGTGGGTCTGACCCCAGGTGCCTTGCAACCAATTATCTTCCTCCTTATTTTATCTTACTCTCCATGCAATGCTCAGACCTTGCTACTTCCATCTTTGACACATCCCTTTCTAGGTTTCCCTTATTTATTCACTTTTCATTTTCAACTTTAAATAGTTGTACGGTTGTCAATTTGCTTATCACCCCCACCCCTGCCTTCTCCAACAGGACGCATATCATTACCAGATACCCTGTAAAAACCTTTAAATGTTATTGCCCCCCTCCTAGGCCCAGCCCAGTCCACACAACCAATTAGAGATGGCAGCCCAGTGGGTGAAATTTAAGCAGAGGGAATGATGAAGGTGCAAGGCCACTCCCAGCAGGAACAACAGCACTGACAAGGGTCTGGCATCCAAGGAAATGAAGACCAGTTCCCCTTAACCTTTGGTGTGAACTTGGCATTCAAGGCCCCCACTGCCTTCCTCAGCCCAGCCTGTTGGTGGGATTTGTACACCTTTGGGAGACACATTTTCCGCTGCTTCCCTCCCTAGGAAAGGCCTACACATCTACACCTACCTTCAGAGCATCTGCCCTGAGATTTTGATTCTAGCATCCATGGCTTCCCTTAGAAAGCCTGTGACCTGCATGTAGGCACTCTGACTCTCTGAGGGGTCCCTATGTGAATTTTTTGGTTGCCGCACATTCTGTGTCAAGGCAGACCATCCCCATCACTCCATGTTGCGGTTTTCCTGGGATGCAGCCATTTTATTTACTTGCATGCAGGAGAAAACTTACACTTATTTGTAAGTAAAAACTGGCTTGGGCCCTGGCCAGATAGTTCAGTGGGTTAGATCAGTGGTCGGCAAACTGCGGCTCTTTGGTCCCTTGAGTGTGGCTCTTCCATAAAATAGCACGGCCTGGGCAAGTCTATTTTGAAGAAGTGGCATTAGAAGAAGTTTAAGTTTAAAAAATTTGGCTCAAAAGAAATTTCAATCGTTGTACTGTTGATATTTGGTTCTGTTGACTAATGAGTTTGCCGACCACTGGGTTAGAGCATCATCTAGATACCCCAAGATTGTGGGTTTGATGCCCAGTCAAGGCACATACAAGAATCAACCAAAGAATGCATACATAAGCAGAACAACAAATAAATAGATGTTTCTCTCTCTCTCGCCTTCTCAAAAAAAAAAAAAAAAAAAAAAAAAAAAAAAGAACGAGGCTAGGATTTCTTGATATCTTAAAAACAACTGCTTTAGCTGGGGCTGTATGCTCTGGACTCCATCCCTCAACTCCAAAGTCTCTCCTGAGGGGCCTCTGGTGGTTCTGGGGACCCAGTCCCTGCACTGACTTTCTGGGGCCTCACTCTCCCCATAACCTAGTCATTTTCCAGTGGCCCTCTCTTTGGTATAGGCCTGGGGTGGGTGTTTTACACTGTTGCCCAGCAAGGCCTCTTCTTGAGGCTTCACTTGACAGAGAAAAGGGTCTTCATGCTTGTACCACCAGAACAGCTCCCTGCTGTTCTGTCCCCACCCCCATCTCCAGCCCTGTCCCCACCCCCATCTCTTGTTCTGGATCCCTCCAACAGTCTGCGGTCTACCCCAGCCCGGCCACCTGTGGGCCCCCCCCTCCTCCCGCAGAGACTCTCTAAGCTGCAGTTTCCTTTGACACCCAGGCCCCAGATGTTGCCACATAGAGATTTTAGGCCCTGCACCAACTCTTTCAACTTGAGAAAAACAACTGGACAGAATGTAGTCCTTGGAATAAAGGTAAAAGGCATATTTAAAAATTCCATAGTCTCCAAAAAACCCCAAGACAACTTGAAAACTTATGAAGAGACAGGTGGCAGGCAAGGCTGGTGTTATGGGCAAACCACCCACACAGACACACAGATCCCACACTCAGAGTGCTCTGTGCTCGACTTATGCTCTGGTGTTGCTGTTTTGAAATTCTTAATGCTTTTCTTTAAAGCATTTATATACATATATATTTATTTATATACATATATATGTATGGGGGGGATAGGGAGATTGTCTCTCAGCCTGGCCTGCACCCTCTCCAATATGGGACCCCTTGAACGATGTCCTACTGCCGGTTTACAGGGATTGGGCCTAAACCGGCAGTCAGACATCCCTTTCACAATCTGGGACTGCTGGCTCCTAACCACTCACCTGCCTGTCTGCCTGTCTGCCCCTAACCACTCTGCCTGCCGGCCTACTTGCCCCCAAATGCCCCTCCCCGCCATCCTGATCACCCCCAACTGCCCTGGTGCCAGTGTGCTTGTCCCCAACTGCCTCCCCTGCAGGCCTGCGCTCCCCTACCTTCCCTTTCCACTGGCCTGCTTGCCCCAACTGCCCCCCTGCTGGCCTGCTCACTCCAAACTGCCCTCCTTTGCTGTCCTGATCACCTCCAACTGATCCCCACTGACAGACTGCTCGCCCCCCAACTGGCCCCTCTGCTGGTCTGCTTACCCCACCCCCCACCGGCCTGATCACCCACAACTGCCCTCCCTCTTGGCCTCTAACCGCCTCTACCTTGGCCCTGCTACCATGGCTTTGTCCAGAATGTCTGGAAGATTTCCCAGTCTAATTAGCATATTACCCTTTTATTAGTATAGATAGAGCCTAGTGCACGGGTAGGGGCTGGCTGGTTTGCCCTGAAGGGTGGCCTGGATCCAGGTGGGGGTCCCATTGGGGTGCCTGGTCAGCCTGGGTGAGGGGCTGGGGGCTGTTTGCAGGATGGCCACGCCCCCTGGTAACCCAAGCTTTCAGCCCCTCCTCTTTTGCTTTTCTTTTCTTTTCTTCAGCACCTCCTTGAGCGGAGGCCAGGGCTGGCTGGAAGCAGGTATCTGGGATTTATTTATCTTCTATAATTGAAACTTTGTAGCCTTGAGTGGAGGCCAGGGCTGACCAGGGCAGGCTGGAAGCTTGGCTTCCTCCATCGCCAGGGGCAATCCAAGCCTCCTGCTCGCTCCAGCTCCGTGGCCACAACCATCTTAGTTGGGTTAATTTGCATATTTGCTCCTGATTGGCTGGTGGGTGTAGTGGAGTGATGGTCAATTTGTATATTTCTCTTTTATTAGTGTAGATATATATTTAAAATGTTTTTATTGATTTTTTTTTTTAAGAGAGACCGAGAGGAAGAGAAACATCCATGGGCTACTTCCTGCACACTCCGTATTGGGGGTTGAATCCCCAACTCAGGCATGTGCCCTAATAATGGGCAATTGAATTGATGACCTTTTGGTGCATGGAATTATCCCCACCCAACTGAGCCACACTGGCTAGGGCATTCTTTTTTTACTTTTAATATTTTTACTAATTTTAGAGAGGAAAGGAGAGGGGGATAGAAACATCAATGATGAGAGAGAATCATTGACTGGCTGCTTCCAGCACGCCCTGTACTGGGGATGGAGCCTGCCGACCCTGACATGTGCCCTGAACAGGAATCGAGCAGTAACCTCTTAATTCATAGGTCAACATCAACCACTGAGCCACACTGGCCATGGCATGCTTAATGCGTTCTGAACAAAGAGGCCCTGCACACTCTGTGCCAGTTCTCCTGGCAGGTGATGAGCAGCCTTCAGAGGACTCTGTCCCAGGAGGTCTCAGCAGGAAGGAGTTGGCTGGCTACTCAAGAGGTGGCCTCAGTTGCTCTGGGGTGGCCTAAAGAACTGGGGAGAAAGAACTTGGGGTCAGCTCAGGTCCATGCATGTGCCTGCAGGCACCTGAGCCCTTCTCATCCCTGTTTGGTCACGCCTACAGGAACCACCACACCTCCTCTGCATCCAAACTTTCCATCCCAAACTGAATTCCAAACTCTGCGGTTCAGAGGCACAAAACTAAAAGGGAGCCCAAACTCAGGATGTTCTATACCTGGGGGAAAATCAACAGCACTAAATAGCCTGTTTTCCAGTGGGCTAAGCTTCGGCATATCATCTATAAAGTGGGTATATGAACAATAGTAACAGTGACACCTTCCTCATGGGACTGACACACCTATAATGTGAGAAAAGTACTTTGTACAGTGCAAAGCACAGCTCACAGCTAACAGCATCTTTCCCACCACAATCTCTATCTCCTTTCACTTTCTCCTGTTAAGTCCTGACAATGCTAACCCCTGGGACACCCTGCTGTTCCACCCCCTACTCAGCACTACCCACACATGGGGTAAGGGATCTTTGGTCTGTTTCTTTGGACCCCTATGTGGGATAAAATGTACTCACCATCGCCAGATGAGGCAAGAGGGCAAAGCAGCTCCTAACTTGGAATAGATGCTCCCTGGCTAGCTTTAGTTCTGCTGCAGGACTTCTTTGTGGCTTCCTGGAGCTGATGGGGTGAGAAGTCAATGCTTCCACTTGTCAGAGAATGGTAACCACCTGCTTGTCCTGCTTGTTGGGGGCACCAGGCTAAGGGGTATATTCACTGTGTCCCTCCCCCTCCCCAGTAAACACATCAAAACTTGGTCCTGCTTATTACTCAACACAAACTGAGAGTTCTCTGGGACAACACCGGTGACTATGATTTTCTCCTTACTCTTCCTGAAATCCTCTTACATTGTGCTAAGAAGTTATTAAAGTTAAACCAATTAAAAACCTCAGGACATAGGGATGTAGATGTTAGGTTATCACAGCCTTGAACATGAAAACAGCCTGTGCTGGGCAGTCCGGTGGCAAGAACTCTGCTGCTTTGCATATGGATTCGGCCTCACAGGGCTCTGAATTCTGGGGGAGAGGGAATCAGAAGCTGTCTTGGCACCAGAGTGGAGATGGGGCCAGCAAGGTTTTGTTAAAACATTCCCCCACTTAAGGCACCTTCTTAAATCTCATGCTTCTCAAAAGTGGGTTCCTAGAGCATTGCTTGTGTTTGTTAGGAATGCACAATCTCAGGCTACCCCACACCTTCTGATGGTAAATATGCTTTTCAACAGGGCCCCTGGGGAAGGAGGATGCACTCCAGGCCAAGAAGCCCTGCTCTCTGATGCATTAGGAAGGGCTGACCTTGAGGTTCCCTTCTCAGTGCATAGGTGCAGATGTCTGGAACTCAGCCCATCCAAGGAGCCCCTACTGGAGGCCCTGCACTGGCCTCTGGTCTGAGCATGCAGGAGACATCCTGAACCACCTCCTGCTGGAGTGTGCTCCTTCTTCCCCAGATACCCGCCTATGGCAGAGAGGGGCTGGATATTCTGAGGTATTCCCAGAAGTCACAGGACTGTTTAGCCACATCTAAAAAGAGAGGAACACAGAACTACAAGACACACACACACACACACACACAAAAAAAAACCCCAGAGACTTTAGAAGAGGCCCATCTATAGGTTTCAGTGGAGCCCACTGGCTGTCGGGCAGCGTGGGGGCTTGCTCCTCTCTGCTGACCCCAACCTTGCTTCTGATGCTTCTTGGATTCAGCTGTGTTAAGTGCAGTACCTACTTGGTCTATTTTTCTTTTCTAAGAATCATATGGGGTGGGTTTTACAGATTAGGGACACTGAAGCTTGGAAAGTCAGCCAGCGGCTTGCCCCCAATGCACACTGGGAAGAGGGCCAAGCCAGGATTCAAACACAAGATCCTTGTGCTCCATCCTGCCTCTCAGTCAGAATTTACTTTCCCATCACCAAGATTTGTGTCAGGACACTTAGAATGGCCACAGGGCTTAGGAGTGAGGAGCAGATGGACAGGAAACTCTCAGGGACAACAAAGAAAGTCCAAGATAATTTGAACCTGGAGAAGAGGGGCCTCTGAATCTCTGAGGGGAGGGAACTGGCTTGTGTGTCCAGGAGAGGGGGCAAAATCTGTGTAGCAGAGGTTGTGGGAGATCTGGTCACAGAGCACATTCTTGTGCCTTTCCCTCAATACCCCAAGCTGGGCTGTCCAAGGGTCCCCTACCTCCTCACATGGGTCAAGGCCATACCTGGCATACAGGGAGAGCTTGGCAGAGGACAGCCCAATTATAACTAGGAGGAAGTCACCTGCAACCCCAGCGGGCGCTTTGGCAGTGTTCGCTACTTATAAGTTACACACCATCACCCTACACCACCACGTCTCAATGATCCCACTTCATTTATTACCAAAATATCACAGAATTCCAGTCATAGTTCACATACAGTGTTTAACACAAACCTGATACCTGTGGAAAGAACTAAGTATTTGGACAATCGAATGTTTGGAATCATATCCCAAACTGTTATCACTCCATACTCCAAAAATACGCTTTGAGAGCTTTGGAAACTGAATTAAAATGTCTACACAGCTATGAACAATTGTTTAATAAAACTTTTTCATGTTTCCATTACATGTAAATATATCAATTTGGCATCTCTATAAAAACTCTGAAAATGGTGCAAAAGTTTCATTCTCTTTGAGAAAGCCATTGACAAAAAATATTCGTACTTCACTAAAATTTTGAAAAATGGTCTTCTTTCAAAGCTTCTTTATTAATCTGAAATCTTCTGTATTATCAAAATCTAGGTTTGCTTTTTCCTCTGAAAACACTAAAGAACATTTATTCACAAGGATAAAAAAGGAAATAGGGAGATGGAAAACTGAGGGCTTTTCCCCCCTGAAAATAATAAAAATTAAAAAAAAAAAGCTACTTACATAAGCATCCTCAAAATAACACAATGGGATTCATTTTATTGTTGACTTTGGACAGCAGTGTCATACTTTATTGAAAACAAACCCATGTAAAAACAAAGTTAAAATGAAAAATGGTATCTGAAAAATAAATTATTTCATATAAAACAAATCAGTAACTTAAAACACTAATATACAAAATGTCTACTCATCTACTGTACAACATGGGGACCAGTCAGGAAAGTCCCCCTTCCCCAGAGCAAGTCACTATAAACAGAACATTACATGGTAACGAGTTGGTCCCAACCAATAGACAAGCTTTCTCTTCTGGGGTTTGGGGGAATGAAATACAATCCTCTCAAAATCACTGCTCAGATCACTGGTTAGCCTAACATAGGTTCTGGTGGTGACCTACAAGTAAATTTTCCTTAAAAAACAAAAAAACAAACACACACACAAAAAACAAAAAATGACCAAGCAGAAAACTGAACTATGTCACCAAAAGGTTGTGGGAAAATATACAATACAATCATTAGAATCAGAGGCAAATCAAAAGGTTTAGAACCTTGAACCCTACTGAAGATCTGGGATCCAAGTTCTACTGCTATTGTAAGAAAGGGTCAAATAGCAATGCCACTCAACACAAAGCACTTGCAACCTTAGCTGGTGGCTGCCTGGGAATCTGATAAATGGGGGGGAGGCAGGTGCCTTAGGTCCTGGGAAGATGCGAAGAATTTCTGATGGAGGACTGGGGTAGGGGCTGGGGGGCAGCTTATTCTTTTTTTTTTTTTAATCCAACACAGGAAGGCTGCAAAAGGTAGAGAGAAAAAAATCACGCTGCATCAGATGTAAATGGAACAGCTAGCTGGTGATGCTAACTTTGATTTTCAAACCCAACAGTGGACTCAAATCAGTCAATGGTCCTAGTTTGGAGGCCAACCAGAGTAAGTTATTGCCAGTAACTTTCATAGGATTCTTCTACTTGTCTGATCCAATAGGGACCTCTCAGCTGCCAGCTCAGAGGCACCAACTCCTGCAGCAGACTGGTGCAGACACTGGATGCTGGGTTTCTAGCATTAACACCAAGTGCAGACTCTCCAAAGTTAAGTCAGCTGCCTTTGGCAAAGGAAAGACTCACCTTCTGAACAAAAATGGCAGAGCTAATCCAGCCCCACCTGTTGGTAAGAGGCACAGCAGTGCAGAAGATCATGGCCTAGCACATTCCACTGAAAAGCTCTAGAAGCCACGGGTTAAAAACAAGAGAACTCAATTGGAACCAGGTCCACAAGTTAGGAGCTGTTTGGCAAACAATTGTTAAGGTAGATACAGGACAAAAGAGAATTCAACCAAGGCTTCTTTGGTATTTATGTACCAAACCAATCTTCTGATAAATTAATTTTACTCTTATTTTTCCATCAAAATTCCCAAATAAGAGCACTCATTTTGCAAAATACAAATATAAAAATGTAAATTTTGAAAAATGGTTTCTTTTGGATTGTGATTTTTTAAAAATAATATTCCTTTTGCAAACAAGCCTAGAGATGTAATGAACTTTACAGGCACCACCTGAAAGGCTTATTTTACCAAAAACAAAACAAAACATGCCAATTCCAGGGCGAAGAGCATCTGGTACCTGGATGGGAGTGACAATTGCTTTTCAGGAGGAATATGTCAAAAACAGCATTGTTCCACACACCTATACGTCAAAACTCCCAAATAAACACATTGGGGTTTTTAGTTAGAGGACTATTCAAAAAGTGGTGAGGTGACTATGTAACAGGAGAATTTTAATGACCTGAGAAACTCAACTTTCAAAGGCTCATATGTACTCTACATCTTCTCCTCATCTGACCTAACATCAGAACCATCAATCTGGTTCAAATAAAAGGGAGGGGAGGAAAGAAGTTTCGGTGCTGGGTGCGAGCCCACCATCATCTCAATTTGCATTTATATTATCCTTATAAGACAATGAGCTTGAGTGACGGCTGACAGAAATGTGTGTCAATTAGATTTAAGGGTTGGTTTCAGTATTGGGAATCTTATCTCGGAGAAAATGTTGGCCCAAGGTTGCACCACCTGAAAGGCTTATTTTACCAAAAAGCCCCACAAAACATGCCAGTCCCAGGGTGAAGAGCATTCTGGGGCAACATACGGGGGACAATCTCCATGTTTTGGGTTCTAAGAGGCACGCAAGCTGGCTTTGACTTAGGATCTGGGATAGTCTACTGGAGGGAGGAGGTCCTCCATGGCAACTTATGAGACAAGGCCTCCAGGTATGAACTTGGCCTTGTGTGGGAAAAGGACATGGCAACATCTTAAATTTGGGAGAATAATTCAAGCAGCTGATAAGCCCTTCAAGGAAGTATGAGAGTAATAGCCTCAAATTCTTTTCCTGGGCTTCTCAGAACACTGATCTTTTCTGGAGAAAGCTGTGCCTATCGGCCTTCCCCCCCCACTTAAATAAATAAATAGACAGACAGACAGACAGATAGATAAATAATGCTGCAATTCCATGATCTCAATAACTAAAAAACAGCCTATTATTACGTTTTAGTCTTGTGTCAAAGTTAAAAACTGCTGGTACTAAGTTATTGTTTTTTATTCTCACTGTACACTAAATATTTATAAAAATCGGATCATGCTCCGTAGGAATTGCCCGGAGATCTAGCCCTGGCTACTTCGCAGGCCCTGTCAGATTCTCCCTCCTGGCTCCCCATTTTAAAAACACACCATCTGTGACTGCACATTCCTATACGACAGATTTGTAAATGCTTTGTCTTGAGGCAAGTATTTGTTCCTTAAGCTCTTATATATCCTCCCTGAATGCTGGGCCGTATGTATCTCGCCTAGCCAAAAAGAAAGAAAAGGTAAAATAAAAAACAAAACAAAATTTGAGCAAAACAAAATCAAATTTAATGGTCTTAAATGCAAAAGTAAAAACAAACAAAAAACACAAAAAAGCAAAAGAAAATTAACAGAACAGAACAACCCAAAATGTCAAAGCAATAATGAAGAGAACTTTTTTGAGGGTTAATCTTTAAAACTACAAATCAAAGATTTTTTGTTGTTGTTGTTAATAGATAATTGGCAAGAAGTACTTTTCTGCTGAGTGTTCATACGAAAGCAAAGTTTCAAAGCAAAATCCGACTAAAGTAGAAAAAAGTCTAGCACTCACAAGAAGGGATATGAGAAATACAATGCTCAAATGTTCATGTTATTAAAAATAGAGCTATCTTATGCATTCGAGCTATGTTAAATGCTTTTGGAAACCGGAGAAATGACTGTGAACAATATCTGATGTGTGGGGCACTGTGCATGCAGTGTGGACAGAAACTCAGAATGTCAGGAGTGCCTGGGGCTTAGCTCTGGTTCAGGAATATGGAGTTTCCCTGAAACTCTTTGGTCCGTTCCCATTGGCATCTGGGCTTAGAACACATTGTGTCCTCCTTCAGAGGGCCTGGCCCAGCTCGTGGCCCCATCCCCGGTGATGGCCCTCGGCTACTGTCAGGACCACTCGGCAGAACCCAAGACTGAGTGACCTAAGGTGGCAATGGGACCTGCTTAGGGAAGCAATTTCACGTCAACCAAAGCAGAAATTGCTTAAAATGTTGAAGCAGTTGAGAAAACGCACACTCAGCATCTGTCTAACATCTTTAGTTTAAAAACGAAAATTAAAAGGTCATTTCTTTTTTTTTTATCCAGTTTGTGGAGACACCAAATAAAGTGGGTGTTAGACAGTCTTAGAAGTTAAAGCATGCTTCAGTTTCACCACCATCCCGAGGGACTGGTTAGTCAATGCAGTCTACTTAGATTTCTGTTTAATATATATTTTAAAGAAAATAACTTAAGAAACTTAAAGTTGGTCTAACATTGTGGGATTTCAAACATTTGAACATGTTGGTTGCATCTCAGAGTATAAAAACCTTTTCACTTCTCATTTAGACTAAGACAAACACTTGTGAAAATTGGCGCAAAATGAGTTGTACACTAACAAAAAAGTTTCAACTTCTTCACTCTGAATTACCTATTCCGTACAAAAAAGCATGAGTGAGTTATTTGTGGGACTTGTTGGTTTTGAAGGAAACCTGTAAGATTTTGTCCCCCAGGCGGTAGCCGTTCAGACTTGCTATGGCCATCGCGGCTTCTTCATAGTTTGTCATGGTCACAAAACCAAAGCCTTTGCACTTGTTGGTGTTGAAGTCGCGAATCACTTTCACATTGGTGACTGCGCCAAAGGGGCCAAACATCTGCCAGAGGATTCCCTCATCGGCATCTTGACCAAGGTTGTAGATGAAGATGCACCAGCCTGAAGACGCGTTTCCTGGGACATTGACACCAGAAAGCCCACTCATGTGATCTACACCCATAGGGGAGAACCTAGCAAACAGAGAGCACAGCATTCAGGTCAAGATCAAGGTCAGTGTTGGCCAGCATGCCAACACAATTGGGGGAACAGGTGGGATTGGCTCAGGCCCTTCCCTCTCCCATCAGCCAGGGGTAGAGTTCTCAAGGCTGCCACACCCCACCAGTCACAAGCAAGATTTTTTGTTTTTAACTGAGAGGACTTCAATATGGTGGCAGAGGAAGGGAGTCGTCTCTGAGACACTTGGTGCCCTGTGGAAGTTCAGAGCCTCAACTGATTTCACTCAGAATGACGGCCAGTTAGTGGCTGACCATTTCCTCCACTCTTCCCACTGTGAGCGTGTGGTTCCTGTTTGCCATTTCTGTGCTCCCACATTTTAAATGAAGGAAGCCTCTCCACATCCTCCGAGGTGCTCTCACACCTTCAAATTGCCCCAGAGGAAACACTTTCCTCACACTGTATGTGTGTCTTTTGGGGAGGCTTGTACATTTTTCTTGTTTTTCCAAATTTTTGTACCTTTCCCCGGTCATGACCTGCCATCTCTAAGGGTTCACAGCCAAGGGCATTCGGGTTACACATGCTCCAGTGAAGGGCTACTGCCAGCATAAGGAAACTGTTGCTAGCTCATAACATCCTGAACTATACCACAAATGTGGAATATTTTGATGTAATTAAAAGTGGTACTTTTAATTACATTAAAACTAAGCCTTCTGCCAATGTGTAGCCATTGCAATAAGGATTAAGGGAGATAATAAAATTGTTACTGAAGCCATGTGTCCCTCTAAATGATTCACAAATTAAAAAGTCATGGTTTCAGATCAATTTAAAAAGATGTGACTGTGATACAGTATCGGTGAAGCCACACCACGCAAATGGAGAAGTAGTACATCTCCAAAATAAAACCAGGCTTTGAGCTGTGGAGCTGACATAGAAGTGGGTGGGTGCCTTCAAGGGGCCATTAAACAATTTCACTTTCTTGACAGACATGACACCTGGCAGAGTGATCAGCCCCTGAGGTACAGGCCACTGACCCAAGGATTGTATTCAACACAGGTATGGAAGAATCCAGACACATTATTGGCTATGGCTTTGACTTCTCGAGAATAATTTTGAACAGCCTGCATCAGAATGCTTGAGTTTGCTGCATGATTTGTGGCTTGTCAGTGATCTTGAGTCTGTTGGGATGACAGCGAGACCACAACAGCATTGAAAAGTGGGTGAGAAAAGGTACCCAGCTGGTTCTCAATGAGAACTGGAAAGGGATTCCCACTTTTAAAAGGACCCCTAAAAAGGACCTACTTTTCTCCAAGTTTTATGGATACCCAATATGGACATGACTTATTACAGTTAACCTCCTTATGTAACTATTATATTACAAATAATCTGAGAAAATAATTTATTGTCTATTATTGAAATGATTCTCATTCTTATGAATTGTTAAGGTTTATCTCTTGCCAATTGGAGCTGATTTCTTTCATCTTGACAACTCAGGAAACTCACTCCTAACTCCCTTCTCCATGGCACAAAAGAAGAGCTGACCCTTCTTTCCCCAATGTGATAACAGAGGCACTTTCTTCTCTTCCAGGTCTTTCTCTTATTCTTATCTTAGTCTGGCTTCCGGTGGTAAATCTTCCCTCCTGCCTCTCCCACTCACTACTTCCTCCCATCGCTTCTTGCTCTGTTCCTCTGGCCGTCATGATCCCTACCTTGCTTACCCAGCAGTTTGGCTCCTCTGGTCTCCCCTTTCTTTTCTAGTCCTTGTTGCTATGACCAAGACCCCCTTTCCCTCCTCCAATCGTCCCTGGTTTGCCAGGTACCATAACTCAACGAACACTGCCGTACACTCATCCTAATCAGTAGTGATCAGTGTTATCTGACTTCCACACTTGCTTCTGTCTGAAGGCACTGCCCCTGCCTTTGTCTAGAAACTGGAAGAGCCAATTATAGAACTTGATATGGTTGAGAACGCTGGACAGGGCTTTCAAACAGAAGGCATACAGTACTGATATCAAAATAACTCCACAAGGTACATGAGAAAGGGTTGCCTTAGGTCTGATGACCAAATGCCTAAAACCTTTTTTAAAACTCAGGAAGGTCAGCTCTCTTAACATAGCTAAAGCTGCATCGTTTCCCTATGGAGTTGAATGATACATATATTTTTAGAGTGTTTTTTTTTTTAATTGAATTTGAGGTGACATTAGTTCACTAAACCATACAGGTTTCAAGTGTACATACAACTCAATAAAAGATCATTGACACACTGCATCCATGCGCCCATCATCCCAAGCAATGTCTCTTTCCTTCCTCATTTCCCCCTTTGCCCACCTATACCTAGCTTCCACTCGCCTTTCCCTCAGCTATTACCACACAACTGTCTGTGTCTATGTGTTTTATATATATATATATATATATATATATATATATATATATATATATATGTTTTTTTTTTTTGAATGATCTTTTAAACTTACGGCTATACTCTCATCTCTCTAGAAACTATATGTTAGAGTGCTATCACCCCCTCTCTCAGGGTGGAGCTGGCATCATCTTTTTTATTCTAATTAAAGAAAACACTCAATTGGAAAGAGATGGCTTTCATATGGACACTTTTATAATGGAGGTGGGACATAGAGACATGAAATGATTCTGAGTGCAACCTTCTGATGTGATCAGCTTGGCATGCCCAGTGCCTCCCACTGTGTGTGGTTACCCAGCTAGTAAGACTCTAACAGCCTTCAAAGCACTGCCAGCCATGGTGGGAAGAGACTGGGTAGGTAGATGAGAGCACTGCCCTCCTGACCCACCTGAATCTCTGTGCCTGGTGATGCACGGGGCCTCCAAACCGTCTAGCTGGCGAGTGGTACAGCTGGGAGAGCAGCGCCACATTTTTGTTCTGGTTGGGATTGGCTGCGAACTTCACTGTAATGGGTTCAGAGGAACCTGGGGGTTTATGACCATTGAAACTGGTAATTGCCTCTTCTGCTTCCGACCGTTTGTCAAACCGGATAAACGCAACCCCTCTGGACAAACCTTTTTAACAAACCAACAAAAATGGAGTTAGGGGAAAAAATGCAAGGATTTTTTAAAACTGAAAAACAAAAATCAAGCAAGTCAGTCTACTGTGCTTCAAATTGGATGCTTACTTAATGAGAGAGACAAAAATTAAACCTAAATATGCTCAAGCAACCTGGGTCAAGGTTCATTATTGTGTGTGAAGTGAATTTGGAAACACTAAACATGTTTAAATTAAGAATAAAAGGTCAACACAGCCAGAGTGGCTCAGTTGATTGAGCATCATCCTGTGCACAGCAATGTTACCGGTTCAATTCCTGGTCAGGGCACATACCTAGGTTGCAAGTTCAAACCCTCATTGAAATATATATGGAAAGCAGCTGATCAATGTCCCTCCCTCCCTTGCTCCCTCCCTCTCTTTCCTCTTCCCTTCCTCTTTGTAAGCATGTCCTTGGGTGAGGATTAAAAAAAAAAGAATGAAGAGCCGAAACCGGTTTGGCTCAGTGGACAGAGCGTCGGACTGTGGACTGAAAGGTCCTGGGTTCGATTTTGGTCAAGGGCACGTACCTTGGCTGCGCCACATCCCCAGTAGGGGGTGTGCAAGAGGCAGCTGATCGATGTTTCTCTCTCATCGATGTTTCTGACTTTCTATCCCTCTCCCTTCCGCTCTGTAAAAAATCAATAAAATATATTTTTTAAAAAAATGAAGGGACATTTATAATCCAATTAAAAATAGTTCTATGACTAAAAAAAAAAAAAAAAAAAGAATGAATTAAAAAACCCCAACAACGACTAATAAAAGGTTAAGGTTTCAGACTTTCTTCTGAGTTATTCAGTGCCAAAAGATATTTGGTGACAGAAGGCCACATTAAAAGCAATCACACCCCCCATCTCCCATCACTATTTTGACACCAGGTACCCACTATGGTGTGGGTGTCGGATGGGCTGGGGAGGAAAGGCAACCAGGATTGGCAGGACTGGGTCTGAGAATTCTCTCTGGGCTCTGGACACCCGCATGCCTGCACTGGCCTCCCAGTGCGCCTGAGGAACAGTGGTGCCTCTGAGGGCCTGTAGAGGATAAGGAGCAACCTGACCTCATAGCCTGGACAGGCTTTTGCAGCCTGCTGCCTTTCCAGTGGACCCAACAGAATCCCTGGTTACTAGGTGCCCAGCTCAGCCTTCTCCTTTGTCCTTGAAGGGCATGGAGTCCCACTAACCAAGCCTCATCCAAATAGCACTTTTCTACTGCCATCAGCTCATTCACTACTTTAAAATTCTGGGACCCCAAACTGCCTTCAGAAACAAGTGATGCCACTCTTTCCACCTAAACTGACCAGGCACACACAATAGTGCTGACAGTCCCCCATAGACTGCCTGGCAGGTTAAGAATCCCTGCCTTAGGCCTACTCTGTACCTAGTCTTGTTCTTGCATGGGGAAAGCCAGAGCCCCTGTCATGACTTGCATCTGTCTTGTGAAGGTACCTTCTCTTGCTACCTACACTGAGGCACCTGTAGGTAAGCTGAGTCCCTCAACAGAGCAGGTACGTGACACAGGACCAGGCTGCCTAAGATCTAAGGCCCAACTGCTATAGGCAGTATCTGGTCAGTTGGCATGAATCTGAGACCTGAACAAACCAGGTAGCAGAGGGTTCAGCTGTCCCCAACAACCTGTCTATCCACATTCTGGGTCTGGGGGGATGATGATGAGATCTTGGCCCTTGAAGAGCTAAAGGAATGGGGTGGGGCTGGGGTGAGGGAATTTGGAGTCACAGAAGAGCCTGGCTCCTCCTGAGAACAGGGGGTCAAAACAAACAAACAAACAAAAAACACACAGTGAAGGTTCAAATGTAGTGGAGAGGTGACAGCAAGGGCCACTCCGAGGGTGATATTGCTGGGCTGGAGTCACAGGTGTAATTGGTGGGATGGCTGTGGTTGATAGCCCTATGCTAGACACTCTCATATTTGCCTGCCATTTATAAGGCCACCAGCTAAGTGAGCACACCAGATGTCCACCCCCGCCTCCTTCAGCTCCCATGTTCCAGTACCTTTCCTTACCATTTCCCACGGGGTCCCTCCTACCAACTGCCTCCCCCATGATGGGCATGGGACACGGGTCTCCCTGGCTGGTCCTGAGGCTCTGGAGGGGCATATAGAGACTCAGGCACATCAGATGACAAGTGTCACTGCAAAGCCTGGTTGACACCTCTCTGGGCCTGGAATCCCATGTTGGGGCCTGACTTGGATGTGATGCTGTGGGCCCCACTGAGGCACACAGTGAATAGTCAGGGACCCTCAGGCCAAGGATTTTTTTTGTAACATATCATGGACAACCCATGCTGGGTCTTAAAGCACACAACACTCCAACTGGGAAGCACCCTGACCCAGTTTACCCTCCCCCCCAGCACAGTGCCCTGGAAGATCATACAGAAGCTCCTAGTGGTCTGAAGGCTGCCCCCATGTTCGTTCCATGACTCTTTAAAATTTACACAGCCAGAGACACTCACTGAATTTGTGAGATCAGACCTAGCAATCACATGTATGCCCCAGAAAATTCTAGAACCTGAGCTTATTTTATTTCAGTTCAAAAGAACACCTGAAAGTACTGTTTTTATTCATTCTTAAAGGGCATGAATAATAGCTTAGACAGATGGAAACCTGAACAAAATCTAACTTTAGATAAATAATGCTGAAAGTTGGAGCTGGCTGGCTCCTACAGGAAGCTGCCTTCAGGGAGATGGCTTTATTCTATTTATAAACCTCAAGATCAAGCAGAGAGAGTGTGTGTGCAAGTGGGATTTCCCTGTTTGATTTTGTAAAATGACTTTCAAATGAAAACTTCCCAACTGCAATGAACAAAACCCGAGAAAGAAAATGTTATTCAATGCAAGGAAATATTAATTCACTAATGTGATGAATCTACACTTTTTTGAAGATAGCTCTGTTTTTTCCCTCTAGTGTTTTTTATTTTATGTATTTATTTTAAAAAAATTTAATTAAATCTTTATTGTTGAAAGTACTTCATATGTCCCTTTTTTCCTCTACTGCCCCTTCTAACCTGCTCCCACCTCCGTCCCAGGCCTTTACCACCTATTGTCTGTGTCCATGGGTTATGTACATATGCATGCAAGTTCTTTGATCATTCACTGCTTTCCTCTGAGATACTACAGCTTGTTCTATGTTCAATGTCTCTGGATCTATTTTGTTCATCAGTTTATTTTGTTCATCATATCCCACATTTGAGTGAGATCATGTGATATTTGTCTTTCTCTGACTGGTTTATTTTGCTTAGCATAATGCTCTCTAGGTCCCGCCATGCTGTCTCAAAGGGTAAGAGATCCTTCTTTTCCATTAGAGATTTTTATAATTAAGAGCAGAAACCAATAAATGGCATAATCTTCAAATGAGTAAACTATAAAGTTCACAACTAAAATGGATAAAGAAGCAAAGAAAAATTAAAAAATTAAGTTTGTTAGCTCAGGATTTTCTTAAGAGAGCTTCTCATTTCTTCAACACTAAAAACCGTATCATATGAAGGCAAATCTGTCTGCCATGCCGTTCTCTGCCTCATTCCCTTGTGGACTCCACGGGGTCCCAGTAGAGGGGCCCTGGGAGGGTAGCCTCCTCTAGAGCAAGGGGAAGAAGGGAGCCCTTAGCCCCAGAGGACTCACATTTTTCTAATTCTAGCCCTAGGTCAGGAAGCAGGGCTGGGAGAGGGAGCCCAGGAGCCTCTCATCTCTCTCTTCCCTCCGGTCCTCTTGCAAGGACACCACAGAAAAAAGGGTTGGGGTAGGGGTCCCAGTTCCTTCCTTGAAGTAGCAGAGGCTGGCAGGGAGGCCTGAGGGAGAGTGAGGATCCAGCACACCACCCTAAGGTCACACTTGAGACTGGGGCAACCCTGAGGTACCCCCAACACTAGGACATAAAAGTCTTGCAGACGGAAAGGAGGCCAAATCCCCAGCAATCTACAGAAGTGAAACAAAAGCTACATGGCCAGGGGTATGTTCTCAAGGTCGCTGGGCTTGAGAGAGCAAGGCCCCATTCGGCAGTGCTGGACAGAGATCAGCAGAGGCAAATCAGTCATTGTGCAATCTAGAAAAGCATGACCATGGAAGTAGGAAGGTGGGTCCCCAGGCAGCCCACTCAGACACTCCTATGCAGGTGGAGCTGGGAATAAATACATGCACTGACCAGCTGACTGCATTTGTTTTCTCTCAATGGGGGCTTTATCCCAAATAAATGGTATCCTCACCCTATGCCCACCCCCTATCCTCCAGCAAAGGATCAGATGTAGGAGGCAATATGCATGGGGTGGAACTCATGTCACTCCAGCATAATCTGGTGTCTGTGCCAGACTAGGAGTGTACCCAGAGTGAAACGCCAGTGACCTGAGCCTGTGGACGATACTTCACAAACCACTCCTCCTCCTCAAGCCCTGGGGGCAATCAAGCTGCCCACTTCTCTCAAGGCCAGGCTCCAGCAGGCACCAATCTCAGCTTCCACAGTTGGGGCCAGAGAAAGGAGAGCAGGGTATAAGGCCAGATGCCCCAAAGCACACAGCTTGGGGGGAACGTGAAAAAATGTGTGTGACCCCACCTACCTGCTCTCCAGGGTCGGCGCTGCAAAGGGGAGGTAATCTCAGAGCTATGACTTCCTGTGCCCTAATTACCCAATATTAGTTTTAATACCACAGCCAAGAGGGTGGTGAATACTCTGTATAGGAAGAACACAAAAATCAAATGCAGACAATTCTATCAGCTTCGCTGAGCTCCAGAGGCAAGAAGCTTCCTTTGTAGTTTGTCAGCAGATTCCCACACCTGGCAGGAACAGTTCTGAGGAGTCCAAGAGGGCCTGGCCCAAACTCTCTGCTCCCGAGCTGGAGGCATGCATAGGACTTGGTAAGGGATATCCTGATCCCAGTTCCCAGGCCAGCAGGGCATGTGAGCCACAGAGTCAGGGCCAGAGCCCAGCTTCTTGCCAGTCTGTCTGCCCAAGGCTGATTCAGCAAAGCCCAAATGGCTAATGTCCTGAACTGAGATGACCTGAAAGCGGCTGGGATAATCAGTGAGCAAAATTCCCCACTGTTGAGTTCTGTAGGTGGGGCATCTAAATAATCAAAATAGTCACCCTGGAGGAGAAACCAAGATGGTGGCATAGGTAAACATGTAAACTGCTGCCTCACACAACAATTTCAAAACTAAAACTAAAAGACAAATGGACATCATCCAGAACCAAATGAAAGCTACCCGAGTGGAAATTCTACAACTAGAAGAAAAGAGAAAAGCTCACCAAGAATCAAAGGAACTGCAAAAGGCTGAGGTACGCAGACCCACGTGCAGAGAGGAAAGGTTGCTGAGAACCTGGGCTGGCTTTCTTGGGTGGGAGGGAGAAGGAAGCTCCCAACTGCACTGAACCCCAGTTCCGACTGCACTGAACCCTAGTTCCAGGTGAGACCCTGGGAACCCAGGCTCATGGGAGAGGGGGATCTGGATTGTCAGGCAGAAACTCAGGGGAGCCGCGAAAGACAAAGGTCTGGAGGCGTGTGCGCGAGTGCACACAGAGGACTGCTGAGTGTGCCGCTGGCTTTCTCTAGCTGGAGGGAACAGGAAGCTCTTGACTGCACTGAACTCCAGTTCAGGGCGAGAATCTGGAAATCCAGATTCATTGGGAGAAACTGGACTGTCTGGCAGCGGGTGAAACTTGAGGGCGGCTTTCTCTCAGAGGTGCTTACAGCGATTACCACAGGACACTGAGACACATGGGCCTCATAGGGCAGGGCTGATGGGAAGCCAAGATTGTCTGCTCAGCCCAGAGACTCTGCGCCATCTAAGCTGAGAACAGAGGCTTTTGCAATTTTGCAATTCTTGTCTCATGAGGCTGTCTCCAGCACAGAAGTTCTCCTGGCGAAGACACAGCTGATCCTCACAGCCAGTTGGCCTGGAGGTCAACTCCTCCCAGTGATACCAACAACAATCAAGTCTTAACTACAACAAGGCAGTAAACACAGACCACAAAGGGGTGCACCAAGAGTGTCCACCTCAGGTAACAGAGGAGGCCGAGCCACTGGGCCATATAGGATACCTAGCACACAAAGCTACCCTACCAACTCAGGGAAGCAGCAAAAATGTGGAGACAAAGAAACAGATCACAAACGGAATAGAAGAAAACAAATGACTGGATATAGAGTTCAAAACCACGGTTATAAGGTTTTTCAAGAATTTCCTAGAAAAGGCTGATATTTTAGCAAGATCCTTGAAGATATGAAAAAGGACCAACTAGAAATTATGCATACACTGACTGAAATAAAAAATATTATACAGAGATACAACAGCAGACTAGAGGACCATAAGAATCAAGTCAAAGATTCAAAATACAAAGAAGCAAAAAACACTCAACCAGAAAAGCAAAAAGTAAAAAGAATCCAAAAATTTGAAGACAGTGTAAGGAGCCTCTGGGACAACTTCAAGCGTACCAACATCAGAATTATGGGGGTGCCAGAAAAAGAGAGAGAGCAAGATACTGAAAACCTATTTGAAGAAATAATAACTGAAAACTTCCCCCACTTGGTGAAAGAAATAGTCTTACAAGTCCAGGAAGCACACAGAACCCCAAACAAAAGAAATCCAAAGAGGACCACACCAAGACATATCATAATTAATATGCCAAGAGCAAAAGACAAAGAGAATATTTAAAGCAACAAGAGAAAAATAATTGCCTACAAGGTAATTAACGATTGTCAGCTGATTTCTCAACAGAAAGGATGCAGGCCAGATGGGAGTGGCAAGAAATATTCAAAGTGATGAACAGCAAGAAGCTACAACCAAGATTACTCTACCCAGCAAAGCTATCATCCAGAAGTGAAGGTCAGATAAAGAGCTTCACAGATAAGCTAAAGGAGTTAATCACCGACAAATCAGTATTATATGCAATGCTGAAAGGTATTCTTTAAGAAGAGAAAGAAGAAAAAAAAGGTAAAGATAAAAATGATGAACAAACTACATATTTATCAACAAGTGAGTCTAAAAATCAAGTGAATTAAAAATCTGATGAACAGAATAAACTGGTGAATATAATAGAATCAGGGGCATAGAAAGGAAGTGGACTGATAATTCTCAGGGGAAAAAGGGTGTGGGGGTGTGTGGAAAGAGACTGGACAAAAATCACACACCTATGGATGAGAACAATGGTGGGGGAGCTAAGGGCAGAGGATGGGGTGGGAACCAGGTCGAGGGGAGCTATGGGGGGAAAAAAGAGGAACAATTGTAATAATCTGAACAATAAAGATTTATTAAATTAAAAAACAAAACAACCCCCCCCCCCAAAAAAAAAACAAAAAAACAACAGTCACCCTTGTAGCTTTGGGACAAAAAGGTCTGCACCAAGTGTAAAGACTGGTACACACATTGTATGCTTGTAGTAAGAATAGCAGCAAATCTCTGCAACCTATTCACAGGCCAGGCTGGTACATTTGGGTGCCTAAGGGAAGGTATGTCTTTTTGCCACAATGTCTTGGTGTTTTCACCATAAATGCCAGCCTGAGTGAGTGGCTCTTTCATGTCACTTTATCTCTCCAGTGTCACAGAACAAACGCCTATGTCATCTCATTTTGATTCTGTTTTCATTGGTGGAACAACTAACTAATGACATTTAAAATCAAACATGATCTGTCTTCCCTAGAAAACCCAGCCCCTGGCCTAGAGGAAAACCTCACTGTGCATCCCAGGCCACCTCCGTACCTGTCGTCTGGTCCACAAGGACTCGGGAGTTGATGATTCGCCCGAATCGAGAGAACATGTCCTCCACATCCTTCTGGGTCATGGTCCTGGGGAGCCCACTGATGTACAAGTTGGCATCTTTGATGACCTCTGAGCTTGGGCGAGCATATGACACCTTGAAAACAAAACCGCTTTTGTGGGTTAGGACAGGTGTGTGGCCAAAGCATCAAGGAAGGGTGTTAACTTTTGGGGTGAGAAAAAGCCAGCCTATGGTGGGAGAACACAAACTCATCACCTGAGATAGCTCGCCACTGACCAAGCAATGAGCTGATAGCTGGCAACATTTTCACATTTCAATGAAGGGAACATTATTCCTGTTTCACAAAGTGAATAACTGAAGGTCCACAGTTTGTGGAGTAGGGACTGAACCCTGTTACTTGTGCACTTACCAAGGTCTTATCCCTCTCTGGATGAGCTGGGCTGGGAACAAGACCTGCCTATGAGGAGTGGTGGACAAGAAAGCTGGGTGCTGATGGGAATGCAACATTCACCTGCCAACAGGCAAGCTCACCACAAGACTCTAGAGTCATTTAATATTGAACAGTTGTGTGTGGAACTCAAGGCTCCCCTAGCACTCATGTCCCCATCTGGGCTCTTGTGGTGAGCTTGCAAACTTTGAAGAAAGCCTAAAAGGAACTTTTGTAGTGGCGTAGGGAAAATGGCCTGTATGTACTAGAGGTGGTGGGGAGAGGCTGCAGGGGCTGATGGTAAGAAAAGGTCTTTGGTCCTTTCTTCAAAGAAAAGGTCTCTGAAGAAAAAGTGACAACTGTGTGGACCCTGCAGGCCACAAGGAAGGACCAAGGTCTCACTGGGAAGGGGCAGCTGGGAGGAAAGCTTCTGCTCACAAAGGGGCAATCTAGGGAAATGGGACTCAGTCACACCCAACATAGTCAGAACTCAATGAGGAGGCTGAGAGACAGAGGCGGAAGGGGAGGAAACAAGAGAACCGTGTGCTCCAGAAGGTGGGGACTGTGCAAAACTTTCTCTCTGAGGGTCACAAAACTGATGTGACGAGGAGCCTGAAACCATAACACAGGAGTAAATATGAACTTTTTTTTTTAAGTATAAACTTTTAAAAAAATTTTATTTTACATGCGACCAATGCGCTATTTTGGTATTTTAATGCTTTACAGAGATATAACTCATCATAAAATTCATTGGTTTTTTTTTCTTTATTGATTTCAGAGAGGAAGGGAGAGGTGGATGGAAACATTAATGATAAGAGAGAATCATTGATTGGTTGCCTACTGCACACAACCAGGGCATGTGCCCTTGACCAGAATTGAACCTGGCACCCTTCAGTCCGCGGGCTGATGCTCTATCCACTGAGTCAAACTGGTTAGGGTGCAAGTATAAACTCTTGTGTCACTGGGCAGCATTGAGGGCATGGACAACAGGTGTATTCTTACCAGAACGCTCAATCTTGCTAGGAAGGGCAGGAGTGTAGTTCTATGTCCCAAGAACACCCCCCTCCTAGCTCTATGAGGGCATGAAGTTTGTCTGATTTGTTCAACATAGTAGGTGTTCAATAAACATGTGCTAAGTGAATGTCGAATGAAGTGGCTGTGATGGGGCTGGAAGGGTGACACTGCTGTGCCACTACAGTATGCCAGGAGCGGGAAAGGCAGGGCATGAAAATGGGAGTGCATAAGAATGGGAATGTCACAGCCAGACATGAGACAGGCAGGGGAGGCCTGGGCCGAGAAGGGGGCTCCCCTCTCTACATGCTCTTCATGGGGAACATCCTTTTACTGGTGGGGCGAGGAAGCCATGAGCCATGGCATGAAGCCTGGAATGGTCACCACTCAACATACATGTGAGATGCAATACCTCAATTTTGGGCAGTCAGGAGCCTCCCCAGAGGCCCTGGAAGAACCAGGTTTCTGAGATGCTAATGGTGCCCTTGACGGTGATGGTGAGGTAAGTCATGTTTGGCACAGATTCCAGCTCAGACAGGGTTGAATGAGGTGGTGCTCACCACTCTTTACCTTAATGGTTTTGGACTGGAGCCGCAGGCCATTCAGTGTGTTTATTGCTTTCTCCGCGTCCTTTGCAGTCACATAGTTCACAAAGCCATAGCCCAAGCTGTGTCCTGTGGGAGAACATGTGCACACTGGTAAACCAACTGAGATCAAGAGGATGAAAAGGACTATGCCCTCCCATATCTGGCTGGGCTCAAAAGGATAAGGTTAGAGAAAAGACAAAGAAAAAACACAGGAACCTTAAGAGTCAGGGTCTGCAGGAAATGAGTCCACAATTTATATTAATGGTTTATTTATTATTGTTTAATATATTTTATTGATTTCAAAGAGGACGGGAGAGGGAGAGAGAGAGATTAGAAACATTAATGATGAGAGATAATCATTGATTGGCTGCTTCATGCGCAATCCCCACCAGGGGGGCCACAACCCAGGCATGTGTCCTGACAAGGAATCGAACCATGATCTCCTGGTTCGTAGGTTGATGCTGAACCACAGACCCATGCTACCCTGCCCAGCTATATTAATGGTTTTTATTTGGTACACTTCTTTGGCAAACTTGTACATTTTTTGCAAAGAACAAATGTTACTTTTGTAATTTAAAAAAGTTATTGAAAAACTGTGCTACTGACTACATCCAGGGGAACCCATCACTAAAGCAATGACAATGATTGATGCCACTAGTGATGGCTACTCTGTGGGGTCTGGGAAGGGGAGAAGGACGGTTATAGATGGCAGACAGGTGGACAGGCATTTTTCCACCACTTCTTACCCCAGAGCAGGGAAAGCTTGCTGGGCTCTGGTGCCACCCAGTGTCAGTTCTCTTACTTTCCTGAATCTGCAACCCAGTGGGGAGCACAAGGAGAGGACAGCACTTAGAGAAGTTCCAGCCCTGCCGGGCAGCCCCTGTACCACCTTCACAGGCTTGGCCAAGTTTGCAGGGCCCCCTTGGTAGTGACCCTCCACTGTGAAAGCATTATCAGCTGAAGTCTGGGGGAGTCATAAGGAGAATATGAGTTCTTCCCAAAGAGAGCCAAGATTACAGGTAACATGTCCCAGCCCCTTCTTTGTATTTTAAAATATATTTTATTGATTTTTTTACAGAGAGGAAGGGAGAGGGATAGTGAGTTTGAAACATCGATGAGAATTTATGCATATTACATTGTAAGATTAAATTTTAAAACATTTTCTATATTAAAAAAAATAAAATGGTAAAAAAAAAAAAAAAGAAACATCGATGAGAGAGAAACATTGACCAGTTGCCTCCTGTACATCCCCTACTGGGGATGTGCCCACAACCAAGGTACATGCTCTTGACCGGAATTGAACCTGGGACCCTTCAGTCCGCAGACTGACGTTCTATCCACTGAGCCAAACCAGTTAGGGCTCCAGCCCCTTTTTTATGAAACTTTTAGAAGTGGGAATGACCACCAACTGGATACCCACAAGGGACTCAGCATAGTAGGCGAGGAACTGTGGGTTCCTTGGAAGTCAGAGAGGAGGAAAGGCTGAGGGTCAGAGGTGGAAGGAGTCTTACACCTTCACTACACGGGGAGCAGGAGGAGGTGCAGAGAAGAGAATCACCAATGTGCCCACATCTGACCAATACACATGCCACGTTAGGGGGCAGCCACTATACACAGGCACTGCCCTGGGCAGAAACAGAGCTGTGTGTAAGACCAAGGGCCACCTTCATTGAGTTTTGTTCCATTCTTCCAGGTGGCAAAGGTTACAATGAGCAGGTAAAAAATACAACCAGGGCGTCCGGTCCGACCGGCCAGAGTGGCTCAGCTGGTTGAACAGCATCCTGTGTACCAAAAGGTTATGGATTTGATTCCTGCTCAGGGCACATACCTAGGTTGTGAGTTTGATCCCCAGCTGGAAAGTATACAGAAGGCAACTGATCACCCGGTCAGCATGGCTCAATGGTTGAGCGTCAATTTATGAACCAGGAGGTCACGGGTTGATTCCAGGTCAGGACATATGCCCAGGTTGTGGACTCAATCCCCAGCCGTGGAACAGGCAGGAGGCAGCCGATCAATGATTCTGTCTTACCACTGATGTTTCTGTCTCTCTCTCCCTCTTCCTTCCTCTCTAAAATAAATAAAAATATATTAAAAAAAAAAAGACAACTGGTCGATGTTTCTCTTTCTTTCCCTCCCTCCCTTCCTCTTTTAAGCATGTCCTCAGGCAAGAATTAAAAAATAAATAAAAAATACAACTAGGCCCTGAGCCACAGAGATGGAGATCCTCACTGCAGCTATGCTGACTCAATCTGAAGTGCCAAAAGCAACCCAGGCCCATTTCTGTGATAATGAGACTTGGAATCCAGAGGACAGCTTACCTCAGTTTTGCTACTTAAAAATTTAAATTACAAAGATAATGCAGAATTCCCATATACCCCACACCCAGTTTCCCATTAGTAACAACTTATACTAGAATGGATGGAACACTTGTTTACGAGTAGTACCACCAGTGATACATTATTTTTTAAAAAAATATATTTGTATTGATTTCAGAGAGGTAGGAGAGACAGAACACCCAATTATATGAGAGAATCATTTATTAGCTGCCTCCTGCATGCCCCTTACTGAGGATCGAGCCTGCAAACCTGGCATATGACCCTGACCAGAATCAAACCCGGGACACTTCAGTTGGCAGGCCGATGCTCTATCCACTGAGCCAAACTGGCCAGGAGATACATTATTTTTAACTGCAGTCCACATTTGATTTCCATAGTATTTGTCTTCTCCTAATGTTCTTTTCTGTCTCAGGATGCCATTTGGACTCCCATGTAACATTTTGTTACACGTCTCTTTAGGCTCCTCATGGCTGGAACAATTTCTCAGACATTCCTTGCTTGTGATGATCTTGACAGTTCTGAGGAGGGCTGGTCAGGAATGCTGTAGAATCCCTCTCAATCTGGGCTTTTTCTCATGGTTAGGTTGGCGTGATGGGTTTTGGAGAGGAAGATCACATAGTGCAATGAATGTCCTTCTCATGACAATCAGGGGGTGCATGCTGTCAATGTGACTTGTCACAGATGATGTTGACCTTCATCTCCTGGCAGAGGCAGTCTTTTTGGCAGGTTTCTTCTCCACTGTAAGGTCACCCCCCACTCCAAATTGTAGGCTTTGGGAGAAGTCATGGCGCAGCCCACACTTAGGGAGTACCTGGTAGAATTCCACTCTGCCTCCTTCAGGGTGGAGTAGCTATATATAAATTATTTACACAGCTGCTTTTTTAAAGAAACAAAAACAAAATCTGACACGCCAGACCCATATTTTTAACAAAACCCATGGACCTCAGAGACTTGGCTCCTAAGCCTGAACAGTGAGGACCCTGGAGAGCAGGGCTGTGGGGTAGCAGCAGAGTCATAGTGCAACTCAGAAAATTACAATTGCTCCAGGTCAGGCACTTAGGGTCCTTGCAAACATTCCAGACCACAAACGTGAGAGTTGAGGATGCAGAGGAGGTCTGTGGTAGATTCCCAACCAAACTCCAGCCCGTCTAGGATTTTTACACCCAAACGCCTACTCTTCAACCTCACTCTGTTGATCTCTCACAGTAGTCAGGCCAAGAGTTCGTCCTTTTGGGTCCAGCCTTGGACAGGCTCCTCCACTCCTCTCTGATCAGCAGCAGCTGCATACCGGTCTCCCTGTCTTTCTGCTCCTCCCACAAGACCAATTCCACCTGGTATCCCTTCTGGTGCCTCAAGTGGTCTAAGCAATGCTGGGGAAACCAAACACCAATGAAGACTCACCCAGGTCCTAATCCTGTGTTTTTAGCTACAGCTGGCTCCTCTCAGCATACAAACATGGGCCTTGCCCCACCTCAGAGCTTGGTGGCCCTGGCTGGCTCTCTAGAGTGGTTACTGCTGACTGCCAGCACTACACTCACCAAGGCTGTCCAGGGCCCCTGGATGCTGCCCTATGGACTGTTTCAGGACCCAGCTCCCTGAGCTCTCAGCTTGAAGTCTACCTCTTCCAGGATGTGATAACAGTGCCAAGTTTTCTTTGTCCCCAGCTGTCCCTCTTCAGATTTTTCCTCTACCAGTTTCATCAAGATGGTCCCCAAGACTCTGCCTTTGGTCCTTTATCTCCATCCTTCTTCCTGGGTGACCTCTCTGACCACCTGTGTGCCTGCACCTTCTAATGTCACCTAGGAAGTTGCACACCCTTAGATGGCCACTGCCCCCCTTTCCTATTCCTACACCGACTCCAGTTTTCCTGAACGAGTCCACCAATAATAACTGAGCACCTAGTATGTGCCATATTCCAGGCCAGGTTGGCTGGGTGGGGTGGGATTTTGATGATAATCACAAAGGAGGAAGCTTCTACCTTTATAAAACTCATATCCCAGTGGGAAAATTGGACAACTAACCAGCAAGAAAGAAATGAACAAACCACTGCATAGGTGCTAGAAGGAGAATCTTTTTTATGGTGAGAGGCTAACAGGATGGGCCCTCAGTAGACAGGGAGGAGAGGAGCACCATTTGAGGAGATGATATCTGAAGCAAGATCTTTCGGTAACTGAGGGCAAGCGTTCCAGACAGAAGAGCAAGTGCCAAGTCTCTGAGATAGAAACAATGAGTATGTTCCAGGAAATGGGGGAATGGACCAGAGGTGGCTGCTGGGTGGAAAGCTAATTTAGTAGGTCAAGCTAGACAGGACCCTGTGGAGTATGTGAGCTTGAGCAGTTGTGAGATGAGGGCAGTGTGCACCAGAGAGTAGTTAGCAGAAGGAAGACCCACACAGAAGACCTGCAGATGGGTTGATACAAGAAAGAGCTTCAGAGGAGCCTACAGTGCCAACACTCCTGAGATGCGCTGAGCCTTCTGGGGCCAGGTGGGGAGGGATCTCTGCATACCCCTGTCCCCAGGACTGGCTCTGTTCCCTCAATCTGTTCTACTCTCTGTGGTGGACACCTGTGTGCAGCAAGAAGAAAGGCAGTGGAGGAACAAATGGGAGTCCCTGACTTTCACCCAATTGATGATGCTGTATAGCAAAGTGCTTAACACGGTGCTGAGCACCAACCTCCACTGCCTGAAGTGCAGGTGGGTAACTCCCGAGAGCATTTCTCATGGTTATCCAAAGGAATCCCAGGTACCTGGGGGAAGACCCTCACTTCCCAAAGCAGTCTCTAAGTTCCTGTTTCTCTAATAGGGTTCACAAGTCATGCAGGTAATGATGCAGCTCCCTAAAATCCTTTAGAGTCTGGGGACCCAGGATGTTAGGCAGGCATGGGAATCTATGCTTCTCAGCTCGCTCCATGCTTCTTCCTCGCTTACATGGAGCAGTTTACTGATTTGCCAAGGCCCTCGCATTACCCTCCCTTCAGGAAGATTAAATGTCAGATGTTCAAACACCGAGTCTGGCTGATCAGTGCATCTGAGTGGGGCCAGAGACTGGGGTCCATGTCCAACCCCCTCTTCGTTGCCACCATGTTCTGCTCCTGGTCAGAATCCAGTGCTCCAAGAGCCACTGTCTGGAGAAAAGCAAGCCTACTTGCCTCCTCATGGAGCACTCTTCATGCCCTGTCAAGCTATCCTGGGCAAGTGCATTTCTTTTATATATATGTGTGTGTGTGTGTGTGTGTGTGTGTGTGTGTGTATAATTGATTTTTTACAGAGCGGAAGGGAAAGGGATAGAAAGTCAAAAACATGGATGAGAGAGAGACATCGATCAGCTGCCTCTTGCACGCCCCCTACTGGGGATGTACCCGCAGCCAAGGTACATGCCCTTGATCGGAATCAAACCCGGGACCCTTTAGTCTGCAGCCCGACGCTCTATCCACTGAGCCAAACCGGTCTCAGCTGGGCAAGTGCATTTCCATTTCCAAACATACTTCCTCTCTCTTTGGGCAAGGGTTAAAAATAATAGATAATTACACAGCATTTCATCTTCTACTTGTAGACAAGAGCAGCCAGATTTACTATTTTAATCCCCTAATGTTTCTCAAATTGACTATAAGTCCATGGCTGAGGTAGGTCAGTGCCTTGTGGATGAGGCCTCCCCTGCAACCTAGCCCCCCATGGGGGCTCAAGGGAAAACTTCACTGAAGGAGAGAGACTGGTTTTTGGGGGGATGAGTGAACTAAGCAGGCAATAAATAAGAAACAACAAATGCCCCCCCCCCCCAAAAGAAAGCAGTCAAAGGACAATAAGGGTATTTTATAAGAGAGTACAAATAGCCAGTAAGTACAGGAAAACAGATAAATTTTCCTAGAAATGCAAATTACCACCAGATTCAGATGCCATTCTTTACTTAAGCTGGCTGGCAAAGATGAGAAACCCTGCTACACCAGGAGGTGGAAGGGCTAGAGGGGGTTGTGTAAACTGGAGGGCAAGCTGGCAATAGGGGTCAAGGAGTTTCAGAAAGCACAGTAGTTCCCCCTTATCCTCAGGGTATTACCTCCAAGATTCCCTAAGGATGCTGGAAACCCAGCACAGCACTGAACCCTACATACTATCTAGTAAAAGAGTAATATGCAAATTGTCCATACCTCTGCTACACCCACAGGCCATACCCACCAGCTAATCAGGAGCAAATAAACCCCAACCAAGATGGCTGCCGGCACTGAGAGCAGGAGGGAGGCTTGGGTTTCCCCTGCAATGGAGGAAGCCAAGCTTTCCGCCTGCCCTTGCTGGCCTAAGCCTCCACTCTATGCTACACATTTTCAATAATAGAAGATACATATAACCCAACAGAAATGGCGACAGCCATGGAGCTGGGGAGAAGAGAGACTAGGGTTGCCTGGGTGATGGAGAAAGCCAAGCTTCTGCAGCCCTAGTGCATAGGCCTCCACTCTAGGCTCCAAAGTTTCAATTATAGAATTTAAATAAACCCAAACAGAAATGGCTGTCACCACGGAGCAAGCAGAAGGCTTGGCTCCGCTTCAGGCTACAAAGTTTTAATTGTAGAACATAAATTAATCCCAGATTCCAGGGCCTCTGCTTGGGTCGTTGGGGGGCATGGCCAGGCTGCAAACCACCACAGGCCCCTTGCCCAGGCTGCCCGACCCCCCAAGGGAATACCCAGCCTGATCTGGGACACCCTTCCAGGCAAACCAGCTGGCCCCAACCCATGCACCAGGCCTCTAACCTATCCAATAAAATAATATGCAGATTGACTGTCACTCCAACACACAAGAGGACTGCCCCCATGTGGACACAAGATGGTCACCACAAGATGGCCCCAGTAGGGGAGGGCTGTTGGGAAGGACCAGACCTGCAAGGGAGGGCAATTGGGGGTGATTAGACCAGCAGGGGAGGGCAGTTAGGAGACAGCAGGCCTGCAAGGGAGGGCAGTTGGGGGTGATCAAGCCTGCAGGGGAGAGCAGTTGGGGGGGGAACCAGGCCTGCAGGGAAGGGCAGTTAGGGGTGACCAGGCTGGCAGAGGAGGGAAATTGGGGGCAAGCAGGCTGGCAGGGGAGCATCAATTAGGCTGGCAGGGTAGTGGTTAGGGGGTGATCAGGCTGGCAGGCAGAAGCGGTTAGGGGCAATCAGGGAGGCAAGCAGGTGAGCAGTTTGGAGCCAGCAGTCCTGGATTGTGAGAAGGATGTCCAACTGAGATCAGGCCCAAACAGTCAGTCAGACACCCCTGGAGAGGTCCCAGATTGGAGAGGGTGCAGGCTGGGCTGAGGACATCCCCTGCCCCCCATGCACAAATTTTATGCACCAGGCCTCTAGTATATTATGTTTCTTTTAAAAAATACACACCTTTCAATTAAAGGAAGCATTTATGGCTTCTCTTTGGCATGTCTCTGAGCTGCCAGCATCACTCTCTTATGCTTTAGGACCATTATGAAGTAAAATAAGGGTCACTTGAACACAAGCACTGAAATACCGTAACAGTTGATCTGATAATCGACATGGCTACTAAGTGACTAACAGGCAAGGAGCATATATATTGTGGAGACGCTGGACAAAGGGATGAGTCACATCTCCAGTGGGACAGAGCAGGATGATAAGACTTCATTATGCTATTTAGGACAATGTGCAATTTGAAACTTATGAATTGTTTATTTCCAGAATTTTCCATTTAATATTTTTGGACAGTGGTTGGCCATAGGTAACTGAAACAACGGAAATCAAAACCACAGATAAGGGGGACGACTATGTATACTATTGCATCTGTTGGTTCACTTCTAAGAAGACTTCCTATGGAAACAACCAGTGAGCAAAGATTTGTGCCAGGATATTTATCTTAGCGAGGCTAATAAATAAAGAAAAATGGCTACCGTAACCTGTTGTATAAACTCAGAACCTCCATACAGCAGAACACTATGTAACCATTATGATGAGGAGACAGGTATGTTCAATGGCAGAGGAAAATGTTCACAAACACCAGAAGAAAAGTTTCCACATAGTTTGGGTAGTGCAAGCCCATTTTTGTAAAAGAACACAATTGCTTACAAGGAATATACAGGCAGCCCTTGGATTCCGTCGCCAACTACATTAAAAAAAAAAAAGTTCTGTCATTTTGACATATGTACATATATGCTTTATATTTTTTATTATTTACTGTATTTACCACAAGGTCAGGAATTATCTTTCTTTTAATACAATTTTTACTGTTTTACTTCATTACTGCTGTGTATGTGTTCCATGTGAGTGATGTAGATGCTTACGTAGGTGGGTTCTGACTTACAGCGAGAATCACATTAATTACGTCGCGCTGTAGGAATGGATCTCCACCGTAACCCGAGGACCTACTGTATAAAGAAATAAATCTAGAAGACTTGAACCACAATTGTGAGATTATAGGTAATTAAAAATTTTCTTATCTCACGTGAAACCTTTTCCTATAAGGAACCAAGGTTATTTTGCATTAAGGAAAAAAAAAAAAGTGATCAGGCTGACCAGGTGTGGAAGAACATTCCTGCTGAGGGAACAGTCTTCATGAAATCACAAGTGTGTAATCATGGGCATGTCTAGGGAATGACAAGTAGCTCAGTCCAATCTGAGAGGAGAGTGTGTGTGGGGTACAGTAGCTGGGGACAGGTCTCCAGGAGACTTGTGAGCTGCAGGTAGGGGTAAGGGCTTTCTAGAAATGCACAGCAATGAGACAGAAGCTGAGCAAAATTGAACCAGAGGCTGAAGACCAAGTGGCCAGTATGACAGACAGCCCAGGAGCACAGAGGCTGGTTCCTGGTCCTCCATGAGCCATATGGCATCTGCAGAAGGACCAAACACCAGAACAGAGAGCAGGGCAAAAGCTTCTAGAAGGAGAGGAGACAATAATTCGCTGTGTCTGTGAACAGGAGGAGAAGAACAATAGCTAGAATAGTGGTTTTCAACTGTGAGTGATTCTGCCCCCTTGGAAATATTTGGCAATGTCTGGGTATAATTTTTTGGTTATCACAATTCAGAAAGTGCCACTGTTATCTAGTGGGTGAAGATCAGGGATGTTGTTCAACATCCTACAATGCATAGATGCCCCACCCTAAGAATTATCCAGTCCCAAATAGTGATAGTGCTCAAGCTGAGAAAACCTGAGCTACAGGAGAAGTTGGAGAATTTCAGCAAGGATTTTTTTTATTCCTTACCCAAGAATATGTTTTCACTGATTCTAGAGAGAGGCAGGGAGAGAGAGGCAGGGAGAGAGAGAGGGAGAGGGAGAGAAGGAAACATTGATGTGAGGGAAACATTTATTGGTTGCTTCCTGTATTCAACCCCACTAGGGATCAAACCTGCAACCTCAGTATATGCCCTGTCTGGGAATCGAATCTGTGACCCTTTATGGGACATACTCTAACCTATCGGTTGCCAACCTTTCGAATCTTACGGACCATCGGTTGGCAACCACTGCTCCAAAGGTTTCCTTAAACCAGCGGTCACCAACCTTTCAGACCTTAGAGACCACCAGTGGTGACTGCTGCTCTAACCTACTGAGCGTTAACCCATGAACCAGCTCATGGTTTCATTCCCGATTAGGGCACGTGCCTGGGTTGCAGGCTCGATCCCCAGTAGGGGGAGTACAGGAGGCAGGGGATCAGTTATTCTCTCTCATCACTGATGTCTCCATCTCTCTCTACCTCTCTGAAATCAATAAAAATATATTTTAAAAGTAAATTAATTAATTAAAAATACTATGAGTTCCAAGTCCTCATCTGACGAACCAATTCCTTATACGGCATCAGCCAGCCCCTGCAGATGGGCATCGTCCCATCTCTGGCAAATGCTGAGTTGACAATGGGTACACATGGTTCAGTATCTTACTCTACTATTATGAAAAAAAAATTTTTTTTAAGTCCTCACCCAAGGACATGCTTAGAGAGAGGAAGGGGAAGGAGAAGGGAAAGGGAAAGGGGTTACGGGGAGGGGAGAGAAGCATTGATGTATGAGAGAATACATCAATTGGTTGCCTTCCATAAATGCCTCCTCTGGGGAGATTGAACTTGCAACCCAAGTATGTGCCCTAAGAATCAAACTGGCAATCTTTTGGTGCATAGGACAGTCAACCAACTGAGCCACTCTGGCTAGGCTATTGTTATGTAAATTTAAATATTATTGTTATTTCTATAATAAAAATACTGTTTTACTTAAAAATTTTTTTAATTAAAATTTAGAGAGAGAAAAAAAGAGAAACATTGATGTGAGAGTGGAACATCGATCAGCTGCCTCCTGTATACCCCACATTTTGGGGATTGAGCCCACAACCTGGGTATTGAACCAGCACCCCTTTGGTGCATAGGATGATGCCCAATCAATTGAACCACACTGGCCAGGGCTTATTTTACTTTAAAATTAATTTTAGTGTAGGGAATCATAAATAGTCCCACAACCCAGGTGGTAGCCAAAGCCATCCTGGGAAGACTGTCCATTTCTCAGCTCACCAGAGGAGAGAGGAGGAAGGAGAGGGGGAGGAGAAGGATGGAGAGGGGAAAGGAGACAAAGAGGAAAAGGTGGGGGAGGAAGATGTGGGGATGAGGAGAAGGAAGAAGAGGAGGAGAATAGGAAAGAGGGAGAAGGGGGGGAGATGGGGAGGGGGACAAATAGGGGGAGGGCTCTCTAAAAAAGTGTTCCTCCGTGGGGAGAAAAGAATCCTAGTAACTGGTCTTTTCTTATTTTTCTCCAGAGTCCTTGAAACCATGCCCTAGGACAACCTTACCAAGTACTACTGGGCCTTCCCCAAACCCTTATGAGGTAGGTAAGCACCACCACACCCACACTTTGGATAGAGACACTGAGGCTTAGAAGTCACACAGCAAGGGAGTGGAGAGCAGGGCTTTGAACCAGCCTACCAATCTCACATCCAGCACGCTGAACCACTGCCATGCTCTCACCCCCACACAGAGGCCAAATTCAGTGTGTTTCAGATGTTCAGGTTGATAAAGTGACAACAGTCAAGGTTGCCCAAACCTAATGAGGGGCCACTCACTGGGGAACTCAGTGGGCCTGACTATGTGTGGGAGCCTGGGAACAGGGCCCTGCCCAGAATCCCTTCCGTAAATGGGCCCACACCAGGCCAGGCTGTCCTTCTTTGGCCCCTTCCACCTCTCAAAAGCAGACCCAGTTTCTGGTGTCTCATTTTTCCTCCCCTCCCACTATCTTATTTTGGACATGTTCTCTGTCTAATGTTGATTTTTACCTCTTTTTGGAACCTACATCTAATCTTTTACCACGGTGGTGGCAAAGTAGAGTCTGAGATAAAAATGAAACTTTACAAGTATAACTTCAAGGCTGCAGCTCTTCTACACTGAAGAATGCTGCAGAGTCTCAGATAAAAAAGACAGTGCTTAGTAGGATAGCCACAAGCACTCCCTCTACAAAAAGATCTTGGTTTCTTTACCTGCAACTTTATCCCGAATAAGTTTTGCAGACTCGACTTCACCAATACTGCTGAACAGACTTCGCAACTCATCCTGGGTCATGTTCTGAGGGAGGTAGTTGACTATTAAATTTGTTCTCCCGATGTCATCCCTGCAGTCTTCGGCCATGTGGTCTTCATAACCATTAGACATTGTATTTTTAAAAAATCTACAGGGGAAAAAAATCAAGTAAATTCCTAATGTTCATACTGCAGAAACAAAACTAACGACTGCATTAGCACTTAGTTTTCTCTTCAACATATGTTCACACAAAAACCTGCACATGGATGCTTACAGGAGCTTTATGCACAATTGCCCCCAAACCGGGAGAAACCACAATGTCCTTCAGTAGGTGAATGGAGAAATAAAACATCTACACACGTGAGTATTATTTAGGAATCAAAATAAATGAGCTATGAAGACAGAGAAACACAGAGGAACCTTAAATGCACACCGCTAAATGAAAGAAAAGAGCTTGAAAGGCTACATATTACATGACTTCAATTATACAACACTGTGGAAAAGGTAAAACAATGGAGACAAAAAAAGATGAGAGGCTGCTGGAATTTTGGGAGAGGGATGGATATTTGGAGCACAGAGGATTTTTAGGGCAGTGAAGCTATTCTGTTTGATATTATAATGATGGATACATGTCTTTCTACATTTGTCCAAACGCATGGAATATACACTACCAAGAAGGAACTCTAAAGCAACCATGGGCTTCAGTTGATATGTATCAGTAATGGTTCATACTAATGTGAGATGCTAATAATGGGGGAAACTTTGTGTTTGAGGTGAGGTATATGGAAACTCACTTTGTACTTTCTTAGCAATCTTTCCATAAACCTAAAACTACTCTAAAAATGTCTGTTAAAACAAAACAAAACAATTCCAAGTTCAATTGTTTCCATTTATTAAGCGGGTTTAAAAAAAGACACAATTTCAGCACCATCGTTTAAGTTCCATATAGATGTGCAACATTAGTCCAATCTCCCAGCATTTCTTTTACTTATTTGCAAATGTTCTGTTCCCTGCTCTTTATAAAGTAGTTTGGCATCAAAAGCCAAAAGAAAGAGATTAGAAAGTTAGACTTCATAAGGTTCAAAACTTTGCAGGCCAAAAGGCATCAGAAACAGAAAAGCAGCAGACTGGGAGAAAATACAGTTGACCTTAATACAGAATTGAAAGCATGCAGGCTTTGGAATGCCTTCAGTGGACTCACACAGTTCAAACCCATGTTGTTCATAGGTCAAGTGGATTTTTTTAAAACTTAAACTTCTTCTTTTTTTAAGTATATTTTACTGATTTTTTACAGAGAAGAAGGGAGAGGGATAGAAAGTCAGAAACATCGATGAGAGAGAGACATCGATCAGCTGCCTCCTGCACACCCCTAACTGGGGATATGCCCGCAGCCACAGCACATGCCCCTGACTGGAATCAAACTCGGGACCCTTCAGTCTGCAAGCTGATGCTCCATCCACTGAGCCAAACCGGTTTTGGCAATCAACTGCATTTTTATAAGGTGGATTTTTAACTACATAGGGTATCAGCACATTTAATATCCACTTGTTTAAGAGTCAACTGTACTTGCTACCTATTATATTACTTAGACTGGTGGTTCTCACCCTAGGTGATTCTGCCCTCAGGGGATACTGGGCAATGTCTGGAGACAATCCTCCTATCTAATAAAAGAGTAATATGCAAATTTGACTGTACCTTTGCCACACCCACCAGCCAATCAGGAGATTATGCAAATAAACCCTTCCCACTGAGAGCAGGAGGAAGGCTTGGGTTTCCCTGGTGATGGAGAAAGCCAAGCTTTCCTCCTGCCCTTGCCAACTCAGGCCTCCACACCAGGCTATAAAGTTTCAATTATAGAAGATATATAATCCCAACAGAAATGGCCGCAGCCACGGAACTGGAGAAAGGAGGAGGCTAGAGTTGCCCCTGGCGATGGATGAAGCCAAGTTTTCCGCCTGCCCAGGCCTGCCTTGGCTTCTGCTTACGTCTACAAAGTTTCAATTATAGAAGGTAAATATCCAAGAGAAATGGCTGTGGCCACTGAGCAAGCAGGAGGCTTGGCTCCACTCCAGGCTACAAAGTTTCAATTGTAGAAAATACATAAATCCCAGATACCAGGGCCTCTGCTTGGATCTCTGGGGGATGTGGCCAGCCTGAAAACCACCACAGGCCCCTCGCCCAGGCTGCCCCACACCCTAAGGAAACACCCACCCTGACACAGGACACTCCTCAGGGCAAACCAGCTGGCCTCCACCCATGCATCAAGCCTTTATCCTATCTAATAAAAGGGCAATATGCAGATTGACCATCACTACAACACACAAGAGGGCTGCTCCAAGTGGTCAAAGATCCTGCCCCCATGTGGTCAAAGATGGCTACCACAAGATGGCCAGCAAGGGAGGGCAGTTGGGAGGGATCACTCCTGCAAGGGAGGGCAGTTAGGGATGACCAGCTCTGCAAGGGAGGGCAGTTAGGGTCAAACAGGCTGGCAGGGGAGCAGTTAGGCATCAATCAGGCTGGCAGGGTAGTAGTGGTTAGTGGGTGATCATACTGGCAGGCAGAAGCAGTTAGGGGCAATCAGGGAGGCAGGCAGGTGAGCAGTTTGGAGCCAGCAGTCCTGGATTGTGAGAAGGATGTCCGATTGCCCAGCTGGACATCCCTCAAGGGGTCCCAGATTGGAGAGGGTGCAGCCTGGGTTAAGGGACATCCTCTACACCCCATGCACAAATTTAGTGCACTGGGCCTCTAGTCCTATCTAATAGAGAGAATATGCTAATTGACCATCACTATGTCACAAAGATGGCTGCACCCACAGCTGAGGCCAAGTTCCCATAAGGAGCCTTAATGAGCAATCAGCAGGCAACTGAGGCTATGCCCCCATGGGGCTTGAAAGGGGACCTCAGGCCATGTCCCCCCACCTGGCAGGGCTTGACAGGGGATCTCAGGCCACACCCCCCCCACCTGGCTGGGCTTGTCACGGGACTTCAAGATATGCTTCCCATCCTGGTGCTGGGCTAGGAGACCTCAGGCTATACCCCCCACCAGTGGGGCTTGACAGGGGACTTCAGACCGCACCCCCCTGCCTGGCTGGGCTGGACAGGAGACCTCAGGTTGTGACCCCCACCCAGAGGGACTTAAGGGAGGAACCTCAAGGTGCATCCCCAGTGCTGGGTCAGGAGAACTCAGGCTACACCCCCGCCCAGCAGGGCTTGAAGGGGGACCTGAGGCTGTACCCTCTTCCTGGTGCTGGGCCGGGGAATCTGAGGCTATGGCCCCTGCCTGGTGGGGCTTGATAGGATGAGACTGGCCAGGTCTGGATCTAGCCCAATTTTGGGGGGGGGGGGCAGATGGGACAGCCAGGTCTGGGGTCTCACTTGATTTTGAGGTGCATGTGGGTAGGTGGGGACTTGACTCTGGGTCCTGTGGTGAGCCCCAGACTCTGACAGGAGGAAGGTTTTCATATACATTTTACTAATTTTCTTTCATCTCTGACACTTCTATTATAGAGAAAGGGCAAATAGCAATATTAAATTATTTCCTCTAATTAATCCCCCTTTAATGTGCACGAATTTCGTGCTCAGAGTCACTAGTTCTGATTATAACAACTGGGGGGCAGGGTGTGTGTGTGCACGTGCCGCTGGCATTTAGAGGCCAGGGATGCTGCTAAACATTCCACAAGGCACAGGACAGCCCTTACCAAGATCTATCCAGCCCAAAAATGTCAATACTGCCATGACTGAGAAATGTTCATTTAGAGCATCTACAAATTAATTTAAAAACAGACAAGTGGTCAAAGGACATTAACTGCAACTAATAGATGCTAGCAATTCAAATGGCTAGGAAACTATGGAAAGAAGCTCAAGTTCGCGAATAATGAAGGAAATGTGAAATAAAAGATGCTACTTTTTGCTTGTTAGATGGAATAAATCCAGATAAAGATAAAGATAATAAAGATAATACAGATAATCCAAATTAAAGATAAAGGGAAAATACCCTATAGACCATTGACATGTGTGTGACATGGTACCACCTTTTTAAAGGATAACTTGGTAGTGCTTACCAAGATTTTTTACGTGAATACTACCCTCCAACTCAGAACTGTAGGAGTCTGTTCTAGTGAAATAATGGGGAATGGTTCAGTAGAAAGCAAAGGACCATCAGCATTAACAGGTTTAATTATGAAAAACTCCATAAACCTGTTAAATTATCTGTGACCAGGAGACTTTGAGATCATTAGCTCAAAAGCAAACAAAAACATCTGCTGAAACATGAACCAAAGTGCAAGGGTAAACTCTAAGAAATTAAAATGCACACTGAAAAAAAAATTTTTTTTAATAAAAAAATAAATGCACACCGAAGTTTGCTTCAAATGGAATTCTAACATTTTTCTTCTTCTTTCCTATTTTTTTCTTTATCACTCCCTCGCTTTACTCTTGTTCTGTGTTAGGTATCTACTCTTCTGCCTTCTTCAGCCTGCCTTCATGGATAAATAATAATTACCGCATTCTCATTATCCAGAGAGGTATGGTATATTTTCTACTCCTTGTAAAGTTAACTTTCTAAAATAGTGGTCAGCAAAAAATAAATAAATAAATAAATAAATAAATAAAATTAAAATAAAATAGTGGTCAGCAAACTATGGCCTGGTGGCCAAATTTGACCGACTACCTGTTTTTATAATAAAGTTTTATTGGCACACAGCTACTCTAGTTTGTTTATGTACTGTCTGGGCTGTTTTTGCCTTATAGTTTCAAAGTTGAGTAATTGTGACAAAGCTGAGAATATTTACCATCTGGCTCTTTACAGAAAAAGTGTGCTAACCTCTGTTCTAAAATGTAAAAACAGAACATTTCTAGGAGAAAATCTTTGTGACATTAGACGAGGCAAAGATTTCTTAGACAACACCAAAAGCCCAATCCATATAAAAGAAATAGATAAACTGGATTGAAACTGAATACCATCAAATGTTAAAAATTTTGCTCTGTGAAAAGACACTGCTAGGAATTACAATCCATAGGCTGGAAGAAAATATTTGCAAATCACATATCTGCAAAAGTACTTGTATTTAGAGCCGTGGTCAGCAAACTGTGGCTCGCGAGCCACATGCGGCTCTTTGGCCCCTTGAGTGTGGCTCTTCCACAAAATATCACGTCTTGGGCGAGTCTATTTTGAAAAAGCGGCGTTAGAAGAAGTTTAAGTTTAAAAAATTTGGCTCACAAAAGAAAATTCAATTGTTGTATTTGGCTTTGTTGACTAATGAGTTTGCCGACCACTGATCTAGAACACACATTTTTTTAAACTGCCCTAACTTAATAATAACAACCCAATTTAAGCCGAGACTGGTTTGGATCAGTGGATAGAGCGTCGGACTGCAGACTATAGGGTCCCGGGTTTGATTCCGGCAAGGGCATGTACCTTGGCTGCGGGCACATCCCCAGTAGGGGACGTGCAAGAGGCAGCTGATCGATGTTTCTCTCTCATCGATGTTTCTGGCTTTCTATCCCTCTCCCTTCCGCTCTGTGAAAAATCAATAAAATATATTTAAAAAAAAAAACCAATTTAAAAAATGGCAAAAGATGTGAACAGACACTGCATCAAAGAAGATATATGGATGGCAAATAAACGTGAAAAGATGCTCATTGTCATTAATGCAAATTAAAACCTCTCCACATTTAGGATGAGAATCAAGATACTATTACACATTTAGAAAGGCTAAAACAAAATGAAACAAAAGCAAACTATCCCTGAATCTAATATAATGTTGTATATCAACTATCCTATATAATAAAGAGGTAATATCCAAATTAACCATCCTACCATAACACATCACATGCTGCTTCCGGGGTTTCCGCTGCTCCACTCAGCCTGGAGGCGGGGCATTGGGTGGCATTCCAGGACTCGAGGCCGTCCCATTGCACGCGGGGGTGGGGGGGTGGGGGTGGGGAGTATGGAAGGGGAGGTGTCTTGGGTCTCGCACGACTTCTCACGACGGGTCACTAGTCCGATATTATAAAAGGCTAATAATGAAAACCAACTGAATGGCAGAACGACTGGTCGCTATGATGCGCAGTGATCATCAGGGGGCAGATGCTCAATCCAAGAACTGCCCCCTGGTGGTCAATGTACTCACACAGTGGGAGAGCCACTCAGTCAGGAGCTGGGCTCACTGCTGGCCAGTGCAGCAGTGCTGGCGGGAGCCTTTCCCGCCTCCATATCAGTGCTAAGGATGTTCAACTAACAGCTTAGGTCCCTTATTTGGACACCCCCCAAAGGCTCCTGGACTGCTAGAGGGAGCCCGCTGGGTGGAGGGAACCCCCCATCCCCTGCCCCGTGCATGAATTTCATGCACTGGTACTCTAGTATTTTAATACACACACACACACACACGCACGCACGCACACAAGCAAACAACAACAAAACAGGATGTGGAGAAACCAAAATTTTCATACATTGCTTGTAGACATGTAAAAATGTTACAGCCACTTTGAAAAACAGACTAGCAGTTCCTATTTCTATTCTTCATACAAAAGAAATGAAAGTCATCCTATATAATAAAAGGCTAATAAGCAAATTGACCAGACAGTGGAACAACAGGTCTCTATGATGCACACTGACTACCAGGGAGCAGACGTTCAATGCAGGAGCTGGCCCCTGGTGGTCAGAGCCTCTCCCACTTCTGCAGCAGCACTAAGTCAGACATTCCCCAAGGGCTCCCAGACTGAGAAGGCGCAGGCTGGGTTGAGGGACCCCACTGCCAAGTGCAGGAATTTCTTGCACCGGGCCTCTAGTCTATATATAAAAAGCAAGTGACCAGAATGCCGGAATGATCAGAATGACCAGTTGGTTGCTATGCTGCCCAGTGCAGCCAGCTAACTGGCAGGATAGGGGAATGGGGCCATTGGCCAACCTCCCATGGCCCCTCCCTGGCCGGACCCACCCTTGATCATCCTCCCCACCCTAATAAGGGGCGGGGGCCAGCTGACCAACCTCCTGCAGCCCCTTCCCCCGCCCAGCCCCACCCTCGATGGGCCCCCACCACCCTATCAGCCTGCGGCCCCTCCCCCTAGCCAGTGCCATCTCCAAATGCCCCCACCAACTCCAATCAGGGGCAGGACTTGCTGGCCAACCACTCATGACCCCTCCCCCAGGCCACTGGCCCCCAAATATACCCCCATCCCATTTGGGGGTGGGGCCGGCCCACCACCCAAAGCCCCTCCCATGAATCGCCCCCCGCCCCCCCAACTCCAATTGGGGGTGGGGCCTGCTGGCCAACCCCCTGCCATCTCCTCCTCCTGACAGGTCTGGCCCAGATCTGCCCAGATCGGAGCTGGGCCGGCTGGCTCCCACTTGTGCACAAATTCGTGTATTGGGTGTCTACTGTTTATATAAAAACCTATACACAAATGTTTATTGCAGCTTTATTCATAACCACCAAAAACTGGAACCCAAATGTCCTTTAAGCTGTTAGTGGATAAACTACCACACAATGGAATACTGCTCAGCAATAAAAAGGTACTACTAATTCACACAACTTGTATGTATCTCAAAAACATTTTGCTGAGTGCGAAAATGATTTTCAGACACATATGTGATTTCATCTGGAAAAGGCAAAACCAGAGTATTAGATCAGTGGTTGCCAGAGGCAGAAAGCAGAGGAAGAGTTGAATACACAGGGGAAACACTGAGGAATAAGTATTTTTGATCCACAGTTGGAAATCCACATATATGTAGGACCCACTTTAGTTACACGAGGATTTGACTGCATGGGTGGTTGGCACACCTGACCCCCTCATTGTCAACTGTATTTTTGTTTCTTGGATGGCGGAACTTTCTGATATCTTGATCGTGGTGGTAGTCGCTTGACTCTACATTTGTCAAAACTCAAAAAACTCTACACCAAATAGAGTGAATTAAAAATAAAATTTCAAGGTTTAAAAAAAATGCATCTTCTGCCCTGCTTGGTTTGGCTCAGTGGATAGAGAGTTGGCCTGTGGACTGAAGGGTCCTGAGTTCGATTCCAGTCAAGGGTACATGCCCGGGTTGCAGGCTCGAACCCCAGTGTAGGGCATGCAGAAGGCATGCCGATCAATGATTCTCTCTCATCGTGGATGTTTCTATCTCGCTCTCCCTCTCCCTTCCCCTTTGAAATCGATAAAAACAATATGTATATAAAAAAAATGCACTCTCTGCTTTGCAGCCCTGTTCCCCAGCATGCTAGCTCTTTCTGATGCTTAGCAGTTCCCAGCAGGCCCAGTGCTTGGTCAGTTGGCAACAAGGTAGACACCAAAATCCCAAGAGCACAATTCCTTGGTGCTTTTTGGCCACTCCATCCTGCTCTCTGGGTCCGTCCCCTTAACTGTTCCAAACCAGCTTCTGTCCTCATAACCTCTAACTACAACCTGGCCTTCATTTCAACCTGACAATCAATGACTTCCAAGTTATGACCACCTCTGGCTCTCAGCTAGCCTGACCCTGTCTCTTCTCATTTAGTGTGTCTCTCCATGCAGATAACCTGGGGACTCTTCAAAGTCAGCACATTCAGCTTCACCAAACTGCCTCCTCCCCTCCGTGGTGTCACCACCCACTGAGGCTCAGAGATTTCATTGCTCGTGATCAGCCATCACACTGTTAATAAGTGGCAGAGTCAGATCTCAAGCTTGTCACAGAGCAAGGATGAAACATAAGGCCCTTCATCTTGGGGCTGGCCTGGGGCTCCATCCTTATTCCCCTCATTAGCTTCTCCCCCAGGATATCACAGACCTTCATGGCCCCATGTTTCTTACCATAGCTGCTCCCTTTGCAGATTATACACTTCTCCATCATCTCATTTATATAGGTCGCTCTTGTTTTCAGTGCCCACACACCACTGGTGTAAACCTTTATCACTGCATGAATCACTCTGACTCATAATTATTTGCGTTTCACCTATATCATTGGTGAAAGCCTTGGGGCCCATGGCCACATCACTATCACCTAAGGATCGCCAGGCAAACCCAGGGTACTTAGCAAACTATAGGTGCATCACACAGGTACACACAGTAGCAGAGCTGGGACAGACACTGGGTCTCAACTCACCCAGGAATCATGTATATTTGGTGCATTCTTTTATATTAAAAAAAGGCAGTTGGCAATTGTCCTGACAACTTGTTAATAATACATTCAGTATCTTTTTTAGGATTATCAGTAAGTACTATCCCATCCCACAGCATCAAAGTCAATTGCAAGGAACAAAAAGATAGATTTTGAATTTATCAAAATGACTTCTGCTAATTTAAAAACACCTCCACTAACCGAATGTATCAAGAAGTCCTCTTGGGATGATCTGAGGGTTTTCAGCCCCACTGACAATTTTAAACAGTCTTGGTTGTGTGACTTCAGCAATGTTCTTCACATCAGTAGTATACCTACTGCATGTGTAAGGGAGAGATATGTATAGAAATGACATTAAAGTATACATAGGTAATACATACATAAAGCAGCAAGACTAGTTTCCTTGGGTAGCCCTTAGAATCTGTCTCATTTTATGGTTACAAAGCAGACTTTCTAAGCTACTTGAGAAAGAAGAAAACTAGAACAATTAAATGTATCTGCAGGCTCAATTTTGAGACTTTATATATCATGTGGAGAGGCCTGGAATCAATTATTCCAGATGTAAAATTTGGAGTTCTTCAGGGTAAAAGTCTTAGGAATATAAGGTGTCCCAGGAAATACTCTGGTGCCAGAAAAGGAAAAAACAAAACAAAATAAAAAAACCACACCAAAAAACCCTGAATGTATCGCCTGACCCAATTAAAACTGGTATGAGATGAAGGCTCAAGTGGACACAGTACATGTTTTCTTACTCTTCCCTTCCCACAGCTCATAGAGGGGAAAGTCGCCTGGCTGGGGTGGCTCCAGCTAAGTCATGGCAAATCTATATCTGCCAGGCTGAGACGCCTGGGACATAAGCAGATCAGGTGTAACAGTAACCTTCAAGTTCAGGCCATTACCAGGCTACCTCAGTACTGCAAAAGCCTCTGGACCATCAATCCATCCATATCTCTTCCCTAGAAAAGGAATATTCCAAGATCACCTTTTGACTGTGCCTCTATCACCAGACCTTGGCATACTTTTCCAGATTTATCTCCAAGTTCACCTTCTGAACCTCTGCCTACCCAAATCAGTCCACTTGGGCTTCTGAACCTCTTTATGCTCTCCTTTCTTATTCACTCGGGCCTCTGGCTGCACTTGGAAATACCTGCCTATATCTCTCTAAATCACGACACAGTTTGGACACCAACGTTTTCATCCAAACCTAAAACCAAAAAAGGGGTAATCATTTCTTTCCACATTCTCTCAATACTGTCATGACCTGCTGTTTCAACTTTTCGTTGTTGAATCTCACACCCTCTGCTTACCCTAGCTCAGGTTGTTAAGTTTTTATTGTGTGTGTTTTTAAAAATATATATTTTTATTTATTTCAGAGTGAGGGAGGAGAGATAGGAACATTGATGAGAACTATTGGTTGGCTACCTTCTGCACACCCCCTTCTGGAGATGGAGCCCACAACCTGCACATGTGTTCTTGACTGGAATTGAACCTGGACCCTTCAGCCCACAGGCTGATGCTCTAATCACTGAGCAAAATTGGCTAGTGCAGGTTGTAAGTATCCACTTCTCCCATTTCCTGTGACATTGCACAGTTATGCTTCATGTTTGCAGGCTATAAAAGTGTGATCATGAAGTTGGACAATATATCAGCACATGGAGGCTCTCTAGGTTGAGTAGGAATGGACACTGCTTTCTGTCACCTTTGTTTCACTGTATACCCATGCACACACATTCTACCTGAGTGATATGCTTTCTCTTTGATGTCCACATTCTAAACAGCAACTCTCACTTTCTCTATTTTCCTCTCTTCATCTACCGGTCACTCAGGCAGAGACCCGGAATCATTCATCTGTTGCTCATGTCCCACATCTAAAGTTCTGTATCTTTTAGCTCTTAACCACATCTCAAACCCACTCCCTCTTTTCCCCTATTACTACTACATTCCAGGGTCATATTGCCAATTTTCCTTATTGAAAGGAAAGGAATCACTTTCTAACTGGTTTGCTGACCTTCAGCATTATCCCCCTCCAACTCTTCCTCTTCTGTACAGATCTGACTTCTTCATTTTGTAGACTAAAATTGCCTAATAGCCACCCTGGCGTGGCCTACAGGACAACACCCAAGCCCTCTGCAAACCAGCACATGAGTTCTTTGGCCACTACTCCACGTTTCTTTCCCCTTAAGTACCAGACCCCAGGTGGTTCCCTGAACAAGCCCAAATCTTTCCACCCCTGTACCCTTGCCAGTACTGTTCCTGTGTCCTTCAAAGACCTTCCCCAGGATCTTTCTTTACCTGGGTAATTCTTCTCCAGCACAAATTTACCTCCTTCAGGAAGCACTGGGTCACTGGTTACAGTGTCCTTTTTGGTCCTTTCACAGCAACCATTTACAACCATCAATGCACTAACCAGAGTGGGCCAAAACTATCTATGCACAGGATATAGCCACCACTGCTTCCCCAGAGCCTTTGCTCAGAGCCTGGGACACAGCAGGGAGAGTTGGTTAAAGGAGGGAAGCAAGACTCAATTCCCTTCCTAGGCTGGCTTCCTTCCATCTCTCCTGACCCAAAACCAGAGGTCGGCCTGGCTGCCTCATACTGCCACCTAGGGGAGAAGACAGGAACTGCACCTCTCTCACCATTCACCATTCACCATTCACTGGTAATTTGATTCAATATATTGAATGGATGGGGAGGACACAATCGAGGAACAGAGGAACAGAGGAACAGTTGATTATGGCAGGCAGTCAGAGGCTTCAAGTGAGCTCTGGTCTGGGCCACACAACAAGAGGAGAACAGCATTCCAGGCAGTGGGGGCAACAGGCAGAGAGAAGGTTGGAGTTTGTGCAGGTGAAATCTCAAAGGAAGGGTTAGAATATGCAAAATCTGAAATTCCAAAATAGCTTTTAAGCCACCTAAAGAGGTTTAAAAAATTAATTTGTTTTTTATTTGCCCAAATACTTTAAATTAGGAGTGACATGATCAGATCTGTGTTTATAACCTTTTTTTAAAAATCCTCACCCAAGGATATTTTTCCATTGATTTTTAGAGAAAGTGGAAGAGAGAGGGAAAGACAGAAACATCGATGTGAGTAATACATCCATTGGTTGTCTCTTGCACAAGCCCTGACCAGGGCCTAGGCGAGGGAGAAGCCTGCAACTGAGGTGTGTGCCCTTGACCAGAATTGAACCCAGGACTCTTTGGTCCACAGGCTGACACTCTATCCACTGACCCATACCGACTAAGGCTGTTTATGACAACTCTAGCTAGAGTAAAGAAAAAGGATAAAAAATGGGAGGCAGACCTGGCTGGCATCGCTCAGTGGTTAGAGCACCAACCTGAGTGCCAAAGGGTCTTGGGTTTGATTCCCAAATCAAGGGCATGTACCTGGGTTGCAGGTTCAATTTCTAGTCCCAGTTGAGACACGTCCTGGAGGCAACTAATCTATGTGTCTCTTTCACATAGATGTTTCTCTGTTTTGCTCTCTCCACTCCTTCTACTCTCTAAAAATCAATGGAAAAAATATCCTTGGGTGAGGATTAACAAACAAAATGGGAGGCAGAGAGTAAGGGAAGCAACAAAGTAAGCATTAGAAAGATGCTATTTTCATAATTCTCCTTTTGCCATTTCATGTCTTCAGATTCAACACATCCAAACTGAAATTCTGTCCCCTCAAAACCAGTGTTTCAACATAAACATGTATGTCCATATTTTGAGATGTTCATTATTTCAGGATCTTGAAGTTGCAGTTTTATAATAGATCCCACACAGAGATGCTCAAAGGCAACTGAATGGAATTCCTCTGGGGTCTTCTATGGTTAAGAGCAATAAGGACTCTGAGTAAGAGGGTCTACATTCAAATCCTGCACAAACCACTTTATGATGTGATGCTGGTCATATCAAGTGACCCATCTAAGCCTCAGTTTCTTTGTCCCTAAAATTAACACTGTAGCCTTAGCCAGTCTGGCTCAGTGGATAGAACAACGGCCTGTGGATCAAAGAGTCCTGGATTCTATTCCAGTCAAGGGCATATACCTCAGTTGCAGGCTCCCCCTGCCCCCTCGTTGGGAAACGTTCAGGAGGCAACCAATTAGTGTGTTTCTCTCACACAGATATTTCTCTATCTTCCCCTCTCTCTTCCACTCTCTCTAAAAATCAATGAAAAGATATCCTCAGGCGAGGACTAAAATAATGTTAACAAAACAAATAAATAAAATAAAATGAACACTGTAACAGTACTCACCACAAAGGCTAGAGATAAATGTCTGTTAAGTGTCAAGCATAAAATAAATCTTCAATAAAAACTGTTGACACTTTATAACATCATTTATTCAGTGCTAGCCATTCACAGACCATGCACAATGCTAAGGGCTTCCCACACTCTTAAATCTGCACAGCAATATTGCTGTCAATCCTAGTTTACAGATAAGAATATCTAAGGACCCCACAGATGAGTTTGTTGAAGGTCTTTGGGGCCTTAGTTCTCAAGGTGTCACAGATAGGACTGGAGGAACCTGTAGTGAAGATTATTTAGTCCAGTGGCGGCTCTCACATGTTACTGAGTGAATGTGTGTGAATATGTGTGTATACGTGTGTGTGCGCGCGCGTGTGTGTGAGAGAGAGAGAGAGAGAGAGAGAGAGAGAGAGAGAGAGACTGACTTTTGGCAATGTAAAGACATTTTTTATATTCGGGGGGGGGGGAGATCCACATATAGTGGGTAGAGACCAGGAATGCTGTTCAACATTCTACAATGCACAGGACAGCCAAAAGCCAAGAATGATCAGACCTAAAATGTCATAATGCCAAGGCTGAGAAACCCCTCTCCTGTGTAATCCTCCCCATCCTCCCACTTCTGGAGCACTGGCCATCTGTATCCCACACGAACACTCTGGGTTAAAGGGGTTCTACTCTCCCCACAGTGGCAGCGCAAGCAGTTCTTCCCCACCTGCTCTGCACACAGTAGGTTTTAAAACCCATTTTAATGAGCCTAGCAGCAGAGGACTCCAAAAAAGAAAGGAAGAGTATCCATCCCCCATTGTTCAACTGCCTGCAGTTTGTCTTTTCAACACACACACACACACACACACACACACACACACACACACTTTACAAATACAAATGTCCCCCGCCCCCTAAAGAGCCTTGTTAGGGATGGCGTTCAAAAAACATACTTTTCTAGGACTCCCATTCGTCCTGAAGGGTTTGCACACTTCTCAAAGGACCTCAGGTTAGCCGCGGTCATCTGACAACGACCACAAAAGAATCTGCGGGATTTCCAGGGGACCGAGCCCGTGGGCCGTAACCTCTGATGCTGAAGGTGCTTACCCTACTACCTCGCCTTGGCTTCGAGCTCCTGCCCCCGGATCCCTGGCTTCCAAGACTGCCCAGGCCCAAGTCGTGGAGCCCGCCCGGCAGGCGCGTGCCCACGCTGGGTCCCCCTTGCCCGCTCCTCGAGGCGGCCAAGGAATCCGGTCCGGGGCCTGTCGCCCGCGCCCTCACCCGCCAGCACCCGCCCGCCAGCCGCGGACGCGCGCGTCTCCGACCGGCTCTGCGCGGCCTGGGCCTCGGCCGCTGCAGGCCCGCGGACGCCCGCGGCCCGGCGAGGCGAGCTCTGGCCTGCCGCGGCCTACTCAGTCCAGCACCACCGAAGGGCCCAGCCTCACCTGGACACGGGCGAGCGGGCCCAGGGCTGCTCCGAGGTGGGCGAGGGGCGGCGGCGCGGCGCTAACGGCTCCGCTCGGCCTCGCTAGCGGTGGCGGCGGCAGCGGCAGCGGCTACGGCGACGGAGGCGGCGGCAGCTCCTCCTCGGCGCGCACGACTCGCTCCGGCCCGCGGCCCGGACACGCCTCCTCTGCGCGCGCACCCATTGGCCGGCGTTCGCCATGGTGCGCTTTTCATTGGCCAGCGCGGCTGTCGCGGCACCCTGGGGCGCGCGGTGGAGGAGGGATTTCCGTCTGGCGCTGCCTGCGAAGGGGTAGATGGCAGGTGAGACCCGGGTGGCCAGCGATGGCCGCGGGAAGGTCCAGATGGCGTCCGGATCATTGAGGACAACTGAAGGCGGTGGTGGGAGAGCCACGCACCTTGTGGAGCGTATGTTGTGTTCCCACCGCTGTCTGTCCTGTCTGCGGCGTCCACCGCCCGATGAGGTAGGAACCGTCAGCGCGTCTGGGCTATGGGGACAGAACCCGGGTTCGAATCCTGGCCCCGATGTTTCCGCACTACCTGCGATTGGACAGGGCCTGACGTCATCTCGTTGGGCCTCAGTTTCCTTATCTGGTGTGGTGTGAAGGCGGGTCATGGGACGTGTCAGCATTTCAACAGTGTTGACTGTTACTGCTTTTGGGTTCCCAAAGCTCAGCCCAACATTCATTCATTAAAATGTTAGTGAGAATCTACTATGTGCCAGGCACTGAATGGGCAGTGAACAGACAAAAATATCTACCCTTACTGTGTGGAAACCCCTTTCACGTCCCCTCTCCCGGGGTCAGGGTTCCAGGGTCAGGGTTCTGGTTCTGGAGAAGGCCGCACACAAATGAGAAAGACTAGAAAAGCATTAATTTGGGAATATTGGGGGCCAGGTGGGAGCCCACCTCTAGGGGGAGGACTACATTAGATCTGGCCTTGCTATCCTCTTTTATTAAGACTACTATTGGCCCGGTGCATGAAATTCATGCATGGGGGAGGAGAGGTGGGGGATTCCCTCCATCCAGTCTGCACCCTCTCCAATCTGGGACCCCTGAGGGATGTCCAACTGCGCGTTTAGGCCCAATCCCAATAGGACCGGGCCTAAAGGGGCAGTTGGACAACCTTCTCACAATCCAGGACTCCTGGCTCCAAACTGCTCACCTGCTGCCTCCCTGATTGCCCCTAACCGCTTCTGCCTGCCAGCCTGATCACCCGCTAACCACTACTCTGCCAGCCTAATAGATGTTTAACTGCTCCCCTGCCAGCCTGCTTGCCCCCAACTTTCCTCCTCTGCCAGCCTGGTCAACCCTAACTGCCCTCCCCTGCAGGCTTGATTGCCCCCAACTGCCCTCCCTTGCAGGCCTGGTCCCTCCCAACTGCCCTCCCCTATGGGCCTGATGGCCCACAACTTCCCTCCCATGCAGGCCTGGAACCTCCCAACTGCCCTCCCCTGCTGGCCATCTTGTGATTGTCATCTTGTGTCCACATGGGGACAAAATCTTTGACCACATGGGGGCAGTCCTCTTGTGTGTTGTAGTCATGGTCAATCTGCGAATTACTCTTTTATCAGATAGGATTCAAATTTTAGTGGCCATAAAGTTTTGTTGGGACACAGCCATCCTGTTCCTTTGGGCTTTGCATGCTAGGACTGCAGAAGTTGAGTATTTGAGGCCATGTGTAACCCACAAAAATTGAGCCACACTCTGGCTACTTACGGCAATGGCATTTGGCCCCTGCCCTAGATAAATTCTGGGGTGTTATTATGTGAAATGTGCATACTATAAAATATAGGCTTATAAAATGAAAACATTTTACTTCAGTGTTCATAGTCATTTTAAAGAGCACTTTTATTTGTAGCAAATCAGTTTTTGTGGGATTTGTAGAGCCCAATGTTGGGAAGCGGACGGACGCCATGTGCAGGCGGTCTCAGCGCGCCCACTCCAGCCTCGGCGGGGGGGGGAGGGGGGCTGGCGGGGCCCAGGCTGGGCAGGGAAGCCCAAAGCCAGGCTCCGTGGCGGCCCCGCGGCGGCCCGGCAGTAAGCGTCCTCTGGTGAGGGCCTTTCTTGCTGGCGGCCGTGGGACCTCTCTCCTGCAGTCCAGGGTCAACCGTCCACGAAGCCCAGCAGTGTGGCCCTAGTTCCCCTCCTTCCCCACCCCCATCCGTCTCCTCGCTTCCTTCAGCCGCCCTCCTTGCCATCTCTGCTGTTCCTCCGGAGGCCCAGCCCGCCCACCCTGCCCGCCCCGCCTGCCCTCCTCACAGGTAAGCGGCAAGGCTGGTGGGTCCTGGATTGAGCTCGGGGGGCACGGGGTCTGGGGGGCCCTGTGCCCCCTTCCCCACCTGCATTCAGCGTGCCAGGATCGGGAACAACTGGTGCTGATTCTGCGGTGACAGGGAAGGAGGTGGCGGCGGTCACCAGGGGGAAGAGGCGTCGGCAGTCCCGGCGGGCGGAGGCACCCCATGGAGGGGACTGCCACTTGGCTCACAGCCCCGCCTCCCACCTGGCTCCCATTACCCAGGGTGCCCCTGGAGCTCATTTGCATGTCTCACACGACAGGTAAACCCCACACCTCAGTCACAGCCTAACAGAGCAGCCTACATATGAGCCTCATGGCATCAAATTCCCCTAATCATCCCAAGTCACCGCAAAAGGTTGTGACTCAGTCAACAGTAAGTGTAATGAGAGAGGGATCTCACCGGCCCTTACTACCATGTGGGCAGCTTATAGCGTGGTGCTTGCTTACTCAGCACTGTGACCACACCCCTGCCTGCTGGCCATGCCCCTGCCTGCTGGCCATACCTGCTGGCCATGCCCCCTGGCCATGCCCCCTGGCCATGCCCCCTGGCCATGCCCCCTGGCCATGCCCCCTGCTCCTGATTGGCTGGTAGCGTAGCGGCGGTACGGTCAATTTACATGTTACTCTTTTATTAGTAACATATCCTTTATGTCAGGAAATTCCAATAATAGTGAATCAGCAAGAATTTACATAAGACTGATAAGTGGAGGCTGCTTCAACTACCAATGTCTCAACTAAACAATGAGTGATTAGCTCTGACCTTTCAGAGGAATTAAGGTTAACCAGTCTTCTGGATTTTCTTGTTCACATCTCTCTATTAGTAAGGCAATGATTGCTTTCCCCTCACTTAGTGGGCTCATATTTTAGACCAGCGCTGTCCAGTAGAAATAAATATAAGCAAGCTATAAATGTTTGCCACATGCATAATTTAAATTTTCTAGTAGCCATGTTAAAGGGAAAAAGTAAAATGAAAAAGTGATGTTAATTTTAATAATGTGTTTTATTTAACCCAATTTATGTCCAATATGTTATTTTGATGTGTAACCAATATAAAAAGTTATGATGCCCTGGCCATTGTAGTTCAGTGGTTAGAGCGTCAGTCTGCCCACCAAAAGATCTCGGGTTCAATTCCTGGTCAAGGACACATACCCTGGTTGCAGGTTCGATCCCCAGCCTCAGTTGAAGTGGGGCACATGCAGGTGGCCACCAATCCATGTGTTGTCTTCTCTCACATTGATATTTCTCTTTCCCTCTTTCTCTCCGCCCCTTCTCTCTCTAAGAATTAATGGGAAAAATATTCTCAGGTAAAGATTAAAGAAAAAGGTTATGAGATCTTTTTCTTTTTCTTCACACATTCTTTGAACACTCACAGCCCATCTACAGTTGGATTGGCTACATTTCAAGGGCTCAACAGCCACCTGTTGCCAGTGCTACTGCGTTTGACCTTGCAGTGCTGTATAGGGGAGGCAGAAAGAAATCAAGGGGGTACCACATCAAGTGGTGAAAAGTGGTAAAAAGAAAAATAAATTGGGAAAAGGACAGGGAAAATGTGGGGATAGCAATTTGAAAGTCAGTGGTCAGGATGGTTGAGAAGGTGGCATTTGTACAAGGACGGGAAGGAGTTGAAAAGACTGAACAAGCAATTACGGTATTCATTGTTTAGTGCAGCGTAGGTCCAATAGAACTTACTGTGCTGAAGGACATGTGTTTTATCAGCACGAAATTAGTATCTACTAGCTATATGTGGTTTTAGGGCACTTGACATGTAGCTGGTTACACTAAAGAACTGATTTTTTAATATATTTAATTTTTACTTAATTGAAGTTTAAATAATCACAATAGGGCCAGTGGCTTCCATAGCAGATGACATAGCTTTACAAGAATGGTGCCAAGTGCTCTGAATTGAGCATGTACTGTGTGCTAAATTCTTTTGCAGGTTCTCCTGTGTAATTCTTGACGCATCTCTGTGAGAAGAGAGCAATGATCATTGTCACCATGAAGAATGAAGTCCTTCATTTATTCATCTATCCTTTATTGTTGGCATTAATAGACTATCTTTTAGAATTGTTTTAGATTTACGGAAATATTGCAAAGAAGGTACAGAGCTACCATTTTCCCCACATCCAGTTTCCCCTATTAGTTACATCTTTCAGTAGTATGATACATTTGTTATAACTAGGGAACCAAAATTGATACAGCATTATCAACCAAAGTTCAAAGTTAATTTAATTTCCTTTATTTTTAGATAATGTTCTTTTTCTCTTCCAGAATCCCATCCAGGATACCATATTACATTTAGTTGTTCTCCCCCATCTTCCTCTTTTTTTCTTTTCTTTAAAATAGATTTTATTGATTTTTCACAGAGAGGAAGGGAGAGGGATAGAAAGTCAGAAACATCGATGGGAGAGAAACATCGATCAGCTGCCTCTTGCACACCTCCAACCAGGGATGTGCCCGCAGCCAAGGTACATGCCCTTTACTGGAATTGAACCTGGGACCCTTCAGTCTGCAGGCCGATGCTCTATCCACTGAGCCAAACCGGTTCGGCCCATCTTCCTCTTTTTAAAAAAATACTTGACATACTGGTATAACATTATATTAGTTTTAGCTGTGCAACATATGATTTGATATATGTATGTATTGTGAAATAGTCACCACAATGAGTTTAACATCCATCACCATACCTAGTTATAATTTTTTTGTTCTTGTGATGAGAATTTTTAAAAGTTTTATCTTTATTAAAGTATTACAGATGTCCCATTTTTTCTCCACTGACACCCCCCCCATTCTTTCCCATTCTCATCCCCTCCCTAGGTCTTTACCCTACTATTGTCTGTGTCATGGGTTATGCATATATCTACACTAATAAAAGAGAAAGATGCAAATTGACCATACCTCCATGATGCCCACCAGCCAATCGGGAGTGAGTATGCAAATCAACCCCGACAAAGGTGGCAGGTTAATTTGCATACATAAGTGTGGAGTGAAGGCTGAAGACTATAGACTGAATAGGCTTGGCTTTTGGCTTCTCTGCTGCAGCTGGAGTGGAGAAGCCTTGAGGCTTGACTTCTCCACTGTGGCCAGAGCAAAGGCCTGGGTCCCGGATGCTAGAGGAAAACCAGTGCCCGCAGCCAGGGGAAGGAAGGCCTATTGCGTGAATCTTCATGCATCGGGCTTCTAGTATATATATAAAAAGCCAGTGTCCATGACAACCAAACAACCGGTCATCATGAGGTGCATTGAGAACTTCTCAGTCCCTCTCCACCCTCTGCCCGCGAGCAGGTTGGGGCAGGCCTTGGGACTGGCAAATGGGCTGAATGGGCTGGTCTCTTGGTCCCTGCCCCTGGCCCACAGGCTTCGATGGATCAGTGATGGTGAATGGGGCATCGGGGGTGGGTGGCAGGAGGACCAGCTCATCCCTGGCTGCTTGGGGGCTCAGGCCTGTGGGAAAGCATGTGCCAGCAACTTCACCTCCATGCATGTGTGCTGGGCTGGCCACTGATGGAACGCATTGCCACACCGGGGTGAGTAAGGTTGTGGGTGCACCCCACAGTTTCTGTCAGCACCTCAAGTGCCAGCAGCGGCAGCAGCGCCCACATGAGCAACCCCAAGCGGGCAGTGCGTTCCATCAGTGCCCAGCCCAGCACACATGCATGGAAGTGAAGTCGTCAGCACCTGCTTTCCCACAGGCCTCAGCCCCTGAGCAGCTGGGGATGAATGGTGATCCCAACGGCCTGACAGCCCTGTGGCGGAGGTGGCGTTTGACCTGGGGACTGGTGAATGGGCAGAAGATGGTCCTGATTGCAAGAGGCTAAGCCCTAGGGATTTTGCCCACGCGATTTCGTGCGCCTGGCCTCTAGTCTATATAATAAAAGCCTAAGCGACCATTACAGCAGAATGACCAGTCACTGTGATGCACAATGACCACCAGGGGGCAGACACTCAATGTAGGAGCTGCCCCCTGGAAGTCAGTGCACTCCCACAGGGGAAGCGCTGCTCAGCCAGAAGCTCGGCTCTCGGCTGGCAAGCGCAGTGGTGGTGGCGGAAGCCTCTCCTGCTTCCACGGCAGTGCTAAGGAGCAGTGAGCAGGTGGGCAGTAAGGAGCAAGGGTTCTCAGACTGTTAGAGGATGCAGGCCAGGCTGAGGAACCTCCCTCCCAGTGCAGGAATTTCGTGCACCAAGCCTCTATATGTATAAAAGCTCAGTGACCCTTAAGGTGGAACAACCGGAACCACTGGTGGCTATGACATGCACTGCAGCAGCCAACCAGCCTGATTGGGCTCCGATCAGCCCCCACTAACCTTATGCGGCCCCTCCTGCTGGCTGGCCCCATCCCCATTCAGGCCCCCGCCCCCCAACCTGCTGGTCGCGGACACAGGGAGCATGTGACTGAGCTGTCAGCACCCTTTCTGAGGGGGAGGGGAGACATCCGCCAGGTATACAGAAGATATACAGAAGGTGCTCCATGAGGAATCCACATGGGTTGTTTTTGCACCGTCATGCTGTCTCCCCCCCCACACACACAATGCTGAGGAAGCCTGATTCAGGACCTCCCCATCCTGACCACCCACACAGAAACAGTGTGTGATAAATATCATGTCCTGCAGATGCCTGAATCCACCTCAAAAGGAGGATGCAACAGACCCAGAATGGGAAGATCGGCACTGAGACAGAAGGCTTGGGAAAAGCAGGGTTCCCGATGGATGGTGTGTTCTGCATATGCTGCCCAACCCTGCTCCCGGCCCCCTCTGTGTGAAGCACCTGCATCGCCACCCTTGGACAGAGGCCTGTGAAGGAGTGAAGAACTGTGGCTGTGCTTAGCCTCCTGCCCTCGTGGATAAGCAGGAAACATATTTATGTGCCAGAATCTAAAAATCTCTTTATCAGTAATAGCACAAATAATGCAAGACCCACACTTGTTTCTAAACAGGACTCTGTCCGGCTGCGTTTGAACCCACATCAAAGGCGTGCTCTCTGCTGAGGAGGCTGCAAAGGCTGCTCCTCTCTCAAACGCATGCAACCTGGAGAGGTTTAAAGGGAAAGGGAGATTAAAAATAAAACAGCAACAAGCTCCAAAGCTGCTGCTGATACCATCAAATCCAGGCAATGGTGATGTCAGAGCTCGTCTCCCCGTGCCTGTGGCTAAGACGGCCAAGCTGCTGACATCTGCTAAGTCGCCTGGCACCAGGCGTCTACTTTCTTTTTTTTATTTTTTTAAATCTTTATTGTTCAGTTTATTAATTACATTTTCCCCCAATAGCTCCCCTCCACCCAGTACCCATCCCACTCTCTGCCCTCACCTCCCCCCCACTGTCCTCTCCCATAGGTGCATGATTTTTGTCCAGTCTCTTGCTGCACTTCCCACACCCTTTTTCTCACCAAGAATTCAGTCCGTTCCCTCTTTATGTCCATGATTCTGTTCTATTCCCCAGTTTATCCTGATCATCAGATTGTTAATTCACTTGATTTTTAGATTCATTTGTTGATAGATGTGTATTTGTTGTTCATAATTTATATTTTTACCTTTTTCTTCTTCCTCTTCTTAAACAATACCTTTCAGCATTTCATATAGTATTGGTTTGGTGGTGATGAACTCCTTTAGCTTTTTCTTATCTGCAAAGCACTTTATCTGACCTTCAATTCTGCATGATAGCTTTGCTGGATAGAGTAATCTTGGTTGTAGATTCTTGCTATTCATCACTTTGAATATTTCTTGCCACTCCCGTCTGGCCTGCATCGTTTCTGTTGAGAAACCCGCTGACAATTGTATGGGTGCTCCCTTATAGGTAACTAACTGTTTTTCTCTTGCTGCCTTTTTTTTTTTTTTTTTTTTAATTGACTTTTTTTACAGAGAGGAAGGGAGAGGGATAGAAAGTCAGAAACATCGATGAGAGAGAAACATCCATCAGCTGCCTCCTGCACACCCCCTACTGGGGCTGTGCCCGCAGCCAAGGTACATGCCCTTGACTGGAATCGAACCCGGGACCTTTCAGTCCGCAGGCCGACGCTCTATCCACTGAGCCAAACCAGTTCCGGCTCTCTTGCTGCTTTTAATATTCTCTCTTTGTCTTTTGCTCTTGGCATTTTAATTATGATATGCCTTGGTGTGGTCCTCTTAGGGTTCCTATATATTGGGGTTCGGTGCACTTCTTGAACTCCTAAGTCAATTTCTTTCACCAGGTGTGGGAAGTTTTTGGTACTATTTCTTCAAATAGGTTTTCATTGTCTTGCTCTCTCTCTTTTTCTGGCACCCCTATAATTCAGATGTTGGTATGCTTGAGGTTGTCCCAGAAGCCCCTTACACTATCTTCAATTTTTTGGATTCTTTTGGTTTCTTGCTTTTTCAGCTGAGTGGATTTTACCTCTTTGTATTTTTAATCTTTTAAATCTTTAACTTGGTTCTTGGGGTGCTCTAGAGTACTTTTAGGTCTTTGTATAATATTTTTTATTTCAGTCAGTGTATGCTTAATTTCTGGTTGGACCTTTTTCATATCCTTGAGAGTCTCGCTCATATCCTTATAGGTCTTGTTCATTTCCTTGTAGGACTCATTCATTTCCATGTTGGTCTTGTTCATTTCCTTGCAGGTCTCATTCATATCCTTGAGGGTCTCGTTCATTTCCTTGTAGGTCTTGCTAATTTCCTTATAGGTCTGGACCTTTTCTAGGAGCCTCTTGAAAAGCCCTATAACAGTGGCTTTGAATTCCATGTCCAGTTGTTTTTTTTCTTCCATTTCTTTCACATCTGATTTCTTTCCATGTCTCTGCATGGTGGCTGCTTCCCTGAGTTGGTCAATTAGCCTTGTGTGGTAGACGTCCTACAAGGGACAGTGGCTCAGCCTCCCCAGTTACCTGAGGTGGATATGGGTTGCACAGTCTTGCTGAAGTTAAGCTCAGGTTAATTGTTGTTAGCACTTGGAGGGGTTGATCTCCAGGCCAATTGTTTGTGAAGTTCAGCTGTGCTCAGGTTGGATGGGCAGAGTCTCCGGGCCAAGCAGACAGCGTTAGCTCTGCCCTGTGCAGCCCCAGGGACTCTGTGCTGGGGGTAATGGCCGCCAGCACCTCTGAGAGAGAGCCGCTGCTGAGCTGCATCAGCTGCTGGAGAATTCAGACTCTCCCCAAATGGATCTGCACACCCAACGTCTCACCCAGGGTCATAAAACAAAGCAGTCTGATGGTTTCCCGAATGAAAGAGCAAGTCACGAGTGCTCTCTGTGCGGTCAGGCAGCTGCGCTGTTCCCAAGCTCATGTGCACTCCACACAAGCTCACCTTCTCCATAAGCCGGCAAACCCCTGCAGCACCCGAGCTTCGGGGTGCCCTCCCACTGTCCAGTTTTAACCCCGTATGATAGTGGGTTCCCTGGACTTCGCCCAGAGCTGGAGAATCAGTCCAGTGGGATATCTTTGTCTCCCCCGTTCGAGAAAACTGGCCAGTTTTCAGCCGCCCGCCCTATTCGCTGGCGCGCACTCCAAACCTCTCTCCACGCGTATCTTCAACACTGTCCGCCATCGCTCCTCCGAGTCACAGTTTTCTTATCTTCACTTTTATTTATGGAATTTTCACTCAGCCAGCTTTCCGGTGATTCTGGATGGTGTTTGTTCTTTCATTAAGTTGTAGTTTTAAAATTGCTGTGTATGACGGCAAGATAGGTGTTTTACCTATGCCGCTATCTTGGTTCTCTGGAGCACTTCCTTTTCTCTGGTACTATAAGATACCAGGTTTGATCTATTTCCTCCCCCAGTCTTAGAATCAGCCATTTCTTTGAGACTGGTTCCTTTTATTAGACAACTAGTGGCCCTGTGCATGAAATTCTTGCATAGAAGGGGGATTCCCTCAGCCCAGCCTGCACCCTCTCCAATCAGGGACCCCTTCAGGGATGTCTGACTGTTGGCAGTCAGAGATGTCTGACTGTTGGCAGTCAGATATCCCTCTCACAATCTAGGACCATTGGCTCATAACTGCTCACTGGCCTGCCTGACTGATTGCTCCTAACCACCTCTGCCTGCCTGATCACCTCTGACCACCTCTGCCTGCCTGTCTGATCACCCCTAAGTGCTCCCCTGCTGGCCTGATTGCTCCTAACTGCCTCTGCCTTGCCCCACATCTGGGACCCAGGCTTCCCTCCCTCTGGACAGCTATAGGCATCCAGGACCTGGGCCAGCTTCACTCAGGCTGGCCACAGCCACAGGCAGCTGCAGGCACCCCGCCCACAGCCTGGTCCAGTCTAACCCACGGGGCCCTGCCCCTCCGCAACTCCCCTGGCTGGGACTGCTAGCACAGCGTCTGCTCCCCAGGCCGGGGCGCCTCCCTCAGCCGCCTCTCACCTCTGGTGTGCCTTGGGCCCGCCCCCCGCTCTGATTGGCTGGTAGTGTAGCGAAGCTATGGTAATTTGCATATTTCTCTTTTATTAGATAGCATGGTGTTAGAAACTAAGATGTGAGCACTAGGAGTGCTTGTTTCTTTTAGGCCATCAATCCTCTTTAATTGCCCACAATATACCCAGTACAGGTGTTCAGCCCTGTGGATACAATAGTGACCATGCCAGTTGTGGTATCTGTGCCCACAGAAGTTACAGCTTGTGGGGACCAGTTTAAGAGGGCAGCTCCACACTGACTATCCCTTTTCAGAAAGTGTATACTGCTCCTCCTGTGGTGGGCAGAATAGCAGTACCCCAAAGATGTCCATGTCCCAATCTCTTAGAACCTGTGATTATGTTACCTTACTTAGCAAAAGGACTTTGCAGATCAGATTACGTTAAGTATCGAGATGGGGAGATTATCTTGGATTACCTGCATGAGGCCAATGTTATCACGAGGGTTTTTATAAGACAGAGGCAGGAAGGTCAGAGTCAGAGAAGGAGAAGTGACAATGGAAGCAGAGGTTAGTGATGCCATTGCTGGCTTTGATGATGGAAGAAAGGGCCACCAGCCACAGATGTTTTAGACACAGGCAGTGTCTAGAAGCTTGAAAAGGCAAGGAAACGTTCTTTCCTAGAGACTCCAGAAGGACTGTAGCCAAGCTGACACTTTGACTTTAGTAAGACTAATTTCTGACTTTTGACCTGATGTGGTGGAAAGCCATGATAACTGAACCATTTATGGGGCTTTATTTGTGGGTGGGTTTATTTTGTGGATGTAAGAACTGGGTTTAAATCCCTAACAGAAATGAGACATCAAAGTGGAACTCTTATTCTGAGAATAGAAGGTGGGCAGGCCCAAACAAACCAAAAGAATATTCTGGCACTCGAATTTTTGGGGGACCCTAACTTCAGTCTGATTCCACCTCAAGTTGCCAAGTATGTCAGTCATATAGAAAACCAGGAAGCTTTATTTTTTTCTTAGGCAGCTGAGTTTATGTTCAGGTTAGCGACAATTTAGAATTCATGGCCCTGATTAGGTCAGAATTGGAGCTATAAAAGTAGTGGCTCCTTCAGGGCAGGGGTCACGTATGGTTCCCATTTCTGACCCAGAAAGCCTGGCCCTGGAGGGGCACAGCAGTGCACGGCCGCACTCAGGAACTGCTGTGCTAATAACTTTCCTGAACCTCTGCAAGGTTTTGCTTGTTTGCAAAAGGCATGTGGCATGACCACCTTGGGAACATGAGTAAAACAGACACTGAGCAGAACATCTAACAACAGGACTACTGTGTATCAATAGGCCCATAAAGAAAGTTCTGTGGTTAATGCCCCAGAGAGCGGGAAGGGCCCTGCTTCTTATCTTAGAATCACAGCTTCCTAAGCACCACCCTGTGGAGTTTGGCATATCCTCCTGAATCTGACCTATAACCCTTTGATTCCGATATCTTTCTGACAAGGACAGCAGTGGGCGTTTTATCTCCCATAGGGTCAAAGATTAGAAGAGGCTTCACAGCTCTGATTCCCAGGGTCACAGAGTGACTTGGTTGCTCCTGTTGTCCCAGAGCAATATGGGTGGTGACCCCTTTCCCTTCCAGGTGTTGTCTGTCACTTTGTCACCCTCTTCGTTCCTACCAGTGACTCATAGAGGCCAGTATCACTTAAAAAAAAAAAATTTGTTTTTTTATCCAACTGTTCTTTTTCATGCCATCCACATCCTCTTTTCTGCTTTATTTCTAAATATTTTACATGTATTTGTTGGGATTTTTGCAATGCTTAAAATTTTTTTAAAAGCAGAAATTCAGCCCTAACTGGCTGCCCATTGGTTAGAGTGTCCGCCTACGGACTGAAGGGTCTTGCGTTCCAATTCCTGGTCAAGGGCATGTACCTGAGCTGCACGTTCACTCTCTACCACCAGTCGGGGCATGTGCTAGAGGCAACATTGATGTCTTTCTCACATCAATGTTTCTCTCCTCACCCCTCCTTTCCACCTTCTTTGAAAAGCAATGGGAAAAAATATCCTCAGGATTAACGAACAACAACAAAAATTATTTATTTATTTATTAAATATATTTTATTGATTTTTTTACAGAGCCGAAGGGAGAGGGATAGAAAGTCAGAGAAACATCGATGAGAGACAGACATCGATCAAATGCCTCTTGCATGCCCCCTACTGGGGATGTGCCTGCAGCCAATGCACATGCCCCTGCCAGAATCGAACCTGGGACCCCTCAGTCCGCAGTCCGACGCTCTCTCCACTGAGCCAAACCAGTCTCGGCTAAAATAATTTAAAGCAGAAATTCAGTGGTTTCTAGTATATTTAGTATCATTCCAGTATCACTCCAGAACATTCTTTTTTTTAACCTTTATTGTTCACTTTATTAATTACATTGTTCCCCCCTTTTTCCCCTCTATAGCTCCACTCCACCCGGTACCCATCCCACCCTCTGCCCTCACCTCCCCCCACCCCACTGTCCTCTCCCATAGTTGCATGATTTTTGTCCAGTCTCTTGCTACATTTTCCACACCCCTTTTCTCCCCAAAAATTGTCAGTCCATTCCCTCTCTATGTCCATGATTCTATTATATTCACCAATTTATCCTGTTCATCAGATTATTAATTCACTTGATTTTTATATTCATTTGTTGATAGATGTGTTTTTGTTGTTCATAATTTATATTCTTAACTTTTTCTTCTTCCTCTTCTTATAGAATATCTTTTAGCAATTCATATAATATTGGTTTGGCAGTGATGAACTCCTTTAGCTTTTTCTTATCTGTGAAGCACTTTATCTGACCTTCAATTCTGAATGATAGCTTTGCTGGGTAGAGTAATCTTGGTTGTAGATTCTTGCTATTCATCACTTTGAATATTTCTTGCCACTCCCATCGGGCCTGCATCGTTTCTGTTGAGAAATTCGCTGACAATCATATGGGTGCTCCCTTATAGGTAACTAATTGTTTTTCTCTTGCTGCTTTTAATATTCTCTCTTTATCTTTTGCTCTTGGCATTTTAATTATGATGTGTCTTGGAGTGGTCCTCTTTAGATTCCTATATTTTGGGGTTCTTGCACTTCTTGGGCTTTTAAGTCAATTTCTTTCACCAGGTAGGGGAAGTTTTCGGTTACTATTTCTTCAAGTAGTTTTTCATTATCATGCTCTCTCTCTTTTTCTGGCACCCCTATAATTCGGATATTGGTATGCTTGAGGTTGTCCCAGAGGCCTCTTACACTATCTTCAATTATTTGGATTCTTTTGGCCTCTTGCTTTTCCAGGTGAGTGGATTTTGCTTCTTTGTATTTCAAATCTTTGACTTGGTTTTTGCAGTCGCCTGGACTGCTTTTAGGTCTTTGTATAATATTTTTTATTTCAGTCAGTGTATGCTTAACTTCTTGTTGGTCCTTTTTCATATCCTCATGGGTCTCATTCATTTCCTTGTAGGTCTTGTTCATTTCCTTGTAGTTCTCATTAAGTTCATCGGCCTTTTTGAGGAGCTTCTTGAAAAACCTTATTAGTGTGGTTTTGAACTCTATGTCTAGTCATCTTTTTTCCTCCATTTCTTTCACACCTGATTTCTTTCCATTTCTCTGCATTGTGGCTGCTTTTCTGAGTTGGTCCATTAGCTTTGTGTGGTAGATGTCCTCTAAGGGACAGTGGCTCAGCCTCCTGTTACCTGAGGTGGATACTCTTACTGCAATCCTTTATGGGTTGTACATATTGTTGAAGTTAAACCCAGATTATTATTGTTAGACTAGGAGAGTTTGACCTCCAGGCCAATTGACTGTGAGGGTAAGCTGTGTTCAGGTTGGATGGGTGGAGTCCCCGGGCTGAGCAGGCAGCATCAGCTCCACCCTATGTGGCACGTGGGTCTCTGTGCCGGGCGCTAATGGCTGCATGCACCTCCGAGAGAAAGCCGCCGCCGATCTCCACCCACTGCCAGACAACTCTGTCTCTCCCCAAATGAGTCTGCACACCCAAAGTCTCGCCGAGGGTTGTAAAACAAAGCAGTCCGGTGGTCTCCCAAACGAGGGAACAAGTCACGAGTCCTCTCTGTGTGGTCGCACACTTCTGTCCCCAAGTTTACGCACAAACTGCTGTTCCAAGTTTACACGCACTCTCCTCAAGCTCACAGACCTCTGCCACGCCCGGGTTTTAGCGTGCCTTCCCTGGACCTCAGACCTCACCTGGAACTGGGGAATCAGTGCAGTGGGATGCCTTTGCCCTCCCCGTTGAGGAAAACCAGCTGGGTTTGCTGCCGCCTGCCTTTTTCCACTCGCGCGGGCATGGCTCCAAACCTCTGGCTCCACGCGTATCTTCAAGGCTGCGCTCCGCTGCTCCTCTGAGTCACAGTGTCCTATCTTTACTTTTATCTGTGGAATTTTCACTCAGCCAGCTTTCCGGTGATTCTGGATGATGTTTGTTTTGTTGTTAAGTTGTAGTGTTGGAATTGTTGTGTGGGGCAGCAAAATAGGTGTTTATCTATGCCGCCATCTTGGTTCCTCCTTCCCAGAACATTCTTAATCACCCCTAAAATAAACCCCGTGCCCATAAGTAGTCACCTGCTTGCCCCTGAGAATTGCGAATCTTTCTGACTCCATGGATATGCTTCTTCTGATTGCTTCATGTAAGTGGGGTTGTACAATATGTGGCCCTTTGTTTCTAGCTTTTCACTGAGTATAGCTAATCACTGACCCCGCCACCCCCAATTTTTTCTTTATAAATGAGATAGAGGCTTCATGCTTATTGAAGCCAGGTGGTCATTTTGCTGTGACAATTCTCCACCTTGCACCGGGTCTAGCATCCCATGGGAAACGGGCCAGAGGCCCACAGATTAGCCAGCTCTCCCTGTGAGGTGCCTCCCACTTGCCCCCCATGTGCTAGGACAGTAGCACCAAGGATGGGTGTTCCCATTCCCAACTTCTTCCTGATCCTGGCAACTCCCATAACTCCCTGTGTATTACAGAACCTTCACATCTCCCAGCTTCCAGACCGAATCCAAAATCACACTCAGCAGCATTACTCAGAGCCTCCAGACATACTAAACTCTGTTCATGTGCCCTGAGGGTCCTGAAATGAACAAGTCAGGTGTTATCAATTTACTAAAAGTTCACACAAATTGATGAGAACCAAAGGGGCAAAGATCAGAAATAGACACTTCACAGGAGGGGAAAGAGAGTCAACAAACATTAGTGTCTGCACAGAGTTGTAACAGTGGGGCCATGGGCAGGAGCTGGTCAAGGTGAAGATTTTTGCAGTGCTGCCAGGACCCCAACATCAGCTTTCCTCAGGGGTGGTGGTCATGTTCATCTGAAAGACCCCATGGAAGATTCTTGCCAGCATATGAAAGGGCTCATAGTCTGACCTTGTGGTTATACCAATGAAAATTATCTTGCATCACACAGGGAAGGTCTATTCAAAGTAAGACATTTCGTACAGTTTTTAATGAGGTACCCTTGGGTTGGCAACAATCCAAACACCCAGTAATAAAGCTGGCTTGCTTGGTGAATTGTTCATGCACTAAAAATGACAGTAGGAGGCCCCCAACCACATGGAGTAAGAGTAGCTCCCTAGGCTGAACTCTGGAGATGCAGTTTAATCTTCATGGTGAGCCTGTGAGTTGGGTTCTATTAGCCTCATTTTATAGAAGGATCAAGTGGGCCCAAGGTCACACACTTCTGGAATAGGAGCAGAAGGGGGCCAAGGGCCAGGATCAATGGAGCTCAGAACTCTTGCATGGAACCTTAATGCTAAAATGCTCATGATTGAAGAGATAAGTGTAGGGTACAGAGTGTACTTATCCTCTGAGGGTCTTCCACCTTTGGCTGGATGGATGTGGAGGGACAGAGAAAGCGAAGAGATAGGTCAGCCAGCACTGAGGGAGTCCCAGCCCCAGGGCCAATGGGCAGGAGAAAGGACTAAGCAGGGGCCTGGGAGAGAAGAGGGGTTGTGGATGGAGGAGGGAAGTTTACATGGACCACTAAGAAGGAAGGCATAGCCTAGTGGGAGTCTTTTGTCTGTGGTGGTATCTGAGGGTGTTATTTCCACTCCCCCCATCTAACCAGGGCCCAGTGGCTTAAGATGCTTGAGTTTGAGGCAAGGGGGTGCCTCAATAGTGCAGTTAAAGTGATGGCTTTCTCACATGGGGGAGAGAAAATACGAAGGCTGTGGAGAAAGGTTTGCCTTCATGTTTGTACCTTCCCACTTCCAGATGTGCTGCCATCTTATTCAGTTGTATTCTGAGTGTATGAATTCACTAGGGCTGTAATAGCAAAGCATAGATTTGGTGGCTTATGGACAACAAAAATTTAGCTTCTCACAGTTCTGGAGGTGAGAAGTCCAAGATCAGGATGTTGATGGGTTGGTTCCTTCTGTGGCCTCCTTCCTTGGCATATAATGGCCATCTTTTCTGTGTCCTCACATGATCTTACCTGTGTGTGTGTGTGTGTGTGTGTGTGTGTGTGTGTGTGTGTGTCCTAATTTCCCCTTTTTATAAGAACACTGGTCAGGTTGGATCAGGGCCCACCCTGGTGACCTAATTTTAACTTGACTACCTCTTAAAGGCCTGATTTCTAAATACAGTCATGTTCTGAGGTCCTGGAGTTTATGAGTTCAACATATAAATTTGGGGAGGACACAGTGAAGCCCATACATAACATAGGGGGAACGTGTGATTCCACTACAGCCCACTGGGTGTTAGCAGGGGTGGGTAGAGGAGGTCAGGTGACCCTGGCCACCTGAGGGTACTGCCTGGTCTTCCACAGGTTAAGGAGCCAGGATTCTGAGGTTTGGGCACCCCATTCTGGCAGCTAGGGCTGACATTGGACCCCAACAGGAGGACAGTACCATATACCAAGGACTTGGACTTAGTGAGGGGCTGCATGGAAATGCACAGAGGCTGGCTAGGCAGCTACAACCAGCATAGGGGCAGTGAGGGAGAAACTCAGGAGCCTGTAGTAGTCAGGATAGGCCATCTCTCCAAACCAGCTCTCCCACTCCCAGGAGCAGGGTTTTTCCTGGGCTTACCCTCAGGGAAGTTCCACTGGACACATGCTCACCTTCATCCTCCCGTCTGAGTTGTTGTATCAGGGCTTTCCCTACCCATATCCCTGCTGTCCTCTTTCTGTCCCCTTATCCCCATCCCTTCCTCCAGAAATGTAGCTGTTCTGCTCCCACTGAGAGATGAGGCATACCCAATAAAGGGGGTGGTTCTTGGTTAAGCAGTCAGCCAGCATGAACCCTGCTTTCCCCAATCGCAGAGAGTTCCTAGAGGGGATGCCTGGGTCCTGTCCATCTTTGCATCCTTAGCACAAAGCATGGAGCCTATAGGCATCAATAGTTTGCTGACCAAATGGACAAGCAGCAGAACCTTGCAGGGACCAACAGCAGTAAGACACTAGCCGGGATTTATGACATCCTGGCAGAGCCTACCCTGTTCCTCCCTACACACACTGGGTTAGGCCACCCAGGCTGGGGTACCTTGTGGGTGAGGTGGGTATCCCACTTCTGCCCTGGCCCAAGGAGAACATGTCTAACTCCAGGGACACCACTGACAGGAGCACTGTGGGAATGAGCTGAAAGGGAATGCCTCAACCCAATCACGTCCTCCTGCTGTCAGGGGCCTGTCACCTCCTGCCCAATGAATTTGAGTTCCTCAAACTTATTCCCTACCCAGTGATTGGCACAGTCTCAACAGGTGTCAGCACATCATCTGCCTCACCTGCCCCGTGCAGGGACCTAGAGGTCAGGGCAGGTCAGGCCCACAGCAGGGCTAGTAGGGAGGAAGCACTGTTCTTATATTCATCTTCATGGGGCCCATATCAGGCCCAGCCTTCACACTCCAGAGGTAGGAGCTATCAGCCTCCACAAAGGCAGGCCAAAGGTCACTAGAAACAGCTTTTGCCAAGAAAGGCAGGATGGGGGCAGAAAGGCTAAAGGTCGCTGAGCAGAAACACTCCATGAAGAAGTGGGGAAGTCCCTCTGTGTCTGGAGAGACATCCAAAAAGTGACTAAACAGGACTTCTCACTCTCAATGCCACTGACCTCTGGGCAGGAGGACTCTTTGTGGTGAGGACAATATTATTGGGGAGAGAGTCTAATGGAAGGAATGGCTAGGGAGGCTGAGGGTGACGGGCAGCTATTAGGTTTCAATCTGGAGCCAGTGCAGGAGTTCAGGAGAGGGAGGTGACAGAGAAAGAGGGGTGGGGAGTAAGGCAAGAAGGGTTTTTTTTGGGGCTTGGGGAGACTTGAGAGCTGTTCTTTGCATTTATCCATTGCCAAAAGGTGTGGCTGTGGAAACAGGAAAAAGTGATACGGGGTGAGAGGAGTGCTGATGAGCATATTAATCATGTTAGTGTCTTTGTATTATTATTATTATTATTATTATTATTATTATTATTATTTTAGAAAGAGCACACTTTAATGGGAAGAGAGCACTGCATGATGGGCATTCTACACATCATGCTAAGAAAGGTACATAATATACAGGATATTTTGCTAATGATCAACAGTAACGTAGCTTCCTCTGGGCAACTTCCCCAACCTTATTCTCCAACCTCTAAGGGGTCAAAGCACTCCCAACCATTTCCTTGAAGACAACTGTGGTTTGCTAGAGATAGAGCCCCTCAGGGATGCTTTCTTGTTTTTTATACAGAACATTTTCTTTAGATTTTTTTTGAAGTCTTCATTTGTTACTTTTATTCTCTGTCTTTCAAGGCCATCAGACCAGCTTTTGTATAGATTGCCTTGATATCAGCACCAGAGTAGTTATTTTGAGCCATGATCAAGTTGTCCAGTGTTATGTCATCAGCCAGCATCATTCTGCCTGGGCAGATCTAAAAGATGCGCTTCTCATTCTTTTCATTGGGCAGGGAACTCCATCTTCTTGTCAATATGGCCTGGTCTGATAAGTGCTGGATCAAAAGTTTCTGTTTAGTTTATGACCATGAAAACTTTTACATCTCCCCTTAAATCAAATCCACCCAACTCTCCAACAGTTCCAACTATTCCAACACTGTACGCTGAATTTCTCTCACCACTAGAATTTGAGTGATAGCTTTTTGTCCCAATGGCATCAATTTAATCAATAAACACAGTGGATGATGCATTCAGCAACTTGAAATAATTTCAAAATGAGTTCAGGCCCATTGCCTACATACTTCTGAGTAAGTTCAGAGCCAACCACAATCAAGAAAATGGCTGAGATTTGGTTTGCTACTGCATTGGCTAATAAGGTTTTGCCCATGCCAGGTGGACTATAGAGAATGATCCCTGAAGGGGGCTTTAAACCCATCTCTTCATAATATTCAGGGTGAGTGAAAGGAAGCTCCAGATTTCTTAATTTCCTGGATTTGGTTGTCCAACCAAATGTCATCATGAGGGCCTTTCCACCTTCATCACTGTGACCAAGAGATTTGTGTGATCCATCAGAACCCCTGTCATGGCAGGCGCTGGTGGTTAAACAGGACAGAGCAGCCTGATTTCAGCAGATCCTTGTCTACAAATGGAAGAATGTTAACATAGTGTTCTGAGCCTACAGATATAGACAGTATGGTGTGATTGTCATCAGTGATTTCTTCTAAGGTTCCAACTGGCATTGGGGTCCCCCTCAGATCATCTATCTTTGCTCTTTCCTCCTCTTGCTTTTCTTCTAAATGCTTCCTTTGTTCTTTATTTCTAATGAATTCTTCCTTCATGAGAAGATAGTGTTTAATTCTAACTTAAATAATTTTAACCAGGACTGAATGTGAGGTATCACCAGTGGCAGTTTGCTGGCAGCATCGGGTCCCTTTGTTTTCTTCTTTTACCCTATTAGTTGTTATGGGAGGTTATTATTTTTTTAATTTTCACTGAAAGATATGCTTATTGATTTCACAGAGAGGAGAGAGAGAGAGAGAGAGAGAGAGAGAGAGAGAGAGAGAGAGAGAGAAAGAGAAAGAGAAAGAGAGAGAAACATCAGTGTGTGAGAGGACATCAATTGGTTGACTTCCATATGTGCCCCAACTGGGGATCAAATCTACAACTTTTTGGTATACCAGACAATGCTCCAACCAGCTGAGCCACACCAACCAGGGCAGGAGGTTCATGTTTGTTTTTCTCGTCTTGTCATCGTTCTTGCCACCTTGAAACTATGACCATCACTCTGACATTGGTCCAACTTGACTCACCTGCTCAATCATGTTTTTTATTTTCAGTATTTTATGTTTTTGACATCTTGAGGCCTTGCTGATCTGGGCCTGACTGCCCCTCACAATGCCAGTTAATTCCTAGAGATAGCAAATGACTCTCCTGGGAGTGGGCTTTTCAAACAACCAATCCAGAGCTCACTCTCTAGAACTCATACTCCAACCACCTTCTTTATTAGGCTCTCACACTCCAGGAGGCATATCCCCCTTCCGTAATTACCCCAGGGCCAGGTATCAGGAAATTAGGGACAGCACCTGTGCCCTAGAGCCAGTGAAAATTATTCACACTGGCCAATTTCAAATATGCTTACCTTGCAGTAAAATCAATTAAAATTATCCAATTTGAGAAGTCAAAAGAAAAACAATGAAAATACATGGCAGAACATGAGACTTCTTTGGGATACTATCAAGTGTAAAACATTAACTTCCAGATAATGGGAGTCCCAGAGGAATAAGAGGCACAGAGAAAGACTATTTGAAAAAATAATGGTTGAAAACTTCCTAGATAACAGTCATGGGTCTATACATCCAGGGAGCTCAACAAACTCTAAGCAGGGTAACTTAAGGAAACATTATAATCATATTGTAAGATAAAGAAAGAGAATCTTAAAAGCAGCAAGAGAGAAGTAACTAATCGCATACAAGAGATCTCCAAAAAGATGAGTAGCCAATTTTTTAAAACCAGGTATCGTGGAGTCCAGCAAACAGTGAATGATATTTTAAGTGCTGAAAGAAAAAAAATTCAACCAGGAGTTCTGTATCTGGTAAAACAGACGTGCAAAAATGAAGCTTATATATTCCCCAAAAACAAAAATTAAGAGAGTTTGTGGCTAGTAGACCTGCCTTATAAGAAGTGCTAAAAGGTGTCTTTCTTCTTTTAGAAGAGATGAAAGGACACTAGATAGCAACTCAAAGCCACATGAAGAAATAAAGAACACTGGTAAAGGTAACTATATAAGTAAGTATAAAAAACAGTATTATTGTTGATTTATAACTCCTCTTTTTTTCCTATATGATTTAAAAGACGAGGCATGGAACAATAATTATAAAGCTATTTTAATGGGAATACAACATATAAAGATGTAATTTGTGATAATAACACAAAGGAGAAGGAATGAAGTTGTATATGAGCAGAGTTTATATACTATTGAAGTTAAGTAGGTATTAATTCAAACTAGATTGTTACAAATTGAAGATAATAACTGTAATCCCCAGGTAACCAGTAAGAAAATAACAAAATATATAGAAAAGGAAACAGTAAGGGAGTCAAATGGTGAAAAATCAAACGGCCAGTGTGGCTCAGCGGTTGAGCATTAAGCCATGAATCAAGAGGTTGCTGGTTTGATTCCCAGTAGGGTACATGCCCAGGTTTTGAGCTCAATTCCTACTAGGGGGTGTGCGGGAGGCAGCCCATAGATGTTTCTCTCTCATTGATATTTCTATCCTTCCTTCCTATATATAAAATCAATAACAACATATTTTTTAAGAAATCAAGTAAACATGAAGGTGGAATTGGACAATTGAGGAACAATAAAGGTATAAGACGTTCCTTTAAAACAAGTAGTAAGAAGTAAGTTTTTCCTTACCATAATTACTTTATTTTTTTTCTTAACTCTTTTTTTTAATCTTTATTGTTCAGTTTATTAATTACATTGTTCCCCCTTTCTTCACCCCATAGCTCCCCTCCACCCGGTACCCATCCCACTCACCTCCGCCCTCACCTCCCTCCCACTGTCCTCTCCCATAGTTGTATGATTTTTGTCCAGTCTCTTGCTGCACTTCCCAAGAATTGTCAGTCCATTCCCTCTCTATGTCCATGATTCTGTTATATTCACCAATTTATCCTGTTCATCAGATTATTAATTCACTTGATTTTTATATTCATTTGTTGATAGATGTGTATTTGTTGTTCATAATTTATATTTTTACCTTTTTCTTCTTCCTCTTCTTAAAGAATATCTTTCAGCATTTCATATAATATTGGTTTGGTGGTGATGAACTCCTTTAGCTTTTTCTTATCTGTGAAGCACTTTATCTGACCTTCAATTCTGCATGATAGCTTTGCTGGGCAGAGTAATCTTGGTTGTAGATTCTTGCTATTCATCACTTCGAACATTTCTTGCCACTCCCGTCTGGCCTGCATCGTTTCTGTTGAGAAATCCGTGACAATCATATGGATGCTCCCTTATAGGTAACTAACTGTTTTTCTCTTGTTGCTTTTAATATTCTCTCTTTATCTTTTGCTCTTGGCATTTTAATTATGATGTGTCCAGGTGTGGTCCTCTTGAGATTCCTATATTTTGGGGTTCTGTGCACTTCTTGGGCTTTTAAGTCAATTTCTTTCACCGGGTGGGGGAAGTTTTCGGTTACTATTTCTTCAAGTAGTTTTTCATTATCATGCTCTCTCTCTTTTTCTGGCACCCCTATAATTCGGATGTTGGTATGCTTGAGGTTGTCCCAGAGGCCTCTTACACTGTCTTCAGTTATTTGGATTCTTTTTGCTTCTTGCTTTTCTGGCTGAGTGGATTTTGCTTCTTTGTATTTCAAATCTTTGACTTGGTTTTTGCAGTCGCCTGGACTGCTTTTAGGTCTTTGTATAATATTTTTTATTTCAGTCAGTGTATGCTTAACTTCTAGTTGGTCCTTTTTCATATCCTCATAGGTGTTGTTCATTTCCTCGTAGGTCTTGTTCATTTCCTTGTAGTTCTCATTAAGTTCATCGTCCTTTTTGAGGAGCTTCTTGAAAAACCTTATTAGTGTGGTTTTGAACTCTGATGTCTAGTCATCTTTTTTCCTCCATTTCTTTCACACCTGATTTCTTTCCATTTCTCTGCATTGTGGCTGCTTTCCTGAGTTGGTCCATTAATTTTGTGTGGTAGATGTCCTCTAAGGGACAGTGGCTCAGCCTCCCCTGTTACCTGAGGTGGATACTCTTACTGCAATCCTTTATGGGTTGTACAGTATTGTTGAAGTTAAACCCAGATTATTGTTGTTAGCACTAGGAGGGTTTGACCTCCAGGCCAATTGACTGTGAGGGTAAGCTGTGTTCAGGTTGGATGGGCGAAGTCTCCGGGCTGAGCAGGCAGCATCTGCTCCACTTTATGCAGCGCGTGGGTCTCTGTGCCAGGTTGTAATGGCTGCACGCACCTCCGAGAGAAAGCCGCTGCTGGTCTCCACCCATTGCCAGACAACTCTGCTTCTCCCCAAACGAGTCTGCACACCCAAAGTCTCGCCCAGGGTTGTAAAACAAAGCAGTCTGGTGGTCTCCCAAATGAGGTCGAAGTTATGAGTCCTCTCTGCACAGTGGTGTAGTTCTGTCCCCAGGTTTACGCACAAACTGCTGTTCCAAAGTTTGCACTCTCCTCAAGCTCGCAGACCTCTGCCGCGCCTGGGTTTTAGCGTGCCTTCACCGGACCTCGGACTGCACCTGGAACTGGGGAATCAGTGCAGTGGGATGCCTCTGCCCTCCCTGTTGGAGAAAACCAGCTGGGTTTCCTGCCACCCGCCCTTATCTGCTCACGCGTGTATAGCTCCGAACCTCCCTTCGTGCGTATCTTCAAGGCTGCGCTCTTTGGCTTCTCTGAGTAACAGTGTCCTATCTTTACTTTTATCTGTGGAATTTTCACTCAGCCAGCTTTCCGGTGATTCTGGATGATGTTTGTTTTGTTGTTAAGTTGTAGTTTTGGAATTGTTGTGTGGGGCACCAAAATAGTTGTTTATGTATGCCGCCATCTTGGTTCTTCCCTCCAAATTGGCAACCTTTAGATGCACAGACAATGTCCAACCAACTGAGCCATATTGGCCAGGGCTTCATTATTAAAATTTATTAAAAGACATGTTTAATACAGCACCCAATAGTATGTAAATGTGGAATGAAGCAGTCAGACCTAAGCTTGGAATCTGACTTGGTCAGGCAACTTAATCTCTTTGGGCCTCAGTTGATTATTTTTTCCCTGTAACATGGGAATAAATAGTAATCCTCTAGGGCAGGGATCAGCAAACTCATTAGTCAGCAGAGCCAAATATCAACAGTACAACGATTGAAATTTCTTTTGAGAGCCAAATTTTTTGAACTTAAACTTCTTCTAACACCACTTCTTCAAAATAGACTCGCCCAGGCCGTGGTATTTTGTGGAAAAGCCACACTCAAGAGGCCAAAGAGCCACATGTGGCTCGAGAGCCGCAGTTTGCCGACCACAGCTCTAGGGTTATTGTTCATTCAAACCACTCTCTTTAAAGAAACACAGCTTGGTGGGACTGGCGGGGGCACCTCCCTCCAACATAAAATGTGCATCATGGCTGTGATTCCATGCCCCAGTGGCCACAGCTTTTTGGGCTCCAGATCCAGGCTCCTGCCCTTGGCCCTGGGATGTTTCACTTTGAATTTCTATAGTTTCCCCACTCCTAGCAGGTCTAAAGTGGGTCTGTTTTTCTTCTCTTTTCCTTTTCTCTGCTCCCTGCCAATTACACAAAATAAAAGCTGGCCCAGTCTCTCAATCTGCAGCCAGTTTCCAAATACGCCTGGAAAGAAAAGAGAAAGAAAAAAGCAGCTCATCCCTAGCATCTCCCTATTACTCAGGATTAGAGGCAGTGATTCCTACCTCACAGCATCTTGCTTCATTTTTTAAAACATTTTTATTGATTTCAGAGGAAGGGAGAGGGAGAGAGAGAGAAAAATCAATGATGAGAGAGAATGATTGATCAGCTGCCTCCTGCATGCCCCCTACTGGTTGGTGATCGAGCCCACAACTTGGGCATGTGCCCTTGACTGGAATCGAACCCGGGACCCTTCATTCCGCAGGCCAACGCTCTATCCACTGAGCAAAACTAGCTAGGGCTCTTGCTTTGTTGTTTTGCTGCTTGTCTTATCTGCTCTACACTCAGACCATCTGTCTTTTTCACTGCTTGACCCAGCACCCAGCTCAGTGCCTGGCAATATAGAAAGTGCTGCTTGCTAAGTGAAGAATGAATGAAATAGCAAGCGGCCCCAACACATGTGTCCAGTGAGGATCAGTGATATCCTTGCCATCTTTCATGTTGGGGACATACCTGCTTCTTTACTGCCATCACCTCCTCTATAAAGTGGGCCAACGTTGAGCACCTGGGAAGATCCTCAAGCAGAGAAATAAGAAATATTCAGCTTGCAGAGGAGTTCACTCCAAATGGAGTCTTTGGTATTTCCCCTCACAGACCCACTGTCCACCTATGTATACCACTAGGGTGCTTTTCACAGGGGGCCCTGCCCACCACCCTTGTACTGCAGCAGCCTGTCCTGCAGGCCCTGGGGTGTAATTAGTCCCTGAGTTTGGCCCAGCTGCAGGCTGGAGATCACCCCCCATCGGCTCCATTGTCAGAACCGGTGACAGAACTGGTGACTAGGAAGCAGGGGGATGCTTTTGTCGCCACAGCTGCACTCATTTCACACGTGATGAGAAAGAAGGTCCCCTGGAGGCAGCTGTACGAACAAACGGAAGAGACCGCCCCTCGCCCGGTTGAGCCTTGACCTGAATGTGTGGTCCTCCTCACATTCAGTAACTATGGTCCTTAGAACTGGGGGTTTTCATTCAGGGCTTCCGAACATCTTGTCTCCTGCCCAGACACCTGGGTCCGGAGCCAAGTCCAAGAACGCGCAAATCCCTGTCGGATAGGCGCTCTGGGCCCTCAGCTTCTCCGCCCTCCTGGTAAGGCTGCGCTGGAACAGAGTGGGCGGGAAGAGGGACTCACTCGCCCGGGACCTGGTCTAAGTCTGGATAACTACCCGTCTTGGCCGCTGCCCACGGGCGGGAAAGGCAGGGGCAGTGGGCCGGAGCCTGGCCCGGGCTCGCCACGCCGCGTCCCCACGCCCGCAGCCACGCGGAGCCGCGGCGGGGCCCAGCCTCACCCACCCGGGCCTGCAGCAGCGCGGATGGGGCGGGGGGCAGGGGGCGCGGGGCGGGGCTGTAGGCTCCGCCCTGAGGTGTAAACCCCGACGTCCAGCGCCTTCATCAAGCCCCGCCCCACGCCAAGTTCCAACCAGCCAGCTTCGGCCCGGTGGAGCAGAAGAAATGAAAAGGCGGCGCAGGCTGTTCTAAATACCGAGTTGTCTACAGCTAAGAATGCCGGAAACTAAAAGTTACAAGCAGCCGGGTGTGTGTGGCTCCGTGGTTGAGCCTCGACCCATCATGCACCAAGAGGTCATCGGTTTGGTTCCCTGTCAGGGCACACGCCTGGTTGCAGGTTCGATCCCCGGCAGGGGGCATGCAGGAGGCAGAAAATTCATGTTGATGTTGATGTTTCTCATCGATATTTCTATTTCTCCCCCCTCTCTCTACAATTAATAAAAGCATTAAAAAAAAAGTTAAAAGCAATCAGTCGTGAGTGCTCTGCAGAGCTCCCTTTCCCCCACTTGCACCCCATCTTCCCTCCCCCACCTGCACTCCTATTTCAGCTGGGCCATAGGACCCAGGGAAAGAAGAGACACCCACTCATGTGGCATTTGTTCCTGGTGGTGTGGCTACATAGGGCTCCCGACTTTTCTTCCAAAACCAGAGCATTTATTTGTTGTAGTTAATAGTTTTATTGAGATTATTCTCAATAATATTCTATAAAATTCACATGTGTATATTGCACCCATCGCAAGTGGGCCATTCTGTAGTGTTTACCATATTCTCGGGGTTGCTGGATGCTCACCACTATCTAATTTCAGAACAAATAGAAAGCACACCACCAATAACCCTTTCGCAGTCACTCAGTCTCCCCTCCTTCCAGCCCATGGCAACCACTAATGTTACTTTCTGTTTCTATCAATTTGCCTGTTCTCAATACCAGCTCATTTCTGTGACATAAGTCACCCCATTCTGTGGAAGGAGAGAAAAGCCATGTGAAGCCAGGCCCCCAAGAGAACAGGTGGCTTGGGAGTGGGGAGCAGAAGTAAAGTCTTTCTCTTGGGCTCTAGGCAGCCTGACACCTGTCCACAAGAAGCCACCCACTCAGGTGTTTGACAGGAGAGAGAATAGGAGAAGAAAGGGTCCTTCAGGGAGAAAGTAGGGTGCTGGCTGAGAGGCCTGGGAAGGGAAGGAAGTTGTGGGGGGTCGCAGGGTAGCCAGCCTTCAAGTGGCCTGGCAAGGCTGGGCTGTCCATCTGCGTGCATTCCAGCCTCTTATTGCCAAGGAAGCCAAACCCCTGTTGGTTCCACATCTGAGTAGTTAGTTGAGGCGGTCATTGTTTCCTGATTTGGGTCCTTTTCCCAGTTGCCCCCAACTCCCTCCACATGTATCCTGACCTTGGAGAGAGGAGCTAGAAAGAGAAACGGGGGCGGGGGGGAGGGCGGGGCAAGAGGGAGAAACCTGGAGGTGGAGTGGGAGAACAGGTGAGGAGGGTGGAGGAGGGCAGGTGGTGGCAGGGTGGGGCTCCATCTATAAAATGAGAAAGCCTGCTGGCTAGTGGGTAGGAGAGCTGGGCACACGCTCCAGAGTCTACAGGAGCCCCGTAGGCTTTGGTAAGTGTCCCCTCGCTGCACTGAGACCAGCAGCTGATCTCCCAGGAACCACTTGGCCCCATCCTGTGCTACCTGCCTCCCTTGCAGAGGGTCCTGGCTTGAGCTAGAGGGCGGTGTTCCCAGTGCCTGCTACTGTCCATTTGGGATTCTCCTTACCCCCCTCCCACCTCCCCTGTTATTCCTCAAGGATCAGGAGAAGAACAAATCTGCACCATGAACTTGTGGCTCCTGGCCTGCCTAGTGACCTGCTTCATATACATCTGGGCCCCGGCTGTCCAAGCTCAAGGTACTATCTGGGGCCAAACCTACTCTCCTCCCCCCAGATTTCCCCCTTACCATCCATCCTTTAGTCTGTCCCCCACTCCCATTTTCCTATCACCTCCTCCAAAAGCCTGAGCTGATTTCTACCATCAGATTCTCTGACTGACAGCTACCCCATCCTCAGGCATTCAGAAACTCCTGGCATCTGTGCAGCTCCTTGGGGCTGCAGAATCCCTGTGGTTCCTCCACCAAAGCCCATGACCCAAATCTTTCCTGCAGGGACTCCAGTCAGCCAGGGAGTGTAGGAAGCAGATGGCTCCCAGGAGTGGCCTAGCCCCTTATCACCAGGGACAGACTGCAGTGACTTCACCCTGTAGAGCCCCAGAGACTAGCAGAAAGGGTCCCCTTCCCAGCTTCCCCCAACCCAGGCTGACTGTGGTCAGGCTGAGGGTCACTACTCAGCCTTTATGCACCTCAGTTTCCTCATCTGCAAAGTGGGGCTCCAAATTCCCACTGCAGAGAGGGGAGCATGAAGATCCAATGGACTAATGCCTGCAAAACTCTTGGCCCAGTGCCTGCCGGCAGCAATAATAGTTACTGTTATTATTGGGAAATACCTTCCCTCCTCTCCCTAGATTAGGCACTTGAGGATTTTGGTGACTAAAAGCCAGTTTTGGGCATGCAATACCCGCAGGAGAGGAGCCCCACCACTGTGTCCTCCATCCCAGTGGACCCAAAGGAGGTTACTGAACCCCAGCAGCTGGCAGGGCAGGGTCGAGGTCCCGTGGCCCCACCCGCTTGCCCCACCCACCCCTTACTATGTCTGAGGCCCTCTCCTGTCCCCCAGCAGATCTTAGCCTTTGCCCCAGAGGGGGCTGGGCTTAGTTTCCATTGCCCTGGTATCAGCGGCCCATTCCAGCAGCCAGGCAAGCCCAGGCCCTTTGATCCTGGGGGCAGAGTGGCCCCCAGCTGAGGAACTGCTTGCCTGACACTGCCCCAGGATCCATTTGACTCTTGCTCTCTGGGGTAACTCTTGCCCTCCATTCTACCCCTCCCTTTAGCTTCACTCTGCCAGGGCTTAGCCATGGCCACTCCAGGGGCCAATAGAGGGACAGATCCTCGAAGGCCTCTGTACCATCTTTTGCATCAATTCATCCTTTGCTTCTAGACCCTCTGGCACCAGCACCTCCTCCTCTGAGCACCTCCCCTCCTAAACTTCCCCCTCCCAGCATAGATCAACTTCCTGGTCTCCTTGCTAGGCCAGGACATCCCTGATGACAACACTGGGTCCAATTCCCCTCTGTTTATCCTGACATCTGGCCCTGAGTAGGAATTTTAATTGCTTTTATTCAACTGAAGGTAAATGAACAGAGACCTCCTGGTCTCTGGTCAGGTGACTCAGGTCATTCTGATGGGGACAGAGAAGAGGTACTCAGGGTAGGCCTAGGTGGGGAAAGGCCAATCTGGAAGAGGAACCAGGACATCAGGAACAGCGGACCAGTCCACTCATTTTAGGAGGAGGGACCCAGATGGGAGTGGTAGACCTTGGCCCCTCCTCAGGATACTGCATCTGCCCTCCTTGCCCTCTGTCCCAGAGCAGGAATAGAAATGACCTTGGTCTCCCATTCATTTTGAGGCCCTTCCTAGCCAGGATATCAGGCCCTCTCCAACTCCTGCCAGCTATCCCCATATCAAGGACCAAAGGTGAGCCTAATGGCTTCTTTATCACCTGGGCTGTCCCTCAGCCTCCATGGGGCCTGGGACAGTCATGATATGTTTGAGGGTGCCTACATCAGTGGCCGTGCCTGCACACCTAGTGCAAATGCAGCCACACAGACACAGAAAACTGAGCCTGGCCATAGCTGTGTCACTCAGTGATTAGAGTGTTGGCCTGTGCATCCATTTCCAGTCAAGGGTACATACCTGGGTTAAAGGCACATGCGGGAAAGCAATCAATGTGTCTCTCAAATTGATGTTTCTCTCTTTGCTTCTTCCCACCCTTCCTCCCTCTCTCCAAAAATCAATGGAAAAAATATCGTCAGGTGAGGATTAACAACAAAAATAAAAGTACAAAAAAGAAAAGTGAGCCTGGGGTGACTGTGATTGCAGGTGTCTTTGAGGACTGCTGTCTGGCTTACCATCCCCATGTTAAGGAGGCTGTGCTCAAGCGGGCCCGCAGTTACCAGCGCCAGGATGTGAGTGGGAGCTGTAACCTACCCGCTGTGATGTGAGTGGGACAGTGGGAGCCAGGGTGGGGTGGGAGCTCACACATAACTTTGCTTCCCACTCACACACTGACCTTGCACTCCACTTCCACTTGCACAGATTCCACTTCCCTCGCAGACATAAGATGGTGTGTGGGAACCCAGAGGCCAAGTGGGTAAAAAATGGGATAAAGTTACTGGATAGTCGGAAAAAGCATCACCAAGGCACCTCGGGAAACCTCCAAGGTGGGTGAGACCCCAGCCCCGCTGCAGGCTCCTGAGCTTCTCAACTCCCAAAGGAGGGGACTGCAGCCCAGCATGCTGACAGCTGCCCCCACCCCAAAGAAAGCCAGTTGCTGGCAAGTGGGAAACTAGTGAGTGAGATACTCTTTTAGTCAAAACACTTTCAATTGCCAGAGATGGGGAAGTCAAGCAAATGGGAAACTCATCAGCTCAGATGACCAGCCAATGCTTCAGGCTTGGCTGGATCCAGGTGTTCAAGGGGTATTGGTGAATCTATTATGCATTTCTATTTCCATCTTTCTGACAGGCTTTCACGCTGTTGGGAAGAAGTTGAGCTCTGGAACCTACAGGGTTCCACATGGTATCAGAAGCATCAAGAGGAATGCGTCCCTCCCAACAACATTTAATCCAGGTAAGGACTTGGATCATGTGACCACCTCAGATTGGGTCGGGGACTCATCAGCAGGACCAAGGAGGGTTGGTTCTGTGGACAGTCTCACAGGTTCACATGAGAACGTTCTAGGTGTCCACAACTGACCCAGCCCAGGAAACTTCAGCTCCACTCCACTCTCTGTCACCTGCCGTCCTCCGCAGTTCTCTCCCATCTCTCCTGCAGGACTGTGAGACTGCACATCTCCAGGATCACTCAACACAAGATGGGCTGGAGTTCCTCCATCGTGACTATGGCCTTGCAGCCCCCCCAGTTGCTCTATCCTCTAAGCCAACTCTCAAAGCCCTGTCCCTGCCGAGACCGGTTTGGCTCAGTGGATAGAGCGTCAGACTCCGGACTGAAGGGTCCCGGGTTCGATTCCGGTCAAGGGCATGTACCTTGGCTGCAGGCACATCCCCAGTGGGGGGCGTGCAAGAGGCAGCTGGTCGATGTTTCTCTCATCAATGTTTCTGACTTTCTATCCCTCTCCCTTCTGCTCTGTAAAAAATCAATAAAATGTAAAAAAAAAAAAAAAAAAAAAAAAAGCCCTGTCCCTGCATTGGTTCTCTCACTGCTGCCGCCTCCTGCTTCTTAGGCAGCTGTACGGAGGGAGCTGGCCTCATGTCAAGCCCTTTGTTTTCTTTGAGAACCAGACCCAGCCCTGGCCAATGGCTCTGATAGAAAATCATCAAGGTACACCACCCATTTGCAGTCTTTTGTCACTGACTCTGGGGCCACACCTGCCTGTGTCCCTCTGGGCCCTTGCAAAGCTCTAGTCCATCCATGGACACTCCTATTGAGCTGTGCTTTTAAAAATAAACCTTTGGTGGGACATCATTCCTATCTCTGTCACATTTCATTATGGGATGCCAGTCCTAATCTGTGCTGAATTCCACATGAGCTCCTCTCACTTCAGAATAGCAGACACCTTCCAGAGGCCGAGGACTGGATTGCTACATATTGGACCAGGTGCATGTTCAGCTGGTGACCTTGAGCAAACTGCTCACTCTTGCTTTCTCCTTCTTGGTTGATAAAGTGGGGTCACATGCTTGCTTTGCCCAGGTCCTTGTGTTGTCATAACCGGCTAATGGATGAAGCCTCTGCGAGTTCTAATGGGTGCCCAGAAGCTCCTGATAGTTTGGCTGAACCAGACAGACCCCGGCTAGGACAGAGATCCATGACTCCTCTGCAGAAGAAGGAAGGGGCAAATTTCAGGGTCCAGGTCACCACTCAAACTCAATGTACCCAAATGTGCTGTCCTCAGGCAGCCCATATCCATGACAAAGAATGTTCTAAATGAAAGCAAATGTACCATCTCTAGAGGACAAGAAGTAGTTTGGGGCCAGGGGCCAGACTTGGAGGAAACTGGGTCACATCCAGGCCCCACTATGCTATTGTGATCCAGGCAGATTCCACAAACTCTCTAAACCTCAGTCCCCCTCTCTGCCCCCCCACTATAAAATGGAGTGATAGCACTGCCTGCCTCATACAAGTTTATGGGGACTAATATATTCCTATCTGTGTTGTACACATGCACACGCACACGCACATGCACACGCACACACTGACTGCATGTTACAGGGTGAGAATCTCAGCCATCAACTGTCCCATCCTGGAGCCAGGGAGGTGATGGCACAGCTGCCCGACTTTGAACCCAGTTCTGTTGCCTCCAACCTGGAGTCTCCTTAGTAAGTTGCTTGACCTCCCCGAGCTTCAGTTTTTCAATCTGCAAAATGATTGAAAGGATGAAGAAAGCAGTCTCTATTCCATCAGGCTGTAGTAACAAATGGGTCAATAATTGGAAAATATTTAGAATGGTGTCCTATGTGTAGTATATGGTCTGGAAATGTGAGCTATTTTCATCAATATTTAAAAAAATATATTCTTATTGATTTCAGAAAGGAAGGAAGAAATAGAGAAATAGAAACATCAATGATGAGAGAGAATCATTGGTAGGCTGCCCGGCCATGTGCCCTGACTGGGGATCAAACCCCAGACTCCTGCTTATAGGTCGATGCTCAACCCTGGAGCCACACCAGCCAGGCCATTTTTATCAGTATTGAATGATGGCTCAGTTGATGCCAAACACACAGGCCTGAGAATGGGCAGAGCCTATTTTATCCCAGGACCGTGTCTCCACCTCCAGATGGAAGGTGGTCTCCACCCACCTCTCACCTATAGGCTTTCTGCTCAGAGCCCTACACTAAAGCTCATCCTCCCCATAGCTTCTGCCCTCCTAGAGTCTCTGGTTCTTCATGTAGCCCTTCAAGTGTATATTTACTTCGAGAATGTACTAAGGAGGCAGACGTAACCCAAAGAATAACTATTATTTTTCCACTTCTGATATAAAGCATCCTTGGAACCCAAGGGGGCATGAACATGGCTATGTGTCACCAGCTCTGGCTGGGGCTCTGTGAGCCCTTCTGGTTGGAGAGATGAGCCCTAGGCCCACCTCTGCTGCTGTCCCCATGCCCACCAAGCCTGGGGGGTGGGTAGGTCCTGGTGCAGTGCAGAAATTTAGCCTGAGATTGACCAGATACAGTGAATCGCAGGGCCCTGCTTGACCCTAGTGTGGGAGGTGGAGGTGCAGGCCACAACTTCCAGTTGTCTCCAGGTGGGGAAAGGCTCGTCTCATCTGAGGTAATAACGGAGCATGTCACTATTCCTGAGTTTCGGCATTCCACCTCCTCAGCCATTGCAACCAGGGATGGATTCTTAGCAGTTCCCAAATATCCTGTCTCTGGAGAGAAGGAGGCATGGAGGCCTTAATAAGGCCCCAGATCGTCACCAGGTCTCCCTGCAGTGTGTAGCGAGCAGAGTTTCATCAGTTTCCCCCAAAACCCATGGAATGAAGCTGGGGCTGGGTGGTGCCCAGGTGGTGAGTCTGGACAGGGGGCTGCAGGAGGGGCCTGGGAAGAGTCTATAGTAGCTGTAGCCAAACCTCCAGCCACAAGGCCTGGACCCTTGACCCCAGTTGTCCCTCTGGCCAGATGCACCAGGGCCCTGCCATGCTCACCACCTCCAGCTGGAAGCTTGCAGGCTCTCGCTTCTGATGTCCCAGCTGCAGGGACCTGTGACCACAGAGGCGATGCATGTGGAAGAAAACCGCTCATTGCTGGGACAATAACATAGTAAACCTGGTCTCTTAAACTCTCCAGCACTGGCTGCAGTTCCAAGATGTGCTTGGCCCAGCCTAGGAATGAGAGGTTCAAGCCAAAGGTCAGCAGGACCTTCAAATCAAAGCTGGCTAGGCTCACCTGGGGAAGAAAAACCAATGGATGATGGTTAGAGGCTGGTAGAACTGAAATGCGGTAAATAGGGGGCCATGAAGAGTCATGGCCATGGGTAGATTTTAGCCAATCTCTAAAGAGGAGGAAAACACAGAACAGCCTCTGCCCTTTGACTTCTATCTAGCCCTCCATCCACGTGGGCTATAGAGGCATGAAATTGAGGCTGGTTCTCAGGTGGAAAGCAAAGAGGGAAGGTAAGCTGCCGGTTTTACACACTTACTCTAGACCCCTAATCTCAATAGTGAGATTCCTGCCAGTGTGGGCAGAGAGGATTGAGGATATGACCTAAGCGTACTATACAAGACTCAGTCAGACAGTGTCAGATCCCAAAGGTGAATGGGGTGAATGGGGTGAATAGGGTGGCTGGAATTGTGACCAAGGGCGTGGTAGCAGAAGCCAGCCTATGAGAGGATGCTTGACCCAACACAGAGAGAGGAGCACAAGACCCGGCTGGGCTGGAGAGGAGTTGCCAGATAGCTTTCCGGTTCCTGGAGGCCCGCTGCACTTTTTGCATCTGGGCTTTTTGAGAGCCCTCTGTGGGCAAACGACAAACTCTGCTTTATCCGAGCTCCTGTGAGTATGTTCCTGGTCCTGGCAGCCAAATAGGGCTCTGATTAAGTCAGCCAGCTGCGATGGCAGACTAACCAGGGCTGGATGCCATATCCGGTCACACAGGGGGTTATCTGTGTTTTCTTCTCCTCTGCTCTGGGCAGTGCTGTGTTTGTTTTTCCTCATTGATATGCTGCCGGTGTTTTGCTCTTGCATTAAGAGTGAAAGCTATTTCTGTTTCCTAACCCCTGAGTTCTGGAGACTTCAATCCTGCCCATTAAGTGTTGCAGATATGTGCTCCTACCAGCACCTACTGACAGTCTGTGGGTATTGCAGGCAAAGTCGCAGAACCCAGGCAACCACTCCTTTCCCTCCGAAGATCAAGGACTGGTGACACAGTGGCAAACTCTACAGAAACATGGCCCTGGCCCTGCAAAGCTTACAGGAAATAATGGTAACAATGGGATAACACATACAGTCACTGTTTGTTTTTTCCCAGCAAGAGTTTAAAAAAATAAAAAGAAAGAAACAGGGCAAAGTAATTCACTTATATTTAATCTAATATTAAAAACCCTTCAGATCCAATTCCTATCTTAGTTCTACCTTTATTGTTTCCCCAGCATTTATCATATATCATATTTTATCATATGTTACAAAATACAATGTTTTATTTATTTATTTATTTTAAATTTAGTAAATCTTTATTGTTCAGATTATTACAATGTTCCTCTTTTTTCCCCCTCCACCCAGTACCCATCCCACCCTCTGCCCTTACCTCCCCTGTCCTCATCCATAGGTGTACGATTTTTGTCCAGTCTCTTCCTGTACCTCCCACACGTCTTTGCTCCCAAGAATTGTCAGTCCATTCTCTTTCTATGCCCCTGATTCTATTATATTCACCAGCTTATTCTGTTAATCAGATTTTTAATTCACTTGATTTTTAGATTCACTTGTTGATAGATATGTATTTGTTCTTCATAATTTTTATCTTCACCTTTTTCTTCTTCCTCTTCTTAAAGAATACCTTTCAGCATTTCATATAATACTCGTTTGGTGATGATGAACTCCTTTAGCTTTTTCTTATCTGTGAAACACTTTATCTGACCTTCAATTCTGAATGACAGCTTTGCTGGATAGAGTAATCTTGGTTGTAGATCTTGTTACTCATCACTTTGAATATTTCTTGCCATTCCTGTCTGGCCTGCATAGTTTCTGTTGAGAAATCAGCTGACAATTGTATAGGTGCTCCTTATAGGTAACTAACTGTTTTTTTTCTTGCTGCTTTTAATATTCTTTGTCTTTTGCTCTTGGCATTTTAATTATGATGTGTCTTGGTGTAGTCCTCTTTGGATTCTTATTGTTTGGGGCTCTGTATGCTTCCTGGACTTTTAAGTCTATTTCTTTTACCAGGTGGGGAAAGTTTTCGCTCACTACTTCTGCAAATAGGTTTTCAGTATCTTGCTCTCTCTTTTTCTGGCACCCCCATAATTCACATGTTGGTATGTTTGAGGTTGTCCCAGAGGCTCCTTACACTATCTTAAGTTTTTGGATTCTTTTTGCTTTTCAGGCTGAGTGGTTTTTGCTTCTTTGTATTTCAATTCTTTGACTTGATTCTTGCGATCCTCTCATCTGCTTTTAGGTCTCTGTATAATATTTTTTATTTTAGTCAGTGTATACTTAATTTCTAGTTGGTCTTTTTTCATATCCTCGAGGGTCTCATTAAATTTATCAGCTTTTTCTAGGAAATTCTTGAAAAACCTTATAACTGTGTTTTTGAACTCTATGTCCAGTCATTTTTTCCCCCTCCATTTCTTTCAAATGTGATCTGTTTCCTTATCTCCACATTTTGGCTGCTTCCCTGAGTTGGTCAAGTAGCTTTGTGTGGTAGGTGTCCTCTAGGGGACAGCGGCTCAGCCTCCCTCGTTATCTGAGGTGGATACTCTTGGTGCACTCCTTTATGGGCTGCACAGTCTTGTTGTAGTTAAGCTTTGATTGTTGTTGGTATCACTGGGAGAGGTTGGCCTCCAGGCTAATTGGCTGTGAGAATCAGCTGTGGCTATGCTGGGAGAGGCTCTGTGCTCAGCTCAGAGTCTCAGGGCTGAACAGTCAGCCTTGGTTTCCCTGTCAGCCCCGCCCTAAGCGGCACCTGGGCATCCGTGTCATGCAGCAGTGGCTGCACGCACCTCTGAGAGAAAGCTGCTCTCGAGTTTTGCCCACTGCCAAACAGTCCAGTTTCTCCCCAAATGATCTGGATACCCAAAGACTCACCCAGAACTGGAAAACAATGCAGTCCGGAGTTTTTTTGTTTTTGTTTTTTTCCTCCCGAACAAGAGAGCCAGCCACACACCCTCTCCAGGAGCTCACGCACCTCTGCAGCTCCCGAGTTTCAGTGTGCTTCCTCCTGACAGTCCAGTTTCACCCCATATGAATCTGAGTTCCCCGAGACTCGCCTGGAACTGGGGATCAGTGCAGTGGGACACCTTTGTCTCCCTCCCTGTTCGAGAAAACCAGCCGGGTATTCACCCTTTCCACTCACATGTGTCTCCATCTCTCTACACCTCTATCCCCGCGTCTTCACACCCTGCCCTCTGCAGCTTCTCTGAGTCTCAGTGTCTTTTTATCTTTCCTTCTATTTGTAGAATTTCCATTCAGCCAGCTTTCCGGTGGTTCTGGATGATGTCCATTTTGTCTTTTAGTTGTAGTTTTGAAATTGTTGTGCGGGGCAGCAGTATAGGTGTTTACCTATACCGCCATCTTGGTTCCTCCTCCTTACTTGTTTCTTATTTTCTGTCTCCCTATTTTTAGAGTATCAGCCCCATGGGGGCAGAGACTTTTTTTTCTGTTTACTGTTGCTCCATTACGGTTCCCAGTGCACAGTAAATGTTCAGAAAAACCTTTGGAGTGAAGAAGTTTGGTCCCAGATGTGGGTAATGGCCTCTGTGCTCAATGATTTTTGGAAATAGCATAAAGTGATGGTCTTAGAGGGTAGTGACTGCAGAGGGGCGTAGGATGCCTGGTGTTAAGACCAAGGTTGCTGGTAAAGAAAAGGTCATGTGCTACTACTCTGGAATCCCCTGCTGGGCCATTTTTAAGTTCTGCAATGTGTGACTCAACTTCTTTGTGCCTTGGTTTCCTCATTGGTAAAATGGGGATAGAGGCATCTACACCTCTCAAGACTGGTAAACATTGAGAGGCCATGAATGCAGAGTGCTTGGAGTAGTGTGTGCATCCAGCAGGCACTTAATAAATGTTTAGCATTCAGATCCCTTGGGGGATGGTGGCAAGGCTGGCCAGCAGTGGCCTCAGGGACAAAATCACTGTTCTATACAACCTGGGGTCAGGGTCATGGCTGGAGTGGCCCCAGAGGACAAGGGGGACAAAGCTACTGGTGCTCTGCTGTGCCTGAGAGTGTGGGGAGATTTCTAGAGCTGAGGTGGCTTCAAGAGTTCCACGCGCCAAAGGTGCAGGAAAGAGGTGCAGAGGAGGAGGACCTGAGGGGAGAGAGGAGAGAAGTGATTGAGGACCACTAGCCTGTGAATGAACAAAGGGATTAAGCTGGCTACTCTGGGCCCCATGGGTGCTAAATTCAGAGGACTTCTGAGGGAAGGCTTTGCCAGCAAAGAAGTGAAGGGTGACAAGTTCTGGGGTGCAAATAAGGTTTGGGGGCATCCAAGTGCCCATGGAAGGGATCATGGAGGGCATCACGCCTGGCCAGAGTCTATGTGGAAGGTACCTGACTCATTATCAGGAGTGAAGTGGGCTGCTTGTGAAGCTTGTTTAGTCCAGAGAGCCTGAGGGGAATCAGGAGCTGAGGAAGTGGAGGAAGGCCTAGGCAGGTACCACAAGGCTGGGACAAGCTGGACAGTCCGATGTTTCTGCCACTGACAGTACTGCCACACCAAGGGCATTCTCCATGGCACCTGGTGGTCCCTGTGCGTGCAGTGCTATGGCTGGGGAGGTCTTGACCTTGCACTCACAGCAGGCTTTAGGTGAGAGCAACTCTCCTCATCAGGAGTGTTCTGAGATCTGGAGCTGAAGCTCAGGCTGAAGACACAGTGCCTACGCCAGGATGGAGGTGGAGGCAGCAGGCCTTCCCTGCCACCCCCACAATTCATCTGTAGCCACGCTGCCCCTGGGTGCAAGTGGTGTCATACAAATGTGTCAGTGTAGCTGTGTGTGAACCTCTCCAGGTGTGTGTGTGTGTGTTCCTCATATAGGAACAGGCATCTTTGGCTTAACTGGTCAGATACATGTGAACCTGTGTGCACTCAGAGTATATGAATGCACCTGAATGTATTCAGGGGCGAGTGCATGTGCAAGCCTGCATGCATGCTGGGATATCAACGTGTGCTTGCACACATGCATGCTGGATATATGGATGCACCAGGATTCTTGGGCTTGTGGACATAGGTGTGAGCTGTGCTCATGTGCACATGTCATTAAAGAAGTGTGCATCCATCCTGTGGATGTGCAATCATGCAGGAGTGCCATGAGGACAATTATACCACAGTGCATGTGAGCTTGTGTGTACACATGCACAGTTGCTGCTGGGGCTCTGTGCCCATTCTCTGTGAACGAGTATATACATGTGTGCACAAGCCTGCCCGTGTGCCGACACCTCAGGGTTTGAGAGTTTGGGTACATCACACTCAAGCCCCTCACTCTTGACCAGTCTGGATAAAGGTCTCACCCAGCGTCCTTCAGGATCACCTCCCAGGCCTAGACTCCACCCAAAGCCCAGCTCTACCCTCACAGCCCCAACTTGTGCTGTCCAGGGTGAAACCTTCATAGCAGTCACAGCTGAAGCTGCCTGGAGCATTGTGGCAGGTTCCCCATGTGCCAGAAAGGTCAGACTGGGCCAAGCATTCATCATTATCTGCAGAGGACATGGAATGGGCAGGGCCACCTGGGAGCTAGGGGAAAATGTCAGGCACCATGACGCTGGGGCTACCACCTGATCAAATGTATAGCTTTGAGCAAGTCACTTATCCTCTCAGTGCCTCAGTTTACCCCTCTGTGAAATGAGATATGTAACAGTTCCTACCTCACAGAATTGCCACAAACATTTGAGATCACACACTTATAGAACTTCATTTGAAATTCATTCGAATCTGCACCACCTCAAAGCTGTGTGGCCTGACTTACCCTCCCGCTCTTTGCCTCAGTTTCCTTAGCTATAGCACGCAGGTAACAATACCCACTCATTGAGAATCAAATTAACCTAATTATGTAAAGGGCTTAGGACAGTGCTTGGCAGGGGAGTAAAGGGGAAAGTGACTCGGGATAACTGTTGTGCTCTGTCCCCATGGAAACCTCACAATCATAGGATGTCAGCCAGTGTTACAGACTGAATGTTTGTGACTCCCCTAAATTTGTATGCTGAACCCTAGTGGAGATGGCGCCTTTGGGAGGTGCTTAAGATTAGATGAGGTCATGGAGGGTTGGCTATGATGGAATTAGCTTGCTTTCTCTCTACCCTGTGAATGTGCATGAGAAGACAGTCACCCATCTATTGACCAGGAAGAGAGTCTTCAGAAACTGACCCTGCTGGACCCTGGCTGGCTTTTCTCATTTGTTAGAGCATCAGCCCTTGGCTGAAGGGTCTCAGGTTCAATTCCTGTCAAGGGCACATACTTGGGTTGCATGTTTGACTCCTGACCCCAATCAGGGTGCATGTGAGAGGCAACCTATGAATGTGACTCTCTCACATTGATGTTTCTCCTTCTCTCTCTCTCTCTCTCTCTCTCTCTCTCTCTCTCTCTCTCTCCCCGCCTCCACCCCTCTTTCCATGTGCACCTTCCCTTTCATTCTCTAAAAATCAATGGAAAAAATATCTTTGGGTGAGGATCAACAAAAATTAACTCAACACAGAAGAACTAAATGTAAGAGCTAATACACTCAGAAGAAAACATAGGGGTAAATCTTAAAGACCTTGTATTTAGCAATGGATTCTTCGATATGACTCCAAAAGCACACGCTAAAAAAACAAACACAAGTCAGATAAATTGGACTTCATCAAAATTAAAACCAGTGTGAATCAAAGGACATTATCAAGAAAGTAAAAAGACAACCACAGAATGGGAGAAACTATTTGTAAATTATATATGACAAGAGTCTTATATCCATAATATATAAAAAACACTCAGAACTGAAAACTAAAAGACAAACAACCCTATTTAAAACTGCGCAAAAAAACTTAAATAGACATTTCTCCAAAAGATATGCAAGTAGCTAATAAGCACATGAAAAAATGTTCAACTTCATTAGTTATTAGGAAACTACAGATCAGTGCAATGAGATACCACTGCATACCCACTAAGATGGTATAGCTTTAAACAATGGAAAATAAATATAGGTGAGCAGGGGGAGAAACAGGAACCCTTGTACATTGCTGGTGGGAAGGTAAAATGGTGCAGTCACTGGGGAACACAATTTGGCAGTTCCTCAAAAAGTTAACATAGTATTAGCATATGAATCAGTGAGTCCAAGAGTGAGACAAACTCTTTGGCAAGGACTGGAGACAGAATTTGCTCAGTGCAAAAGGGCTTCCTTGCTCAAAATATATGAAAAAAATGTCAAGATAGAGATGGTAAAGAATTAAAGCATCCAGAGACTGAGAAACATCGATCAGAACGTCAAACCTCAGGGAAGGTGAGGGTTGGTGGTAGTAAGGGGGAGATATCAACCAAGGGACTTGTGTGCATGCATATGAGCCTAATCAATGGACACAGACAACAGGGGTTGTGGGGGGTAATGTATGAATAAGAACACATATGTAAATAAATAAATAAAAGAATTAAAGCCAGCAGGGCCCTTTGGAGTACAGGGCCCTTGAGTCTGACTGCTGGAAAGGGCTGCAAGGGCTGCAGCTTTCAATTGCACAAACTGACCCTACAAGGTTGCACATTCAAAGTCAGCATCCCATCCCTGTGACATTCAAGAAACTTGGCACACCGTCATAGTTGTTGATATCAATTCTATTTTTTCCTTGATATTTTACGGGATAAGGGTGGCAGGAAGGGAAGAGATATTTTTCAAGCATTTTGGGTTCTGAATCTGGATTGTCAGCTCCCACCTCCACATACAGAGGAAATAGGTGTTTTGACCTTAAATCTCTCCCGTCCTTCACCATTTGAGTTTCTAAACAATGCTGCTTAGGGTAAAAGGTATGCTATCCTTGTGTGTTGATGTTGGTGTCTGGCTGCATATACGTGCTCAGCTAATATTGTTGAAAGAAAAAGAATGGATTGATGGGTGAATAAATGAATTTGGTACATTGTATTGAAAGAGTTCAGGCTCAAGGATCAGAATGGTTGGGCTAAAAGCCAGTTTCCATCACTTATTAGCTGGTACCTCTCAATAAGCCACTTAACCTCCTTGAGCCTTGGTTGCTACATCTGAAAAATGAAATCATAATAGGAATATTTCTGTTGTGATGAATGTATGAATGAATGAATGAATGACAAATATGGGTGCTCATGACAGTGGTAATGCACAGTCACAGACACCAGTTAGCTGTTGATAGTTACTATGATGCTCAAATGAGAACAATAAGACAAGTGAAGCAATACTTGAAGGAAAGGTGAAACTGTTCCTTCTGTGTCTTTGCCTTCTCACTTTTAGCTCTGGGTCTCTGTCATCTTTTGCCCAAAGAGAGAAGGGCATGACTTCTGCATAAAGCCAGCACATTTCTAAATGGGAATAAGTCCAGAGTCAGGCAGCCAGGAGGAGGAGGCAGCAGAGCAGAGTATAGATGAGTATTTTGTTGCAGCCTTTCCCACACATCCAGTGGGCAAGCAGCAAGGCAGGTGAACAGCTTGTAGGGCATATCCCAGGCCCCAGTACCTGAAATAAGGCTTTATGAGAAGGCAGGGTGGGCAGGGAGGGTCCAGGCTCACTCTAACACATGCAAGTGACCAAATGGAGGTGGTAGCCAGGTGGGCAATCACTCTGAAAGCTGCTGAAAGTGTTGACACAGTCACCTCTCTGGCAGAGCCCTGGCTGCATCTGGAACTCATCAATACCTGTCAGGAAGTGAGAAGGCCGAACTTGGAAGCCAGACCCAAGGAGAGGACTCAAGGAATACCCATGCCCTATCCAGGGATATCCAGGGCTCTAGAGGAACCAGTCCTGCTTCTTGAGGAATATCTGGGAGCTGCTAAATATTTGAAGGGCAGGTTAGGGCCTATCTTGGAGACAATACCCAGACTCTCTTGGGTCAATATCACCTGAATTCATCACCTTTTCCTTCATCTGATAGTCCATCCCTCTATCCATCACATGGACTTCTCAATGGACTTCTTTAATCTCTTCATGCCCTGTGCAGAGGATGGATGAATACCATGGATAGGTGGCTGGGTTGATAGATATGAAAAGTGGTGGTTGAGTGAATAAGGATTTGGGTCAATGGACACAAAGATGGATGAGTAAATGGATGGATGGGTGAGTATATAGGTGAGTATATGAATGAATGGATGGATGGATGGATGCGTAGGTGAGTGGATGGATGAATATATGTATATGTATGTATAAGTGGATAAAAATAAAGAATAAGGGATGCATGGAGAATGCATGAATGGGTGGATTTGAAGGGTCAACAAAGAAGAGATAGCTGAAAGAAAAAAAAGAAAAAATCACCACGAACTAAAAGTATAGTTTGGTCTCATTGCTGGGCCTCCATGTAGGAGGATCTGGTGGCCCCCTTCCACTGCTCGCCTAGGCTCTAATGAGGTAGTTTTGAAAGAAAGGTCAATCAGTGGGTGCATGATGGATGATCTGCCAAGATCTCCCCTTCCAGAATTACTAGAAGCCCTTGCCACCTGGGCATAAGGTTCTATACTCAGCTGGAAGGTAGACTTTTATGAGATTTCAAGGGACAGGGCACTTTAGCACACCCCAGGGAAGTGAGGACCCATAAGAAAGGCTCAAGAGTATGTCCTGCATCCCTTTACCACACCAACTACATCATTGTATCTCCTTAGCCTCTCAGGAGACACTGACCAATTCTCGGGAGCCCAGCATCGTGTGTGTGTGTGTGTGTGTGTGTGTGTGTGTGTGTGTGTGCGCGCGCGCGCCATCACTATGCCTGAAACAGACCCTTACAATGGCTCTACTCCCAGTCTTGGGGCAATTGGTTCATTGGTGAAGGACACTGTACAGACACTGTGACTGGTAATTTCTGGGTCTCCAGCCCCAAGGAACCCCAATGTTTGGAAGTGGTAGCCAGGTAGTCAATGTGATGAGTGAGTGAGTAAATATAACATACAGAGAAGAATTTGTCATCAGAAGGGATGACAGAAGAATACCTTGAAGAGAGGCCCAGATAATGAACTGCTAAGAATACACTGTGACTCAGGGCAAGTCCCTGCCTCTCTGGTCCCTAGTGTTCTTCCCTTAGCAGGGATGACACTCCCTCTTCCCCCGTGCTCTAGGGAGGCCCAGACAAGAGCTCGGTCTCTGTGGCTCAGGTATCAGTGCTCACCTGTCCCTCACACTTTGGGACTCACTGGTATTGGCTATAGGACACAAGTTACAGGAGTTGCCACAGACCCGGCCCAGTGAGCAGCAGCAGGATGTTCAGATGATGCCAACTCCTGAACACAGAGGTTTCCCAAGACACACTCATCCATGCCTGTGGGAGTTTAGGTCAGCCTGCCCTGCCTGTGGGGATTTGCCGGCTCTGTCCCCAACCCTGGCAGGCACAGTGATCCTCTGTAGGGTGGAGCTCATCTCGCATCTGTGGTACTCACCGGGGGTATGAAGGCACTGTCCGTACATGTGCCCCTGTCTGAGTGGCCCCAAGAGGCAGAGGGGCTGGAGCCAGCTGGCCAGGATTCACACAGGGTGGGCAGATGGCTCTGGTCACTCGAATCCTTCATTGTCACATGAGGTTCCAGTAGCACTGGGAACTCAGACCCCAAGTAGGTGGGCAGGTGACCAAGTCAGGGCCAGGGAGCAAGTAGAAAGGGAACTGGTCATTGGGATTCCAGGCAGGGAGCAGTCAGGAAACCTAGACACTCAAGATCCAGAGTGCAAGGTCACTGGGAAGTAGGCAGGTGTTCCTGCCCCCCACATCAGGAGACTGCATGCATTTAGAGCCCAAGGGAGAAGACTGCCCCAAGTAGCTGGGTTTGGCCTCTAGCCAGGCTGTCTGGAGGCACATCTTCTCCAGCACTCACTGAGCCCTGGGTGGGTCAATGTAAGTCAGGAAACCAACTGACCACAGTGGCCACCTCAGAATCCAGCCCCCATAGCTGCCCTCTTGGGCCCCTCCTGCCCTCCCATCCCTCCCAGATCTCACCTTTACAGGAGAAGCGGTCCCCAGCAAAGCCCAGGTGGCAGGCACAGTGGAAGGAGCCGGAGGCATTGAGGCAGGTGGTGCTCAGGCTGCACTGGTGCTCCGGAAGGTGCATTCATACAGATCTGTAGGATACAGGACCCACAGCCCCCTGGATGTGTGCATTAGGGGGTTGCAGGAGGAAGACCCCCAATCTCAGCCCTGAACATTCTCCACCGGCACTCCTAAGTCTTGCCCCCAACCTAACTCAGCTTCTCTGCCCAAATCTCCTGCCCCCAGGCACTCACTGAGGCATTCAAAGCCATCAACTACCCAGCCTGCCTGGCACCTGCAGCTGAAACTCCAGAGGAAGTAGAGGCAGGAGGTATAACCATCACTGCTATGTCATCCAAGCTCACATTTGTCCACATCTGAGAGGACCTAGACCCAGTTACAGAAGGAGCAGGACCGAGAGAGGGACACAGCACCCCCACAAGGCCTGGGGCGTGTAGAATAGGGCTTTGAGTGCAGGAGTAGAGGAAAGAATAAAGGACAGGGCTGAGCCAGGTATGTCCGCCCATCACTCCAGGAACTTCCACCAGAGCCAAGAAGGAAACCCCAAAACCCAACTTGCATGACTCCCAGCACCCCTTAGAAATAATCTAAAATGGTAGCATGAGCCCGAGCTGGTTTGGCTCAGTGGATAGAACGTCAGCCTGATGACTGAAGGGTCATGGGTTCGATTCCAGTCAAGGGCACATGCCCCATGTAGGAGGAAGCCAATCAATGATTCCCTCTCACCATTGATGTTTTTATCACTCTTCCTCTCCCTTCCTCTCTGAAGTCAATAAAAATATTTTTAAAAATAAAATAAAATGGCAGCATGAGAGACTTAATGTAGACATTGTCCGATAACTGAAATGATATAATGTTGTATATTAACTGTACTAGTAATTGAAAAATAAAAATTTTTAAAAAGAGTAATTGTCCTAATGTACATGTCACCTCTTTAAAGCCTTCTGAACCGCCGAGACCGGTTTGGCTCAGCGGATAGAGCGTCGGACTGCGGACTGAAGGGTCCCGGATTCGATCCCGGTCAAGGGCATGTACCTTGGCTGTGGGCACATCCCCAGTAGGGGGCGTGCAAGAGGCAGCTGATCGATGTTTCTGACTTTCTATTCCTCTCCCTTCCGCTCTATAAAAAATCAATAAAATATATTTAAAAAAATAAAGCCTTCTGAACCAGCAATTCGGCATCACCTTTATATTCTCTACAACACTCATACACCATCTAAGTGAGCTAGTTTACTGAACATTTCTTTCCACTGCTTCCATTTTCACTTATGTAAATATATTTTCAAAGAAAATTTTATGCCAACATCATGTCTCTAAGAAGTTATGGATTTGATACTTTCACATAATGTTTGAGCCTGATATGTGTTAAAATAATTGAATAATTGTAACAGATAGGCCCTGTGTTCCCCTACAAGATATGTTTACTAGTAAGTCCTCACTTCAGGAATCTGGGAATAGGACCTTATTTGGAAACCAGAGGCCCGGTGCATGAATTCATGCATGGGGGGTGGGAGTGTCCCTCAGCCTGGCCTGTACCCTCTCTAATCTGGGACCCCTTAAGGGATATCAGTCTGCCGATTTAGGCAGTTGGACATCCCTCTCACAATCCAGGACTGCTGGTTCCTACACTTACCTGCCTGCCAGCCTGCTTGCCCCTTAATCGCCCCCTTGCTGGCTTGATAGCCCCCAACTGCCCTCCCCTGCCAGGCCAATCACCCCCAACTGTCCTCCCCTGCCAGCCTGATCGCCCCCAACTGCCCTCCCCTGCTGACCCAATCACCCCCAAACTACTTTCTCCTGCCGGCCTGATCACCACCAACTGCCCTCCCCTGCTGGCCCCCAACTTCCCTCCCCTACAGGCCTGGTCACCCCAACTGCCCTCCCCTGCAGGCCTGGTTTCCCCTAACTGAACCTCCCCTGCCAACCATCTTGTGGCAGCCATCTTGTGATGATGTTGTGCAAGGGCATCGCACCACCTAGGCTTTTATTATATGGGATATGTTCTTTGTAGATGTGACTAAGTTAAATGAGGTCATGCTAGATAACAGTGGGTCCAATGACTGGTATCCTTTGAAAGAAATATTTGGAGACAAAAGAGAGAATACCATGTGATAACAGACATAGAGATTGGAATGATGCATCTATAAGCCAAGAGGCACAAAGAACTGAAGGCCATCATCAGAAACCAGGAGAGAGGCATGGGACAGATTCTCCCTCTGGGCCCCCAAGGAGGAGCCAACCCCACCAACACCTTGATTTCAGACTTCTGGCCTACGGAGCTATTGTTCTTGGTAAAGAATAAATCCTGGTGGTTCTCAGCCACCAGGTTTGCAGTAATTGGTTACAGTAACCTATGAAGCTAAAACAGTAGCTGCTAAAATGCTGACGTGTTGGTCTCTGTATCACTGAAAATCACCAGGCTTGCATGCTTTGGGGAAGGTTGCTATGGACACTTTGGGGCTCCAGGGCTTCCCCACTGAGCTATTTGTTAAGGGGAGCTCCAGGGACTCTCAGTTGGGTCCTGTTCCTGCTTGAAGATGAACCTCACCAGCAGAAATCTGTAAGAATGAGGTCTGCCATGCTCTGCCTCAAGGGACAGGGCAGATCTCATGACTCCTGAGCTGGTCCCTCAGAGTCCCCTCCACCTGCACTCTGACTACCAGATCACTGGAGCAGCCTGTAGCTCCCTTTCTGAGGCCATCACCCAGCGGGCAGGGACAGACAAAGGAACCCTCTGTGATCTCACAGAGTCTGTGGAGACAGATGTGGAGGTTTGGGTCACACTTGTTCACATCTGTGGGATGATGGGAGAGGAAGCAGGTGAGCACGGAGGGGTTGCATCAGCACTGCTGAATGCCCTGCCACACAGAGATACCCTTTGTTCATCTCCAGGGATGGGGAGCTCCCAATGGTTCAACCATCAGGCAGTTGTGAGTGTTACCTCAATGGTTTATAGTTTATAGCACACAGCGGACATGCATTTCCAAAAGGATTTTATGGCTAAACACATTGAAAGAATACGGAATTAAACGAAGCTAACCAGATTTGCTACTGCAGACCTTTTCAGAGCCTTTGTGCCAATGTGGATCTGCAATATAGGTATGAAGTAGGCAGCATTCCCTGAATATCTTTGGTTCCAAGGCCTTTTTCTTTTTCTTTTTTTAAAAAAAATATTTTATTGATTTTTCACAGATAGGAAGGGAGAGGGATAGAAAGTCAGAAACATATGAGAGAGAAACCTCGATCAGCTGCCTCCTGCACACCCCCTGCTGGGGATGTGCCCGCAGCCACAGTACATGCCCTTGACCGGGATCGAACCTGGGACCTTTCAGTCCGCAGGCTGACGCTCTATCCGCTGAGCCAAACTGGTTTTGGCTCAAGGCCTTTTTCTTAAGTGCTTCCTAAAGAATCCTGTGATCTGGAATTCTTTAAGCTGCACTGGGCTGGGCATGTCTTCTTGGAAGGCAATTACTATATACTCTGAGTAGCCAGATTATTATGATCTCTGAATGCATAATAATCTGGCCACTTAGTGTATATCCTATATAATAAAAGTCTAATATGCAAATTGTCCCCTCGACCAGGAGTTCAACCAGCAGGCAGGTGTCTAACCACCCACCCTTGTTCCCTTCCCCTGGCCAGGCTGGCCGGTTCCCCACCCATATACAAATTCATGAACCAGGCCTCTAATACACACACACACACACACACACACACACACACACTGAGTGGCCAGATTATTATGCATTCAGAGATCATAATAATCTGGCTACTCAGTGTATTTTCTTCCTGGAAATTCCCCCATATGGCCCTCAGCTCTGTCCTGGTAGGGTATTCAGTACACATCACTCCCTAGCCTAGTGGCCTCCAACCAGGAGAAAACAGTCATCGCAGCCCAAATAGCCCAGAGTCTCCATACAGGGATCAGAGAACATAATTCTGAGCGTCTTTCTATCTTGCTCACCATACTCTGCATAAACCCCTCAGTCACGCCTGGGTTGAATGTCATCCTGTGCACCAAGAGGTCTCTGGTTGATTCCCAGTCAGGACACATGCTTGGGTTGCAGGCTCGATCCCCAGTAGGAGGCTTGCAGAAGACAGCTGATCAGTGTTTCTCTTTCATCAATGTTGCCATCTTTCTCTCCTTTCTTTTCTTTCTAACATCAATAAAAACATATTTAAGCAAACAAACAAACAAAAAACCTCATTTGTAATACTTTAAAGAATTAAAAAAAAACAAATCTTAGTCAGTGGCAATTGTAAATACGGCTCTTGGCTGTGGTTCAGTGGCGCAGTTGGTTAGAGCATTGTCCTGACACACCAAGGTTGCAGGTTCAATCCCCAGTCAAGGCACGTACAAGAATCAACCAATGAATGCATAACTAAGTGGAACAACAAATCAGTGCCCTCTGCCAGTCTAAAAAATCAATAAATAAAAACTTAAAGAAATATTTCTCAAATAAATAAATAAAATACAGCCATTGGAACAAGGTGTGAGCCTCTGATATGAGTTCTCTATACAGTGAGTGTTCAACAAATGTACTTCCAAGGAACAAGGTTTGGGGGGGGGGGCCTGCTGCTATGAAAGACATCCCACGAGCTTTGGTGCAGGCTTAGGGCCCTGGAGCCATTAGTAGTCCACCAAGCGCTGCTGAAAAGCCTGCTCTCTATGTGTGACAGGAATGGGACCTGCTCTCTGTCTCACCCACTTTGAGGAAGGCCTGTTGTGTGAGTTTTGACACTGCCTCTTCCACCTGGCAGTCCCAGCTCCTCACCAACACATGTCCTCACATCCAGTGTGACCATGAAGCCACTATAGCACAAACAATGCTGACCCCCTGGGAGGTTGGTGCACTATCCGCCATCACAGATGTCCAGGTTCTCTTCATACTCATTCATTCTGGGGCAGCAGGATAGGGGCGGGGCTACAGGTGAGCAGTGATGAAGGGGAGCCCCAGAAACCCTCCCACAGGGTCAGTGGCCTGTCCCTTGTCTAGCTAATTTTGCTCTGGCTCTCCCGTCCCAGACAGTAGGAGGGAACTGCACCCTTCCCTATCCCCTGCCCCGCACACACCTGCCCATTGGGCATCAGCGAGAAGCCTTGTCCACAGCCATATCGGTAGCTGCCCTCAGTGTTAACGAAGTATACCGCACACCCACCAGCTCACCCACCGTTCCCAGTGAGGCATCCATTGATGTCTGCAGGGGTCAAGGTCAAAGTGGAGAGGCAGGGCTTGGAGAAGGTCAAGCATAGGACTGATCTGGGAGCTGGAGGAGCTCGGGAGGTTGAGGTTGGGACCAGGGCCTGGGAGGGTGATATTCATGTGTGACAGGTGGATACAGTCTCAGGCCTGCAGCCTGGTGGTCAAATGTGCTCCGGAAGCCAGCATGGCAGGAGCACTGCAAGGTGCCAATGACATTGATGCACTCACTGGCCATGGGGACACAGCCCATCACTCAGGGAGCACTCATCAACATCCAGGTAGCACATGGCTGACTAGGACTCAGTGTGCACAACCCTGAGACACTCAGACACACATGTATGCTGATGAGCTCATGATACAGGCATCCACACACCCAGGGATGCAAGTCCACACACAGACACCCGCTCACACACAAACACACCCACCCTTGTACAAGTACACCGACACCCAGATACACATGCACATCCTCTTGTATACTCACAAGACACAAACACCCTCACATATTCATACACTCATCCTCAGCAGCCACACATCCACACCTAGATGTACCCACATGCATTCACACAGGCTCACACACAAACACACCTCACACCTACTCGTATACAAACATATTTGCCCTTGTGTAAATACACTGAGATACACACTTACCTAGACACACATACACACATTGACCTATACTTGCATACTTGGTTTTCCACTTTCTCTTTCACAGATGTATACACGAATATATACTCCCACTATCTTATGCACACAACACTCAGATGCACTCACATACGCGTGCACACTGACAATAAGTACATACACACTCCCAATATCTCAGTCAAACCACTCATACTCACTCCCCAACTCACACACCTGGTTGCACACCCACCCTCACAGGAAATACCCTTGGCTGTTAACACGTGTCCAAGGAGGCAATGACAGGTGTAGTTTCTGTCTGTGTTGGTGCAGGTACCTTCCCAACACAGCAGTGGATCCCACACACACTCATCAACATCTGGATACATGGAAGGAGACAGAAAGTGTGACAATGCAGGCATGGGAGCATGTAATATGGCTCTTGAAGCTTCTCCCTACAGCCATACAGCCCCATTACCCAAGCTGGAGCAAGGAGGTTTGGGGTTTCAATGATCCAGGGAATGGAGTTTGAACTGGGAGGAGCAGTGACAAGTCAGATGGTGAGGGAAATGAAATTCTTAGGAGAATCAGGGCCTTGAGGCTGACACTCCAACAGTGAAAAACACCCTCTGACTGAGAATAACAATTAGCCTTCAGGCAGAAGCAACTTCCCCACTCTGTTAAAAAAATACTCTTGCCATACCTGTGGACGATTGCCTGAGGGTAAGATAAGGCAAAATCCTATCAGTCTGTAGACAGAGACAGTCTCTGGAGGCTTTGAATCTTTGCCTGATCTAATTAGTCAGAAACAGTGATTGACATTGTCCTGCGCTAGAGATTGAAATGTGTAGCAAATCTACCTAATACATAGTCACATATTCAAACAGGTAGCCAAAATGAGGAGACAAAGAAACAACCTCCAAATAAAAAAATAAGATAATTTTCCAGAAGAAGAGCTAAATGAAATGGAGATAAGAAATATATCTGATACAGAGTTCTGAATAGTGATGGTAAAGATGCTCAACAGCAAATATAGTAACTATAAAAACAGAAATAAAGAATGACATAGCACAAATAAAGAACACATTGGAAGAAATACATAGCAAATTAGGGGAAGCTGAAAGATTGAATCAGTGAATTAGAAAACAGGGTTGAAAAAAGCAACAATATTCACATAGCAGGTGAAAGGGAGGAAGAAATAGAGAACATTTTTGAAGAAATAATGGCAGAACACTTCCCTAACCTGGCAAAGGAAAAAGTTACACAAGTCCAGGAGGCACAGAGAACCACAAGGAAGAAGAACCCAAACAGGCCCATGCCCAGATTTACAATGCCAAAAATTAAAGACAAAGAGAGAATGTTAAAGGCAGTAAGAGAAAAGAAAACTGTTACCTACAAAGGAATTCCAATAAGGCTGACAACTGATTTCCCATCAGACACTCTACAGGCCAGGAGGGAATGCCATGAAGTACTCAAGGTAATGGAAAGCAAGGATCTGAAATCAAGATTACTGTATCCAGCAAGGCTACATCAAAATAAATAAATAGGAAAAATCAAAATAAAAAGCTTCTGCACAGCAAAATAAACTATCAACAAAACGAAAAGGGAGCCCACTGTATGGGAGAACATGTTTGGCAACGATACATTTAATAAAAGGTTAATATCCAAAATATATAAGGAACTCATACAACTTAATAAAAAGAAGACAAACAATCCAATTAAAAATGAGCACTGACCGGTTTGGCTCAGTGGATGGAGCATCAGCCTGCAGACTGGAGGGTCCCAGGTTCGATTCCAGTCAAAGGCATGTGCCTTGGTTGTGGACACATCCCCAGTGGGAGGTGTGCAGGAGGCAGCTGATGAATGTTTCTCTCTCATCTGATGTTTCTGGCTCTCTGTCCCTCTCCTTTCCTCTCTGTAAAAAAATCAATAAAATATCGTTTTTTTTTTAAAAAATGAGCAAAGGACCTAAATAGACACGTCTTCAAAGAGGACATACTGATGGACAAGAGACATATGGAAAAATGCTCAAAGTCACTGATCATCAGAGAGATGCAAATAGAATGACTCCCGCCGAGACCGATTTGGCTCAGTGGATAGAGCGTTGGACTGCGGACTGAAGGGTCCCGGGTTCGATTCCGGCAAGGGCATGTACCTTGGCTGCGGGCACATCCCCAGTAGGGGGTGTGCAAGAGGCAGCTGATCGATGTCTCTCTCTCATCGATGTTTCTGACTTTCTATCCCTCTCCCTTCCTCTCTGTGAAAAATCAATAAAATATCTTAAAAAAAAATAGAATGACTCCCATCATCAACAAATCAACAAATGACAAGTGCTGGCGAGGATGTGGGGGAAAGGGAACCCTAGTACACTGCTGGTGGGAATGCAAACTGCTGCAGCCATTATGGAAAACAGTATGGATTTTCCTCAAAAAATGAAATATAGAACTGCCATTTGACCCAGTGATCCCACTTCTAGGAATATATCCCAAGAAACCCTACACATCAGTCAGAAAGAGTATGTGCACCCCTATGTTCATAGCAGCACAATGTAAACAACCCAAGTGCCCATCAGTAGATGAGTGGATAAAAAAGCTGTGGGACATTTTGTACCACGGAATACTATGCAACAGTAAAAAAGAAGAATCTCTTACACTTTGAGACAACGTCAAAGGACTTGGAGAGTATCATGCTAAGAGAAGTAGTCAATCAGAGAAAAACAAGTATCACATGATCTCACTCATATGCGGAATCTATGTAACAAAATAAACTGCCGATCAGAGTGGATCCAGAGACTTGGAAGCATGGAACAGAGTGCAGAATCTTGGAGGGAAGGCAGGGGAAGGGTGGGTGGGTGGGTAGGAAGCAATCAAACAAGGACCTTGTATCATATATGCATGGCCTGTGGACACAGACAATGCTGCTGTGAGGGCCCGGGGCTGGTTGGAGGGGGTTAATGGAAGGAAAAAGGGGATATATATACTTTCAACAGTAAAGAATTATTTAAACAACAACAACACCCTCTGGAGGACACAGAGGAAAGGGTTGGGCCCTGCCCGGCCAAGTGTCAGTGCAGGGAACAGGCACCAGCCACCCACCTCCCCACCTTCCCCAAACTCCAGTCTCACATGCCATGTTCTCTTTCTCGGGCCCACACAGAGCTTTGGCATGTGCTGCTCTTTCTCCAGGCCTCTCTCAGCCCCTCTTCACTTCATTTACATCTACTCTCTCAGCCATAATCTCAGGCCCTGCAGAATGGACATTTCAGCTCCATGCCCCCACTGTACCACGCGGCCGTTTCCAGCGCTTTCTACAGTGGCCATTTTGCATTTCTCTGGGGATTTATGTTATTAATGCCTATCTCTCCATTAGGCCATGGGACAAAGAATATGACTTTCTGCTGCCGAATTTTGTGCAGTCCCTAAATAGAAACACATGCGGAAGTGCGGGACGGAGGCAAACAGCTCTTCCTTTCTGGGCCCTCTCACGCTGCACCCACTCTGGGGAAACTGTGGGAAGGTTGGTCCCCAGGCCTCAATTCTGCACACCAGGCCTGATGCAACACTGCCTGTGTCCCAGCTGGATCACAGCTATCCCCACACCTGACCCTCTACCATGTCCCTCACAGCGGTGTCCCCACCATCCTTCTGTTTGGCCCCAAACCCCACAGGCATTGTCCTGCCTTGGGGCTGCCACCTACCCACGCATCGCTTCATCGACAGGAAGCCACTCTCCTGGCCATGGAAACACTCGCACCGGAAGCTGCCCAGGAAGGGGACGGAGGGTTCGGGCTGGGCCTCCGCACCTATAGACACACAGGGCTACCCAGCAGTCCCAGCTGCCAAACCAAACTGTGTGGGAGACTGGGAATGCTGTGACTGCACACCAAACAGGGCAAGAATTTCCACCTAGCCAGGAGGCCCCTGGAGGTCACCTTTACCAGCCTCTTGTTTTATAGTCAAGGTCTCTGAGGCCCAGAGAGGGTGGTGGTCTGCCCTGAGTCACACAGCCGGCAGGCAGGCATGACAAGAGGTGCCTAAACACAGATGCCTTGATTCCACCTCTGATTCATGGCCCCATCCCTGCAGGTGCCTTCCCCCCAGAGGCAGAGGGGGGCATGTGCCTGTGCAGGTCCTCTCCTGGGCATGTAGGGTGAAGCCCCCCCCAACCTCCCAGCGCAGGAGCAGAGGAAGCTGCCCACTGTGTTATACCAAGTGCCTTGACCCAGGGCTCAAGTCCTGAGCTTTTCCACCTCCAGGCTTTGCCTGTGTTGTGGCCTCTCCCAATCCTCCAGGCCCCACACATCTTTATAGAAGGGCTGGCCTGACAGGCAGTCCCTGCTGGCAAAGCCCAGCCCCTGGGGTCACAGGCCAGTGAATGCCAGGGACTCAGGCTCAGGGCATGCCTCACACATGGTCCCCATGCAGTCCCCAAAGGGGAGCAGCAGACGTCTATCTGGTACTTGCCAGGCAGGGCGGCCCCACAGTCATCCTTGTCCCAGCACAGGAAGCACAGCTCCAGGCATGAGAGACAGTCACCAATCCAGGCCCTGCCACACTGTGCCTGCCACCAGAAAGGAGGTACAGCCTCACTCAGCAGCACCCCATCTGAAACCTCTCAACAGTGAAAGTGAAAGGGGTAATGGGCTCACACTGCAATTCAATGTCATTTCAACAGTTTCATTTTAATAACAATAACTCCCACCACTAGGGTGCTTGCTATGTGGACAGTGTTTTAAACTCATCTATCCATTGAATCTTCAAATAACACCAAGATGAAATATTATCATGCCCATTTTACAGGCAAGAACACGGAGGCACAAAGGGTAAATAGCTTGTCCGAGGCCAGGTAGTTAGTAAAAGGTAAAGCCAAATTCAAATTAGGCCACCTGGACCCAGAGGCTGCGTGCTTAATCTGTAAAACTCCAAGAACAATCTGACAGCAGATGCCTTCCTCAACCCCAGATTCAACACGAGTGTCTAAGATAGGGGCCAGCTATCTATGGCCCTGGGGTAGCCAGCCACCTATTTTTGTAAATAAAGTTTTTAAAAAATATATTTTATTGACTTTTTCACAGAGAGGAAGGGAGAGGGACAGAAAGTCAGAAACATTGATGAGAGAGAAGCATCGATCAGCTGCCTCCTGCACACCCCAACTGGGGATGTGCCCACAACCAAGGTACATGCCCTTGACCGGAACCAAACCTGGGACCCTTCAGTCCGCAAGCCGACACTCTATCCACTGAGTCAAACCTGTTTCGGCCAGAGACATATTTTATTTTTTTTTATTTTTTTGAAGGGGGGATAATTTATTTTATTTTTTTCATCTTTATTGTTCAGTTTATTAATTACATGGTTCCCTTTTTTTTCCCCACTATAGTTCCCCTCCACCTGGTACCCATCCCACCCTCCGCCCTCACCCCCCTCCACTGTCCTCTCCCATAGTTGCAGATTTTTGTCCAGTCTCTTGCTGCACTTCCCACACCCCCTTTCTCCCCAAGAGTTGTCAGTCCATTCCCTCTTTATGTCCGTGATTCTGTTACATTCACCGGTTTATCTTGTTCATCAGCTTATTAATTCACTTGATTTTTAGATTCATTTGTTGATAGATGTGTATTTTTTCTTCATAATTTACACTTTTATTTTTTTCTTCTTCCTCTTCTTAGAATATCTTTCAGCATTTCATATAATATTGGTTTGGTGGTGATGAACTCCTTTAGCTTTTTCTTACCTGCGAAGCACTTTATCTGACCCTCAATTCTGCATGATAGCTTTGCTGGATAGAGTAATCTTGGTTGTAGATTCTTGCTATTCATCACTTTGAATATTTCTTGCCACTCCCGTCTGGCCTGCATCATTTCTGTTGAGAAATTCGCTGACAATCCTATGGGTGCTCCCTTATAGGTAACTAACTGTTTTTCTCTTGCGGCTTTTAATATTCTTTCCTTGTCTTTTGCTCTTGGAATTTTAATTATGATGTGCCTTGGTGTGGTCCTCTTACGGTTCCTATATATTGGGGTTCTGTGTACTTCTTGGGTTTTTAAGTGATTTTCTTTCACCAGGTGTGGGAAGTTTTCGGTCACTATTTCTTCAAATAGGTTTCCATTGTCTTGGTCTCTCTCTTTTTCTGGCACCCCTATAATTCGGATGTTGGTATGCTTGAGGTTGTCCCAGAGGCCCCTTACACTCTCTTCAATTTTTTGGATTCTTTTGGTTTCTTGCTTTTTCAGCTGAGTGGATTTTACCTCTTTGTATTTCAAATCTTTAACTTGGTTCTTGGGGTGCTCCAGAGCACTTTTAGGTCTTTGTATAATATTTTTTATTTCAGTCAGTGTATGCTTAATTTCTGGTTGGTCCTTTTTCATATCATTGAGAGTCTCCTTCATATCCTTGAGGGTCTCCTTCATTTACTTGTAGGACTCATTCATTTCCATGTTGGTCTTGATCATTTCCACATTGGTCTTGATCATTTCCTTGCAGGTCTCGTTCATATCCTTGAGGGTCTCGTTAATTTCCTTGTAGGACTCATTTATTTCCTTTGCAGTCTTGCTTAATTCCTTATAGGCCTCAACCTTTTGTTGGAGCCTCTTGAAAAACCCTATAACTGTGGTTTTGAATTCCATGTCCAGTCGTTTTTTTTCCCTCCATTTCTTTCACATCTGATTTCTTTCCATGTCTCTGCATGGTGGCTGCTTCCCTGAGTTGGTCAATTAGCTTTGTGTGGTAGACTTCCTACAAGGGACAGTGGCTCAGCCTCCCCAGTTATCTGAGGTGGATATGGGTTGCACAGTCTTGCTGAAGTTAAGCTCAGGTTAATCGTTGTTAGTACTTGGAGGGGTTGACCTCCAGGCCAATTGTCTGTGAAGCTCAGCTGTGCTCAGTTTGGATGGGCGGAGTCTCTGGGCCAAGCAGACAGCGTTAGCTCCGCCCTATGCAGCCCCAGGGACTCTGTGCTGGGGGCAATGGCTGCCAGCACCTCTGAGAGAGAGCCGCTGCCAAGCTGCACCGGCTGCCAGGGAATTCAGACTCTCCCCAAATGCGTCTGCACACCCAACGTCTCACCCAGGGTCGTAAAACAAAGCAGTCTGACGGTTTCCCGAATGAGATAGCAAGTCGCGAGCGCTCTCTACGTGGTCACGCAGCTGCGCTGTTCCCAAGGTCACACGCAGGCTTGCCTTCTCCACAAGCCAGCAGATCCTTGCAGCGCCCGAGCTTCGGCGTGCCCTCCCACTGTCCAGTTTTCACCCCGTATGATAGTGGGTTCCCTGGACTTTGCCTAGAGCTGGAGAATCAGTCCAGTGGGATGTCTTTGTCTCCCCGTTCGAGAAAACTGGCCGGTTTTCAGACACCCGCCCTCTCCGCTGGCGCGTGCTCCAAACCTCTCTCAGCGCGAATCTTTAATGCCGTTCTCAGTTGCTCCTCTGAGTCACTGTGTCTTATCTTCACTTTTATTTGTGGAATTTTCACTCGGCCAGCTTTCTGGTGATTCTGGAAGGTGTTTGTTCTTTCACTAAGTTGTAGTTTTAAAATTTCTGTGTATGACGGTAAGATAGGTGTTTTGCCTATGCCGCCATCTTGGTTCCTCCCATACAAACTCTCCAGAGACATATGTTTAAATGGGACAATTTGAGGATGAGCCCTATAGAATTTCTAAAACAAAACAAAACAAAACAAAACAAAACAAAACAAAAAACGAAACCAGTTTGGCTCAGTGGATAGAGCGTCGGCCTGCAGACTGAAAGGGTCAGAAGGCAAAGTCCCTGGGAACATGCCCTGTGCTGAATTCAGGTCCCAGGTTTGATTCTCGGTCAAGGGCATGTACAGTGGCTGTGGGCACATCTCCAGCAGTGTGCAGGAGGCAGCTGATCGATGTTTCTCTCTCATCGATGTTTCTGACTTTCTATCCCTCTCCCTTCCTCTCTGTGAAAAATCAAAAAAAATATATATATATATATGTAAAAAATCTTAAAGTGCTGCAACTTATACAGAGCCCCTTAAGTTCTTCTGCACCCAGTGCCTTGGTCCAAGGCTACTGGTTACGCCTGACCAGACGTCCCCATTTTACCTGGCCCTGAATTCAGCACAGGGCACCCCTGTTTCCCTTTACCCAGTTACTTTCTTTCTTTGCAAATTTCGGGTGTCGATGAAAAGACCTGCTGCCACCTGAAACTCAGGTTAGAAGGAAATTACAATTGAGAAGGGCAACCAGGGCCATCTGCATTACAGCTGACTGGGCCCAAGGTGCCAACTAGAAGGCTACTAATGGCCTGATGGGACCACAGAAGAAAAAAACTATAGAATGCAGAACCCTATCTGCTGGCTAACAGATGTCTGTGGCCAAGAAATGCCTGGCTCAAGGTGTTGATAGGGGCAAAGTTAAGAAATCCTCATTCAGGGGGAAAGTATCTCAGAGCCTTTGATCCTGATGGGGAGCCATGTTAGGGGGTGTGTGTGAACCCTGGATGCTTCATGCTCAATTCTCCAAGTCAGTCTTCTCTGGTCAAGAAAAACAATAAAGAAACTTGCAGATGTCATTTCACAAGGTTTTACTATTTGCAATGAGCTCCATTTAAGGGACATCTCAAGGAAGATCTGGGTGCTAAGGAGCAGGTGTCTGTCTTGATCTCAAACACTTCACCCTTTGGTCCTTAGAACATGCAGCTGCCTGCATGCAGCTGGGGTGGGAGTGACCCCAGAGGGGCAGGAAGTTAGTTAGTTACCTTCCCCCCTTCATGCAGGCAAAGCCATGGGCACAGGCAGGGTCTGTGGATGGGAGAACCAGAGTGCGGACAGGGTTACTCTCTCCACCCAGACTGGAGTCACCTGTTCTACCTCAGTTTTCTCAATGGACACCAAGCATGCCCAGTGGCCACCCCTGGGAGGCTGCAGAATCCCACCCTAGGCGTGTTCCCGGGGCGTTACCCATCTTGCAGCGCTTGCAGAAGCTCCCCCAGGCATTCCCCAGAGTGGCACAGCACTCGACCACAGAGTGCCTCCATGAAGGTTCACCTTGCAGCAGCTATCCTGGACTTCCAGCCAGAAGGGTCATTTATTTGACCTGTCAGGCCCACACCTGCATACTGACCACAGAGGCCCAAACTCCCCCCAGCCCTGATAGGATACAGGGTCAGAAGGCAAAGTCCCTGGAACTCGTGGGTCTGGGGCCTCTCACCTAGGCACACATGCCCAAGAGCCCTTGCAGGGTGCCAGGGGCACATGCGCAGGTATAGGAGCCGGCCAGGTTCCAGCATGCACTGTTCACACATGAGTTGGACAGGCACTCGTCAATGACTGTGAGGACAGCCTCCTGTCCGGTCCTAAGCTGTAGGAAGGAGAGCCCCGCCTGGCCAGAGCACCCTTCTCTCCCAGGGCTGCCAAAGCGCAGCAGCATGGGGCACACCCAAGTCCGTGCAGGTGGCTGAACAGACTAGGCGTATGCATGTGGGCAGAGTGCACTCATGTATTTGCACTGAATCTTGTGCACCCAGGCAAGCATGCTGACATGCAAGGTCCTGATTGTGTGCACGTGTGAAAAATACAGAGGCAGAGAGGGGGATGGTGACCCTCAAAGGGGGTCATGGCACAAGAGAAAACAAAAGTGAGGTGACATGGAAGTGAGATGGGCACTGTGGGAAGTTTTTTTGTAAGGGCAGGAGGCACAGAGCACGAGGATTTGTGGGGTCAGGTGGGAGGCACACGTCTGTGTGTGTTTGTCTGTGTGTGTGTGTGCATGTGTACACACACACATTTCTGTAAATATTGGGGGACCTGTGGGACAGGCAAGCAAGGTTATCACCACAAAGTATGTGGGGGCAACAATGGGTATGCATGCTTAAATGTGTATGAGTGTGACTGTGACTGAGGGTGAGCATATATTCCTGGTGGGTGTGTAAGAGGGTTGTGTAAACACACGTGTGTTTCTATGAACCTAAATGTGTGAAAGTGTGAGCAAGTGTAGGTACACATCTGTCTTTGAGTATGTGCACATGAATGGGTGTAACTGGGGGTGTCTGTGTGCATATGGATATGTGCCTGTGTTTTGAGTGAGTTCTCATGTACATAAATGAGTCTCTAATTATATGCACATGTGTGTGAATATATGAGTGTCTGAATGCATACATAGTGCAGCCTTTGAAGGTGTAATTGTGTGTGGCAGTGAATACAGTGTGTAAAGTATGAGAATAAGTGAGTGTGTAAATGTGGGTATATGTGTGTTTGAGTGTGTATCCATGAGTGTGTATGAGACTGAGTTTAAATACATTTATATGTGTTTGAGTGTATATGAGGGTAAATGTGTGGGTGAATGTGGGTATACTTGTGCCTTTGAGCATGAGTGTGTGCACATGCAACATGCATGTGCATGTCTGTGCATGTGTGTGCCCTGTGCAGCATGCCTGGGATCCTAGGCGCTTGCAAGTCTCTGTGCCCAGCCAGAAGCTGAAACCTTGGGGCAGGAGCAGTGTAGCCAGGGCTGTTCTGGCACCAACTGTTGTCATACAGAAGGCTGTGGAGGTCACACTCATCCACATCTGCAGGGTGGGATGAGAGAGCTTGGTGAGGGCTGTGCAGTGGGGAAGCCCACCCATCACCTGCCCAGCATCTATGGGCACACACACTGCAGATGTGTGTGGGTGCACTCCCACTGGCAGTGCCTGCTTCATAGCTCAAGTACCAGTAGCTGCCTGGCAGGTTCTTACACACACCATTGGCACAGAGGTCAGGGTCAAGGGTACATTTGTTGATGTCCGCAGCAAGAGGAGCCTGTCACCAGGATATCCAAAAGCTAGGGCCAGAGCTCCAGCCCACACCCTGCCTCACTGTCCTCAAAACCAGGGTTTCTCAGCACCGTAGACACTGGATGGTGGATCGTTTGCTGTGCAGGCTGTCCTATGCATTATTTTAGGATGCTGAGCAGCAGCCATGGCCTCCATCGATGAGATGCCAGTAGCTCCCTCCCCAGTATTTCTCTAGACTTTGCCAAATATCCCCTGGGGGGCATAAATTGTCCCCAGTTTGGAATCTATGGAATATTTTATATAGCTACAACACAATGGGGGAAAAAAGGATCATAAACATAACATTATAGGGTGTTTACTAGTTTGTGTCAAGCATATTAACCCGTTTGATCCTTGCAACAGCCCTAACAGGTCCTATTATTAACCCCACTTAATAGAAAAGGAAACTGAGGTACTGAGAAGGTAAATCATTTGCCCAAGGTTATTCCATCAGTAAATAGTACTGCTGGGATTTGTACCCAGGTGTCTGGCGCCATAATCTGTGCCTTTCACTGGAGTGAGGGGTGGGAGGGGTGAGTAGGGTGGGACATCTGCTCAGCCCCAATAGTCAGCAGTGGACGGAAAGCTCAGTCTCCTGCGCCCAGCTGGTGGCTCAGGGGCTGAGCACTGACTCGTGAACCAGGAGGTCACAGTTCAGTTCCTGGTCAGGACACTTGTTGACTGATGATTCTGTCATCACTGATGTCTCTAGCTCCCTTTCCCTCTCCCTTCCTCTCTCTCTCTAAAAAAATCAATAAAAACATATTTGCAAAAAAGGAAGGAAGGAAGCTTGGCCATCTCCTAAGTCTTTTTCTTTTCTTTCTTTCTTTCTTCTTTCTTTCTTTCTTTTTCTTTCTTTCTTTCTTTCTTTCTTTCTCTCTCTCTCTCTCTCTCTCTCTCTCTCTCTCTCTCTCTCTTTTTCTCTCCTCCTCCTCCTCCTCCTCCTCCTCCTCCTCCTCCTCCTCCTCCTCCTCCTCCTCCTCCTCCTCCTTCTTCTTCTTCTTCTTCTTCTTCTTCTTCTTCTTCTTCTTCTTCTTTTTCATTGTTGGTGTTGATTTTGTGGGGGAGGTTCATGGACCAGGTTACATTTCTGCCCAGGTCCCTTCCTTCTAACACTAATCATAATCTTTCCGGTGCTCAGGTGAGTTGTAAATTTTTCTTCTAGCCTTATGAGGATCTTAAAGGGAAAACCATACTTTGCTTATCCCCCATGGCACCTATAGCATGATGTTGTATGCTAGCACTCTGTAGGTTCTTTTTGTTGTTGTTGCATACTGTACACTGTAGCTTCTTTTCGTTATTGTTGTTCACCCTCACTCGAGGATATTTTTCCTTTGATTTTTAGAGAAAATGGAAAGGAGGGGGAGAGACAGAGAGAAACATCAGTGTGAGAGACAACGATTGGTTGCATCCCTCAAGCTCCCTGGCAGGAGCAGGATGGAGCCTGCAACCAAAGTATGTGCCCTTAACTGTAACCGAATCTGGGATCCTTCAATTGGTGAACTAATGCTCTATCCACTGAGCCAAACCGGCTAGGGCCTCTGTAGATTCTTGAAAAACATTCAATGTACAAAGTTAAGTTGGACTGATTAGATGATGGTTATGGATTCCTGTCTAATCCATCTAATAAAAGAGTAACATGCTAATGTGACCTACCTTGGCTCCTGATTGGCTATGCTACCAGCCAATCAGGAGCAGGGGGTGGGGCTGAGGGGCAAAGTTGAGCGGTGGGAGGGCTGGGCCCTGGGGGTGGAGACAAAGCAGTAGGAGTGGTGGCTGCCCGAGCTTGGCTTGGGGGGGGGGGGGCAATGGCGAGTGCAGAAGGAGGCCAGGTGGGGGGTGGGGGCAACCAGCTGGGGAGCAGGAGTGAAGATGAGTATCCAGCCCCTGGGGCCAGGTGGTCCAGGGAGCTGAGCAGGGAGATGGCTGAGTGCCCAAGGCCTAAAGTCTCACCAGAGGCTTTAGGCCTTGGGCAGGCTGGGGGTGAGCCATCAGTTGGACATCCCTTAAGGGCTCCCAGTATGTGAAAGGGGGCAGGTTGAGCTGAAGGAGTCCCCCCCACCCCCTGGCACGAATTTCATCCACCAGGCCACTAGTCTATACTAATAAAAGGATAATATGCTAATTAGACCAGACATCTTCCAGGCACCCTTCTGGAAGTCCTTCTGGACAAAGCCATGGTGGTGGGGCTGAGGCAGAGGTGGTTAGTGGCAACCAGGCCATCAGGGAAGGCAGTTAGGAACAACCAGACTGGCAGGGGAGGGTGACCAAGCAGGCAGGCAGAGTGGTTAGGGGCAATCAGGCAGGCAGGCAGGTGAGCAGTTAGGAGCCAGGGGTTCCGGATTACAAGAGAGATATCCAACAGCCAGTTTAGGCCTGATCCTGCAGGAGTCCCGGCAGTAGCCCCCACACACTGGGGCCTCCCAGCATCCTGGGTACCATGCACCCCTGCAAGATACCTGGGCTGCCAGAACCTGCAGGAGCTATGGCCCATCCCAGTGGCCCTGGACACCCACCATGCATGATGGGGCCACACAGACCAGCAGGAGCAGAACCAGGGGCCTCCAGACCATGACGTGTCAGAGGCCACGGAGAGAACACAGAGTTAACCGAGGAGAAGTCCTTGGCCTGGGGCACCAGGAGAGCCAGGAGCAGTGGGGACAGCTCCCTGGGGCCTGCGGGAGCCCAGGTCAGGATCCAACCCTGTGCCTGGAGGAGAACAGTCGGAGGAGGCTTCGAGGAGGAGGTGTGATGGCTCAGAGATAGTTTGCCAAGAGGGCGTTCGCAGTGAGAACCAAGGCGAGGTGAGAGGGCAAGGAGCACCGAGTGCAGGAAAGAGAGGCACTAGCAGGCCGGTGTTACAAGCGTGCACAGCTATGGGAAGAGCACCCACGTGTAGGCTAAGGACAAGAGCCCTTGAAGGGCGTTAAGTGGGAGGAACAAGGGCAGGCATGGAGGTTGGATAAGAATTCTGGCTGGAATGGCGGCGCCCCGGTGCCGGGGGCAAGGCTTGTTAGCTGCGTTCCTGGCTCCACTGAGGACGAAGCCTATGTCTCCCACCCAGGCCCCTGGGACCCGCGGGGCAGGCCCGCGGCCGCGAGGAACGGGGGAAACAAGTCCTGAAGGACTTAGATGAGTATTATGAGAGGTTTAAACCGGAGACGGACAGCAACCAGAAGAGGAGAGCGCTGCACTGCATTCAGAGAGCCCTGATCCGGAGCCAGGAGCTGGGCGACGAGAAGATCCAAATTGTGTCAGATGGTGGAGCTGGTGGAGAACAGGACCAGGCAGGTGGACAGTCATGTGGAACTCTTTGAGGCGCACCAGGAGGTCAATGACACCACTGGCCACAGTGGCAAAGCTGGCCAGGATAAGTCCAAGAACGAGACAATCACACAGGCAGAAAAGCCCAATAACAAGAGATCTCGGAGACAGCGCAACAATGAAAACCGGGAGAATGCAGCCAATAGTCACGACCATGATGACATCACCGCAGGAACGCCTAAGGAGAAGAAAGCAAAGGCTCCAAGAAGAAATGCTCCAAGGCCAAAGCAGAGAGGGAAGCATCCCCTGCAGACCTTCCCATCGACCCAAATGAGCCCAAGTACTGTCTGTGCAATCAGGTCTCCTATGGAGAAATGATCGGTTGTGACAATGACGAGTGCCCCATCGAGTGGTTCCACTTCTCCTGTGTAGGACTGAATCATAAGCCAAAGGGCAAGGGGAGAACGAGAAAACAATGGACAAAGCCCTGGAGAAATCCAACAAGGAGAGGGCTTATAACAGGTAGTTGGTGGACCTTGCTGAACAGGGAGGAGAACTAAGCCAGTGTATTTATTACATTGCCACCTTTGGTGAGGCGCAAAGACTATACAATGTATATTTTTAAAGAATGTTAGAAAAGGAGCCATTCCTTTTGTAGGGATGGCAGTGATTCTCTGCCTTTTGTTTTCATTGGTACACATGTGTAACAAGAAAGTGGTCTGTGGATCAACATTTTAGAAACTACAAATACAGGTTTGAATTAAACACTCAAGTGAGTCTCAAAAAAAGAATTCTGGCTGGGATGGTCAAGGGGGTTGGGAAGGGCGGTGGTAAGTCTATGGGAGGGGCTGGACCTTCTAGGCAGGGACACTAGGCAGAGGTGGGAATCTCGCAGTGTAGAGCCCACCCCTCCACATAACAAGGCAGGGCCAACTTTTGTGCTCATTTCACAGATGAGCAAACTAAGGCCATTGTACCGTTGGTGAGGGGCTGAAACTCAGGCAGAAGGGAGGGAGGAGAAGCAGATCAGGGGCAAGCTCCCCCAGGAGATGGCTGGCTCTCTCCAGGTCCTGAAGGAAGGGCAAGGCCAGGAGGACAGGGCTACTCTGGTGAGGACATGAGTGGGCAAAGGCTGGAGGGTGGAGCCTGACACGGAGGGGAAAGAAGCCAGGGGCAGGAGGCTTTCAGGTCCCACTTTCAGCACCAGAAACAGAGGACTGGGACCTGGGTGGGGAGTGGGTGGGAGTGCGCTGTGTGCACTGCAGCTGTGGCTGCCCCTTTCTGGACCTGGGGATGACACAAGAGCCGACCAGGTGGTCCAAGGTTCTCAGAGGAGGGAGCGAGCCTTGTCAGCTTTTGGGGAAGGCGGGGGTGCTGGGCAGGGCACCCCCTCTTGCTTCCAAGGTGTCCAGGCCCATTTGCACCCCAGGATGCTTCTCCAGGGTGTTTCAGGCCTGGCCTGACGGGGGTCCCGCATCACATACTGGTAAATGAGCAGGGGTGGCGCAGGCAGTCAGGCAGGAAGCGTGGAGGGGTGCGAGCCACGGAGCTTGCGGGCCGCATTCTCCTGCAGGCAGGGCCGAGGACCAGGTCTGGACCGCCACCACACCGGGCTCCGCGCTCAACCGAGGGTGTGCGCCTGGCGTGCAGCCCGGGCGCGTGTCCCAAGACCTGTGCCCAACTCAGGGCAGGGGCTGGGCCCGGAGCGGCGGGCTGCAAACCAGGGAGTCAACCCCCTGTTCCTCCTCGCCCCGGGCCCCACAGTGGGCGCCAGGGACTGAAGCAGGATCGGAATCGGAAAGCCAAGGCCACGGCGTTCCCAGAGCTGCCACTCGGGGGGGCTCAAGCGGCAGAAGTTGGGGAGTTTCCCGGGGCCTGGGCTCTCATCGGGGCGGGGCTAGGGGAGGGCCTGGGGCTCAGCGGGACTGGGGGGGGGCGGGGCTGGAGGAATGGGAGGGAACACAAAGCCAGGGCAGGGGCTGAGACTTGGGGCGGGGAGCTCCGGACGCTCGGAGCGAGGCGCTGAGGGGACAGCATTTTCAGAGAGAAGCTGAGCTGGAAGTGGTCCTGAGTTTGGGTCGGTTTTGGGGTGGCCCGGAGGAGGCCAATATGAAGGCCTCAGCTCTCACCCAGGCGAGGCCCTCCTAGTCGCTCCCCCGCATCCTTCCAACCCTCCTCCCGCTCCCTCGGCCTGGAGTTCCAGGGCGATGTGGGAAACTCACCTGGGAAGCGGGGCTGTGCACCCCCTCCTTGCTGTGAGGGGCTGGGAAAACGGGGACCCTGTGTCTTGAGGTTCTGTAGTGGATCTGCCTCCTGAAGGGGGCATTTCCCAGACCCGGAGAAGGTCGCTCGAGTCAGCTGATGGCAAAGTACATGGCAAAGGTTCTGAGTGCTGTTTTCTTCCCACCTCGTGGTTTGCCCCTGCTCCATCACACTGTCGCCCATCACTGTCACAACTGCTTTCTGTGGGTGGTGTTGTTCCTCACCCAAGGACACTTTCTCCATTGATTTTTAGAGAGCGGAAGGGAGGGAGGGAAGGAGGGACGGGGGAGAGACAGAGAGAGAAACATTGAGGAGTGAGAGAGAAATTTGGCTTGGTTGCCTCCCCCCCCCCCCCCCCCAAGCGCGTGCGCGCGCACACGACTTGGTGCGAAGTCTAATGCTCTAACTGCTGGGCCACACCGGCCAGGGCTGTCATAGACTGTTTTATTGTCATCATTTCTCACTGCAACTGTCTCTACACAGTCACCTGTCATTTTCACACACTGTCCCCTTATTGTCCTTTGTCACCATATCACCACCTCCCTACCAACATCAACCCAATCAGTAGAATTATTTATTTGTTTATTATTATTTTTAATATATATATATATATATATTTTTTTTTTTTTTACAGAGAGGAGGGGTGAGGGATAGAAAGTCAGAAACATCGATGAGAGAGAAACATCGATCAGCTGCCTCCTGCACACCCTGTACTGGGGATGTGCCCACAACCAAGGTACATGCCATTGACCGGAATTGAACCTGAAACCCTTGAGTTCGCAGTCAGTAGAATTTTAAAAATTACAATATACCTGTTGTTGTCACACTGTCTCTCCATCACCCTCAATTCCTACTGATAGATACTCCTTCCTTCAACTGGCAGTTGGGGTTACGCTGGTTACCACCCACCAGTTGGGGGCAGGGGCTGACAGGTTTCTGCCCAGGCCAGGACCGGCCCTCCAGCTGGGAGGACTCCAGCCGGGAGGACTCTGTCCTCCTCAAGAACCTTACCCTCAAGTTGTATTTCAGCTCCAGGCCCAAAAAAGCAGCAAAACCAGACAAGTGATGCTGTGGCAGCCTCAGGACCAGCTTTTATCTCCCAAGTGACTCAACACGATCTCGCTCTCGAGGCTTCACCAACCAGTCCCTTGGGGAAACCATGCTGCTGCACCCTCGTTAAGCATGGAAAACACCCCTGTTTTTGGCTCACTTATTCCATGGCTCCTCCCACTATTAGGCCTACTTGTATCTATACTGTTAATTTTGCTCTCTGGCCCATGTCTCATGCGTTGTTTCACTAGTTTCTTGTAAACAGAATGCAGGCATTCGCCAACCAGAAAGTGGGAGAGATCTATTTGGCACTGAATTCAGAACCTAACACCAGACAGAATCCTTGGGACCCCGGTTATGTCATAACTCCGCCCACCAGTTGGGGGGAAGGAGTATCTATCACCTGTCCTGTCACATGGTCACGGCATTCATGTCACCTGAGCACACTCACACTTTATCACCCAGTAAGGTCATTGTGAATGAATGTCTGAGTCCTCCCAGCTTCAGCCTTTCTCCTACATGCACACTCCTGTGACCTTCTGTGCAGGTCTGGAGTGCCTCCCTGAGACAGGACTCAACAGTATGTGTCCTAAGCCAGGAGACTCTCCAGTGTCCATTAACACAGGCCTGAGGGTGGGATGGAGATGAGGGTAGGAGGAGGGGAGAGGGTGCCTAGGAGCACAGGGTCAGGGTGAGGACAAAGAGACATGGGAGGCTGCCTGCAGCCTGTGCTGTGTGAGGTGCTCTGGATCTGCCTAGGCTGGGTGGCTTAGGGACAGAACCCTCTTTGTTTGAGCACAAGAAGGAGCTGAGCTCTGAGAAGGGGAAGTATATGGGCAGGGAGTTTGGCCAAATGCCTATGACGGAAGCAGGTCCTGGAGGTCCCAGGAAGTCCCTAAGAAGGTCAGGCCTGGGCTGCGAAAGGCAAAGAGAGCAGCTGAGTCCTGGTCTCTGGGGATGACAACCCCTCCCCCTAGTTCACAGAGCGCTCACTGTATGCAGGTTGGACCTTCACAAGAGCCCCAGGCAGGCTGTGCTGCTATCTCCCCCATTATACACATGGGGAAACTGAGGCACAGAGCTCCCAAGTCACTTGTCCCGGCCCCACAGCCAGTAAAGAGCACAAGAAGATCTGAACCCAGATCACAAAGCCCAAACCCTCAGCCTCCTGGGCAGGGGCAGGAAGAGAAGCCTGTGTTTCTTTGATACATACACACATATTTAACAGTAACCACAGATGTCAGCACCTATGTACATTGTTTTGTCCTTGCTTTCTTTCCTCTTGGTTATAATCTCTTTTGCTTGGAAAGAACTTGTTCATCTTTCATTTTATGGAGGACTACATTGGTTAGCGGAACTATATTTACACAGTCAACTATGCATGTGATTTCAGAGGGTGCTGTAGGAAGTAGCTCTGTACAGATGTCATCTCATGCTAAATATCATGCAGAGTCTTTAGAAATACCTTTTAACATATATTTTTACTAGAGGCCCGGTGCATGAAATTCATGGAAGGGGAGGGGTTGTTCCCTCAGTCCTGCCTGAACCCTCTGCAATTCGGGACACCTACACCTTTTTTTTTTTTTTTTTAAATCTAGCTAACCTCTTCACATTTAAAATAAAAATTAACCAAAATATCACCTACTCTGGGAAATCCTCTTTGAACAAATGTCTTTACAATCTGTATTAAGTATTGTCATAGTATACCATTCTTTTTCTTTAACAGTTAGAGTGGATGCAATGTAGTTTTCATTCTTGCATTTGAATTTTTTCTTCTTGCTCTTGTAATAGCAAAGCTTATCCAATTTACATTTGCCCTTCAAGGGCTTATATTTGGTTCAGTTTCTAGTTGGCTCGCTGCTTTTTTTTAAGCAATAAATTTGGGTAGTGATAGTAAGCCTCCCTTGTAATCAAGCCTGTAGATCTCTCTATCTAAGTATTTCTATAATACCTATCACTTCAGCATATCAGAGATTGTGTTCATTTATAGAAAATAACAATAAATATCACCTGATCATTTGATCTTCTAGTAATATTTTATAGCAAGATGTATTATTCTAGTAATTTAACTACTACAAAACTGAGGCATACAGAAATAAATCACATTGGACAATAAAGAATGTCTCAAATATCAAAGCATAGTACACTTAGGGCCTCCCTTGTCCTGTGCCTCAAATATCATAGCATAGTACACAGTTCACACGGAACTCAGCTTCCTTTAAAATGGGAAGGGATGCCATACTCATGAAGCAGCTGCTTCCACACTTTTTAAAATTTAATTCATAGCAAATACTCTTTGTACTGATTATTAGAAAATCATCCTAGCAATTGCCTCTGTTCCTCTCTGTATTGTTGCCTTACATTCTGATATTATTACTGAACTTTTATTATCCACTCTCTCTAATAAGATTTTAAGAGCAGAGATCATGACTTGAGCTGTTTAGTGCCTAGATAAATACTCAAAGGCCATCCAGTCCAAATGACTGTGATGAGAGAGGCCCACGTTGCTGGAGACCTCTGATTTCTATATAAGGGCCTCACTTGTTCTGTGCCTTTACAGAGGGGTGAGTATGGGTTGAGGGAATTTGAGGAAACCCAGACAGAATTCTCCTCCTAAAAGATTTTGCTAAGCTGACCACAGGGACCACAGGGCATTTGTCCAATTAAAATCCAGACACACAGGAATAACAAAGGTACTGGTCTCCTACTGCTAATGCATGGGAATCAAACCCGAGCCTGCAGGAACTCACTGTCTCCCCTCTCCTCCCCCCGCCCCCCCCCCCCCCCCCCCCCGCCCGCAGTCAGGACCAGGCTACTGGGTAGACCTGGGCTGGTGCTCCTAACTCTAGGGAGAGGACGACTTCCCATGGCTGCAAGCTAGAGGCCCTGGACTCAGAAAGGTCCCAGGAGCAGGTTGGTCAGCAAAGCGGCTTCTTTGTCTGGAATTGCGAGGCTGCCTCTCCTGTTCCCTGGTGATCACAAGTCTGGGCTCTGCCGATCCAGTTGGCTCGATGATGATGATGGCAGTCTCGGCTCTGCATGTCCAGTTTCCCCATGATCGCCATCATGATGGTGGGTCTGGGCTCTGCCTGTCCAGATCCCCTGTGATTGCCATCACTGGTCTCAGCTCTCTGCCTGTCCTGTTCGCCCAGCCCTATGTTCGCCATGGCGGGTCTCTGCTTGGCCTGGCCTCTTCCTGGGATGATGGGTAGTTTGGACGCTGCTGGAGGCTTAGGGAACTGCCAACCGCTACCAGCTCATGTCCCCTTGGATCCCCTCAGATGCATAGGGCGCTGCCCCTCCTGCGTATGCAAATATATCGCCATATTTGTTAGGTTAATTTGCATATCACTCCTGATCGGCTGTGGGCATAGCGAAGGTATGGTCAATTAGCATATTACTCTTTTATTAGATAGGCTTGATTTTATTTTATTTTTTATCTTTATTGTTCAGTTTATTAATTACATTTTCCCCCAATAGCTCCTCTCCACCCAGTACCCATCCCACTCTACGCCCTTACCTCCACCCCCCCATCCTCTCCCATAGTTGCATGATTTTTGTCCAGTATCTTGCTGTACTTCCCACACCCTTTTTCTCACCAAAAATTATCAGTCCATTCCCTCTCTGTGTCCATGATTCTGTTCTATTCCTCATTTTATCCTGATCATCAGGTTGTTAATTCACTTGATTTTTAGATTCATTTGTTGATAGATGTGTATTTGTTGTTCATAATGTATATTTTTACCTTTTTTCTTCTTCCTCTTCTTAAACAATACCTTTCAGTATTTCATATAGTATTGGTTTAGCGGTGATGAACTCCTTTAGCTTTTTCTTATCTGTGAAGCACTTTATCTGATCTTCAATTCTGAATGATAGCTTTGCTGGATAGAGTAATCTTGGTTGTAGATTCTTGCTATTCATCACTTTGAATATTTCTTGCCACTCCCGTCTGGCCTGCATCGTTTCTGTTGAGAAATCCGCTGACAATCGTATGGGTGCTCCCTTATAGGTAACTAACTGTTTTTCTCTTGCTGCTTTTAATATTCTCTCTTTATCTCTTGGCATTTTAATTATGATGTGCCTTGGTGTGGTCCTCTTTAGATTCCTATATTTTGGGGTTCTGTGCACTTCTTGGGTTTTCAAGTCAATTTCTTTCACCAAGTGGGGGAAGTTTTCAGTCACTATTTCTTCAAGTAGGTTTTCCTTATCTTGCTCTCTCTTTTTCTGGCACCCCAATAATTCTGATGTTGGTATGCTTGAGATTGTCCCAGAGGCCCCTTATACTATCTTCAGTTTTTTGGACTCTTTTGGCTTCTTGCTTTTCCAGCTGAGTGGATTTTGCTTTTTTGTATTTCAAATCTTTGACTTGGTTTTTGCGGTCATCTGGACTGCTTTTAGGTCTTTGTATAATATTTTTTATTTCAGTCAGTGTATGCTTAATTTCTAGTTGGTCTTTTTTCATATCCTTGTAGGTGTTGTTCATTTCTTTGTAGGTGTTATTTATTTCGTCGTAATTCTCATTAAGTTTCTTGGCCTTTTCTAGTAGCCTCTTCATAAACCTAATTACTGTGATTTTGAACTCTATGTCTAGTCGTCTTTTTCCCTCCATTTCTTTCACAGCTGAGTTCTTTCCTTTTCTCTGCATTGTGGTTGCTTTCCTGAGTTGGTCCCTTAGTGGTGTGTGATAGGTATCCTCTAAGGAACAGTGGCTCAGCTTCCTTATGCAGCGCGTGTCAGCCTTAGCTCTGCCCTACAGCGTCTAAGGGGTGCGGGGCATCAGCCTTAGGTCTGCCCTATGTGGCGCACAGCTTCAACGTCAATGGGGCTCTCCGCGTCAGCTTATCTGTGCGGATCACGGGTCTCAGTGTTGGGTGGCAATGTAAAGCCACCACTGGTCTCCCCATTGCCAGACAACTCTGCCTCTCCCCAGATGAGTCTGCACAGCCAAAGTCTCACTCAGGGTTGTAAAACAAAGCAGTATGGGGGTCTCCGAGCAAGTGAGCGAGTCGCGCATTCTCTGCCTGGTCGCGGACTCCAGGAACTGCTGCTCCAATTTACTCGTGCACTCTCCCTAAACACACAGACCTCAGCTGCCCTCCTTTCCCCGACCTGGGAGCTCGCCTGGAACTGGGGGTTCGGTGCTGTGGGAGGCCTCCGCCCTCCCCGCTGGAGAAAACCAGCCGGGCTTGCTGTCTGCTGCCCGTCCCTCACCGCTCGCTCTTGCTCCGAACCTCAAAGCTGCACACCGCTGCTCCTGAGTCACCACTGTGTCCCACCTCTACTTTTATGTGCGGAATTTTCCCTCAGCCAGCTCTCTGGTGATTCTGGACGATGTTTGTTCCGTTGTTAAGTTGTAGTTTCAGAATTGTTGTGTGGACAGCAAGATAGGTGCTCACCTATGCTGCCATCTTAGTTCTCTCATCTAGATAGGCTTGATTTTAGAGAGAGAGAAAGGGAAGGGAGAAAGAGATAGAAACATCGATGAGAGAAAGATCCATCGCCTGCCTCCTGCACATGCCCTACTAAGGACTGAGCCCACAACCCAGGCATGTGCTCTGACTGGGATTGAACCATGACTGGTTCATAGGTCAATGCTCATTCACTAAGCCACACCAGCCACGCTAGAAATCTTTTTTTTATGGACAATGTTAAACACGCAGGAGTAGATAGTGGGTGAACCTCCAGGGATCTCTCATTTAGCTTTAATAACTATTAACATATGGTCACTCTCATTAGCTTGCTCCCTCCCATCACCACCACAGCCAGCCTTTCTGCTGAATGTACAACAGACAGAGTGCAGAAGAAGTTAGTTGAATGGCTGCAGCATAAGGATCAAAAGGAGAGAGGAGAGGTGAGGCTGGGCAGTCTGGGAAATTTCTCAATATTCCAAGATCAGCAGGGAGCCATTGAGGGATTTATTGCAAGTGGGTTCTGCAAAGATTGGGACCACAAGGCCAGTACTGCTGGTGGAGGAAGAACCCAGCCCTGCTATTTGCACCCATCTCTCTGGGACTCCAGTATCTGCCCAGCCTGTCTCCCTATGGCCTCATCTATCCCCCAGCCACTATCAGATTTTCTACTTGCAGCTTTCTCCCATTCCCTCCAAACCTTGAGGATGCCATTAGTTCAGTTAACATCTATTAGGCACCTACTATATACAAAGTGCTTTACATTCACTATCATGTTGAGTTCCTTTAATAATTGCATAATTAAGGCATGATATGATGCCCAGGGTCAGACATGGAGACTGAGGCCCAAGGATACAGTCAGTGAAGTGCCAACTGTTGGACCCAGAAGCTCATGCATCACTGACTCTCAGAAGCCATGCATGTGTTAGGGTGTCTCTTAGGTCCCCAGTGAACATTCAATGAACCAATGATGAGTGAGTGAATGGATGAAGGAATAAATGGTGGGCAAGTCCAGTGGGGCCTGGGGGGAGGAGTAGAAATTACCTGTGGAGAGGTGAGCAGGACTCAGATTGGAGAGGCCTTCAAAGCCAAAATCTGAGAGTATAGGCATGACCTGGCAGTAGCTGGGAGCCATGGAAGGTTCTAGACAGAAAGCCACACAATCTGATTTATGTTTGAGTTGGACCAAGTTGCCTAAAGGGTGGAGTTAATTGACCTTTCATTAGGGGGCACTCAAGTTTTCCTAGAGATTGTCTTCAGAACTGCAGTGCCCAGAGGGTGGCCACTGGCCACAGGTAGCCAATCAGAATGGAGACATAAGTGTAAAGTACACACTAGATTTCAAAGACTGTGTAAGAGAAAAAAGAATGTAACATGCCTCATTAATGCTTTTTAAAATATCAATGACATAAAGTTATAATATTTTGGGCACCTTGGGTTAAGTAAATTATATTATTAAAATTTCACCTGTTTATTTTTACTTTTTAAAATCTGACTAAGATTGTATACATGGATTACATATTTTTCTATGGGGCCAGTACCAGCTGAGAGAAAAGTTACTATTTTCAACTATTGTGAAGGGGCAAACTAACCTCTTTTTCTCTTACTTCCTTTTATATTTGTCATCTTTCAAGATAAGCATCCAGAGTGCTTCCTACCAGGTTGTTCTCCATGCTCATTGAATACAAGTATGAGTCACCTACGTTGTTGCCTGTTGGGAATGGCTAAAGGCATTTCCCCAAACCTGAAAAGAATGACTGCTGCCAGACAACTCAGGGCATCTTAATCTACATGTTATTGCCTCCTACTGGCCAAACACCTGAACAGCTGTAGGCTATTCCACATTCTGACAATGGACTCTGTAGATGGAACCTTATCCTTTGAAATGTATATCTCTACCTTGCCTTAGGACAATTTTTGTTAATAAAAAGCAAGGGGTCCATTGTCAGAATGGGGAATAGCCTACGGCTGTTCAGGTAGAAGATTCGTGATGGTGAACTTACGAAGCACTGACACGAATAGCCATTTTTTATGATACTCGGCCACATGCAGTCGCATACAGAGAAGTATAGAGTCGCATGCTTAGAAGGACGTTTCATCCTCAGCTACTGCACAGCCAGGTGCAGTAGCCAAGGATGAAACATTTGCTTAGAGTAGACACTCTGTGCCGGAGGTCTTAGGCCAAAACAACAGAGCTCAAGCACAGAGTGTCTAGTTCTGGGACTTCCAGTTAGGCCCTTAGGGGACCTTTGACCTCACTTTCGGCCAGCAGAGCAGGGAGGAGCAGAATGCCACGGGGGACGCATCTCTGGGGACCCTGTGATCGCCATTACCAGCAACCACATAACCACAGCAGCCATCATCCAATCTGCTGTTCTGGGGTGTCGTGGATTTCTAATTGACCATCACTACTGAGATAAGTGAGAGGGGGCTGGGAGAGGCGAGGGCCTGTGCTATGGGTGTCATTTCCCCACCATTAGAAATAGCCGCAGCCATCTTACTTTATATAAGGAATGTCATTTTGCAGCATACTGCAGACTCCATTTCACCACTATTACTGTTGTGCATCCTTATTAACCCCTATTTCTGCTTATTAACCCTGCCCTTTCCTAAAAGAGAGTTACATGTGCCATCTTGTGGTCAGTTAGGCTAGTTAACCCCTAATTGCCTGCAGGGCTAACAGACTATCTATAATTCTATCTTCTGTCACTGGCTCCCTGATAATGAACCCAAAAATAAAAAACCAAGGTTAAGTAAAGGAAGTAGTAGTAGCAGTAGCCAACCCTTTCAAGAGACATGGACCGGAATGTATGGCATTAGAGAAAAAAAATGGCAGATTATTTTGCATTCTATGTACTGAAACAGTAGTAAGCGCAATGTGGAATATAAATAGACATTTTGAAACTAATCATTCCCAGCTCTTGAAAAACAGTGAGGATGAAAGAAAGAAATACATTTCCAGGCAGCTACACTTTTATAAGAGCCAATCTAATTCCATCCTTAAATTTATAAAACGCTCTACAGATTTAACATCTGCAAGTTTGAGCATTGCTCACTCCATAGCTCAGCATAAAAAAGCACTCAGTGAGGGAGAATTTATTAAAGAAACTCTCCTAAGATGTGCACCAGTTATATTTCATGATACACAGAATAAAGATGCAATTATTAAGAGAATATTTGAGTTACCACTCAGTAGAAATATCATAAAAGACTGAATAATGAGACTGAACACAAATGTACAGCATCAATTAAAGAGAGACATAAGTAATTGTAAATATTTTTCTGTCTTTGATGATACTACTGATGTCATATCACATGCTCAGTTGGCCATTATTGGTTGATATCCTGATGGTCTTACAATGAGAGAAGAGTTGATAAAGTTAGCATCAGTGCCAACAAGTACATCAGGAAGTGAAATATGTAAGGTTGCTATACAAACATTCTGTGATCTAAGCATTGATATCTCTAAAGTTGTGTCAGTTATGACAGATGGGGCACTAAACATGGTGGGGGGAAAAGTTGAATTTGTCAAATTGTTTACAAAAGCTATTGGACATCTGATTGAGCCTTTTCATTGTATTATCAGCAGGAGGTTTTATGTGCCAAGGCAGAATTCACAGACTTAAATGACCTAATGTCAGTTGTTAAAAAATAGTTAATTTAATAGCTGCTCACCCCCTTCACAAGCGAGAATTTTCTGCACTTTTACTGGAGGTTGATTCCACCTACAGTGGACTGCTGATGTACAATAATGTAAGATGGCTGAGCCGAGGCAAAGTTCTTGAGCGCTTTGTGGAGTGCTTTGAAGAAATTAAGGTATTTCTTGAGGATAAGGATCTGGGAAACTTCTCAGCTCAATGATGATAAGTGGGTCAACACCCTGATATTTTTTACAGGTCTCTCTGTTCATATTAATGAACTGAATTTAAAGTTACAAGGTTTTGGTAAAAGTATTGTCGTTATGTTTGAATACATAAAAGCTTTTGAAAGTAAACTTAAAATTTTCAAGCGAGATGTAGAAACTAAAACTTACAAGTATTTTCCTCAAGTAACAAAGTATTTTGAGAAGGTCAGTGCAGTTGTACAAAATGAAATGGAATCCTTGCATATAAAGTACCAGCATGTTTTAGACTCATTACTTGACCAGTTCAATGATAGATTTTATCAATTTAGAAGCCTAAAACAGACCATAAAAATAATTAAGTATCCTGATGTAGTAGTCTACAGTAGTTTGTAATTAAATGGCCTCCAATGGATGCAAATTGATGATTTGGAGATGCAACTTGCAGAATTTCAAGACAGCATCTGGGCTCAGGTGTTTGTTGGCTTGAGGTCAAAGCTTGAGAATCTCTAAAGGTGCCTCTTGGAGAATCAAGAGGAATGCCACTACATGCCATACTGGTTTGGCTCAGTGGACAGAGCGTCGGCCTGCAGACTGAAAGGTCCCAGGTTCGATTCCAGTCAAGGGCATGTACCTTGGCTGTGGGCACATCCCCAGTTGGAGGTATGCAAGAGGCAGCTGATCGATGTTTCTGACTTTCTATCCCTCTCCCTTCCTCTCTGTGAAAAATCAATAAAATATTTTTTTTTAAAAGAGGAATGCCACTACAAACAGGAAATTTGCAGTGCCTGGAACTGATTACCAGACACTTTTAGCAGCCTGAAAAATATAGCAATGGCTTTACTCACAATTTTTTCCTCTACATACTTTTGTGAGACTTTATTCTCAGCATTAAATAATATCAAAACCAACAAAAGAAACAGATTGCCAGATGAAGTTAGTAGTGCTTGCTTGGGCTTGAAGTGTACAAAATACCAACCTTCAATTGAAGGTTTAGCCAATGAAATTCAGCAACAAAAAAGTCACTAACAGGCAGGTTAGTTAAAGAATTCCCCCTCCCCCTCACTTGTCTTAGTTCACGGCACCCCACACAAGTTAAACAATATCAAGACCAACAAAAGAAACTGACTGACAAATGAACAAAGACGTCACTAAGCAGGTAAGTTAAATAATTAGTTTTTGTTGTATTAAATAGTTATATATTACAATTATACATTTTTCTTATTTAAACTATAAATATCGCGAAATTATGGGGTTTTTTTCTGGAAGTGACACACCACCCGAGTTATGCTTGATTTTTTGGCACATTTTGACACACCAGGCTCAAAAGGTTGCCCATCATTGATGTAGATTAAGATGCCCCGAGCTGTCTAGCAGCAAACAATCATTCTTTTCAGGTTTGGGGAAATGCTTTTAGCCATTCCAACAAGCAACAACATATGTGACTCAACCCTTGTTGAGTCCCCAAGTTCCATCAACCTTTTTTTTTTCATCTTTATTGTTCAGTTTATTAATTACATTGTTCCCTTTTTCCGCCCTATAGTTCCCCTCCACCTGGTACCCATTCCACACTCCGCCCTCACCTGCCCCTCCCCACTGTCCTTTCCCATGGTTGCATGATTTTTGTCCAGTCTCTTGCTGCACTTCCCACACCCCATTTATCCCCAAGAATTGTCAGTCCATTCCCTCTCTATGTCCATGATTCTGTTGCATTCACCAGTTTATCCTGTTCATCAGCTTATTAATTCACTTGATTTTTAGATTCATTTGTTGATAGATGTGTATTTGTTGTTCATAATTTATATTTTTACCTTTTTCTTCTTCCTCTTCTTAAAGAATATCTTTCAGCATTTCATATGATATTGGTTTGGTGGTGATGAACTCCTTTAGCTTTTTCTTATCTGCGAAGCACTTTATCTGACCCTCAATTCTGCATGATAGCTTTGCTGGATAGAGTAATCTTGGTTGTAGATTCTTGCTATTCATCACTTTGAATATTTCTTGCCACTCCCGTCTGGCCTGCATTGTTTCTGTTGAGAAATCTGCTGACAATCGTATGGGTGCTCCCTTATAGGTGACTAACTGTTTTTCTCTTGCTGCTTTTAATATTCTCTCTTTGTCTTTTGCTCTTGGCATTTTAATTATGATGTGCCTTGGTGTGGTCCTCTTAGGGTTCCTATATATTGGGGTTCGGTGCGCTTCTTGGACTCCTAAGTCTAGTTCTTTCACCAAGTGCGGAAGTTTTCGGTCACTATTTCTTCAAATAGGTTTCCATTGTCTTGGTCTCTCTCTTTTTCTGGCACCCCTATAATTCGGATGTTGGTATGCTTGAGGTTGTCCCAGAGGCCCCTTACACTCTTCAATTTTTTGGATTCTTTTGGTTTCTTGCTTTTTCAGCTGAGTGGATTTTCCCTCTTTGTATTTCAAATCTTTAACTTGGTTCTTGGGGTGCTCCAGAGCACTTTTAGGTCTTTGTATAATATTTTTTATTTCAGTCAGTGTATGCTTAATTTCTGGTTGGTCCTTTTTCATATCCTTGAGAGTCTCCTTCATATCCTTGAGGGTCTCCTTCATTTCCTTGTAGGACTCATTCATTTCCACATTGGTCTTGATCATTTCCACGTTGGTCTTGATCATTTCCTTGCAGGTCTCATTCATATCCTTGAGGGTCCCGTTCATTTCCTTTGCGGTCTTGTTTATTACCTTATAGGCCTCAACCTTTTGTTGGAGCCTCTTGAAAAACCCTATAACCGTGGTTTTGAATTCCATGTCCAGTCGTTTTTTTCCCTCCATTTCTTTCACATCTGATTTCTTTCCATGTCTCTGCATGGTGGCTGCTTCCCTGAGTTGGTCAATTAGCCTTGTGTGGTAGACTTCCTACAAGGGACAGTGGCTCAGCCTCCCCAGTTACCTGAGGTGGATATGGGCTGCACAGTCTTGCTGAAGTTAAGCTCAGGTTAATCGTTGTTAGTACTTGGAGGGGTTGACCTCCAGGCCAATTGTTTGTGAAGTTCAGCTGTGCTCAGGTTGGATGGGTGGAGTCTCCGGGCCAAGCAGACAGCGTTAGCTCCGCCCTATGCAGCCCCAGGGACTCTGTGCTGGGGGCAATGGCTGCCAGCACCTCTGAGAGAGAGCCGCTGCCAAGCTCCACCAGCTACCGGGGAATTCAGACTCTCCCTGGTCTGAGTCTGCACACCCAACGTCTCACCCAGGGTCGTAAAACAAAGCAGACTGACGGTTTCCCAAATGAGGGAGCAAGTCGTGAGCGCTCTCTACGCAGTCAGGCAGCTGCGCTGTTCCCAAGCTCACGCGCAAGCTTGGCTTCTCCACAAGCCGGCAGACCCCTGCAGCACCCGAGCTTCGGCGTGCCCTTCCACTGTCCAGTTTTAACCCCGTATGATAGTGGGTTCCCTGGACTTTGCCCAGAGCTGGAGAATCACGTCCAGTGGGACGTCTTTGTCTCCCCGTTCGAGAAAACTGGCCGGTTTTCAGCCGCCCGCCCTCTCTGCTGGAGCGCGCTCCAAACCTCTCTCGGCGCGAATCTTCAATGCCATCCTCAGCTGCTCCTCCGAGTCACTGTGTCTTATCTTCACTTTTATTTGTGGAATTTTCTCTCGGCCAGCTTTCTGGTGATTCTGGAAGGTGTTTGTTCTTTCGTTAAGTTGTAGTTTTAAAATTTCTGTGTATGACGGCAAGATAGGTGTTTTACCTATGCCACCATCTTGGTTCCTACTTCCATCAACCTTTTGATGAAACTCTTGCACATATGACATGCTAGAATTGACATCTGGTACAATACACATAAATAAACAGAGCAAAAATAGATAATTGGAGATAATTGTTTTATAGATATGGAATCATATTGGATACATGTTTTTTGTATGTTTTTTTTTTAACCCAAGATATCTTATGGAAACTGCTCAAACTACCTATTAAGATCCTGATTCACTCTTTTTAATTGCTTGGCAATCTTCCATGATGTTGATCAATCAGAATTTATTCAACCACATTCCCATTGACAGGTTACACTTTTACTTATATTTATTGTCCTCCAATAAATATTTTTATTTCTATTACCATGTCTGTTGAGTTCACTCTTACTCCCTCTGCTACCTTCACCGGGGATGCCAGGGCTCGTTCCCTGGGGAAGCCCCCAGAGCTCAGGTGAGAGGCACCTGCATGGCCTCTTCTGGAGAGTTGGGTAGCAGCCACAGCGACCATAGGGGCTGGTGGGGCTCCCTGTGGGTTCACACAGGAGCTGGTCTGCGAGGCTGGCCAGGAGAGAGCCCACTTGCCTGCCCAGTTTCCATCTGGCTGTGCTCACCGCATCTCTGTGTAGGGACTCAGGTGCTGTGACACAGGCGGAGGGGGGTGCATGGGGGCCTGAGGACCCAGGTGCTGCCCAAGGCCCAGAGGTAAGCTGGGACCTGCCCTTTCACACCAGACTTAGTGCTTCGATCCCTGGCCAGTCCTAGCGATTGGACCTGTGCATGAATTTCATGCACTTGGCCTCTAGTAAAGACATAAAGTAGAATAGAAGTGATCAGAGGGTGCAGGGAAGGGGAAGGGGGAGTTATTGTTTAATGGGTACTATTTCTGTTAGGAATAATTCAAAAGTTCTGTAAATAATGTCAACTATAATTAAAAACACTTTTTCTTTAAGGTTTCAAAATAGTGGTGATGGTTGCATGACATTGTGAATGTACTGAATTGTACACTTAAAATTATGAAAATGGTAAGTTATATTTATTTTAGCGTGCACACACACAAAGGACCATAGACCTAGATGTAAAAAGCAAAACTATAAAGCTTCTAGAAGAAAACATAGGAGAAAACTTAGAATGGCTGTGAGTTTGGTAATGGATTTTTAAATATATAATCCATAAGGCCTAGCTGGATAGCTCAGTTGATTAGAGGGTTGTTCTGATACAACAAGGTTGTGGGTTCGATCCCTGGTCAAAACACATATAAGAATCAACCAATGAATGTATAAATAAATAAAATGAAAAATCAACGTTTCTCTCTCTTTCAAATCAATATTTTTAAAAAAGTATAATCCATGAAATAAAATATTGAACTTTAGTAAAATTAAACACTTCTCTTCTGAAAAAGATGTTGTTAAGAGAATGGAAAGTCAAGTCACAGACCACATACTGGCCCAGTGGATAGAGCATTGGCCTGCAGACCTACGGGCCCCAGGCTCATGCAGGAGGCAACCAATTGATATGTTTCTCTCTGTCTTCCCCTCTCTCTTTCAGTCTTCTAAAAATCAATGGAAAAATATCCTCAGGTGAGGATTGAAAAAATAAAAATAAAATGAATATTTTGCCAGTTTGAGAAACATGGTATCTCATAGTTACCTCAGTTTTCATTTCCTGGCCCCCAGCCTGCTTGAGCATCTTTTCATATGGTTTTGGTGACTTGGATTTACTTTTCTATGTACTGCTCATTCACATTCTTTGTCCCTTTTTACCTTTTGGATTGTCATTTTCTTAATTTGTTTATGCTCTGCACCATCCGAATTATTGACTTCAAAATTTTGTGGTATCTTTTGTCACCCAGAGTTTCCAGTCTTGCTTAGAAAAGTCTCTTTGGGCCCTGGCTGGGTGGTTTAGTTGGTTAGAGCAGTGGCCTGCTATGCCAAGGTTTCAGATTTGATCCCTGGTCAGGGCACATATAAAAATTAACCACTGAATGCATAAATAAGTGGAACAACAAGTGATGTTTCTTTCTCTCTCTCTCTCTGTCTCTCTGTCTCTATCTCAAATCAATAAAAAAAGAAAAGTCTTTTTTGTCCTCAGATTGTATATGTAGTCACTTATATTTCCCCTTCTCCCTCTCCACACATTCCTTCACCCCCTGGTCTCTTCTGGCAACCATCAACTGGTTTTTTGTATCTATGACTTTGTTTCTGTTTTGTTTTGCTTGTTCTGTTTTTTAGATTCCACATATAAGTGAAATCATACCGTGTTTGTCTTTGTCTGACTTATTTTATTTAACATAATAGGCCCATTCATGTTGTCAAGTGGCAAGATTTAAATATTCCATTGTATATACTTATCTCTTTTTTATATCCAAAACAACATTTTGTTCTTCTCTGATTAATCTAATCAGTAAGCTGTATCTTCTGCTATTTCTCTGAAGATAATTGTGGAGTTACCGTGCTTCCCCTCCTGCATTATTTTGTTTTCTTGAATTTGTTGGGGGCTCCCACCTATGTTTATTCTGATTGCTGCCTTTTATTTTGGAGGTTTCCTTAAATCTTGTATTTGAACTAGAGGTCCAGTGCATGAATTAATGCACAAGTAGGATCCAGCCAGCCTGCACTAATCAGGGCCGATTGGAGCCAGCTGGCTGGAGGAAGGGGCCTAGGAAGTTGTCCCAGAGGCTCCTTACACTCTCTTCATATTCTTTTATTCTTTTTTATTTTTGTTTTTCTGATTGGGTGTTTTTGTTTGTTTGTTTGTTTGTTTTGCTTCCTCATATTTCAAATCTTTGGTTTGATTCTGGGGGTCCTCTAGTCTACTGTTGGATTTCTGTATGTTATTTTTTAAAAATATTTTAATCTTTATTGTTCAGTTTATTAATTACATTGTTCCCCCTTTTTTCCTCCTATAGCTCTCCTCCACCCAATACCTATCCCACCCTCTGCCCTTACCTCCCCCCTACTGTCCTCTTTTATAGGTGTATGATTTTTGTCCAGTCTCTTGCTGCATCTCCCACACCTCTTTTTTCCCCAAGAATTGTCAGTCCATTCCCTCTCTATGTCCATGATTCTGTTATATTCACCAGTTTATCCTGTTCATCAGATTTTTAATTCACTTGATTTTTATATTCATTTGTTGATAGGTGTGTATTTATTGTTTATAATTTTTATTTTTACCTTTTTCTTCTTCTTCCTCTTCTTAAAGAATATCTTTCAGCATTTCATATAATATTGGTTTGGTGGTGATGGACTCCTTTAGCTTTTTCTTATCTGCGAAGCATTTTATCTGACCTTCAATTCTGAATGATAGCTTTGCTGGGTAGAGTAATCTTGGTTGTAGATTCTTGCTATTAATCACTTTGAATATTTCTTGCCGCTCATGTCTGGCCTGCATAGTTTCTGTTGAGAAATCTGCTGACAATCATGTGGGTGCTCCTTTATAGGTAACTAACTGTTTTTCTCTTGCTGCTTTTAATATTCTCTCTTTGTCTTTTGCTCTTGACATTTTAATTATGATGTGTCTTGGTGTGGTCCTCTTTGGATTCCTATAGTTTGGGGTTCTGTGCGCTTCTTGGACTTTTAAGTAAATTTCTTTCACCAGGTGGGGGAAGTTTTCGGGCACTATTTCTTCAAGTAGGTTTTCATTATCTTGCTCTCTCTTTTTTCCTGAACCCCTATAATTCGGATGTTGGTATGCTTGAGGTTGTCCCACAGGCTCCTTAAACTATCTTCAATTTTTTGGACTCTTTTTGCTTCTTGCTTTTGCAGCTGAGTGGGTTTTGCTTCTTTGTATTTCAAATCTTTGACTTGGTTCTTGCAGTCCTCTAGACTGCTTTTAGGTCTTTGTATAATATTTTTTATTTCAGTCAGAGTATGCTTAATTTCTAGTTGGTTCTTTTTCATATCCTCCAGGGTCTCGTTCATATCCTCAAGGGTCTCGTTCATATCCTTGAGGGTTTCATTCATAGCCTTGAAGGTCTCGTTCATTTCCTCGAAGGTTTTATTAAGTTCATCAGCATTTTCTAGAAGCCTCTTGAAAAACCTTATTACCGTGGTTTTGAACTCTATGTCCAGTCGTTTTTCCCCCTCCATGTCTTTCACATCTGATTTCTTTCCATGTCTCTGCATTGTGGTTGCTTCCCTGAGTTGGTCGATTAGCTCTGTGTGCTAGATGTCCTCTAAGGAACAGTGGCTCAGCCTCCCCAGTTACCTGAGGTGGATACTCTTGCTGCAGCCCTTTATGGGTTGCACAGTCTTGTTAAAGTCAACCCTAGATTATTGTTGTTAGCAGTAGGAGGGTTTGACCTCCAGGCCAATTGGCTGTGAGGATCAACTGTGCTCAGGTTGGATGGGCAGAGTCTTCGGGCTGAGCAGGCAGCCTTGATTTCCCGTCAGCTCCACCCTATGTGGCACCTGGGTCTCTGTGCCTGGTGATAATGGCTGCCTGCACCTCTGAGAGAAAGCTGCTGCCAATCTCTACCCACTGCCAGACAATTCAGCCTCTCCCCAAATGAGTTTGCACACCCAAAGTCTGACCCAGGGTTGTAAAACAATGCAGTCCGGTGGTTTCCTGAACGAGAGAGCAAGTCACAAGTCCTCTCTGCACACTCACGCGCTTCTGCTCTTCCCAAGTTTACGCACCCTATGCGCAAGCTTGCAGACCTCTGCAGCGCCCGTGTTTCAGTGTGCTTCCTTCTTACTGTCCAGTTTCACCCTGTATGAGTGTGGGTTCCCCGGACCTCACCCGGAACTGGGTAATCAGTGCAGTGGGATGCCTTTGTCTCCCTCCCTGCTCTAGAAAACCAACCGGGTTTGCAGCTGCCCGCTTGCGTGCGCACTGCTCCAAACCTCTGATTCCATGCATATCCTCAACTCTGCCCTCTACCGCTCCTCTGAGTCACAGTGTCCTATCTTTACTTTTATTTGTGAATTTTTCACTCAGCCAGCTTTCCAGTGATTCTGGATGATGTTCATTAGGTCATTAAGTTGTAGTTTTGAAATTGCTGTGTGGGTCAGCAAGATAGGTATTTACCTATGCCACCATCTTGGTTCCTCCTCCAGTTTACCCTGTATGTTATTCTTTATTTCAGACAGTGTATCCTTAATTTCTGACTGGTCCTTTTCAATTTTTTTGGCATCCTCATTAAGATCCTTTAAGGTCTCACTAAGTTCCTCAGAGGTCTCACTAAGTTTCTCAGAGGTCTCTAGAAGATTCTTGAGTAACCTTATAACTGTGGTTTTGAACTCTACACCCGGTAGTTTTCTTTCCTCCATTTCTTTCATTTGTGACATATTTCTTTGTCTCTGCATTTTGGCTACTTCCCTGTATTGATGGAGTAGATTTGTGTGGTAGGTGACCTATAGGGCCCAGTGGTTCAGCCTCCCCAATCACCTGAGGTGGACACTCTTGGTGCACCCTTTTGTGAGCTGGGTGCACAGTCTTGTAGTTAAGCCTTGATTACCATTGGTTCACTGGGAGGCCAATTGGCTATGAGGATCAGCTGTGTCTCTAATGGTTGCACTGCTGTGCTGGAGATACCCTTATGGGGCAGAACTTGCTTCAGTGAGGCTTTGGTGCTCACTGAGTCTGCCTCTTGAGTGTGTAGCTTATGGATGTGAAGAGTTGAAATCTGGTGTTGTCTCACACTGACCACTAGGTACACTGGCTCCTGGATCTTCAAGGAGGTGCAAGTCAGCTACTGTCTGAGGCTACACAGCAGGAACTACAATGATATCTGCAGATTTCTCCTCTTTGTTTGGGGTTTGGGAATTTTGGAGCTGTCTGACCCAGGTGCAAATTTGTTAGGTTAAGCTGTGAAAGGGCAGGTCATTCATATGCAAAAGCCGCTGCTCACAGTTTGGGCGGGTTTTTAAACTGGGCGAGGTGGGGTCTTAGGGAATGACCAGGATGCAGTAAACAGTGATGTTCTCGGTGTCTCCGCGTTTGTGTCCCCACTTCCTACACCCCATGCCCCAGCACAGTAAACAATGATTCCTGCGTGCATCTCTGCAAGAAAGCCACCCTCACTTTCCAATCCAATGGAAGACAGTCCAGTTTCTCCTCGTAGGAGTCTGGTCCCCAGAGTCTCACCAGAAACTGGAGTTCAGAGGAGTCAGGAGCTTGTGTCTTCCTCCCACTTGAAAAAGACACCCCCATCCTCAGTTGCCAGCCTCCATGTGCACCTCCATACCTCTGCTTTTCTGCGGCTCTGCAAATCCTACACAGTCTCAATGTGCTTTTTTCTTTCCTTCTAGTTGTAGAACTTCCACTCAACCAGCTTTCCTGTGGTTCTGGGTGATAGTAATTTTGTCTTTTAGTTGTAGTTTTGGTGTGGTTGCCGCCATCTTGGTTTCTCAAAAGGTTACATTCTTGCATACATATCCCTCCTTCTTGCTGTGTTTTGTTTTATTTTTTGTTTCACAATTCAGGGATAATTTATAGAAAGTTCAAAAAAACCTCTACTGAACTTTTCATGACTTTTGCTTCTAAGAATGTTTTACAGGCTTTAGGAAAATACTTATAAGACATCCCTAGGACATCTGCCCGGATTGTTTCCTGACGGATTAACAAACTACAGCCCAGCACATCTCTGCTCAAGTTCAGTCCCCCAAACCCCCTCCCTTTCTTGTTACCTAGCCATTACCTTTTAAAAGAGCAGGCCGCTGTCTTATTTCTTGCCTTTATATTGATTAGCAATGCATTGGCCCTTTCCCTCTGGGGAAAGTAAAAAATAACCTTTCTCTTCTCTCAGTTGTGAATTCTTTCACAGCCTGAGTCACCAGCCAAAAACAATGACAATCAACTACTGCTAAGTCTAAACTTTCACAGACCCAGCTGTGGGCCTGCAAAGCCCTTACCTGTCTTGGTCTGGGGGACCTTTCTCTGCTCCCAGAGGTCAGTCTTTTCATACCCCAGTCCCTTCCATGCCTACCTGCTCACCTGTGCCTGTGTTTTGTAGTTCAGGGTTATTTCCTGATGAAAGGCTCTTTAATATGGCCTAGAAGAGAGGAGGGGAAAGCAAGGATGGGAGAGGGGCCCTCAGAGGATAAACTCTCTTCCCAGCCAGAATCCTTGCCTGACTCTACCACTTTACACCCGCTTTTGGGAAAGGCAACCTGCTTTCTTCATTCTTTTGCTCTGTTCACAGAGATACTAATGATTCTCTGTTATGAAGAATCTGCTCACAGAGATCGGAACCTCTGATCCAGGCACCAGCTAAGGGACATGAACCAGGCACCTTGGAAGTCAGCCTCAGCCAACAACACTGATGGGAGGTAATATCATTAGCAAATATTGACTGATGCTTACACAGACGGAAGTGGAACGAGGGCATGAAGAAAATGCAATTTTAAAGTGTCCAGTCCAGTGGCATTAAGTATATTCACATTGTTGTGCAACAATCCCTGCCATTCAATTTCCAGAATTTCCTCATCTTAAACTGGGACTCTGTCCTCATTAAAAACTAACTCCCTCTCTTCCCCTCCCCCAGGCCCTGGCACCCTCCAGCTATTTTCTGTCTGTGAATCTGACTCCTCTAGGGACCTCATGTAAATCCAATCATATGGTATCTCTCTCTTAGTGTCTGATTTATTTGTCCCCAACGTTCAACCATATTGTAGCCTGTGTCAGAATTTTCTTCCTTTGAAGGCTGAATAATATTCCATCAGATGGATGGACCGCATTGTGTTTATCCACTCAGTCATCAGTGGATGCTCGGGTTGCTTCCATCTTGTGGCTATTGAGGATATGCTGCAGTGAACATGGGTGTGCAAACATCTCTTGAAGGCCTTTTTTAGAATTAAATTTATTGGGGTGACATTGATTAATAAAATTATATAGGTTTCAGGTGTACAATTCTATAATGCATCATCTGTATGTTGTATTGTGTGTTCACCATCCCAAGTCAAGTCTCCTTAAATCACCATTTATCTCCCACTTTACCTCTTCCACCTTCCCTCTACCCTCCTTCCCCTCTGGTAAGTTCATACTCTTGAGATTTTTTTTTCTTTTCTTAATCCCTTTTCCTTCCCCTAACCCCGAACAGCTGTCAGTCTGTTCTCTGTATCTATGAGTCTGTTTCTATTTTGCTTGTTAGTTTATTTATTTTTTAAACATATTTTATTGATATTTTACAGAGAGGAAGGGAGAGGGACAGAAAGTCAGAAACATTGATCAGCTGCCTTCTGCACAACCCCTACTGGGGATGAGCTCACAACCAAGGTACATGCCCCTCACTGGAATCCAACCCGGGACTCTTCAGTCCACAGGCCGATGCTCTATCCACTGAGCCAAACCGGTTTTGGCTGCTTGTTGGTTAATTTGTTCATTAGGTTCCACATATAACCGAAATCATATGGTGCTTGTCTTTCTCTAATTGGATTATTTCACTTAACATAAACCTTTTTAAGTAAATTTTTTATTTTGGAATGAAGGCCTAGCAGCCACCTGGGCCCCAGCAAGCACAGACTATAGTGCAGGCTCCAAGTGTGAGCCTGGGTAGGACAACATAGTGCCAGCCGGAGCAGCAGCGGCAACAGACACTATGCTAGCCAGGCAGAAACAAAGGCTGGACTGGACTAAGCTTTGGCATAGGCTGAACCAATGGTACCCTGACCTTTCTCCCAGGCTTCATGAAGACAATGCTGGACTTTTTCCACAGTGGGATGCACAGAGATGGGACTCGAGAACCTGGGGGCAGGTTTCATTTCTATTCCAATAAACCTTACCTTCACATCTCATCCTCAGAAATGCTTTTTTTTGTGACTGTGAAAGAGAGGTAGGCAGTTAGATGGATATGACTTCAGCAAGGACAATGGGTCAGTTACAGGAGGTCGCCAGGGCAAGACGTCCTGGATATTAGCAATGGAAAAAACTGGTAGAGCAAGTCCTGGAGATAAGTATTGTTAATCAGGAACTGCCTCCAGACCTGCAGGTCATATTCTCCAGACCTTTCCTCCCCTGGCATGTGGTGGAGCCATGTAATAGACCGCCACCCTAAGAGGAACACAAGGGGGCTGGAGGAAGCCCCATCTAATTTCCATGCAAGGACAGAAGATGACTGGACAGGCCCCCGATATGATACATCAATTTGAAGAAGAAAGCAATTGATTTCCCCTCTAAGGTGTTAAAAGGAGTCCTAGCCCACACCTCAAAGAGCTGCCCGCTCAATATTTCTCTTCAAGTGTACTTTCTCTTTGCCTGGCCAATAAATGTTCTCTAATAAGTTTGAGTCTCAGCTCTGAATTATTTCTTAGCCAGAACTCAAATATCAGTGTTGCTGAACCCAGGCCTGGTCTGACCTCACTGGTCCAGACACCTGGTGCCTCTCCTCCCCTCTTCCTCCTGCTCCCCTTAAACTCCCTCTGCCTAAAACAAAAGGACCCTATTTCCCTCTGCAACAATTCCAGGCAGGCCAGCTGGGGAGGGACAGCAGGAGGGTTCCAGGGCATGTCCAGCCCTTCTCGAAGTCCTGATGGGCCCCAGCAGCAAGCTAACATACTTGTTGGAGCATCTGCCCTCTGGTGGTCAGGGCACATCACAGCAACTGGTTGACCAGTCGACTATCTGTCCCCAGGTGGTTTGACGTCACTGGTCCAGACTCAATGAGAATTACAGCACCTATTTCCTACATCTAAATGTGATGAGCGTTTTAATCCACATAAAGGAGAAATCCTACCACAGTATGGTGCTTTTATAAGAGCATCCCAACTTGCTTCCTTCCATTTGATAGTCATACATTTTGTGGACGAACCACTGTTTTTATTTATTTTTTAAAAATATATTTTATTGATTTTTTTTTAAAGAGAGGAAGGGAGAGGCATAGAGAGTTAGAAACATCTACGAGAGAGAAACATCAATCAGCTGCCTCCTGTACACCCTCTACTGGGGATGTGCCCACAATCAAAGTACATGCCCTTGACCTGAACCGAACCTGGGACCCTTCAGTTTGCAGATCAATGCTATACCCACTGAGCCAAACCGGTTAGGGCAGGGCCACTGTTTTTATTTAACTGGCTCACAATGACATGCATTTAGGTTTTGCTACCACAAACGATGCAGCCCGGAATCAACTCACATGAATTTATTTGCATGTGCAAGTTTATCTGCAGAATACATCTCCCCAAATGGATGGCCAAGCCAAAGGACATGCACATTTCACAACTAGACACTGTTGGCCTCCTGCGAGGTTGTTTCCAGGCTGGGATACACCTGCAATGACTGTGTGTCTCTCAAACTTTGACCTTGGAACCAGAAAAACAAAGAGGGGACTTGAACTTGAGGTAGACAGAGGCAGAGGCACCAGCCTGGGGACAGGTGAGGGTCAGTGGGCTGGGGAAGCAGAAGGCCTACATGCGTAGTACTTGGTGCTTAAGACCACCATCGTCATCATTAAGCAACCCATAGGCCAGTGAGCCCAGCTCACAAACGGCTTTGTGTCTCCAGCCAAGATGTGTGAACTCTCTTAAGGGGAACAGAGAAGACACAGGATTCTTTTTCTTAAGAATGTTTTTTTTTCTATTGATTTCAGAAAGGAAGGGGGAGGAAGAGAGAGAAACATCAATGATGAGAATCATTGATCTGCTGCCTGCTGCATGCCCCCTAAAGGAGATCAAGCCTCAAACCCAGGCATGTGCCCTGACCAGGAATTGAACCATGACCTACTGGTTTATAAGTTGATGCTCAGCCACTGAACCATGCCAGCTAGACAGGGAAGCCTCAGATTCTGCAATGCCATCTTGTCTGTTTCAGAACCATTTATCTGGCTGCTGGTGGCAGGTAGGAATGGAGGTAGGCTGAAGCAGCAGGCCCAGGTAGGGAGCTGATTCAAAACTAGAAACAGATGTCGAGTAGCTGGATCCCAAAGGACTGTGAATTCTGGGATAGGGACTGTGTGTGTTCTGGCCATTTCATTGGCCCCAGGAATATAGCCTGAGGCCTGGTGAACAAAGGGACCAATAATCATTTGTTGATGGAATGAAGGCATACAACAGTAGGGATGACACGAAGAGGGGGCTTTAGAGAAATACTAAGGAGGTAACACGATCAGAGCTGGACAGCCAACCTGTGACTTTGTCCCATGGCTGAGCCCTATGACTGGGTCCTGTGACTGGGTTCCATGGCTGGGTCCTGTGACTGGATCCATGGTTGGGTCCTGCGGATGGGTGCCATGGCTGGGTCCTATGACTGGGTTCCATGGCTGGGTCCTGTGACTGGGTCCTGTGACTGGGTTCCATGGCCTGGTCCTGTGACTGGATTCCATGGCTGGGTCCTGCGACTGGGTCCTGTGGCTGGATTCCATGCCTGGATTCCATGGCTGGGTCCTGTGACTGGATCCTGTGACTGGGTTGCATGGCTGGGTCCTGTGACTGGGTCATGTGGCTGGGTCCTGTGAACTGGTTCCATGCCTGGATTCCATGGCTGGGTCCTGTGACTGGATCCTGTGACTGGGTTGCATGGCTGGGTCCTGTGACTGGGTCATGTGGCTGGGTCCTGTGACTGGGTTTCATGCTGGGTTCTATGGCTGGGTCCTGTGGCTGAGCTCCATGGCTGGGTCCTATAGCTGGCTTCTGTGGCTGGGTTCCATGGGTAGATTCTTGGTTGGGTTTGTTTTGAGTTCCGTCTATGGCTGGGTCTTGTGGTTGGGTCCTGTGGTTGGTTTCCATGGCTGCGTCCTGTGGATGCTGGGCATAAGGGGGAAAGTGGCATCTTGGGTGATACTCAATTCATACGTGGATGGGTGTGTTAGAAATAAGCCAAGCCCCCAAATTCCAGTATCCTGGTAGAGCACAAAGAACATTCGGAACCAGGCAGCAAGGCAAATAGCTTTACTTCTGCAGAAGTGTGCACACAACATGGTCTAGAAGCACACTTACACTGAGCAGGCGGTCTGCTTGGCTTTTTAATCCTGACACACATGACCTGTCCATCACTTTTGATTGGAGCTCAGGCGTGCAGTCTTTTACAATTGGCTAAGTCAGAGGAAGGAGTTGGCCTTTGCCATTTCAAGATGGTAGTCCCCATGGGAGCTGCAAGTCATGGGGGCCAAAATGGTGGCTGCCTAAACTGTTGTTTGACAGGAAAAATTGCTAGTTTAATCTCACAGGTGGACAACATTGAGATGATATAAAAGTCAGGGCAGCTGAGAGTGGCTTGTGGCTGAGGGATCCACACTGAGACAAGATGGGCTGGCGGTGCATGTGGAGGGCAGAATGTCATCTCTGACTGGGAAATGAGCACGAGGTTAGCTACAAAATGGAAGAAGCCTGTGGGCAGCTGAAGGGATACCAACTTAAAGACGCATTTTTGCTTTGAGTCAGTGGAAGAGATGGTGAAGGACTTTTGGAGCATGATAAGTTTTGGGGAGAACACTGGGGTGAGCAAAGAGGAGAGGAGCTGATGAGGGAGAGGGCTGAGGGCAGCTGACTTCTTGCACTGTGCACTTGGAGCAGGCATAGGATTGTTGACTGAATGAATGCAGGAGTAGCGGCACCATTGGCAGCATGCTGGTAAGATGTGGCTGAAAGGGGTGGGCAGAGGTGTTGAAGGTGCTGGGGAAGAGGGATTATGACAGGCCCTGAGGTTGGACTGGCCAATGGGGAGAGATCAGTGCAGCCAGGGAGCTGGAAGTGGGAGAATAAAAGCACAAAGATTGTGGACAGAGTGATGATGATGATGATGATGATGATGATGATGATGATGATACTCATACTGATGGTGCTGGTGCTGATGTGGTGATGCTGATGATGATAATGGAGATGATAATGATGGTGGTGATGATGGTGGTTATGACAATGGCAATGGTCAGGGTAGCTAGTCTTCACCAAAACCCTGTTCTGTATCAAGCTATAAACTTATAATGCCACTACAGGGCAGCTGAATAATGTGTGGGGCTCTTTCTTAAAAAAATAAAAAAGAAGAAGGAAATTCAAAGCTTTCCCATTTAAAAAAATTGTTATTGCTTTCAGAGAGAAAGGGAGAGTGAGAGATAGAAAAACATCAATGATGAGAGAAAATCATTGATTGGCTGCCTTCTACATGCCCCCTACTGGGAATGGAACCCAAACCCGGGCCTGTGCCCTCACCGGGAATCGAACCATGACCTCCTGGTTTATGGGTCAATGCCTCACTACTGAACCACACCGGCCAGGCTAAATAGAAAGTTTTAATGGTATATGAATAATCGTACTTAAAAGGTAAAAACAGGAAGAGTCACCAAGAAAACCTTCCTTTAGGATGAATAGTGGCTGGGTTCAATGGTTGGATTCTTTGATTGGGTTTGTGTTGAGTTCTGTGGCTGGGTTCCATGGCTGGGTTCCATGGCTGGGTTCCGTGGCTGGGTCCTGTGGCTGGGTTCCGTGGCTGGGTTCCATGGCTGGGTTCCGTGGCTGGGTCCTGTGGCTGGGTTCCATGGCTGGGTCCTGTGGCTAGTTTACATGGCTGGGTCCTGTGGCTAGTTTACATGGCTGGGTCCTGTGGCTGGGTTCCATGGCTGGGTTCCGTGGCTGGGTCCTGTGGCTGGGTTCCATGGCTGGGTCCTGTGGCTGGGTTCCATGGCTGGATCCTGTGGCTAGTTTACATGGCTGGGTCCTGTGGCTAGTTTACATGGCTGGGTCCTGTGGCTGGGTTCCATGGCTGGGTCCTGTGGCTGGGTTCCATGGCTGGGTCCTGTGGCTAGTTTACATGGCTGGGTCCTGTGTCTAGTTTACATGGCTGGGTCCTGTGGCTGGGTTCCATGGCTGGGTCCTGTGGCTAGGTTCCATGGCTGGGTCCTGTGGCTGGGTTCCATGGCTGGGTCCTGTGGCTGGGTTCCATGGCTGGGTCCTGTGGCTGAGTTTTATGGTTGCCTCCTTTGGCTAGGTTCCATGGTTGCATTCTGTTTCTATGTTCCATGGCTGGTTCCTGTGGATGGTTTCCATGGTAGCATCCTGTGGCCGAGTTTCATGCTTGGGTGCTGTGGTTGGATTACATGTTGGGTTCTGTGGCTGAGTCTAATGACTAGTTTCTGTGACTGTTCATGATTGGGTTTGTGCCTGGATTCCACAGCTGGATTCTGTGGCTGAGTTTTGTGTTGGGTTCCATGGTTAGGTTTTGTGGCTATGTTCTGTGACTGATTTAGATCTTCTATAACCTCTACACCTCCTGTTGTCTTGATTAGGGAAGTTTCTAGTTCAGGTGAAAAGACACTGCAAAGATATTTTACCCTAGTTTGAACCAATAAATTAATGAAAATACCCACATGCTGGATCTAATTTGATCTGGGTTAAATTCTCTTAGAATGAATGCCTTCACCTCAGAGAAGAAGGAAGGTACGTCAAGTTTGAGCCTGGAGAAGAGGGAATGGCACAGATACCAGGAGAAGTTACCTGGGGTAGGAGTTTGACCAGGATGTCAACAAGTTTTATTAGTGTTTTGTTGTTTTGCCCTCAACCCTGTTTTACCCCAATTATATTTGTTACTAGAGATCCAGTGCATGAAATTCGTGCATCGGGGAAGGGGTTTCTAGTGGCTGCTGGTTGCCCGCTGGGGCCTTCCTTCATTCCACACTGCCCCCTGGTGGTCAGTGCATGTCATAGTGAGTGATCGAACTTCAGGTCAGTTGAACTCCCAAGGGGACACTTTGCATATTAGACTTTAATATATATATAGATAGATAATATCCTGCTATAATTTAAATTTTGTTTATATTATTATGTGTATCAGTATATGAATAATATCCTGTTATTGTTAGAGTGTGTTTTCAGAACACAGGATTTTGTAGGAAAACACTGGAATGCTTCTATAGAAGCACCTGGTATGCTGGTTACCTACTGTGTGCCAGGCACTGTTGGGGACACAGCAGTGGAGCAACCTGAATGAGAACCCTGTAGTGGGGATGGAGCAGATTGAATTCTGAAAAAACAGCTGAAATACTATCCCTTGTCCCACTGCCTCTTCTTCAGTGTGAACTTGACACCCCTGGATGAGAGCTGAGGTTTAGACCCAGGCAGACCTTTGTGTCCACCTCCTTAACCAATATGGTGTGGTAGAAGTGACATAATGCCACAGGCTAGGTCATAAATGGTGTGAAGCTCCTTCTTGGCTCCCTCGGATCACTCCCCTTTGGAACCAGCCACCGTCATGGGAGGAAGCCCAAACCACATGGAGTGGCCACATATAGGTATTGCAGTTGACAGCCCAGCTGAGTTCCTAGAGGGCAGCCAGCATCAGCCACTAGATAGGGGAGCCTTGAAGCCTAGAATGGCTCCCATCCCAGCCTGATGCAACCACATAAAAAACTATGAGCAAGGGTCCACTCAGCCAAGTCCAGCACCCCCCAAAACTGTGAAAGAAAGTTTTAGGAGGTGACATTACCCAGCAATAGATAACCAGAATCAGGTAAACAAACAAAAGCATTGCAATCAGTAGTATGGAAACACAAAAGTGGAGTGATGTGTCTAAAGGGGGTGGCTTTAGTTGGGGGCATCAAAGAGGCCTCTGGGAGATGATATTTGAACTGCAGGACAAGAAGGAGTCAGCTATGATAAGAACTAGGAAACAGTGTTCCAGGCAGGAGAAACTGCAAGTGCAAAGGCCCTGAGGTAGGAATGAACAGCAGGAAAGCCAGTGAGGTTGGAGGAGAGAGGGCAAAGGGGCGAGTAGCAGGAATACGATGGGGCCTTGTTGGCTGTGGTAATGACGATTGCAGTTGTTTTTTATTATGCTGGGAGGCTGCAGGAGGATTTTGAGCAGTGGCAGTATGAGACCCAATCTCTCTCACAGGGTGAGGGTGACAGGTGGGGTTGGGGTTTTCCTGGGAGAGCATCAGGGCTGCTTTAGGGGACCCTTGGCACTGTGCTTTCATGAGCCCCTTTTTCCTTTTAAACAAAAGTGGTAATTCTGTTCTGAATTGCATTGGTATAAAAATGGATATAATTCAGGCTGGATTCATTCATTTTTATTCACTTTTTTCTTCTGACCTTAAGAGAAATTAAATTCACAACGTATTTATGGGTCCTTAAAAGTATCATGGGCCCTGGGCACAGTGCCTAAAGTATGAGTCTGCAGAGCCACTTGGGTGATTGAGAACTAGGTGATGTAACCACAACAGGACATAGAACTGGACCTGGGGCAGTCAGCTGACAGATCAGCAACTGCAAATCTGCCAAGGGTCACGCTCTCAGGGGGTCCCCACTGATGGATAGATAAATGAGATGATTTAGACTCAGCCAAACTGGAAGAGGATGGTGATGGCAGACTGTTGGAAAAAGGTTCCAAGAAGCCGAGACCGGTTTGGCTCAGTGGATAGATCGTCAGACTGCAGACTGAAAGGTCCCGGGTTCAATTCTGGTCAAGGGCATGTACCTTGACTGCGGGCACATCCCCAGTAGGGGGCGTGCAAGAGGCGGCTGATCAATGTTTCTCTCTCATCGATGTTTCTGACTTTCTATCCCTCTCCCTTCCGCTCCGTAAAAAAAAAAAAAAAAAAATATATATATATATATATATATATATATATATATATATATATTTCCAAGAAAATGGGGAGCCCATTGACCTTTGTGATGCTCAGAGTGAAGAGACTGGTTGCTGCTATCTGAAATGTTAATTCCAGAAAAGAGGGATTTTGTCAATACCATTCACTGCTGAATTCCCAGGGGGACCCCTTACAAACAGTAGCTGCTCAATTACTATCTGTTGATGCACTAAATGAATGGACTTACTGTTTCCCTGTTCAGGGCCTTAAGCAAAGCTTATATGGGGATCAAAGGGAAAGACAAGTGAGAGAACTATAAGCATGTTAATGGCTATAGGTCACAGGAAGTGGGATTTTAGTGAAGCCTTCTTCCACTGAGGTCTCTATAGAGGTAAAGCCCTGGCAATGCTTTAACAGGTGATTGCTTGGTGGGTCCTGACATTTTCCTCTGATCAGGAAAATTCTAAATTCCTTTCTATGGTTGTTTGGGAGTACTGCCACTGCCTCATCTGCCTTAATTTCCCTCTGAGAAGTCAGAGACACAGGGTGAGGGGAAGGCATAAAGCAGGGGTTTCATGGACACCTCCCTATGAGAGTTTAGCACTTTCAGGTAACTCACTGAGGCTGTTTGGCACCCCTTGCATTGACTCTAGGTAAGAAGAGTGACTACCTGGTGTATTGACATGACAAAGAGGAGGCAGGATTATGTAGGAGTTAAAACAATCCTTGCAATTAGGTATTTAAGTTTGAATTACATCTCTAGTATTTTTTTTTAGCTTCATGACACTGAACAATTTAGAGAGCCTTTTTTTTTTTTATAAAATATATTTTATTGATTTTTTACAGAGCAGAAGGGAGAGGGATAGAAAGTCAGAAACATCAATGGGAGAGAGACATCGATCAGCTGCCTCTTGCACGCCCCCTACTGGGGATGTGCCCGCAGCCAAGGTACATGCCCTTGACCGGAATCGAACCCGGGACCCTTCAGTCCGCAGTCCGACGCTCTGTCCACTGAGCCACACCGGTCTCGGCTAGAGAGCCTTTTTTATAAAAAAATATTTTTATTGATTTTAGAGAGGAAGGGAGAGGGAGAGAGAGAGAAACATCAATGATCAGAGAGAATTATTGACTGGCTGCACTCTGCACGCTCTCCTCCTCACCCCCTCACCCCATCCTGGGAATGGAGCCAGCAACACAGGCATGTGCCCTGACCAGGAATCGAACCATGACCTCCTGGTTTACAGGTCAGTGATCAACCACTGAACCATCATGGCCACGCAAGAGCCCTTCTTACCTCATCTGTAAAATGGGGAACATCATAGTACCTATTTCCAGCAAGGACTGTGTAAATTAAATGATCCAGGGTGGTCCCTGTAAATAGTCTAGAAAATAATAGTAGGGGTAAAAAGCAACAGCTGACCTAAACCAGACAACATAAAAGTTGTCCTTAAATACCAGAATCTGATTAAAGATACTGTGGGAGACAGGTGGGAGACTGACAAATCAACTCACAAGTTTACGAGAAGAATAAAGAGGTGAAGATAATTGAGGTAAAATGAAGAGGAGGAAGGAGGTACTACTGGTCATGAGAACACATCATGGAGTTAGATTAATTAAAACAACATTGTTCTAGCAATGAGATTTGATACAGAATTCGTATACCCAAAAGTCACGTGTATGCACGTGTGTGTGATTTTCACATAATGAAGGTAGTATTACAGATCAGCAAATGGTAATCAGACGATTAGTTAACTATTTGGGAGAAGAAAAAGATGCTCTCCTCATTCTACACTGGAACACTTTGTGATTAAATTTGACTATTTATGAAAAAGTAACAGTGACTGAATCAGGGAAAGAGAAGCTTTGCTATTGCTCATATAACATTTTATCTATACTAGTAGCCTTGTGCACAAATTCATGCACAGTAGCTCTCTGCAGGGACTGGCCACACCACACCCGCTGCCCAGAGGCTCTCCGCAGCTCAGAGGCCCATGCATGGCCAGGTGCAGAATGCCTGCCTCGTTACCGTGGTGACAAAGCAAGCATCCCATCAGGCCGCACATGCTGCCCACTCTCAGTGGCCGCCTCCCTGGGACTGGGGATTCTGCTGGTGCTGAGAGGACTGGGCACTGCCATCTTGTGGCTATGGGTGCTTTCATCTTTGTGACGGCATGATGGTTAATTTACATATTACCCTTTTATTAGATAGTATACATAAAAGCAAAGTAACCAGAATGACCAGAACAACTAGGAAGACTGGAACAACCAGTCACTATGATGCACACTGCAGCCAGCCAACCAATGCAATGAGAGCGGGACCGGCCAGCCAACCTCCCATGACACCGCCCCCATCCCACTGGCCCAGCCATGATTGGGCCCCGATAGGGGGCAGAGCCAGCCAGCCAACCTCCCACATCCCCTTCCCCTGGCTGGCTGGTCCTGATGGTCCTAAGGTGGGCAGGCTTGCCTGGCCCCACCCATGCACAAATTCATGCACTGGGCCTCTAGTGTAGAAATAAAGAGGCTGGTGCCAAGGTTACGTGCTGCCTTCTAGGACATCACCATCCTTAGCCATGTGGCTTTTGTCCTCATGCAATGCTTCCAGGCATCATGATCATGTTCCAGGCAGCAAGAAATGGGAAGGATTGTGTTTTTTGTTTTTTGTTTTTGTATTTTTAAAGGAGAGATTAAAAATGGCAGTGGAGTAAGTGGATGCTGCATGGACATGCTCCCAGGACCAAACTGGAATTACAACAAAAATATAGAAAAACTTTCTGAATAATCAACTTAAGGCTCACTGGAGATGACCCTCAAAATTGAGGACAGAAAGTGGAGAGTGCATAGAGACTGGTAGGAGGGGCAGAGGCACAAAAGGGCAAGCCTGGCACCCACAGACAGCAGCTGATGTTTGAGAGAGATAGCTCAGCTGCAGGGAGTTGCCACTGAGAACACTGGGTCTAATCCCAAAGCTGGACCCTGCAGCAGAGAGTATCAGAACTGAGAAGGCTATTCATATGACATCTGACTATGAAAAGCAGCAAGGTTTCTATCTGCCAGGGAGAAACAGCTGGATATGCAGGGACCCTCTCAAGGGGCCAACTCACAAAATTCCCTGTGCAGACACTCACCTTGTGCTCCAGCAGAGGGACAGCAGAGTGGACTGAAGCTGTGTGAGCAGAAGCCTGGGTTGGGGGCTTGGGTTTAGAGGTCAGAAGGCAGACACCCTGGTTTCCGGTGCTGAGTTATTCCCTCAGGCTATGGGGGTCATCTTTCTCACACAGACAATTGCTATCTAGGTGGTTTTGCCTTGGAGGAAGACAGCTGACTCACCCTATTAGAACACACCTGGACTAGGGTATAGAGTTGCTGAGACCCATCCATTAAGAGACTGAGAAAAACAATTAGCCTATAGGCAGAAGGAATTGCCCCACCCTAATGGGAAAACTCTGATCACACCAGTGGAGATTGCCTAAGGGTTATTCAAGAATAAATCCACGGGGGGGGGGGGGGGGGAGGTGGAGGTCAATGGGGGGAAAAGAAAGGAAACATATGTACTACTATTTGTAATACTTTAAACAATAAAATAATAATAAAAAAGAATAAATCCATTCCCTAATCAGTTTGGCTCAGTGGATAGAGGGCCAGCCTGTGTACTGAAGAGACCCAGGTTCAATTCTGGTCAAGAGCATGTACCTTAGTTTCAGGTACATCCCAGTAGGTAGCGTGCAGGAGGCAGCTGATTAAAGTTTCTCTCTTATTGATGTTTCTAACTCTATCCCTGGCTCTTCCTTTCTGTAAAAAAAAAAATCAATAAAATATATATTTTTTAAAAGAATATATCCAATCAGTCTGCTAGCAGAGGTGGTCTCTGGAGGCTTTGAGTCTTTGCCTGGTCTAATTTGTCAGAAAGTGTTTGACACTGTTCTGCACTAGAGATTGAGAGGCATAGCAGATCTACCTAATACATAGAAATAAACCAAACAGGCATCCAAAATGAATAGACAAAGAAACAACCCCCAAGTGAAAGAATAAGAGAATTCTGCAGAAGAAGAAATAAATGAAATGGAGATAAAAATTTATTTAATACAGAGTTCAGAATAATGATGATAAAGCTGCTCAACAGCAGGAGAAAAGATACATATACTAGCTAAGAAAAATAGCAGTCATAAATTAAGAATGGCATAGCACAAATCAAAAACACATTGGAAGGAATAAACAATGGATTAAGGTAAGCTGAGGATCAGCTCTCTAAGTTAGAAGACAGGGTTGAAAAAAATCACTCAACCAGAGAACACTCAAAAAACAAAAAAACAATTAAAAAACAGGAGGACAATCGCTTCTCGGCCTTTTGGCTAAGATCAAGTGTTAAAAACAGGAGGACAGTTTGAGGAGGCTGTAGGACAAATTAAAACAACAATATTCACTTGGCAGGTGTACCAGAAGAGAAAGAAAGGGAGGAGGGAATAGAGAATGTTTTTGAAGAAATAATAGCAGAAAACTTCCCTAACCTAGTGAAGGAAAAAGTCACATAAGTTCAGGATGCATAGAAAACCCCAAGATAGAAGAGCTCAAACTGGCCCACACCCAGACACATCATAATTAAAATGCCAAAAATTAAAGACAAAGTAAGAATCTTAAGGCAGCAAGAGAAAAACAAATGGTTAATTACAAAGGAGCTCCCATAAGACTGACAATGGATTTTTCATCAGAAACACTACAGGCCAGAAGGGAATGGCATGAAGTATTTAAGGTAATGGAAAGCAAGGATCTGAGACTAAGATTACTATATCCAGCAAGGCTATCATTCCAAATAAACAGTGAAATAAAGATCTTCCCAGACCCCCCCCCCAAAAAAAGGAGTTTATCACAATCAAGGCAGCATTACAAGAAATGTTAAAGGTACTGCTGTAATGAGAAGAAAAAATAGAGAGGAAAATGTAGGCATAGAGAATTAAAATGGCAATAAATAAGTACTTATCAATAATAACCTTAAATGTAAATGGATTAAATGTTTCAATCAAAAGGCAGGTAGCTGAATTGATACAAAAACATGACCTAACTACATGCTGTCTACAAGAGACCCACCTCAAAACAAAAGACACACACAGGATGAGAGTAAAGGGATAGAAAAAATTTTTCCACACAAATGTAAAAGGAAAAAAAAGCTGAAATAGCAATACTCATATCCAACAAAATAGACTTCAAAATGAAAGCCATCACAAGAGACAGCAAAGCTCACTACATAATACTAAAGGGATCGATCCAACAAGAGGATATAGCCCTGGTAAACATATAAGCCCCAATATAGGATCACCTAAATATATATATATTTTAATTTCTAGAGGATTTTAAGGGAGCGACAACCCAATCATAGCAGCGGACTTTAACACCAGTTGACTTCACTGGATAGATGTTCCAGACAAAAATTTAACAAGGAAACAGTGACTCTAAAGGACACACTGGATCAGATGGATTTAATTGACACTTATAGAACATTGCACCCCAAAGCTGCAGAATATGCATTCTTCTCAAGTGTACATAGATCATTCTTAAAGATAGTCTACACATTAGGACACAAAACAAGTCTCTACACATTCAAGAAGATTGAAATCATATCAAGCATCTTCTCAGATCATAGTAGAATGAAATTAGAAATAAACTACAATGAAAACACCCAAAAACATTAAAACACATGGAGGCTAAATGGCATGTTATTAAACAATGAATGGGTTACCAATGAGATCAAGAAAGAAACCAAAAACTTCCTGGAAGAAAATGAGATTAAACACAAAATAATACAAAATCTCTGAGACACAGCAAAAGCAGTCCTGAGAGGGAAGTTCATAGCACTACAGGCCAACCTCAAAAAGCAAGAAAAATACTATCTAATAAAAGAGTAACATGCAAATGTGACCATACCTTGGCTCCTGATTGGCTATGCTACCAGCCAATTGGAGCAGGGGGCAGAGCAGAAGGTGGGGTGGAGCAGAAGATGGGGCAGGGCGGGGGCATGGCCAACACACAGGGGGCGAGGCTGGCAGGAGTGTGGCCACAATGCAGTGAAAGCAACCACCACCCTATAAAGGTGGCCCACAAGGTACTTAAGGGCCAGCCCTCCTTTTTACACTTATGGTGCCTGAATCACATGCAAATGAGTGCCCGGGGTCCCTGCATGCCCCCCAGCCCAGCACCCAGGAGGGAGTGGGGGGCTGCTGCCAGTCTCTGGGGTGTGGGGAGACCCCGGTGGCCACCATCAGGTGGAGAAAATTCCCGGTGCTCTTGGTTCGTGTAGGGTATGGGGGGCAGGAATTCTGGGAAATGTAGTTCTCTTGACAGACCTACTGTAGGAGTGAGTTTGAAGTACTGGGGGGGGGGGGGGGGAGAGTGGAATGGAAGCGGCAGGGTGGGGCGGGTCCGGCCGGGGCAGGGGCTTTGGCCTTGGGCTGGCGGGGGCTCAGCGGGCGGGGTGCGTGCAGGGTGCAAACCTGCTGGGAGGCTGGCACCCAATAGCCCCTGGATTAGAGAGACAAACTCACAGGGGGCCGGTACCCAGCACCCACAAGCTCTGCCACCCAGGTGCTGGAGCTGCAAAGGCCGAATCAGAGACATAAACCTGCATGGAGGCCAGCACCCAGCGGCCCCCAGATTGGAGATACAAACCAGCAGGGAGGCTGGCACCCAGCAGCTGCAAGCCCCGCCATGGGGGCGCTGGAGCTGGATCTGAGACACAACCAGCAGGGAGGCCAGCCCCCAGCAGCCCCCAGATTGGAGATACAAACCAGCAGGAAGGCTGGCACCCAGCAGCTGCAAGCCTTGCCATGGGGCGCTGGGGCTGTGAGGGGCTGGATCTGAGATACAAACCAGCAGGGAGGCCAGCACTCAGCAGCCCCAAGCCCCGCCACCGAAGACCTGGGGCTGGGGGGTCGGAGGGGGGTGGGCTGGAGATACAAACCAGCAGGCCTGGCACCCAGCAGCCCAAGGCCCCATGCGTAGGCGCTGGGGCTTCTGGGGGGAAGGGGGAGAGCACGGCGGGCGGGGACAGCTGAAACACAAACCCACAAGAAACCTGTGGAAAGGGAGATAAACTATTATAACTTCATCTCCCTTTCCTCAAGATGAGAAAACTGTCTCTGGATTATTTAGTGATGTGGCCCACACCTTTCTACATACACAGGGTATGTTATGACCACTCCCAGAATGCCGTCTCCAGGGAATAACCTACTGTGGCAAATCATCTGAGAGAGGAAACAAGCTTTTGTTGGGTTTATTCTGAAGGTCAGAGAACACGCCACCCCCCAACATATGCTTTATTGTTATATTGATGATCTTGAGCTGCAGATTCTTGAAAAACTGCAAGTGCATGCAGAGGATTTCACTGAAGTCTCCTGATCTGTCTAAAATTGGACACCACCACCCCCTCCGCTAAAGGAGCTTAAATGTCATAGGTCCCCTTGAATGGGAGAAGTGTCATCAGGCAGAGAAGACTGACTCCTGTACACAGGACATAACACCCAAACTTTGTTACAAACTATTTCTCTCCACCCCCATTCATCTTTCCTAAAAATCATTTACTCTCCTCTAGGAGGCCTACATCTCCTGTTCCCTTTCCCTAGGAAAAAGAAGGTATTTAAATTGGCATTCTAAGCCAGCTTGGGGAGTTATTCATTTTTCCCTGAGATCTCCCACATATACATGAGGTACACATGTTAATAAACTTTTGTTTTTCTCTTGGCGATCTGTCTTTCATTACAGGGGCCTCCACTAAGAGCTCAGAAAGGTAGAGGAAAACTATTTTTCCTCCTCCATGATTCTATCTCAGGAAATCAAGTCCCCAGCTGAGCAATGAGGCTGGCTCGAGTATCAAGCGTTCCCAGCTGACGGGAGGGAAGCTTCTAGAGAGAAATCAATGATATTGGCATCAAAGTGGGATGGAGGGCAAACCCATGATTCCTGCTAGGAGTTTAAAGTGGTTCAACATTTTTGGAGGATGATTTGGCAAATTTGATAGAAATGTTCAAGGTACATCCAAGAGTCTTCTAGGAATCACATCTGCTGAGATAAAGCACAAGCACTTAAGCCCTGGTCAGAACCCAGGATGCTACTGCGGGCTCCCCTTCCATGATAGGAAAACCTGGGAACAACCTGCATTTTTAGGACAAGGTAGCATCTATGTAATAAAAGGGTAATATGCTAATTAGACTGAACATCTTCCTGGCGACCTTCCAGATGTCCTTCTAGATATCCTTCCCGACAAAGCCATGTTGGCAGGGCCAAGGCAGAGGAGGTTAGAGGCAATCAGGCAAGCAGGGGAGAGTATTTAGGGGGACCAGGCCAGCAGAGGAGAGCAGTTAGGGCAAACAGGTTGTCAGGAGAGAGCAGTCAGGGGGATCAGGCTGGCAGGCAGGTGAGTGGTTAGGAGCCAGAGGCCTGAGGGGTCCCAGATTGGAGAGGGTGCAGGCTGGGCTGAGGGAATCCCCCGCCCCCTCTCCCCCATGCACGAATTTCGTGCACTGGGCCACTTGTACTACAAGATCTCTGTAATCAAAACAGCCTGGTTACTGGCACAAGAATAGGCATATATATCAATGGAATAGAACAGAGACCCCAGAAATTGACCCAAGCCATTATGCTCAATTACTATTTGACAAAGGAGGTAAAAGCATACAATGGAGTCAAGACAGTCTCTTCAATGAATGGTGTTGGGAAAATTGGACAGATACAGGCAAAAAAAAAAAAAACTAGACCACCAACTTATACCATACACAAGAATGAACTCAAAATGGATAAGACTTAAATGTAAGTTGGGAACCATAAAAATCCTAGAAGAAACCATAGGTAGCAAAATCTCAGACATCTCTCATAGCAGTATGTTTATAGGAAACTAAGGAGAAAACATACAAATGTGGACTACATTAAAATAAAAAGCTTCTGTACAGCAAAAGAAAACAAAACAATGAAAAGGGAGCCCACTGTAAGGGAGAACATATTTGGCAATGATACATCTGATAAAGGTTTAATATCCAAAATACTATATAAAGTACTCATACAACTTAACAAAAGGAAGACAAACAATCCAATTTTTACATGAGCAAAGGACCTAAATAGACACTTCTCCAAAGAGGACATACAGATGGCCAAGAGACTTGAAGTCACTGATCACCAAAGAGATGCAAATTAAAACAGCCATGAGATATAACTTCACACCTGTCAGAATGACTCCCATCAACAAATCAACAAATGACAAGTGCTGGTGAGAATGTGGAGAAAAGGGAACCCTAGAACACAGCTGATGGGAATGCAGACTAGTGCAGCCAATATGGAAAATAGTGTAGAGTTTCCTAAAAAAATGAAATATGGAACTGCCATTTGACCCATTGATCCCACTTCTAGGAATATATCCTAAGAAACACCAATCAGAACTAATGTATGCACCCCTATGTTTATAGTAGTACAATGTACATTAACTATGATTTGTACACAGTCCAAGTGCCCATCAGTAAATGAGTGGATAAAAAAACTGTGGGACATTTACACAATGGAATACCCTGCAGCAGTAAAAAAGAAGAATCTCTTACCCTTTGAGACAGCTTGGGGGGACTTGGAAAGTATCATGCTAAGTGAAGTAAGTTAGTCATAGAAAGACAAGTATCACATGATTTCACTCAGATGTGGAATCTAATGAACAAAATAAACTGATGAACAGAGAGGATCCAGAGACATGGAAGCATGGGATAAAATGAAGAATCTCAGAGAGAAGGCAGGGGAGGGTGGGTGGGTGGGAGATAATCAACCAAAGACCTTGTATGTATATATGCATAACCATGAACATGAACAGTTAGGTGGTAAGAGCCTGGGGTGGGGAGCTGAGAGGGCTGGAGAGGTCAGTAGGGGGAAAATGGGGACATACGTAATACTTTCAACAATAAAAAATTTTTTTTGAAGGCAGGGATGGAGAGTTTTTGCTTCTAATTAGGAAAACAATAGCTTTCAGAAGCCCTAACATCACCTACATCTCATTAGTCACAAATGTGTCACATGACCACTCCTAGCACAAGGGAATCTGGGGACATTTGTGTTTTAAATGGAGCATATTAGTATCTTGCTTGTGTGTGGCTCAGTGGTTGAGTGTCGACCCATACATCAAAAGGTCATGGGTTTGACTCTCTTTCAGGGCATATGTCCCGGTTCCGGCTTGATCCCTGGTAAGGGGCATGCAGAAGGCAACCAATCGGTGTTTCTCTCTCATCCATTTTTCTAGCTCCCCTTCCCTTCCTCTCTCTAAAATCAATAAAAACAAATTTTTAGAAAAGTAAATAAATGAAGTATATTGCTGCCTCATACAAAATCAACGTTTTTTGTAATGAAGAAGGAAAACGACTATAGGGCAGGCAGCTAAGCATCTTTGTAAAAATGCAAACAAATTTCTGAGGTGGCAGTAAGCCTCCATGATGGCCCCTGTGAGCCTCCTCTTCTGGTGTTCAAGTCGCCTCCCCTATGAAGTCAGAGGAGGGGTGATCTGTGTAACTCGTGGAGTTCTGCAGGACAGGCTGTGACTTCCAAGGCTAGGTCATAAATAGCATTGTAACTTCTGGCTTGGTCATGTAAAGGGTAATATAAATATTTTCTGTAAAAACTAGATAGTAACTATTTCATGCTTCACCGGCTATATGATCTTTGTTTCAATGGTTTGACTTGCTGTTTCCAGTACAAATGAAATTACAGGCAACTTGTAAATAAATGAGCATGTGTCCCAATAGAAGTTTATAAAAACAGGCAGTGGGGCCCTAACCGGTTTGGCTCAATGGATGGAGCGTTGGCCTGTGGACTCAAGAGTCTCAGGTTCAATTCCAGTCAGGGGCATGTACCTTGGTTGTGGGCACATCAATGTTTCTAACTCTCTCTCCTTCTCCCTTCCTCTCTGTAAAAAAATCAATAAAATATATTCAAAAAAACAAAAAACGAAACAGAAAACCAACAGGCAGTGGGTCACATTTGATGCACAGCCTTTAATTTTCAGCAACTAAATTCTGAGGTAACTTGTTTTCAGCGGTAGCTGATAAATACAATGTGATCTAAAGAGTTAAATATCTAGCCCAGCTGGTGTGCCTCAGGGGTTAAGTGTCGACCCATGCACCAAGAGGTCACCAGTTCAATTCTTGATCAGGGCACATGCCCAGGTTGCAGGCTCAGCCCCCAGTTGGGGCCATGCATATTGATGTTTCTCCCTCATCAATGTTTCTACCTCTCTTTATTTAAAAAAATTCAATAGAAAGATGGTTTTTTTTAAAAAAAATAGTTGAATATCTGTAAATCAAGCTACACACTTCCGTGTGACTGGAAGGAAATGGATTTCAAGTCTCTAAGATTTCAAAGCTCTTTTTTTTAAATTTTATTTACAATATAACTTATATTTAATACTAGTACATATGTTTTCCTCCCCCCCCATATCCTCCCCCCAGCCTCCCTTACCCCCCAGCACATGTCCCCACCTGCCTCCCTCCCCACCCCAGAGTCTTTCATTCATTGGTTATGCTCATATGTATGCATACAAGTCCTTCGGTTGATCTCCCCCAGCATCTGCTCCCTTCCACTCCAGCCTTCCCCCTGTAGCTTGACAGTCTGTTCGAGGCCACCCTGCCTCTATATCAATCACTCTCCCCTGTTTTTTTTCTTCAAAAATATCTTGCCTCTGCATACTGAAAACAAACGTATAAGAGCAAAAAAAGTTTGAGTGTCAGTTTCAATGTCCAACTGTTCTGAGTCCCAGTTTCAATGTCAAATAGTTCTTCATGTGTACATGTCAGCAATGGTATCCAGATGGTGGACACATCGTGGCAATGCAAGATCCATCCTCTCTGGTATGTTCCTGGGCCACCTGCAGCCACACACAGCTGCCGACTGCTAGCATGGCAAAGTGTCGTCAGCGTCCGCCATCTCTGGACCTTCCTCGTGGATGGAACAGGCCCGTCAGTTCCTCACTGTCACAGGAACCCACATGGTCTTGGAGTTGTTCTCTGCAAACACACAAACACATTCTCGACCAAAGGTTAACAAAGGGATCCTCTCTGCAAAATAGACTTGGGATTCTTTTTATTTTTGCCTAAATGATTTTCCTTTGGCTTATTTTGACACCATGTGTGTGTTTTTTATGGGTGTCCTGCAGCTGGTTTTACAAATGGAATTTTCTTTTCTGGAGTAAGAATTTTCTACATGTATTTTACTTATAGGATATTTTTCCTTACATGATATTACCTCACTGTCCCCTACCCCCCTTTTTTTGGTTAATAGGGGCTTTTGGAAATTTTATCTTGCAGTCTTGGTAATTTTAAATTTTAATTTTTGCATACAAATATTACTACTTTAGGTTCTTTGGGTGTTAGGCAATTTTGCAGTGAGATGAACTACTGATAGATAATTTAGTTAATGTTTTAGGAAAAGCTTTTTGTCCAGTACAGTTAGATTTTCTTGAGTATTCACTTATTTCACTTGGCCAATTTAAATTAATCTGAAAACTTGATTACTATTTTACTGTCAATTTTAATACTCAAGCAGAAATCTTAGTTTACTCAGTAAATACTAGTGGAAAGGAATATTTGCATTTTTTAGTAAGTCCTGAGCAATCCTGGTAATGGATTGAATTTAGATATAGAGCAGCTATTGCTGGCCCAGTCTCTGTCTACCACCTGGGTCCCGGTCTGAGTTGTGTGTGGGAGACGAAGCAGCCGTGGGGGTAGGAGACCTCCCTCAGGAGGGGTGAGAATTCAAGCCCCTGCAAGGTTTGTGGATGAGGGTCTGTGCTCAAAGCTCTTTTTAAGCTTAAGAGCAGTGGGAGGAATGGGCAAGAAATGTACTGGGTTATTTATCTTTAAAACTTAAAGAGCTTATAATGAATTGATTGATAAGAATATTGCAACCAAGAGATAGAAAAGCCCATGAGCAGAGAAATCACAAATATCCAGGTGAAAAAAAAAAAAAAACCCAATGGTGCTGATCCATCCATTAAAGGTGTTCAACCTCACAAGTACTCAAAAATAGTAGTTGCTAATTTAAAATGAAGTATCTTTTTGTCTATTTTAATAGAGACTTTTTAAAAATTACAAAATTTGGCCCAGCCAGCATGGCACAGTGGTTAAGCATCGACCTATGAACCAGGAGGTCAAGGTTCAAATCCTGGTCAGGGCACATTCCCAGGTTGCAGCCTCGATCCCCAGTGGGGGGCGTGCAGGAGGCAGCCAATCAATGATTCTCTCTCATCATTGATGTTTCCATTTCTCTCTCTCTCTCTCTCCCTTCCTCTCTGAAATCAATTATATATTTTTTTAATTTTTTTTAATTTTTTTTCTTAATTACAAAATGTTGCTTTGGCTTGCTGCTTTTCAGCATAAAGCCTTTGGAAAGCATTTGGTACCACATGCCAAGAATCATAAAATATTTATCCTGTGCAACCTGATATTTCCACTTCTGAGAATTCATTCCGAAGAAATATGAGAAGAAGGCAAATATGTACACATAACAATACCCATGGAGCATTATTTTAATGTTCAATTAGCATGCAGCCTAAGGGGCATTTTTTAATATATGGAGATTTTTTGATGACATGCACAGATTTTTTTCAACAGTGTGCAAACTGTTTTCATATATTTTTTTAAAAAAGCTGCATATATGTGGAATTCAATTTGTTTTCTAGATTTCTCTGTGAGTAAAAATCCTGCTGCCTAGGGAATGATGAAGAAGGTAACGGATGGTGAAGTTGTTGAGATGGAAGGAGACTAGACTTCACAGTAGAATACACAGATGTCATGTTATAATGCTGTGCACCCAAAATTTATATAGTGTTATTAACCAATGCCACCCCAAGAAATTTAATTTTAAAAATTAAAATAAATGTTTTAAATGCTGGGTAAATCCTGAGGATCTAATGTACAACATGGTGATTACAGTTAATACTGTGTTACAGATTTGAAGTTGCCAGACTTGAAGAGGGGTGTTTTTGTTGTTGTTTTGTTTTGTTTTTTTAATCCTCATTCGAGAATATTTTTCCATTGATTTTTAGAGAGAGTTGAAGGGAGAGGGAGATACAGAGAGAAACGTCAATGTGAGAAAGATACATTGATAGGTTGCCTCCTGCCTGCATCCCTACCATGGCTGGGGAACCTGCAACCAAGGCACGTGCCCTTGACCGGAATCGAACATTCTATTCACCGAGCCAAACCCGCTAGGGTGAAAAGTGGATCTTTATGTTCTCCACAAAAAGGAAATGGTAATGATGTGAAGTGTTAGCCAGCTCTACCTCGGTTATCAATTTCAGTATATCCGTGTATCAACTCCATCAACATCGGTTATCAATTTCAGTATACTTGTACACTTTAAACTCAGACAATCACACAAAATGTTCTATGTCAATTATACCACAATAAAGCAGGGGGGGGATAAATAAAAGGAGATCCTCCTCTGCCCCCAAAAGATATGTACATAAAATTATTTTATGTACAATAAAGGTCTCTAATAAAATTTTGTGCAATAAAATTAGCTGTTATTAAAATCCTGTTGTCTGTGGAGCAACAGAAACACTCCACTGATGGTGGGGGGAAATGGTGCAGCCACTTGGAAGGTAGTTTGGTGGTTTCTTACAAAACTAAACATATTCACCATCTGATTCAGGAACCATGCTCCTCGTATTTACTCAAGTGAGTTGAAGTCTGTCTACATAAAAACCTACTTGTGGATGTGTATAGCAACTTTACTCATAATTACTACAATCACCAAGATGCCCTTCACAGGTGAATGGATAAACAAACTGTGTACATCCAGACAATGGGATATTATTCATCGTGAGAAATAAATAAGCTGTCAACCATGAAAAGGTATGGAGGGAGCTTAAGCGTACGCTACTAAGTGAAAGAAGCCAGTCTGAAAGGGCACCAGCTGCATGATTCCAGCACTATGAGATTCTGGAAAAGACAAATCTAAGGATCAGTGGCTTCCAGGGTCTGGGAGCAAGAGGGATGAATGGTGGGGCACAAAGGATTTTCAAGGCTGTGAAAATATTCTGTGTGATACTGTAACGAGAGATGCATATTGTAATACATTTGTTCAAACCTATAGAACGTACAGTATCAGGATGAGCCCCAATGTAAACTATGAACTTAGGGTGATCCCAGATGCTGGGCAGCACCCAGGGAGGGCAAGAGAGGCCTCAACCCGATCCAGGTCCTTGTCATGGGACAAGAAGGAATTAAAGAGTGTGACTGAGAGATTTAACAAAGCACACTAAATTTATTAAAGCAATAGTGTGGACATGAGAAGTGAGCATGGGCAATCTTGGAAAACGAGACATAAAGATGGGTGTTGGTTTTTATTAATGACTAGAGGCCCAGTGCATGAATTCATGCACAGGTGGGTTCCAGCTGCCCGGCCCCAATCAGTGGATCGTGGTCAGACCGGTCGGGAAGAGGAGATGGTGGGAGGTTGGCTGACCTGCTGATCAGGGCAGGCTGGCTGGGGAGAGGGGCCACAGGTGATTGGCCAGCAGCCCAGCCCCTGATTGGGGTGGGAGGCTGATTGGAGGTAGCCTGACTATGGGGAGAGGCTATGGGTGGTGGGCCAGCTCCACCCTCGAATGGGGTATGGAGCGATCAGGGGGCCAATGGCCTGGGGGAGGGGTCATGGATGGCTAACTGGCTGGCCCTGCCCCTGATTGGAGTGGGGTGGCAGATCAGGGGCAGAGCTGGCTGGGGGGAGGGGCAAGTGGACCAATGGGGTAGTGGGAGTGGCTACAGGATGTTGGCTATGGGAGGAGGGGGGGGTCCATTGGCTGGTTTGGTGGCTGCAGTGGGGACCATAGGGATCAGTCATTAGAGCATTCCGGTCACTGGCTTTTTTTTATATATAGATAGGGCGGTCCTCTGCTTCTGATGCTGGTGGGCTGGTGGGGTGACCCCTCCATGCTGCTCATTCTTATCTCCAAATAACTATTTTTTTGTCCTCTTAATCATAGGAAATTAGAGAGGAGGAAGCAAGGGAACAGGTGGTCATTGAGGGTGTAGTCTGCGATGTTTCAGCCAAAACAGAAAAGGCAGGTATGACAAAATAGTCCTTCATTTCCTGTTCTAACTTTCCTGCTTCGGTAACAATGTGTCAATGTAGGGTCACGGGTTGTAACAAATGCACCACTCTGGTGGCGGATGTGGTTAGTGGGGAGGCTGTGCACCGATAGGGTGTGTGTGTGTTGGGGGGGTAATATGAGAAATCTCGGTACTTTCTGCTCAACTTTGCTGTGAACCTACAATGGCCCTAATAAAGTCTATTGAAAAAAATAAAATCTTGTTGCCCTTATGCTGAACAATAGAAGCGAATTTCTAGAGGCTACACATTTATGATTCCATTTATGTGACAGTCTCAGAAAGGCTAGGCTCCAGCAACAGAGGACAGAGTTGCCGGGGGAGGGAGTGAGGTGAGATAATGAAGGTGTAGTGTGAAGGCGTTCTTGGGGATTGATGGATCTGTTCTATATCTTGACTGTCATGGGTACATGAATCTTATGTATATGTTAAAATTCACAGAACTATATAACAACAGTAAAATGTTAACTTCGTTTATGATATATATATTTTTATTAATTCTCACCCAAGGATATTTTCTCCATTGATTATTTTAGAGAGAGTGGAGGGTTAGGAGGGGAGAGAGATAGAGAGAGGAAGAGAGAGAGACATTGATGTGAGAGAGACACGTCAATTGGTTGCTTCCTGCACATGCCCCGACCTGGGCTGGGGATCAAACCTGCAGCCCACACCCTTGACTGGAAATCGAACCTGCAGCCCTTTGGTCGAGGGGTCTGCATGCTAACCATTGAGTCAAATCGGCCATGGCTGATATACTTTTTAAAAATTTAATGTAAGAAAGAAAATTCTGACCGAAACCGGTTTGGCTCAGTGGATAGAGCATCAGCCTGCGGTTCAATTCCGGTCAAGGGCATGTACCTTGGTTGTGGGCACGTCCCCAGTGGGGGGGTGTGCAGGAGGCAGCTGGTCGATGTTTCTCTCTCATCGATGTTTCTAGCTTTCTATCCCTCTCCCTTCCTGTCTGTAAAAAATCAATAAAATATGTTTTTTTTTAAAAGAAAGAAAATTCTGTTGCCAGATCCTCAGCTAGTCCACAGGACCTTGTTGGGTTTTGTGCTCTGAATCAAGGATTGGCATGTCTGGACCTGCAGTAAGCTGCAGATGCTCAGCACACACACACACACACACACACACACACACACACACACACACACACAGTTGCACATCTTACCAACGATGTCTGGGATCTGCAGACCACCCAGGGGCCCTTCCCTACGAGCCCTACTATGTCCTTGGCACCCCAAGACAAATTCCAGGGACTCCTCAGATCCACCAACATCTTCCTCATCTGCAGGCCCTCCCATGATCCCACCAGAGTCATGGCCCCATCAGTCACCCTGGCACTTAGCCTGGGGAATCATTCCCTAGTTCTTCCTCAAGTCAGTCACCTGAGTCTGCTGACCTTACCTCCCAAAATCTCTTCCAAAAGGTCTTCTATAGAAATATTTGGCAAAAGACTTGTGCCCACAATATATAAAGAGTTCCTACAAATCAAAAAGAAAAAGGCAGAAACCCCAAAGGGAAAAAAATTGCTTTTAATGAAAAGAGATCTCCAAATGGCCATTAAATGAAAATGCTTGATATCATGACTCATTTGGGGAAACTCAAATTAAAACCAAAATGCCATGGCACTCTACACCTACCAGAATGGCTAACAGGGGGAAAGTAATCTCAAATCATGCTATGCTGCTGGTGGAAGTGTAAAATGGCACACTGCTTTCGAACACTGTTTGCAGTATTCATAAGGCTGAACAAACACCTACACTCTGACTCTGAGGAATAAGCTAAAAGGAAATGCATATTTATGTTCGTAAGAATTCTACAAGAATGTTCATAACACCTCTCCTTGTAATACCCCCAAATTGGAAACAATTTAAATGCTCAACAAACAAGATGGGTCAATAAGTGCAGTGAAATCACAAAAGGGAACACTTTATAGCAGTGAATCTCAACCAGGGGTGATTCCCAACCTAAGGGGACATTTGTGGTTGTCATAACATGGAGGAGTGGGCTACTGTCATCTCATGGGGACAATGCCCAACGTCTACAATGCATTGGACAGACCCACAAAGAAGCATCCAGCCCCAGATGTCATCAGTGATTGAGCAGATCGGCTATACAACAATGACAATAAACACAGACTAGAACAATCTAGAACAATCTGTATAATGTTCAGCAGCCTAATATTGTGCAAAGGCAGCCAGACATGAACGAGAAAACAATTCTATGCTGTGCAAAGGCAAGTTGGTGGCTCCCATGGGTAGGATGAAGGAAAGGAGGCACAGGGGAGACTCCAGGGGCTGGTGACAGTATGTCGTTGTCCTGGGTGCTGGCTCTACAAGCATGTTCACATTGTGAAAGCTTTGTGCTATACAGTTGTGCCTTGTGCGCTTTTTCTGCTTGCGTGCTATCCTATTTAATAAAGAGGGAATGTGCTATTCGACCACCACTCCATCACAAAGACAGCTGCACCAACAGCTGAGGTCAAGTTCTCTTAAGGAGTCTTAACGAGCAATCAGCAGGGATCTGAGGCTACAACCCTCCCCAGTGGGGCTTGACAGGGGACCTCAGGCCACACCCCCTGCCCTGGTGTCAGGCTGGGGGACCTCAGGCCATACTGCCCTCCTCTTGCCCCAGCACCAGGCCGGGACTTCAGGCCACACACCCCGTCCTGGCACCAGGCCAGAGGACCTAAGCCCTCTGCCTGACAGGGCTTGACAAGGGTGGGACTGGCCAGGTCTGGATCTAGCCCAATGCGGGGGCCGGGGGGAGGCGTTGGAGGGGAGGGCTAGCCAGGTGTGGGTCTCATGTGATTTTGAGGTGCATGTGGGTGGATGGGGACTTGACTTTGGGTCCCATGGTGAGCCTCAGACTCTGACAGGAGGAAAGTTTTCATATACATTTTACTAATTCTTTCATCTCTGACACTTCCATTATAGAGAAAGGGCAAATAGCAATATTAAATTATTTCCTCTAATTAATCCCTTGTAATTTGCACAAATTTCGTGCCCTGGGTCACTAATATTTGAATATAAGATTCTAAGTTAAAAACCTTTCCCCTTCCCTCCACCCCTTTGCCCTGTTCAGGCCTTATCAACTTTGCACTGAGCAACTGCCCTCTCCTCTCCCCTGCCTGTCCTCCAGCCAGCAGCCAGTGGACCTCTAGGTCACAAAAATAGGACTGTGTCCCTTCCTGCTCTAAAACCTTTCGTGGCTCCCTATTGCCCCTGAGATCAAATCCAAGTCTTTAAGAACTTTCTTGGTGCTTCTTTTGCAGTTTCATCTCTGCCTACCTTCTCTGCTCCTTGCACCATGAAATTAATCTTCATCCCAGAACATGCTGCTTCAAACCTCCAGTGCTTTGCATCTGCTGTCCTCTTTGCCTGACTGCCCAGACACACTCTTGCCCTTCTAGGTTCAGCTCCAGTGTCCCAGAGCTGGAACCTCACCCGCCCACCTTCCCTCTGCCCCAGCTCAGATCTCCAAACAGGAAACTTTGGGATTGCAGCTGATTTTCTTCTAGTCAACACACACACGCACACACACACACACACACACACACACACACACACACTTTTGCAAAATACAAGAGAAAGCATTGAGTAATATGCAAAAGTTTAGCCACTCACCCTAGGATCCTTCCTTCAGGAACCCGCTTCCTCCCCCCTCAACTTCTGTCTAAAGACTGCCCCCCCTCCCCAGTGGGGGAGGACAAGGCAGAGACTCCAAAAGTCCTGAACTTGTACACTGCTCCTCTGCTTTCCTGGCAGGTCCTTCTTGTGTCCTCCAACCCCACATTCCCATGTTCCTCCCCCAGCTCTGCCTGTCCAGCCCTGGCTACCTCCTCCCACCTTTCCAATTTCAGAGAACTCCCCTCCTCCCCCCACCCCTCAGCTTGCAGCTGTTGCTAAGGGGAAGTGGTTGGGAAGGAGGTCCACCTCCAGTTCACACCCCAGTGACAGGCTTCAATCAGAGCCAGACTTTGCTCAGACAATGGGCTCCATCAGTCCACCTGCCACTGACTCACTGCCAGTAGAGCAGAAACTTAGCCCAGGGATTCGCTTTCAGCTCAGCCGCTCACAGGCTCTGTGACCTTGGGACAGTCCCTAACTTCTCTGTGTGTCTGGTTCCTCAGCTGAAAAAAAAAAAAAAAGAAAAGAAAAGAAAGAAAGATAAGAATACCCACCTCACAGAGATATTAAGCAATCAGATGAGTTTATTTAAAGTAGTGACTGGATGCTCCCAGGAACAAGCTGGAATTACAACTGAAATATGGAAAGGGTTCCTGAATAATCATTGGAAAAAACACAGGAGAGAACTCTGATACCTAATGACCGAAGATGGAGACCACATAGAGACTGGTAGGACGGGCAGAGGCCTGAAAGGACTGCAAGGTGCCCACAGACAGCAACTGAAGTCCTGGAGAGATATCTCAGCTGTGTGTGTGTGTGTGGTAGGGGTACAACTGAGAAATCTGGGATCTAATCCCCAAGCTAGGCTCCCCAGCAGAGAGCACCAAATCTGAGGAGGGTACCCACATAACATCTAGCTGTGAAAAGCAGTGGGGTGCTGTCTGCCAGGGAGTGGCAGCTGAAAGTTCAGGCCCTCTTGGAGGGCCAGTGCACAAAAATTCCCCATGGAGCCACTCATCTTGTGCTCTGGCAGAGGGAGAGCGAAGTGTACTTGTGCTGTGAGAGCAGAACCCAGGACTGGGGAATAGAGCTCAGAAGGCAGACACCCCAAGTTAACTGGGCTGAGTCATTCACTCACACAGTGGAGGACATCTTTCCCACACAGGCATTTGCCTTGCTGGGGGGAAGACAGTAGACACAACTTATTAGAAAACACCGTTCCCCTGAGGCCACTTAAGAGATTAAAAGTAACAATTAGCCTCCAGGCAAAGGCAACTACCCAACCCTGTTGAAAAAACTCTTGCTACACTTAAGGATGATTGCTTGGGGGCAATTCAAGTCAGAATCATATTACTCTGTAGACAGAGGCGGTATCTGGAGGCATTAAGTCTTTGCCTGATCCAAGTAGTTAGAAACAGCCTTTAACACCATCCTGCCCTAGAAATTGAGAGGTGTAGAGGACCTACCTAAACATAATCACAAATCCAAACAGTCAACCAAAATGAGGAGACAAAGAAACAACCCCCAAATGAAAGAACTAGAGAATTCTCCAGAAGAGATAAATGAAGCAGAGATAAGAAACTTATCTGAAACAAAGTTCAGAGTAATGATGGTAAAAATGTTCAACGGTATGAAAAGAGATATAGTAACTATGAAAAAATAACAGTCTGAGATAAAGAATGACATAACACAAATAAAGAACAGATTGGAAGGAATACAGCACATGAGGGAAGGAATACAAATCTGAGGATTGAGTCAGTGAATTAGAAGGCAGTTGAAAATATCACTCAATCAGAGAACCAAAAAGAAAAAACAATTTAAAAACAGAAGGACAATGCGAAACATAATGATATTAGAATAGCAGGTGTGTCAGAAGAGGCAGAAAGGAAGAAAGGAATAGAGAAAGTGTTTGAAGAAATAATGGCAGAAAACTTCCCTAACCTGACAAAGGAAAAAGTCACAGAGTTCAGGAGGCACAGAGAACCCCAAACAAGAACATGCCTAGACACATCATAATTAAAATGCCAAAAATTAAAGACAAATAAAGAATCTTAAAGGCACCAAGAGAAAAAAAACTGTTACCTATAAAAGAGTTCCATAAGGCTGACACTAGATTTCTCATCAGAAACTCTACAGGCCAGAAGGGAATTCCATGAAGTACTCAGGGTAATAGAAAGCCAGGATCTGAGACCAAGATTACTATATCCAGCAAGGCTATCATTCAAAATAGATGGTCAAATAAAGAGCTTACCAGACAAAAGTTCATTACTACCAAGCCAGCATTATAAGAAATGCTAAAGAGATTGCTGTAAGGGATTGCTGAGAGGAAACAGAGAGAGAAAAACTGAGCTATACAGAATTAAAATGGCTATAAATAAGTACCTCTCAATAATAATCCTAAATGTAAGTGGATTAAATGCTCCAATCAAAAGACATAGGGTAGCTGAATGGATACAAAAATAAGAACCAACTATATACTGTCTACAAGAGACCCACCTCAAAACAAAAGACACATACAGGATGAAAGTGAAGGGATGGAAAAAAATTTTCCATGCAAATAGAAAAGAAAAGAAAAGAAAAGAAAAGCTAGGGTAACGATATTCATATATGACAAAATAGACTTTAAAATGAAGGCCATCACAAGAGACAACAAAGGTCACTACATAATACTAAAGGGATTGATCCAACAAGAGGATATAAACCGGGTAAACATATATGCACCCAAGATACTAGTAGGTGTACCTAAATATGTTAAAAAAATAAAACAAAACTTCTAGAGGACTTTAATGGAGAGATTGACACAATACAGTCAAAGTATGGGACTTTAACACCCTGTTGACTTCACTGGGCAGGTCTTCCAGACAAAAACTTAACAAGAAAATAAAAACTCTAAAGAATACACTAGATCAGATGGACTTAATAGACAGACATTTATAGAACATTTCACCCCAAAGCTGAAGAATATACATTCTTTTCAAGTGCACCCGAGTCATTCTCAAAGATAGACCACATGTTAGGACAAAAACTAGTCTCTACAAGTTCAAAAACATTGAAATCATATCAAACATTATCTCAGATCACATGGGATGAAATTAGAAATCAACTACAGTAAAAACATGCAAAAACATTCAAACACATGGAGGCTAAATAGGATGTAATTAAACAATGAATGGGTTACCAATGAAATCAAGAAAGAAATGAAAATGAACACACAACAACCCCAAAATTCCTGGGACACAGCAAAAGCAGTCCTGAGAGGAAAATTCATAGCACTATAGGCATACTTTTTAAAAAATCAGCAATAAACTATTTTACCCTACAACTTAAAGAACTAGAAAGAGAACAAGAAGAAAAACTCAGAGTCAATAGAAGGAAAAAAACAATAAAGATTTGGAGCAGAAATAAATAACATAGAGACTAAAAAAAATGCAAAAAATCAATGAAACCAAGAGTTGGTTCTTTGAAAGGAAAAACAAAATTGATAAACCATTAGCCAGACTCATCAAGAAACAAAGAAAGAGGACTCAAATAAATAAAATCAGAAACAAAAGTGATGTAACCACCAACACCAGAGAAATACAAAGGATTGTAAGAAAATACTATGAACAACTATATGCCAACAAGCTGAACAATGTGGATGAAATAGACAAATTCCTAGAAAAATACAATCTCCAAAACAAAATCAGGAAGAATATAAAAACCTGAATAGGCCAATAACAACTGATGAAATAGAAACAATAATCAAAATATTCCCAATAATCAAAAGCCCAGGTCTGGACAGCATCACAGAGGAGTTTTTCCAAACATTCAAAGAACTAACACCTATACTCCTCAAACTATTTCAGAAAATTCAAGAGGAAGGAACAGTTCCAAACTCTTTTTATGAGGTCAGCATTAACCTAATTCCAAAACCAGATAAAGACACAACAAAGAAAGAGAATTACAGGCCAATATCCCTGATGAACAAAGATGCTAAAATCCTCAACAAAGTATTAGCAAATCGCATCCAGCAATATATTAAAAATATCATACACCATGATCAAGTGGAATTTATTCCAGGGATGCAAAGCTGGTACAATATTCTCAAATCAATAAATGTGATACATCACATACTAGTAAACAAATTGAAAGACAAATATCATATAATCATATCAATAGACTGAAAAAAAAGCATTCAACAAAATCCAGCCCCCATTTTTGTTTTTGTTTTTGTTTTCCAATACCCATTTTTGTTTTTTCCAACACCCATTTTTTTATAAAAACTCTCAGCAAAGTTGAAATAGAAAGAGCATATCTCAAAATGATAAATGCCATATATGACAAACCTGCTGTTAACATCATATTCAATGGGCAAAAACTAAAACCATTTCTCCTAAGAACTGGAACAAGACAGGGATGCCCACTCTCACCACTCCTGTTCAACATAGTAGTGGAAATACTAGCCATAGGGATCAGACAACAAGAAGAAATAATAGGCATCCAAATTGGAAAATAATAAGTAAAACTATCATTATTCACAGATGACATGATATTGTACTTAGAAAACTCCAAAGACCCATTAAAAAAACTACTAGATTTGATAAATGAATTCAGCAATGTAGCAGGATACAAAATTAACACCGAGAAATCTATGACTTTTTTATATACCAATAATGAACTCACAGAAAGAGAAACTAAAACAAAAAACAAACAACAACAACAAAAAAACAATCCCAAAAACCATTGCACCAAAAAAATTAAGATACCTAGGAATAAACTTAACTAAGGAGTTAAAAGACCTCTACTCAGAAAACTACAGGATATTGAAAAAAGAGATAGAGGAAGACATAAACAAATGGAAGAATATACCATGTCCATGCACTGGTAGAATCAACTTCATTAAAATGTCCATATTACCCAAAGCAATCTATAGATTCAATGCAATCTCCATTAAGATACCAACGGAATATTTCACAGACCTAGAACAAACTCTCCAAAAATTCATCTGGAATAAAAATTTTTAAAAAACCAAAATGCTGCAGCAAACTTGAGAAAGAAGAACAAAGTAGGAGGGATCTCAATGCCAGATATCAACCTATATTACAAAGCCACTGTTCTCAAAATTGCCTGCTACTGGCACAAGAACTGACATATAGACCAGAGAATATAGAACAGAGGATCCAGAAATTGACCCAAGTCATTATGCTCAATTAATGTTTGACAAAGGAAGCATGAGCATACAATGGAGTCAAGATAATATCTTCATTAAATGGTGTTAGGAAAATTGGACAGATACATGCAAATAAAATGAGGTTATAATACCAAATTACACTATACACAAGAATAAACTCAAAGTGGATAAAGGAGTTAAACCCGTGATGGTGAACCTATGACACACGTGTCATCACTGACATGCATAGCCATTTTCGATGACATGGCTACATGCGGTTGCATACAGAGAAGTATGGGGCTGCATGATGAGAAGGACGTTTCATCCTCGGCTACTGCATGGCCAGGTACAGTAGCCGAGGATGAAACATTTGCTATAGTGTAGAGTAGACACTCTGTGCCGGAGGTCTGTAGGCCAAAACAACAGAACTCCAGCACAGAGCGTCTAGTTCTGGGACTTTCGGATAGGCCCTTAGGGGATCTTTGACCTCACTTCCAGCCGGCAGAGCAGGGAGGAGCAGAATGCCATGGGAATGCATCTCTGGGGACCCTGTGATCGCCATTACCAGCAACCACATAACCACAGCAGCCATCATCCAATCTGCTGTTCTGAGGTGTCGTGGATTTCTAATTGACCATCATTACTGAGATAAGTGGGGGGGGGGGGGGACTGGGAGAGGCGAGGCCCTGTGCTATGGGTGTCATTTCCCCACCATTAGAAATAGCGGCAGCCATCTTACTTTATATAAGGAATGTCATTTTGCAGCATACTGCAGACTCCATTTTACCACTATCACTGTTGTGCATCCTTATTAACCCCTATTTCTGCTTATTAACCCTGCCCTTTCCTAAAAGAGAGTTACATGTGCCATCTTGTGGTCAGTTAGGCTAGCTAACCCCTAATTGCCTGCAGGGCTAACAGATTATCTATAGTTCTATCTTCTGTCACTGGCCCCTTGATAATGAACCCAAAAAATAAAAAACCAAGGTTAAGTAAAGGCAGTGGTGGTAGCAGTAGCCGACACTTTCAAGAGACATGGACCAAGATGTATGGCATTATAGAAAAAAAATGGCAAGTCATTTTGCATTCTATGTACTGAAAGAGTAGTAAGCAGAATGTGGAATATAAATAGACTTTTGAAACTAATCATTCCCAGCTCTTGAAAAATAGTGAGGATGAAAGGAAGAAATACATTTCCAGGCAGCTACACTTTTATAAGAGCCAATCTAATCCCATCCTTAAATTTATAAAAGGCTCTACAGATTTAACATCTGCAAGTTTGAGCATTGCTCACTCCATAGCTCAGCATGGAAAAGCACTCAGTGAGGGAGGATTTATTAAAGGAACTCTCTTAAGATGTGCACCAGTTCTATTTCATGATACACAGAATAAAGATGCAATGATTAAGAGAATATCTGAGTTACCACTCAGTAGAAGTATCATAAAAGTACCAAATAAGGAGACTGAACACAAACGTACAACATCAATTAAAGAGAGACATAAGTAATTGTAAATATTTTTTGAGCTCTCTTGATGAAACTGCTGATGTCACATCACATACTCAGTTGGTCATTATTGGTCGATATTCTGATGGTCTCACAATGAGAGAAGAGTTGATAAAATTAGTATCAGTGCCAAGAAGTGCATCAGGAAACAAAATATGTAAGGTTGTTATACAAACATTCTGTGACCTAAGCATTGATATCTCTAAAGTTGTATCAGTGACGACAGATGGGGCACCAAACATGGTGGGAAAAAAAGTCGGATTTGTCAAATTGTTTACAGAAGCTATTGACAGCCGATTGTGGCTTTTCATTGTATTATCCATCAGGAGCCAAGGCAGGATTCACCGACTTAAACGACTTAATGTCAGCTGTTACAAAAATAGTTAATTTAATAGCTGCTCGCCCCCTTCACAAGCAAGAATTTTCTGCCCTTTTACTGGACTGCTGATGTACAATAATGTAAGATTGCTGAGCCGAGGCAAAGTTCTTGAGCGCTTTGTGGAGTGCTTTGTGGAGTGCTTTAAAGAAAGCAAGGTATTTCGTGAGGATAAGGATCTGGGGACCTTTTCTCAGCTCAATGATGATAAGTGGGTCAGCACCCTGATATTTTTTACAGATCTCTCTGTTCATATTAATGAACTGAACTTAAAGTTACAATGTTTTGGCAAAAGTATTGATGTTATGTTTGGACACATAAAAGCTTTTGAAAGTAAACTTAAAATTTTCAAGTGAGATGTAGAAACTAAAACTTATAAGTATTTTCCTCAAGTAACAAAGTATTTTGAGAAGGCCAGTGCAGTTGTACAAAATGAAATGGAACCCTTGCATATAAAGTACCAGCATGTTTCAGACTCGGTACTTGACCAGTTCAATGATAGATTTAATCAATTTAGAAGCCTAGAACAGACCATAAAAATAATTAAGTATCCTGATGTAGTAGTCTACAGTAGTTTTAATGATTTCCAATGGATGCAAATTGATGATTTGGAGATGCACCTTGCAGAATTTCAAGACATCGTTTGGGCTCAGGTGTTTGTTGACTGGAGGTCAAAGCTTGAGAATCTCTAAAGGTGCCTCTTGGAGAATCATGAGGAGTGCCACTATAAACGGGAAATTTGGAGTGCCTGGAACCGATTACCAGACACTTTTAGCACCCTTAAAAATATAGCAATGGCTTTACTCACAATATTTTCCTCTACATACTTTTGTGAGACCTTATTCTCAGCATTAAATAATATCAAAACCAACAAAAGAAACAGATTGACACATGAATTTAGTAGCGCTTGCTTGGGCTTGAAGTGTTCAAAATACCAACCTTCAATTGAAGGTTTAGCCAATGAAATTCAGCAACAAAAAAGTCACTAATAGGCAGGTTAGTTAAAGAATTCCCCCTCCCCCTCACTTATCTTAATTCATGGCACCCCCCACATGTTAAATAATATCAAGACCAACAAAAGAAACCGACTGACAGATGAACAAAGAAGTCACTAAGCAGGTAAGTTAAATAATTAGTTTTTGGTGTATTAAATACAGTTATATATTACAATGATGCATTTTTCTTATTTAAAATATAAATATAGTGAAATCATGGGTTTTTTTCTGAAGTGACACACCACCTGAGTTATGCTCGTTTTTTTGTTTTGTTTTGTTTTTGTTTGTTTTTTGGCTAATTTTGACACACTAAGTTCAAAACGTTGCCCATCACTGACTTAAATGTAAGACAGAAAATCATAAAAATCTTCAAAGAAGCCACAGGCAGCAAAATATCAGACATATGTCGTAGCAATATATTTACCAATGCAGCCCCAAGTGCAATGGAAACTAATAAACAAATGGGACTAAATTAAAATAAAAAGCTTCTGCACAGCAAAAGAAACCACAAATAAAACAACAAGAAACCTACTGCATGGGAGAATATATTTGCCAATGTTATCTCCAATAAGGGTTTAATTTCAAAAATTTACAGGAAACTCATACAACTTAATAAAAGGAAGATAAACAATCCAATAAAAAAAATGGGCAAAGGACCTAAATAGTTTTCGAAAGAGGATGTACAGAAGGCCAAGAGATATATGAAAACATGCTCAAAGTCACTAATCATCTGAGAGATGCAAATTAAAATGACAATTAGATACCATCTCACACCTGTCAGAATGGCCATCATCAACAAATGAAGAAATGACAGGTGCTGGTGAGGATGTGGAAAAAAATGAACCCTCCTGCACTGCTGGTGGGAATGCAGACTGGTGCAGCCAGTGGAAAACAGTATGGAGTTTCCTCAAAAAATTTAAAGTGGAATTACCATTTGACCCAATTATCCCACTTCTAGGAATATATCCCCCAAAAATCAGAAAGACCAATCAGAAAGGATATATGCACCCCTATGTTCAAAGCAGCACAATTTACAAGATTTGGGAACAGCTCAAGTGCCCATCAACAGATGAGTAGATTAGAAAACATTGGCACATTTACACAATGGAATACTACGCTGCTATAAAAAAGAAGGAACTCTTATCATTTACAGCAGCATGGATGGACCTGGAGAGCATCACGCTAAGCGAAATAAGCCAGTCAGAGAAAGATAAATATCACATGATTTCACTCATCTATGGAATATAATAAACAACATAAACTGATGAACAAAAGTGGAGCCAGAATAAAAAAAACATTTTAGAATATAATAGAAGTAACCCTGTTATTTGCATATTTTTAACATTTCCTACAACTTTTGTGATATCATACTATGTTAGTACAGTTTTGGTAACATTATACTTAAAACCCTTTTTTTTCCTTGAAATATTAATGTTATTGCATGTAATACTATATTTAAGACTAGGGAGAACCAAGATGGCAGCATAGGTAAAACACCTATCTTGCCGTCATACACATCAATTTCAAAACTACAACTTAACAAAAGAACAAACACCATCCAGAATCACCGGAAAGCTGGCTAAGTGAAATTCCACAAATAAAAGTGAAGATAAGACAGTGACTCGGAGGAGTGGCGGCGGACAGTGTTGAAGATACGCGTGGAGTCAGGGGTTTGGAGTGCGCGGCAGCAGATAGGGCGGGTGGCTGAAAACCGGCCAGTTTTCTCAAACAGGGAAGAAAAAGATGTCCCACTGGACTGATTCCCCAGCTCTGGGCAAAGTCCAGGGAACCCACTATCATACGGGGTAAAAACTGGACAGTGGGAGGGCACACCGAAGCTCAGGTGCTGCAGGGGTCGGCAGGCTTGTGGAGAAAGCGAGCTTGTGCGGAGTGCGCGTGAGCTTGGGAACAGTGCAGCTGCCTGACAGCGCAGAGAGCGCTCGTGACTTGCTCTTTCATTCGGGAAACTGTCAGACTGCATTGTTTTGCGACCTTGGGTGAGACATTGGGTGTGCAGACTCATTTGGGGAGAGTCTGAATTCTCCAGCAGCCCGGTGGAGCTCGGCAGCAGCTCTCTCTCAGGGACCCTGGGGCCGCATAGGGCGGAGCTAACGCTGTCTGCTTGGCCCGGAGACTCCGCCCATCCACCCTGAGCACAGCTGAACTTCACAGACAACTGGCCTGGAGGTCAACCCCTCCAAGTGCTAACAACGATTAACCTGAGCTTAACTTCAGCAAGACTGTGCAACCCATATCCACCTCAGGTAACTGGGGAGGCTGAGCCACTGTCCCTAGTAGGACATCTACCACACAAAGCTAATTGACCAACTCAGGGAAGCAGCCACCATGCAGAGACATGGAAAAAAATCAGAGGAAAGAAATGGAGGGAAAAAAATGACTGGACATGGAATTCAAAACCACAGTTATAGGGCTTTTCAAGAGGCTCCTAGAAAAGGTAGAGACCTATAAGGAAATAAGCAAGACCAGCAAGGAAATGAACGAGACCCTCAAGTATATGAACAAGACCTGCAAGGAAATGAACAAGACCAACATGGAAATGAATGAGTCCTACAAGGAAATGAACGAGACCTACAAGGATATGAACAAGACTCTCAAGGATATGAAAAAGGAGCAATCAGAAATTAAGCATACACTGACTGAAATAAGAAATATTATACAAAGACCTAAAAGTACTCTAGAGCACCCCAAGAACCAAGTTATAGATTTGAAATACAAAGAGGTAAAATCCACTCAGCTGAAAAAGCAAGAAACCAAAAGAATCCAAAGAATTGAAGATAGTGTAAGGGGCCTCTGGGACAACCTCAAGCATACCAACATCCGAATTATAGGGGTGCCAGAAAAAGAGAGAGGCCAAGACAATGAAAACCTATTTGAAGAAATAGTGACTGAAAACTTCCCACACCTGGTGAAAGAAATTGACTTATGAGTCCAAGAAGCCCACCAAACCCCAATATATAGGAACCTTAAGAGGACCACACCAAGGCACATCATAATTAAAATGCCAAGAGCAAAAGACAAAGAGAGAATACTAAAAGCAGCAAGAGAAAAACACTTAGTTACCTATAACGAAGCACCCATACAATTGTCAGCAGATTTCTCAACAGAAACGATGCAGGCCAGACGCGAGTGGCAAGAAATATTCAAAGTGATGAATAGCAAGAATCTACAACGAAGATTACTCTATCCAGCAAAGCTATCATTCAGAATTGAAGGTCAGATAAAGTGCTTTGCAGATAAGAAAAAGCTAAAGGAGTTCATCACCACCAAACCAATATCATATGAAATGCTGAAAGATATTCTTTAAGAAGAGGAAGAAGAAAAAGATAAAAGTGTAAATTATGAACAACAAATACACATCTATCAACAAATGAATCTAAAAATCAAGTGAATTAATAAGCTGATGAACAGGATAAACTGGTGAATGTAACAGAATCACAGACATAGAGAGGGAATGGACTGACAATTCCTGGGGAGAAAAGGGGTGTGGGAAGTGCAGCAAGAGACTGGACAAAAATCATGCAACTATGGGAGAAGACAGTGGAGGAGGGTGAGGGCGGAGGTGGGATGGGTACCAGGTGGAGGGGAGCTATGGGGGAAAAAAGGGAACAATGTAGTTAATAAACTGAACAATAAAGATTTAAAAAAAAGAAAAAAGAAGAAGAAGAAGAAGAAGAAAGACTAGAAGGCTGGTGCACGAAATTTGTTCACGGGGGTGAGGGGAGAGAGGTGGTCCCTCAGACCAGCCTGCACCCTATCCAATCCAGGACTGCTGGCTCGCAACTGCTTACCTGCCTGCCTTCCTGATTTCCCCTAACCACTTCTGCCTGCCAGCCTGATCACCCCCTAACCACTTCCCTGCCAGCCTGATTGATGCCTAACTGCTCCCCTGGCAGCCTGTTTGCCCCTAACTGCCCTCCACTGCAAGCCTGGTCACCCCTAACTGCCTTCCCCTTCAGGCGTTGTACCCCCAACTGCTCTTCCGTGCAGGCCTGAGCATCCCCAACTTTCCTTCTCTGCCAGCCTGGTCACCCCTAATTGCCCTCCCCTGCAGGTTTGATCACCCCCAACTGCCCTTCCTCGCAGGCCTGGTTCTTCCCAACTGCCCTCCCCTCCTGTCCATCTTGCGGTCATCTTGTGTCCACATGGGGGCAGGATCTTTGACCACATGGGCGCAGACATCTAGTGTGTTGGAGTAATAGTCAATCTGCATATTACTCTTTTATTAGATAGGATAGAAGCCTGGTGGATAGATGGGGGCCAGCTGGTTTGCACTGAAGGGTGAAGGGTGTCCCAGATCAGAGTAGGGGTTCCCTTGGGGTGTGGGATGGCCTGGACGAGGGGCTTGTGGTGGTTTGCAGGTTGGCCATGCCCCTCAGTGACTCAAGCAGAGGCCCTGGTATCTGGGATTTATGTATCTTCTATAATTGAAACTTTGTAGCATTGAGTGGAGGCCTGAGCCAGCAAGGGTAGGTGGAAAACTTAGCTTCCTCCATTGCAGAGGAAACTCAAGCCTCCCTCCTAGTCTCTGTGGCTGCAGCCATCTTGGTTGGGTTTATTTGCATATTTGCTCCTGATTGGTTTGTGGGCATGGCTTGTGGGTGTGGCTTGTGGGTGTAGTGGAGGTATGGTCAATTTGCATATTACTCTTTTATTAGTTAGGATAGTTTTTCTTGAATAATTGGTATTTATTGCTTGTAACATTATTATATTTAAAATAGTTTTCTTGAGATATTAATGTTTATTGCATGTAACATTATATTTAAGATCATTTTTCTTAAAATGTTAACGTTTATTCCATGTAACTTTATTATATTTAAAATAGTTTTTCTTGAAATAAATAAATAAAAATAAAATAGTGTCTGGCACATGAGCACCCTGTGACAATTGTCAACTGTTGCTGTTTTTACTGGGTAAGTGTTAGTGTACCTCCCATGTCCCACCTGGTTCAGGGTTCAGGTTCAGGGTTTGGGTTCTGGAGTAGACTGCACACATATGAAAGAGACTAGACAAGAAAATAGTAATTTGGGAGTTGGGAGCCAGGTGGAAGCCCAAGAGAGGACTCAGCTTTGCTCTGGCCTTGCGATCCCTTTTATTCAGGTTTGGGATCCACCTATAGCCCTTAGGCAGGCAATCCTATATAATAAAAGACCAGCCACCATAAGCATAACGAATGGAATGACTACAGACCAGAACGAACATGGCCCTTCCCAGGGCTGGCCCTGTCCCCCAGCAAACAGTTAGGGGTGATCAGGTAAACAGGCAAGTGGTTAGGGGTGATCAGGTAGACAGACAGCCACTGGCAGGGCTGGCCACACCCCCAGCAAGCAGATAGGAGTTATTGATCAGGCAGCAAAGTGGTTAGGGGTGATCTGGTAGGCAGGCCTGAGGTTAGGGGTGACCAGGCAGGCAGATAGCCCCTTTCAGAGCTGGCCTGCCCCCCCCAAAAAAGAAAGAGGGAGTCCAAGGCCACTGGTGGGAATGCTGCGGCAGCTGTGTGCTGGCCAGTGATCACCCCACAGAGGGAGACTCAGGACAGCCAACCCATTGCACCCCACGCCTGTAACCAGCAGAGGGAGGCCAATGGTGGCAGAGGAGGGGGGCAGCAGTGCACAGATGGCAGGCAGTGGCAGCGGTGTGGGTGGGGCAAGCTGCCTGCAGATGGGGGAAGGAAAACCCTGATAGGCTCTGATCTCAGGCCAGGCCTAGGAACCCTACCCGAGGGGTCCTGAATTGTGAGAGGGTGCACGCCAGGCAGAGGGACCTCCCCCAAGTACACAAAAGTTCTGCTGTGGCTGCAGGCGCAGTGACCCAGCACTGACTGCTGAGGGGGCTGCAAATCAGGCCCAGAGAGAGGCCTGAAGAGAAAAGCGGGGTCTGATCCATAGCCTCTGTGGCAGCTGTTGATCAGCACTTGCCTCTCTCTCTCTCCAGGCTGAGCCAGCAGCCACACCTCCATTTCTCTCCAGGCCTCCACTGGTGCTACTGATCTCCACCGCCTATCTGATCAGGCCCCATGGATAGGCCCAGAGATGCTGACTGGCATAGAAACCAACTAATCAGAACCAAATCTGGGTGAACTGTGAGGAGTTAATGGCTGCCTAGGAGGTGGAGATTTGATGTTAACTGGCATTGAAAATGACCAATCAGAACCAAATTGGCTGGCAGAGGAGGGCATTTGGGGGTGAGATCAGGCAGGCAGAGGCAGTTAGGGCTGATCAGGCTGGCAGGGAAGGGCAGTTGGGGTGAGATCAGGCCAGCAGGGGAGGGCCTTTGGGAACAACATCAGGCCAACAGGGGAAGTCTGATGGGGCCAAAATCAGGCCAGCAGGGGAGGGCAGTTGGGGCAACCAGGTCGGCAGTGGAGGACAGTTGGAGGTGAGATCAGGTTGGCAGTGGAAGGCTATTGGGGGCAAGATCAGGTTGGCAGGGGAGGGCAGTTAGGGGCTATCAGGCAAGCAGGCAGGCAGGTAAGTGGCTAGGAGCCAGTGGTCCCAGATTGCAAGAGGGATGTCCGACTGCCGGTTTAGGGATCGGGCCTAAACCAGCTGTTGGACATCCCCTAAGGGGTCCCTGATTGAAGAGGGTGAAGGCTGGGCTGAGGGAACCCCCCTCCATGCATAGATTTCATGCACCGGGCCACTAGTTTCCAATAACAGGCAAAGTATCTCATTAGTAAGGATTTACATAAGACTAAAAGGTGGAAGTTGCTACCATAGTCTCAACAAGACAGTGAGTGTATAGCTTTGACCCTTGCCAGAGCCTCAAGGGTGACCAGCTTTCCAGACTCCTTGTCCACCCCTTTCTGCTAGTGAAGGCAAGGGGCAGCTTCCAACAGGCAAGAGGTTAGGATATGCCCTGTGTTTGGTAAATGGTCAGTACATGCAATAAGTGCTATTTCCCCCCCATCTTGCTCCTCCTTTCTGATTGTCTCCATGCAGCTCCTGTGCCACGGTGGTCTGGAGTTCCAAGTTCAAGGTCTTGAAATCAGACAATCATGGGATCCAGGCTGCCTGTCTCTACCTAAGCCAATTAAGCAGAGACCGAGTTGAATTACACATGAGCATTTACTCCAATAATGCCAACAGTTTGCCTCTTCCTATAAACTAGCTGCTTATATTGGGTAGATGGATCAAGATTACACAGGAAAGTAGGAATTACAGACATAGGAAGTAGGCATGGGATAATGGCTACAAGTTACAGGCCATTACTTGTAGGCCGCAGAAGGCATCTCCAAGGCCAGATTGTTTCAGCAATAAGGTTGTTAATCTTTCCAAGAAGATTGGCAGTTCTCAGAAAACTTAGAGAATGGACTGCATTCCAGTGTTAACTCTCATGTCCCAAGTAGTACAAATCACAGCTGAGTTAGAATGTGCTTTCTTTGATCACAACAGAATAAGCATGGTTAACAGAGCATAGTTAATATTTCTTATAACTATAACTGCCCCTGCTAGTCTGAATTGGTCTTTCAGCCTCTGCTGAATGGCCTCCCCTGCCTGGATGCTGAGGGTGGCCATGCGGCTGGCATGAGGGGGAAGTGGAGACACCAGCCAGATGTCCCCCTTGCAGTTATTCTTTTTTTTTTTAATATGTTTTATTGATTTTTTACAGAGCAGAAGGGAGAGGGATAGAAAGTCAGAAACATCGATGAGAGAGAGACATCGATCAGCTGCCTCTTGCACGCCCCCTACTGGGGGTGTGCCCGCAGCCAAGGTACATGCCCTTGCCGGAATCAAACCTGGGACCCTTCAGTCCACAGTCCGACGCTCTATCCACTGAGCCAAACCGGTCTCGGCCCCCTTGCAGTTATTCTGAGTCTCCCCCATACTCCTTCCTCTTGCCCTCACCCACAGAGGCTGTCATCCCTGGGCACTGCATCTCCAGCTCAAACAGGCACAGTGGACTTCCAACTCATGCTTTCCAGGACATCTGGACTCCTCCCATCCAGCCTAGCTCCTTCCTCCAAATCTGCTGGCACCCCGTGCTGCCCACCGGTCAGCCCAGCCAGAGAGGGACATCGTGCTAGGTGCAAAGTCCAGCCCCACACAGGAGCCCTCCCTCCCATCTCCCTCTCCTTCCCTCCCTGGTCCTGCCAGCACCAAGGGCCCTCGTGGAGACAAGGCTCGGGCCTTTCTGTTCCCCCTGGCACCTCCCATCACCCTTGAGATTGCAAACCAGAGCCTGGCACTCTCTGTAAGAACCTGATAGTGGTCCCATGAAGTCTGAGCCTGCATCCCACAGGCCTGAGTGGACAGTCTGCTTCAGACAGCCCCTCAGGTCACACTGGGCTTTCTGCTTCAATGGAGCCCTGTCTCCCTGGCACCCCATCTCTGCTCAACTGTCCCTTCATTAGAGGGACATTCCATCCTTGAGAAGGTCACCCCTACCTCATACCCACATCTGGAACATTCTGTTCCCCGCACCCCCCATCACTCACCCAGCACACTGACATGGAATGGCCAACGGGCCTCCTCATGATCTTTGGATCACTGGTCCCAGAGAAAAGGCCCTCCAGAGCACGAGCACCAAAACCCAGAGGAGAAAATGAGAGGGTCGGTTGGAAGAAACTGTCTTTCAAAAACAGTGTCCAAATTATGACAAAGATTTCATTCTCCTCTCTAGTGAACAAGATGAGAGCTATAACTGAAATTACAGGCTAATTCTCAAAACAAAAAAAAGAAATGAATTCACTGGGGGTTCTTTGGAGGGGTATTTTTGCCCCTAAAATTTTATATTTAATAATTCACATGCTATATTTCAATAGGGTTCTGACACCACACAGTCATTTAGGGGAAAAGGAATAGATGCACACACGTGCGCGCACGCGCGCACACACACACACACACACACACACACACACACACACACACAGAAAACAAACAAGGAATGCTTGGATGGTATTTTAGATCAAATTATGTCCCCCAAAAGATAAGTTAAAGTCCTGATGCCCAGTATCTGGCAATGCGGTCATATTTGGAAATACAGCAGGTCCTAGAATAAGGTTGTGCCAGTCATTTTGTTATAACATTGCTGAGAATGGAACTCTTGCTTATATCAATCAGCTTTTAATAAAATTAGTTTTGTTATAAATCATTTTGCTTAAAGTCATAGAACTTATGGCAGTGAGGACTTTACTACAGGGCCTTTGCAGATGTAATCAAGCTAAGATGAGGTCACCCTGGAGTGGAATGGACCTTCACTGAATGGCTGGTGACCTTGTAAGATAAATTTGGACACAGAGGTGGCCATGGGGATACAGACCTAGACATCGAAGTGATGTGTTTTAGAAGCCAAAGAATGCCAAGGAATGCCAACAGCACCAGAAGCTGGAAAGGGGCAGGAAAGACTTTGGGAGGAGCATGGACTTGCCAACTCCTTGATTTTGAACTCTCAGAACTACGAGAGAATAAATTTCTGTTGTCAAGCCACCCAATTTGTGGGACTTGCTTCTGGTGCCTCAGGAAACCATACCTATGTCCTGGTCTGATTTATGTGATGTTCTGGCCTCTCCCCCTGGAGCACCCCTCCTTCTTCACCAGAGGCCATCCTCCCCATGATCAATTATTCTTTGGACTGGCCACCAAGACTTCCTTTGTCAGTAACTCATAGGCGTTTTCGTTTCCTCTCCACCACATAAAATCTCACCGAGTTGCAAGATTGTCCTATCATGGTGTCAATGTTGTTTTTGTGGAATATCTACAGCATTCCACAACCAGAGAGCAGCTGATTAAAAAAAAAATCCCATGCCAGTGATGAGCTGGCACTGTAAAAACTTGAAGGACTTTTCCTAAATCACCAATGTAGCAGTAAGCAGTTTCCATGTTGTAAAACCCTAATTTCTCTCCACACTCAGAACTACCCTCGTCACAGCTGTGACATCAATACGGATCTTCCCAACACTGCATCAAAAACAGGGATGATGCAATAAGTGCTGTTGGGACAACTAGGAAAATAAAAGGTAAATGCATAGCTCACAATGTGCAAAATAAAATCATAAAAGTGCTAGGGGAAAAGACCACATGGGGGCCTTTTAAAAATAACAGTTTGAGCACTGATAGTGTGGCTCAGTTGGTTGAAGCATTGTCCCGTGCACCAAAGGATCAAGGGTTCGATTCCCAGTCAGGGCACATATCCAGGTTGTGGGTTAGATCTCCCATGGGGAGCATATGGGAGGCAACTGATCAATGTTTCTCTCTCTCCCTTTCCCTTCCTCTCTCTAAACTCAATTTTTAAAAAAGAGCTTCTATGTGTATTTTATCATCGTATTTTAAAAAGAGCTTCTATAAATAAATTTTAAAAGTCTGACAGCTAAAAAAAAAAAAATTCTTAGGAAAAGAATAGTGATCCATCTTTTTTTAAAGAATGAGAAGATGCTCAGCTCCATCCTGTTATGCAAAGAAGCCAAGGTCCAGAAGGCTTCAGTGTAGAGAGGAACCTCGGTTCTCAAACTTAATTCGTTTGGAAAGCTGTTCAAAAACCAAATCATTTTTTCCCATGAGAAATAATATACATTTAATTAATCCATTCCAGACCTTCAAATGATTCCCGGTTTTGGCCTTTCTTATACACAGTACATGTCTAATGTACTGTTTAATCTATAAATAAACACCTTAACAAAAAGGATGTAAAATGAAAAGTTAAAAAGGAAATGAAATATACAGTAAAAATGAAACTTTAATAATAATAAGCAGCAACAAAAGCAAAAAAAAACAAAAAACCAACCCATGAAAATATGCACAGCACAATTTTCTGATGTTAACAGTGGTAAACTAACTCAGACTAGCACTTCCTCTCCTTTGTTTGTTGCCTGAGGGACACATGGCTGGTCATACAGGTATCGGCACGAAAGGGTTGTCGGGCTGAGAAGTGAATTATTCAAGATGGAAGACAATTGAGAACTGAGGTTTGACAGTTAATTCTTGCTGATTCAAAAAAATAAAAATAAAACCCAGAGGCCTGGCTGTGAAAGACATGGTTTATTAGGACCTACATGTGCAGGAGGGGAGGGGCGGAGGAAAAAGGAGGGCAGCCTACTGATTAAGTCTCTGGAATGAAGACTTTCTCACTAGAGGACCATATAGAGTACAAAAAACAAAGCAGACAGTAATCATGTTTACAATCCAGCTCACATCCAGAAACAGATTCTTTTTGGTCATTTCTTGAATGAGGAGCTGGCCAGGCTCCCAGGGTTCCACGGGACACTTACAGATGGCCTTCATTCTATGATGTGCCCAAAGGGTGGGTGAGGGTGTTGGAATTGGGGAAGGGGCCTCTGTTCTCACACACAGACAGTCCTCGGTTACGTTGGACTCAGACACAGGTCGTCTCGTGGTTATATTGCCATCTCCCATTTATTTATTTTTTTAAAGTTCTGTCATTTTGATACATGTACATATGTTTTTTATTATTTATTTACCACAAGTAAAGGTCAGGAATTGTTATCTTTCTTTTAAATTTCTTTTAGTGTTTCACTTCATTATTGCTGTGCATGTGCTCCATGTGAGTGATGTAGATGCTTATGTAGGTGGGTTCCTGCTTCCGGCGAAAATTGAGTCAAATCCTGCCGTAGGAATGGATCTCCAATGTAACCCGAGGTCCATGTAACCCGAGGTCCAACTATATTCACATATCACACACTCCGTCCCAACATGGGTACCTTCTCCACTCCATATAATCTGCCCATTACATCTTCCGCAAACCCTGGGGAGGAAGAAAAATGGGTGAGGCATTATATTCATATACCAAAACAATATACAACAAAAGAAGAACAGACTTCTACATATCAGTATCAGAGTATATAAAGCTGATCATCAGCCCTAAGACAAGTTTCCAAACCATGTTGAGATAGGATCATTGACTGGATTTGTATTCCAAAACAGCCCAGCAGTAGCAGAGAGTGGAATCTCTGAATATACCCAACAATCCAAAATATTGGTCCAAAGATCCACTTCTTCAACCCATTTCATAAAACTGTCAGCCTGCACTGAACTGAAGAGAATAAGACAAATGTTTAGCAGAAATCATCAGAGGCATATCAGCACCAGTGGGTAGTATAAAGACTGTTACTCCTGTCCTGTTTATCCTTGTTCAGGTCATCTCCCTGGTCTCTTGTACCATAACTTTTACTGTTGACATCCCCTGGCCTAGAATGCTAGCTGTGAGAGGAAGAGTCTCAATCTGCCAGATGGAAATTATTAAGGTACCTACTCAAATAAGTTTCTTAAGGTTATTTACCTGAATAGTAGTTTGCCATTTACCAGTTGCAGGAGGTTGTATAAGGAAGACCCTCCCCCCATGGGGCTATGAGAGTGCACCAAAGCGTACACGTTCGAGTTTCCCAAGGCCAGGTTAATACAATAGGTCCATGGTGTGTGTCCGGAGGTGCTGACACAACAGCTTAGTCTTCATTCCCCAAGAAGGTTCATTATTCAAACTTGCACTCTCAGTAGAGATGCCTATGTCTATTGCAGCATCTGGAATGCTGCAGGTCAATCTGGTAGGTCATTTTTACTGATGTTAATCCTCACCCAAGGATATTTTCCCATTGATTTTTAGAGAGAGTGGTAGGGAGGGGGAGAGACAAAGAGAAAAAAACATTGATGTGAGAGAGACGCATCAATTGGTGGGTGGCCTCACACACACTCTGTGACCAGGGCCGAGGACCAAGGTTGAGGTTTGAACCTGCAATCAAGGTATTCTGTGGAGGACAGTTCTCTCAGGCAGACAGTTGCTATCCTGGTAGTATTTGCCTGGGCATAAGACAGTTGACCCACCCTATTGGAAAATACCTTGCACCTTGGTGTGGAGTTGGTAAGGCCCTTTAAGAGACTGTAATAACAATTAGCCCCCAGGCAGAAGCAAATGCCCCACCCTGTTAAAAAATTCTCACCGCACCTGTGGAAAATTAACTGAGGGCTATTCAAGACTACATCCAGCTTGGTCCACATGGCACAATGGTTGAGTGTAAACCCCTAAACCAGGAGGTCATGGTTCCATTCCCAGTCAGGGCACATGCCTGGATTATGGGCTTGATACACAGTATGGGGTATGCAAGAGGCAGCTGATCAGTGATTCTCTCCCATCATTGATGTTTCTATCTCTCCCTCTTCCTTCCTTTTAGATATCAATAATAATTTATTTTTAGCCCTGACCGGTTTGGCTCAGTGGATAGAGCATCAGCCTGCGGACTGAGGGTCCCAGGTTCGATTCCGGTCAAGGGCATGTATCTTGGTTGCGTGCACATCCCCAGTCGGGGGTGTGCAGGAGGCAACCGGTCAATGTTTCCCTCTCATCAATGTTTCTAACTCTCTATCCCTCACCCTTCCTCTCTGTAAAAAAATGAATAAAATATATATTTAAAAATAATAATAATAATAATTTATTTTTAAAAATACTGAATACAACACAGAAACCAAGATGGTGACATAGGTAAACACCTAAACTGCTGCCTCGCACAACAATTTTAAACTACAACTAAAAGACAAAACAGACATCATCCAGAACCACAGGAAGGCTGGCTGAATAGAAATTCTATAACTAGAAGGAAAGAGAAAAACACACTGACACTCAGATGAGCTGCGGGATGGCAGAGGTACTGAGATGCATGCTTGGAGAGGACTGGCAACTGAGTATGAGGCTGGCTTTCTCAAGCGGGAGGGAGACAAAAGCTCCAGACTGCGCCAAACTCCAGTTCTGGGCGAGACTCTGGGAACCTAGACTCATAAGGGGTGAAACTGGATTATCAGGAAAGAGACTGACACTGAGACTCAGAGGAACTTGAGAATGCTGAGGTACCGAGGTGCATGTGTGGAGTGGATGGGAAATTGAGTACATGGCTAGCTTTCTCAACTGGGAGGGAGACAAAAGCTCTTGACTTCACTGAACTCCAGTTTGGGGTGAGACACTGGGGACCCAGGCTCATTCAGGGAGAAATTAGACTGTCAGTGGGCAACACTCGAGGGCGGCTTTCTGTCAGAGGTGCTTGCAGTGATTACTGTGGGACAATGAAACAAAGGGGCCTATTAGGGCAGGGCTGATGGGAAACCAATGCTGTCTGCTTTGCCCCATCCAAGCTGAGCACAGAGGCTTTTGCATGTCTTGTCTCATAAGGATGTCTCCAGCACAGAAGTTCTTCAGCATAGACACAGCTGATCCTAACAGCCAATAGGCCTGGAGGTCTATTCCTCCCAGTGATACCAACAACAATCAAGGCTTAACTACGATAGGACTGTGAACACAGCCCAAAGGAGTGCACCAGGATTGTCCTTCTCAGGTAAGTGGGGAGGCTGAGCCACTGGGCCCTATATGACACCTAGCAAACAAAGCCACTTTATCAACACAGGGAAGCAGCCAAAATTCGAAGACAAAGAAATAGATCACAAATGAAATAAATGGAGGAAAGCAAATGACTGGATATAGAGTTCAAAACCGTGGCTATAAGGTTTTTCAAGAATTTTCTAAAAAAGGCCAATAAATTTAGCAAGACCCTCGAGGATATAAAAAAGGATCAACTAGAAATTAACCATACATTGACTGAAATAAAAAATATTACACAGAGATCTAATAGCATACTAGAGGACCGCAAGAATCAAGTCAAAGATTTGAAATACAAAGAAGCAAAAAACACTCAACCAGAAAAAAAAAAATCCAAAAATATGAAGCTAGTGTAAGGAGGCTCTAGGACAGTGATGGGCAAACTTTTAAGATTGGTGTGTCAAAATTTGCCAAAAAACCGAGCATAACTCAGATGATGTGTCACTTTGAGGAAAAAAAACATAATTTCGTGATATTTAGTTTAAATAACAAAAATGTATAATTGTAATATATAACTGTATTTAATACACCAAAAACTAATTATTTAACTTACCTACTTAGTGACTTCTTTGTTCATCTGTCAGTCGGTTTCTTTTGTTGTCTTGATATTACTTAACTTGTGTGGGGTGTCGTGAACTGAGATAAGTGAGGGGGAGGGGGAATTCTTTAACTAACCTGCCTATTAGTGACTTTTTTGTTGCTGAATTTCATTGGCTAAACCTTCAATTGAAGGTTGGTATTTTGTACACTTCAAGCCCAAGCAAGTGCTACTACCTTCATCTGTCAATCTGTTTCTTTTGTTGGTTTTGATATTATCTAACGCTGAGAATAAGGTCTCACAAAAGTATGTAGAGGGAAAAATTGTGAGTAAAGCCATTGCTATATTTTTCAGGGTGCTAAAATTGTCTGGTAATCGGTTCCAGGCACTCCAAATTTCCTGTTCGTAGTGGCACCCCTCTTGATTCTCCAAGCGGCACCTTTCCAGATTCTCAAGCTTTGACCTCAAGTCGACAAACACCTGAGCACAAACGATGTCTTGAAATTCTGCAAGTTGCATCTCCAAATCATCAATTTGCATCCACTGGAAACCATTTAATTCCAAACTACTGTAGACTACTACATACTTAATTATTTTTATGGTCTCTTCTATGCTTCTAAATTGATTAAATCTATCACTGAACTGGTCAAGTAATGAGTCTAAAACATGCTGGTACTTTATATGCAAGGGTTCCATTTCATTTTGTACAGCTGCACTGGCCTTCTCAAAATACTTTGTTACTCGAGGAAAATACTTATAAGTTTTAGTTTCTACATCTCACTTGAAAATTTTAAGTTTACTTTCAAAAGCTTTTATGTATCCAAACAAAACGTCAATACTTTTGCCAAAACCTTGTAACTTTAAATTCAGTTCATTAATATGAACAGAGAGATCTGTAAAAAATATCAGGGTGCTGACCTACTTATCATCATTGAGCTGAGAAAAGTTCCCCAGATCCTTATCCTCAAGAAATACCTTAATTTCTTCAAAGCACTCCACAAAGCGCTCAAGAACCTTGCCTCAACTCAGCCATCTTACATTATTGTACATCAGCAGTCCACTGTAGATGGAATCAACTTCCAGTAAAAGTGCAGAAAATTCTTGCTTGTGAAGGGGGCAAGCAGCTATTAAATTAACTATTTTTGTAACAACTGACATTAAGTCATTTAAGTCGGTGAATCCTGCCTTGGCACATAAAACCTCCTGATGGATAATACAATGAAAAGCCACAATCGGATGTCCAATAACTTCTGTAAACAATTTGACAAATTCAACTTTTCCCCCCACCATGTTTAGTGCCCCATCTGTCGTCACTGATACAACTTTAGAGATATCAATGCTTAGGTCACAGAATGTTTGTATAACAACCTTACATATTTTGATTCCTAATGTACTTGTTGGCACTGATACTAATTTTATAAACTCTTCTCTCATTGTAAGACCATCAGAATATCGACCAATAATGGCCAACTGAGCATGTGATGTGACATCAGCAGTTTCATCAAGAGAGATCGAAAAATATTTACAATTACTTATGTCTCTCTTTAATTGATGTTGTACGTTTGTGTTCAGTTTCATTATTTGGTCTTTTATGATATTTCTACTGAGTGGTAACTCAGATATTCTCTTAATAATTGCATCTTTATTCTGCGTATCGTGAAATAGAATTGGTACACATCTTAGGAGAATTTCTTTAATAAATTCTCCCTCACAGAGTGCTTTTCCGTGCAGAACTATGGAGTAAGCAATGCTCAAACTTACAGATGCTAAATTTGTAGAGCCTTTTATAAATTTAAGGATGGAATTAGATTCGCTCTTATAAAAGTGTAGCTGCCTAGAAATGTACTCCTTCCTTTCATCCTCACTTTTTTTGCCAAGAGCTGGGAATGATTAGTTTCAACATGTCTATTTATATTACACATTGCGCTTACTACTGTTTCAGTACATAGAACACAAAATGATCTGCCATTTTTTTCTAAAATGCCATACATCTTAGTCCATGTCTCTTGAAAGGGTTGGCTACTGCTCCTACCACTTCCTTTACTTAACCTTGGTTTTTTATTTTTGGGGTTCATTATCAGGGAGCCAGTGACAGAAGATAGAATTATAGATAGCCTGTTAGCCCTGCAGGAAATTAGGGGTTACCTAGCCTAACTGACCACAAGATGGCACATGTAACCATCTTTCAGGAAAGGGGAGGGTTAATAAGCAGAAATAGGGGTTAATAAGGATGCACAACAGTGATAGTGGTAAAATGGAGTCTGCAGTATGCTGCAAAATGACGTTCCTTATATAAATTAAGATGGCTGCCGCTATTTCTAATGGCAGGAAATGACACCCATAGCACAGGGCCTCACCTCTCACAGCCTCCCCGTCACTTACCTTAGTAATGATGGTCAAATAGAAATCCACGACACCCCAGAACAGAAGATTGGATGATGGCTGCTGTGGTTATGTGGTTGCTGGTAATGGCGATCACAGGGTCCCCAGAGATGCGTCCCCCGTGGCATTCTGCTCCTCCCTGCTCTGCCGGCCGAAAGTGAGGTCAAAGATCCCCTAAGGGCCTAACTGGAAGTCCCAGAACTAGACGCTCTGTGCTGGAGTTTTGTTGTTTTGGCCTACAGACCTCCGGCACAGAGTGTCTAAACTACAGAAGATGTTTCATCCTGGCCATGCAGTAGCCGACGATGAACTTCCTTCTCAGCATGCAGCCCCATACTTCTCTGTATGCAACTGTATGTGGCCACGTGTCATCTAAAATGGCTACGCATGTCAGTGGTGACACGTGTGTCATAGGTTCGCTATCATGACTCTAGGACAACTTCAAGTGTACCAACATCCGAATTATGGGGGTGCGTGAAGAAGAGAGAGAGCAAGATACTGAAAACCTTTTTGAAGAAATAATGACCAAAAACTTCCCTCACCTGGTAAAAGAAATAGATTTACAAGTTCAGGAAATGCACAGAACCCCAAACAAAAGGAATATGAAGAGAACCACACCAAGACACATCACAATTAAAATGCCAAGAGCAGAGAACCAAGATGGCGGCATAGGTAAACACCTATTGTTCTGCCCCGCGCAACAATTCGAAAACTACAACATAACAACAAAACAAACATCATCCAGAATCACCAAACAGCTGGCTGAGTGAAAACTCCACAAATAAAAGTAAAGGTGGGACACTGAGACTCAGAAGAGCAGCGGGAGTATAGCCTTGAAGATACGTGTGGAAACAGGTTAGGAGCCGTGGCCACGCGTGGCCTGGGGCTGGAGCAGCAACCCCGGCTGGATTTCACCAACTGGGAGGGAGGAGATGCCCCACTGCACGGATTCCTCAGTGCCAGGCGAGGTCCGAGGTCCGGGGGATGCACCCTGAAGCCGGGCGCGGCAGAGAACTCCTAGTCTGAGGATAAAACGGGTTGCTTGGAAAAGCAGTTTGCGAGCATAAACTGTGCGACAGCACAGACGCGTGACTTGCTCCCTGGAAACTTGCCCCCTGGTCCCGGAGACCACCGGACTCCTTTGTTTTACAACCCTGAATGAGACTTTGGGTGTGCAGACTCATTTGGGGAGAGGCAGAGTTGTCTGACAAGGGGAAGAGACTAGCGACTTTCTCTTGGAGGTGCCTGCAGCCATCCCCATCCAACAGAGACCCGCACGAGAGCGCAGCATAGGACGTAGCTGATGCTGAGGCTGCCTGCTCAGCTCAGAGACTCCACCCATCCAACCTGAACACAGTCTCCCTTCACAGCCAATTGGCCTGGAGGTCAAACCCTCCTAGGGCTAACAACAAAAAGCTGGGCTTAAATTCAAAAATACTATACAACCCATAAAGGATTGCAGTAAGAGTACCCACATCAGGTAACTAGGGAGGCTGAGCCACTGACCCTTAGAGGACATCTACCACATAAAACAGCCACCATGCAGAGATATGGAAAGAAATCAGGTGTGAAAGAAATGGAGAAAAAAAGACGACTAGACATAGAGTTCAAAACCACAGTTATAAGGCTTTTCAAGAGGCTCCTACAAAAGGCCGATGAACTTAATGAGAACTACAAGGAAATAAACCAGACCAAAGAGGAAATAAACAAGACCAACCAGGAAATGAATGAGACCTACAAGGAAATGAATGAGACCTACAAGAAATGAACAAGATCTCTGAGGATATGAATGAGACCCTCACGGATATGAAAAAGGACCAACTAGAAATCAAGCACACACTGAATGAAATAAAAAATATTACACAAAGTCCTAAAAGCAGTCCAGAGGGCCACAAGAACCAAGTCAAAGATTTGAAATACAAAGAAGCAAAATCCACTTGGCTGGAAAAGCAAGAAACAAAAAGAATACAGATAATTGAAGATAGTGTAAGGAGCCTCTGGGACAACCTCAAGCATACCAACATCCGAATTATTGGGGTGCCAGAAAAAGAGAGAGAGCAAATTAATGAAAACCTACTTGAAGAAATAGTGACTGAAAACTTCCCCCACCTGGTGAAAGAAACTGACTTAAAAGCCCAAGAAGTACACAGAACTCCAAAATATAGGAATCTAAAGAGGACCACACCAAGACACATCATAATTAAAATGCCAAGAGCAAAAGATAAAGAGAAAATATTAAAATCAGCAAGAGAAAAACAGTTGGTTACCTACAGGGGAGCACCCATACGATTGTCAGCGGATTTCTCAACAGAAACGATGCAGGCCAGACGCGAGTGGCAAGAAATATTCAAAATAATGAAGAGCAAGAATCTACAACCAAGATTACTCTATCCAGCAAAGCTATCATTCAGAATTGAAGATCAGATAAAGTGCTTCGTAGATAAGAAAAAGCTAAAGGAGTTCATCACCACCAAACCAATATCATATGAAATGCTGAAAGATATTCTTTAAGAAGAGGAAGAAGAAAAAGGTAAAAATATAAATTATGAACAACAAATACACATCTATCAACAAATGAACATAAAAATCAAGTGAACTGATAGGCTGATGAACAAGATAAACTGGTGACTATAACAGGAACATGGACATAGAGAGGGAATGGACTGACAATTCTTGGGGAGAAAAGGGTTGTGGGAAGTATAGCAAGAGATTGGACAAAAATCTTGCAACTATGGGAGAGGACAGTGGGGAGGGGGAGGTGAGGGTGGAGGGTGGGATAGGTACAGGGTGGAGGGGAGAAATAGGGGGATAAAAAAGGGGAAACAATGTAATTAATAAACTGAACAATAAAGATTTAAAAAAAAGAGAGGGAGAAACAGTTGGTTACCTATAGGGGAGCACCCATACGATTGTCAGCGGATTTCTCAACAGAAACGATGCAGGCCAGACGGGAGTGGCAAGAAATATTCAAAATAATGAAGAGCAAGAATCTACAACTAAGATTACTCGATCCAGCAAAGCTATCATTCAGAATTGAAGATCAGATAAAGTGCTTTGTAGATAAGAAAAAGCTAAAGGAGTTCATCAACACCAAACCAATATTATATGAAATGCTGAAAGATATTCTTTAAGAAGAGGAAGAAGAAAAAGGTAAAAATATAAATTATGAACAACAAATACATGTCTATCAACAAGTGAATCTAAAAATCAAGTGAATTGATAGTCTGATGAACAGGATAAACTGGTGACTATAACAGGAACATGGACATAGAGAGGGAATGGACTGACAATTCTTGGGGAGAAAAGGGGTGTGGGAAATACAGCAAGAGACTGGACAAAAATCTTGCAACAATGGGAGAGGACAGTGGGGAGGGGGAGGTGAAGGTGGAGCGTGGGATGGGTACAGGGTGGAGGGGAGCTATAGGGGGATAAAAAAAGGGGGAACAATGTAATTAATAAACTGAACAATAAAGATAAAAAAATAAAAATAAAACAGTGTTCAAAGAAAAAAATAAAAATAATAATAAAATAAAATAATAAAATGCCAAGAGCAAAAGACAAAGAGAGAATATTAAAAGCAACAAGAGAAAAAACAGTTACCCATAAGGGAGCACCCATACGACTGTCAGCAGATTTCTCAACAGAAACTATGCAGGCTGGATGGGAGTGGCAAGAAATATTCAAAGTAATGAATAGCAAGAATCTACAATCAAGATTACTCTACCCAGCAAAGCTATCATTCAGAATTAAAGGGCAGATAAAGAACTTTGCAAATAAGAAAAAGCTAAAGGAGTTCATCACTACCTAATCAGTGTTATATGAAATGCTGAAAGGTATTCTTTAAGAAGAAGAAGAAGAAGAAGAAGTAGAAGAAGAAGAAGAAGAAGAAGAAGAAGAAGAAGAAGAAGAAGAAGAAGAAGAAGAAGAAGAAGAAGAAGAAGAAGAAGAAGAAGAAGAAGAAGAAGAAGTAAAAATAAAAATTATGAACAACAAATACATGTCTATCAACAAGTGAATCTAAAAATCAAGTGATGAACAGAATAAACTGGTGAATATAATAGAATCAGGGGCATAGAAAGGGAATGGACTGACAATTCTCGGGGGGGAAAGGGGTTGGGGGGGGGTGGGAAGAGACTGGACCAAGTGCATACACCTATGGATGAAGATAGTTATGGGGACATAAGGGCAGAGGGTGAGGTGGGAACTGGGTGGAGGGGAGCTATCGGGGGGCGTGGAGAGGAACAATTGTAATAATCTGAACAATAAAGATTTATTAGATTAAGAAAAAAGCTAAAGGGGTTCATCACCACCAAATCAGTATTATATGAAATGCTGAAAGGTATTCTTTTTTTTTTCTTTTTTTAATTTTTTTTATTGTTCAGTTTATTAATTACATTGTTTCCCCTTTTTTATCCCCCTATATCTTCCCTCCACCCTGTACCTATCCCACCCTCCACCCTCACCTCCCCCTCCCCAATGTCCTCTCCCATTGTTGCAAGATTTTTGTCCAATCTCTTGCTGTACTTCCAACAACACTTTTCTCCCCAAGAATTGTCAGTCCATTCCCTCTCTATGTCCATGTTCCTGTTATAGTCACCAGTTTATCTTGTTCATCAGCCTATCAGTTCACTTGATTTTTATGTTCATTTGTTGATAGATGTGTATTTGTTGTTCATAATTTATATTTTTACCTTTTTCTTCTTCCTCTTCTTAAAGAATATCTTTCAGCATTTCATATAATACTGGTTTGATGGTGATGAACTCCTTTAGCTTTTTCTTATCTGCGAAGCACTTTATCTGATCTTCAATTCTGAATGATAGCTTTGCTGGATAGAGTAATCTTGGTTGTAGATTCTTGCTCTTCATTATTTTGAATATTTCTTGCCACTCCCGTCTGGCCTGCATCGTTTCTGTTGAGAAATCCGCTGACAATCGTATAGGTGCTCCCCTGTAGGTAACCAACTGTTTTTCTCTTGCTGCTTTTAATATTCTCTCTTTATCTTTTGCTCTTGGCATTTTAATTATGATATGTCTTGGTGTGGTCCTCTTTAGATTCCTATATTTTGGGGTTCTGTGTACTTCTTGGGCTTTTAAGTCAGTTTCTTTCACCAGGTGGGGGAAGTTTTCAGTCACTATTTCTTCAAGTAGGTTTTCATTAACTTGCTCTCTCTCTTTTTCTGGCACCCCAATAATTCGGATGTTGGCTTGCTTGAGGTTGTCCCAGAGGCCCCTTATGCTATCTTCAATTATCTGAATTCTTTTTGTTTCTTGCTTTTCCAGCTGAGTGGATTTTGGTTCTTTGTATTTCAAATCTTTGACTTGGTTCTTGTGGCCCTCTGGACTGCTTTTAGGACTTTGTGTAATATTTTTTATTTCAGTCTGTGTATGCTTGATTTCTAGTTGGTCCTTTTTTTTATCTGTGAGGGTCTGGTTCGTATCCTCAGAGGTCTTGTTCATTTCCTTGAGGGTCTCATTCATTTCCTTGTAAGTATCATTCATCTCCTTGTAATTCTCATTCATTTGCTGGTTGGTCTTGTTTATTTCCTGGTAATTCTCATTAAGTTGATCGGCCTTTTGTAGGAGCCTCTTGAAAAGCCTTATAACCGTGGTTTTGAACTCTATGTCTTGTCGTCTTTTCTCCTCCATTTCTTTCACACCTGATTTCTTTCCATGTCTCTGCATGGTGCCTGCTTTATGGGGTGGCTATCCTCAAAGGGACAGTGGCTCAGTCTCCCCAGTTACCTGAGGTGGGTACTCTTACTGCAATCCTTTATGGGTTGTATTCAGTGTTTTTGAATTTAAACCCAGCTTTTTGTTGTTAGCCCTAGGAGGGTTTGACCTCCAGGCCAATTGTCTGTGAAGCTCAGCTGTGCTCAGGTTGGATGGGCGGAGTCTTCGGGCCAAGCAGACAGCGTTAGCTCCGCGCTATGCAGCCCCAGGGGCTCTGTGCCGGGGACAATGGCTGCCAGCACCTCTGAGAGAGAGCCGCTGTGGAGCTCCACCGGCTGCCGAGGAATTCAGACTGTCCCCAAATGACTTTGCATGCGCAATGTCTCACCCAGGGTCGTAAAACAAAGCAGACTGATGGTTTTCCGAATGAGAGACAAGTCGCAGAGAGCTCCCTGCGCCGTCACGCAGCCGAGCTGTTCGTACAAGCTGCCATCTCCACAAGCCGGGAGACCCGGCAGCACCCGCGCTTCGGCGTGCCCTCCCACTGTCCAGTTTTCACCCCGTGTGATAGTGGGTTCTCTGGACTTCGCCCAGAGCTGGAGAATCAGTCAGTGGGACGTCTTTGTCTCCCCGTTCGAGAAAACTGGCCGGTTTCCAGCCGCCCGCCCTCTCCACGGCGCGCACTCCAAACCTCTCTCTGCGCGCGAATCTTTCAACGCTGTTCGCCGCCGCTCCTCCAAGTCACAGTGTCTTATCTTCACTTTTATTTGTGGAATTTTCACTCGGCGAGCGTTCTGGTGATTCTGGAATGTGTTTGTTCTTTCGTTAAGTTGTAGTATTAAAATTGCTGATTATGACGGCAAGATAGGTGTTTTACCTTTCCGCCATCTTAGTTCTCTCCCTGAAAGGTATTCTTTAAGAAGAGGAAGAAGATGAAAAAGGTAAAGATAAATATTATGAACAACAAATACACATCTATCAACAAATGAATCTAAAAATCAAGTGAATAAAAAAAGTCTGATGAACAGAATAAACTGGTGAATATAGTAGAATCAGGGGCATAGAAAGGGAGTGGAGAGACAATTCTTGGGGGGGAGCATATGGGGGTTCAGGAAGAGACTGGACAAAAATCGTACACCTATGGATGAGGACATTGAGGAGGGGGTAAGGGCAGAGGATGGGGTGGGAACTGGGTGGAGGGGAGCTATGCAGGAGGGAGAGGAACAATTGTAATAATCTAAGCAATAAAGATTTATTTGAAAAAAATACTGAATCCCATCAGTCTTCAGGCAGAGGCAGGTCTCTGGACACTTGGTGTCTTTGCCTGTCCAATTTAGTCCAAAACTTTGTTTGACACTATCCTTCACTAGATATTAAGAGGTGCAGATCTACCTAATACATAGTCACAAACACTAACAGGCAGCCAAAATGAGGAGACAAGAAAACAATTCCCAAATGAAAGAACAAGAGAATTATCCAGAAGAGAAGATAAATGAAATGGAGGTAAGAAATTTATCTGATACAGAGTTCAGAATAATGATAGTAAACATGTGCAATAGCATAAGAAAAGATATAGTAACTGTGAAAACAGAACAGTCAGAAATAAAGAATTACATAGCACAAATAAAGAACACATTGGAAGGAATACACAGGAGATTAGGTGATTGAAGGATTTAATCAGTGAATTAGAAGACAGGGTAGAAAAAAACCACTCAATCATAGAACCAAAAAGAAAAAAACAATTAAAAAATAGGAGGGCAGGTTAAGAAAGTATAGTCTCAAAGTAAGTGTACCAGAGGAGGAAGAAAGGTAGAAAGAGATAGAGAAAGTTTTTGAAGAAATTATTGCAGAAAACTTCCTTCACCCGGTGAAGGAAAAAGTCACACAAGTTCAAGATGTACAAAGAACCCCAAGCAAGATGGGCCCACTCCCACACACATCATAATTAAATGCCAAAAAGTAAAGATAAAAAGGTAATCTTAAAGGCAGCAAGATAAAAGCAAATGGTTAATTACAAAGGAGCTCCCATAAGACTGTCATCTGACTTCTCATCAGAAACTCAAAAGCCAGAAGGGCATGGCATGAAGTTTTTAAGGTAATGGAAAACAAAGATCTGAGACCAAGATTACTATATACAGCAAGACTATCATTCAAATGGTTAAATAAGAGCATCCCAGACTAAAAAAAAGGCTAAAGGTGTTTATTACAACCAAGCTAGCACTACAAGAAATGCTAAAGGTACTGCTGTAATGAAAAGAAAAAAGAAAGAGAAAAATGTAGTCATACAGAATTAAAATTGCAATAAACAAGTTCCTATCAATAGTAACCTTAGCCGAGACCGGTTTGGCTCAGTGGATAGAGCGTCGGACTGCGGACTGAGGGGTCCCGGGTTCGATTCCAGTCAAGGGCATGTACCTTGGCTGCGGGCACATCCCCAGTGGGGGGCGTGCAAGAGGCAGCTGATCGATGTCTCTCATCGATGTTTCTGACTTTCTATCCCTCTCGCTTCTGCTCTGTAAAAAATCAATAAAATATATTTTTTTAAAAAATAGTAACCTTAAATGTAAATGGGTTAAATGTTCCAATCAAAAGTCATAGGGTAGCTGAATGGATACAAAAACATGACCCAACTATATGCTATCTACAAGAGACCCACCTCAAAGCAAAAGACACACACAGGATGAGAGTGAAAGGATGACAAATGTTTCCATGTAAAAGGAAAAGAAAAAAAAAAGCCAGGGTAGCAATACTCATATCCGATAAAATAGACTTTAAAATGAAGACGATCACAAGAGACAATAAAGGTCACTACATAATACTAAAGAGATCAATCCAACAAGAGGATATAACCCTGGTAAACATATATGCACCCATTATAGGAGAGCCTAAGTATATTAAAAATACTTCACCCTAGCTGGTTTGGCTCAGTGGATAGAGCATTGGCCTGTGAATGGAAAGGTCCCATGTTCGATTCCAGTCAAGGGCACATGCCAGGGTTGTGGGATCGATCCCCAGTGAGGGACTTGCAGGATGCAGCTGATCCACCATGATTCTCTCTCATCATGAATGTTTCTATCGCTCTCTCCCTCTTCCTTCCTCTCTGAAATCAATAAAAATATATTTAAAAAAAATACTTCTAGTGACATTAAGGGAGAGATCAACAACAATATAGCCATAATAGGGAACTTTAACACCCTGCTAATTTTACTGGATAGATCTTTCAGACAAAACTTTAACAAGTAAACAGTGACTCTAAAAGACACTGGATCAAATATGACATTTACAGAACATTTCACCCCAAAGCTGAAGAATATACATTCTTCTCAAGTGCACATGGGTCATTCTCAAAAAACCACATATTAGGACACAAAACAAGTCTCTAGAAGTTCAAGAAGACTGAAATAATATCAAACATCTTCTCAAATCACAGTAGAATGAAATTAGAAATCAACTACAGTAAAAACACCCCAAAACATTCAAATACCTGGAAGCTAAATAGTATGTCATTAAACAATGAATGGGTTATGAATGAGATCAAGAAAGAAATAAAAAATTTCCAAAAAAAAATAAACACACAACCCCAAATCTCTGAGACACAGCAAAAGCAGTCCTGAGTGGGAAGTTCATATAACAATAGGCCTACTTCAAAACACAAGAAAAATTAATAACAAACTACTTAACCTTACAATTTAAAGAATTAGAAAGAGAACAAGAAAAGCCCAGAGTAAGTAGGAAAAAAAGAAATAATAAAGATTACAGCAGAAATAAATGACATAGAGACCTTAAAAAAAGTACAAAAAAGTAAATAAAATAAATCAAGAGCTGGTTCTCTGAAAGGATAAACAAGATTGATGAACCATTAGCCACACTCATCAAGAGTGAATGGTCAATGAGGCGGTGGAGCAGTCTCCCCAGCAGACACAGAGATGCAGATCTTTGTGAAGACCCTGACTGGCAAGACCATCTCCCTTGAGACATCAGTTAGAATGTCAATGCTAAAATCCAAGACAAGGAGGGCATGCCGCCTGACCAGTACTATCTGATTTTTGTGGGCAAACAGTTAGAGGATGGCCGCACTCTCTCAGACCACAATATTCAGAAAGAGTACACCCTGCACTCAGTGCTTCGTCAGAGGGGTGGCATCATTGAACCCTCCCTCCGCTGTTACAGAAGACCCCCCCCAAAAAAAAACCACCAAGTGATGCTTTAAAGAAAAGGAGTGACACTTTTTATTTACACTGGTGGACTTAGCATATATAAAAAGTAACAGGCATGGGGCTTCTCTTCCTGGGGTCTTTGTCCTGAAAATATGGATTATGGTTCTGGCCCTTTTTGTGGGCCTTGCAAGAAGGCCCCCAAGTGTTGGGGGTCTCCAGGCCATATGTGATGGTCTAGCCTGGCACCAGCGTTAATAACCCTCCCTCCGAGGCAGTGCACTGTTCACAATTTTATGGCCTCTGTAACAGGTTCTGTAAGACCAGTATCTGGGAAAGAGGTAATGACTTAATTACAGGTTATTAAGAATGTACACTGAGGGAGAACCAAGATGGTGGCATAGGTAAACACCTATTGTTCTGCCCCACGAAACAATTTAAAAATTACAACATAACAACAAAACAAACACCACCCAGAATCACCAGAAAGCTGGCTGAGTGAAAACTCCACAAATAAAAGTAAAGGTGGGACACTGAGACTCAGAAGAGCGGTGGGAGCGCAGCCTTGAAGATACGTGTGGAAACAGGTTAGGAGCCGTCCTGGTAGCGCGCATGGGCGGTGGCTGGAGCAGTAACCCCGGCTGGATTTCGCCAACGGGGAGGGTGGAGACATCCCACTGCACAGATTCCCCAGTGCCAGGCGAGGTCCGAGGTCTGGGGGACGCACCCTGAAGCCGGGTGCGGCAGAGGTCTCCTAGTCTGAGGAGAAGCCGGGTGCTTGAAAAAGAGGTTTGAGCACACCTAAACTGTGCCACAGCACAGACGTGCGACTTGCTCTCGGGAAACTTGTCTCCTGGTCCCGGAACCACATGTTTTACAACCCTGGGCAAGACTTTGGGTGTGCAGACACATTTGGGGAGAGGCAGAGTTGTCAGGCAAGGGGAAGAGACTAGTGGCTTTCTCTTGGAGGTGTCTGCAGCCATCCCCATCCAACAGAACCCCGCATGTGTGCGAGCGCCGCATAGGACATAGCTGACACTGAGGCTGCCTGCTCAGCTCAGAGACTCCGCCCGTCCAACCTGAACATAGTCTCCCTTCACAGCCAATTGGCCTGGAGGTCAAACCCTCCTAGGGTTAACAACAACAAGCTGGGTTTAAATACAAAAATACTGTACAACCCATAAAGGATTGCAGTAAGAGTACCCACCTCAAGTAACTGGGGAGGCTGTGCCCCTGACCCTTAGAGGACATCTACCACGTAAAGCAGCCACCATGCAGAGATATGGAAAGAAATCAGGTGTGAAAGAAATGGAGGAAAAAAGACGACTAGACATAGAGTTCAAAACCACGGTTATAAGGCTTTTCAAGAGGCTCCTAGAAAAGGCCGATGAATTTAATGAGAACTAAGAGGAAATAAACAAGACCAACCAGGAAATGAATGAGACTTACAAGGAAATGAATGAGACCCTCAAGGAAATGAACAAGACCTCTGAGGATATGAACGAGACCCTCACGGATATGAAAAAGGACCAACTAGAAATCAAGCATACACAGACTGAAATAAAAAATATTACACAAAGTCCTAAAAGCAGTCCAGAGGGCCACAAGAACCAAGTCAAAGATTTGAAATACAAAGAAGTAAAATCCACTCGGCTGGAAAAGCAAGAAACAAAAAGAATTCAGAAAATTGAAGATAGTGTAAGGGGCCTCTGGGACAACCTCAAGCATACCAACATCCGAATTATTGGGGTGCCAGAAAAATAGAGAGAGCAAGTTAATGAAAACCTACTTGAAGAAATAGTGACTGAAAACTTCCCCGACTTGGTGAAAGAAACTGACTTAAAAGCCCAAGAAGTACACAGAACCCCAAAATATAAGAATCTAAAGAGGACCACACCAAGACATATCATAATTAAAATGCCAAGAGCAAAAGATAAAGACAGAATATTAAAAGTAGCAAGAGAAAAACAGTTGGTTACCTACAGGGGAGCACCCATACGATTGTCAGCGGATTTCTCAACAGAAACGATGCAGGCCAGACGGGAGTGGCAAGAAATATTCAAAATAATGAATAGCAAGAATCTACAACTAAGATTACTCGATCCAGCAAAGCTATCATTCAGAACTGAAGGTCAGATAAAGTGCTCTGCAGATAAGAAAAAGCTAAAGGAGTTCATCAACACCAAACCAATATTATATGAAATGCTGAAAGATATTCTTTAAGAAGAGGAAGAAGAAAAAGGTAAAAATATAAATTATGAACAACAAATACATGTCTATCAACAAGTGAATCTAAAAATCAAGTGAATTGATAGTCTGATGAACAGGATAAACTGGTGAATATAACAGAATCATGGACATAGAGAGGGAATGGACTGACAATTCTTGGGGAGAAAAGGGGTGTGGGAAGTACAGCAAGAGACTGGACAAAAATCTTGCAACAATGGGAGAGGACAGTGGGGAGGGGGAGGTAAGGGGAGTGTGGGATAGGTACAGGGTGGAGGGGAGCTATAGGGGGATAAAAAAAGGGGAAACAATGTAATTAATAAACTGAACAATAAAGATTAAAAAAAAAGAATGTACATTGAGCTTACGGGCATGGATTCCGATTGCTAGCCCCCCAAATATCAGGGTTGCATTGGAATTAGCCCTTTTTGGCCTTCTCACCACCAGCTCACACAAAAGTACAACTGCAACAGGATGGTCTGCTGCAAGTGTTACACCCACCTGCACTCCATGCTGTCAACTGCCATAAGAAGTGCAGCCACACCAACAATCTGTGCCCCAAGAGAATCCTATCTAATAAAAGAGTAACATACAGAGAGAACTAAGATGGCGGCAAAGGCAAAACACCTATCTTGCCGTCATAATCAGCAATTTTAATACTACAACTTAACGAAAGAACAAACACCTTCCAGAATCACCAGAAAGCTCGCCGAGTGAAAATTCCACAAATAAAAGTGAAGATAAGACACTGTGACCTGGAAGAGCAGTGGCGGACAGCGTTGAAAGATTCGCACGGAGAGAGGTTTGGAGTGCGCGCCGTCGGAGAGGGCGGGCGGCTGAAAACCGGCCAGTTTTCTCGAACGGGGAGACAAAGGCGTCCCACTGGACTGTTTCTCCAGTTCTGGGCGAAGTCAAGAGAACCCACTATCACACGGGGTGAAAACTGGACAGTGGGAGGGCACGCCGAAGCTCGGGTGCTGCCGGGTCTCCCGGCTTGTGGAGAAGGCAGCTTGCACGCAAACAGCTCGGCTGCGTGACGGCGCAGAGAGCGCACCGCGACTTGTCTCTCATTCGGAAAACCGTCAGACTGCTTTGTTTTACGACCCTGGGTGAGCCATTGCGCATGCAGACTCATTTTGGGAAAGTCTGAATTCCCCGGCAACCGGCAGCCGGTGGAGCTCTGCAGCGGCTCTCTCTCAGAGGTGCTGGCGGCCATTGCCCCCGGCGCAGGGTCCCTGGGGCCGCATAGGGCGGAGCTGACGCTGTCTGCTTGGCCCGGAGACTCCGCCCACCCAACCTGAGCACAGCTGAGCTTCACAGACAATTGGCCTGGAGGTCAACCCTCCAAGTGCTAGCAACGATTAACTGAGCTTAACTTCAGCAAGACTGTGCAGCCCATATCCACCTCAGGTAACCGGGGAGGCTGAGCCACTATCCCTAGTAGGAAGTCTACCACACAAAGCTAATTGACCAACTCAGGGAAGCAGCCACCATGCAGCAACATGGAAAGAAATCAGATGTGAAAGAAATGGAGGAAAAAAAACGACTGGACATGAAATTCAGAACCACGGTTATAGGGTTTTTTAAGAGGCTCCAACAAAAGATCGAGGCCTATAAGGAAATAAGCAAGACCACAAAGGAAATGAATGAGTCCTACAAGAAAATGAATAACACCCTCCAGGATATAAACGAGACCTGCAAAGAAATGATCAAGACCAACGTGGAAATGAAAGAAACCCTCAAGGATATAAAGCAGACTCTCAAGGATATGAAAAAGGACCAACCAGAAATTAAGCATACACTGACTGAAACAAAAAATATTATACAAAGACCTGAAAGTGCCCAGGAGCACCCCAAGAACCAAGTTAAAGATTTGAAATACAAAGAGGTAAAATCCACTCAGCTGAAAAAGCAAGAAACCAAAAGAATCCAAAAAATTGAAGATAGTGTAAGGGTCCTCTGGGACAACCTCAAGCATACCAACATCCGAATTATAGGGGTGCCAGAAAAAGGGAGAGGCCAAGACAATGAAAACCTATTTGAAGAAATAGTGACTGAAAACTTCCCACACCTGGTGAAAGAAATTGACTTAGGAGTCCAAGAAGTGCACCAAACCCCAATATATAGGAACCCTAAGAGGACCACACCGAGGCACATCATAATTAAAATGCCAAGAGCAAAAGACAAAGAGAGAATATTAAAAGCAGCAAGAGAGAAACAGTTGGTTACCTATAAGGGAGCACCCATACGACTGTCAGCGGATTTCTCAACAGAAACGATGCAGGCCAGACGCGAATGGCAAGAAATATTCAAAGTGATGAACAGCAAGAATCTACAACCAAGATTACTCTATCCAGCAAAGCTATCATTCAGAATTGAAGGTCAGATGAAGTGCTTCGCAGATAAGAAAAAACTAAAGGAGTTCATCACCACCAAACCAACATTATATGAAATGCTGAAAGATATTCTTTAAGAAGAGGAAGAAGAAAAAGGTAAAGATGAAAATTATGAACAACAAATACACATCTATCAACAAATGAACATAAAAATCAAGTGAATTGATAGGCTGTTGAACAGGATAGACTGGTGAATATAACAGGGACATGGACATAGAGAGGGAATGGACTGACAATTCTTGGGGAGAAAAGGGTTGTGGGAAGTGCAGCAAGAGACTGGACAAAAATCTAGCAACAATGGGAGAGGACAGTGGGGAGGGGCAGGTGAGGGTGGAGGGTGGGATAGGTACAGGATGGAGGGAAGCTATAGGGGGATAAAAAGGGGAAACAATGTAATTAATAAACTAAACAATAAAGATTAAAAAAAAAGAAAAAAAAGGAAAAAAAAAAACAGTAACATACAAATTGACCGTACCTCCACTACGCTACCAGCCAACCAGGAGCTGTGGGCGTGGCCAGCAGACAGGGGTGTGGCTACAGTGCTCAGTAAGCAAGTATCATGCTATAAGGTTTGCCCACATGGTACTTTAGGGCCACAAGATCCCTGTCTCCTTACACTTACTATTGACTGAGTCACGACCTTTGCTGTGATCTTGGGACAGTTAGGGGAATTTGATGCCATGATATCCCCTCACAAGGCTCGCATGTAGGCTGCTCTGTTAGGCTGTGACTGAGGTGTGGGGTTTACCTGTCGCATGGAACATGCAAATGAGCACCAGGGGCACCTTGTGTAATGAGCGCTCAGAATCCTGCCCAGGCGGAAGGACCTGCAGTGCCCTGCGGAAGCCTCGGTCAGGTAGCCGGCCCCCTGCCCTTCCCCGTTGGGCTGGGGCCGCCACCACCGCACCCAACCGTTTCGCCAAGGCTTCAGCGCACACGCTGGGACCGGGGTCCGGTGCAGAGAGACCTTCGTCCTGGGAAACTGGGCGCAGCTGGAAAGGCGGCCACCCCCACACATGGTTGTGAGGAACCTGGCCCTAAACCATTCTGCTTCTGGGTCAGCGTTTCCTTTGTAGCAGAGCAAGTCCCTCGCTGCGATCTATTGAAAGTCAGCCCTCGACACAATGATTCCATTGACTCAGCAGATGATGCTGATAAGGAAATTTCTTAATAGTATTACTCCTTCAGGAATGCCGTGCCATAAATTAAAATTGAAAGTGGGTGCAATCATCATGCTATTGAGAAATCTTAATAGTAAATGGGGTCTTTGTAATGGTACCAGATTTATTCTCAAAAGATTACTACCTAACATTATCGAAGCCGAAGTATTAAGAGGATCTGCAGAGGGAGAAGTTGTTCTGATTCCAAGAATTGATTTGTCCCCATCTGACACTGGCCTCCCATTTAAATTAATTTGATGACAGTTTCCCGTGATGCCAGCATTTGCAATGACTACTAATAAATCACAAGGACAAACTCTAGACAGAGTAGGAATATTCCTACTTGAACCCATCTTCACACATGGTCAGTTATTATGTTGTTTTCTTTTGAGTTCGAAGAGCATGTGATTTAAAGTTAAAGTTGTAAATACTTTATCCCAAGGGAAATTAGTCAAGCACTATGAAAGTGTTTTCACTGTTAATGTGGTATACAAGGAGATATTAGAATAAGTTTAATCACTTTATCAGTTATTATTTGCATCAATGTTGTTTTCATATCATGAGTTTGTTATTGTTGTTATATCATTTTGTTATTATTTATTTATTAATGAAATTATGTATTATTTTCATATACATTGTACTCATTACCTTTTATCTGTCACACTTTTATTATAGAGAAAGGGCAAAATAGCACTATTAAAATATTTCCTCTAATTAATATCCTTTTAATGTGCACGAATTTTGTGTACCAGGCCACTAGTGTTAAATAAGGCCCTTCCACCAATTCCTTGGGTCCACAGGGCAACCTGAACTTACCTGAACCTTTATTGTGGCCTCAATAAAGTTTCTCTTTTGTCAACTGGAGCAGTCAAAAAAAAAAAGAAAGAAAAAACAAGAAAAGAAACAAAATGAGAGGACCCAAGTTAAATATAATCAGGGGGAGAAAGGAGAGAAGTAACCACTGACACCACACACACACACACACACACACACACACACACACACACACAAAGGCTGGACAATGCAAAAGAAATGGACAAATTCCTAGAAAAATACAATCTCCTAAAACTAAATCAGAAAGAATCAGAAAACCTGAATAAGCTTATAACAACTGAGGAAATAGAAGCAGTGATAAAACAAACAAACAAACAAACAAACAAACAAAAAAGACCTCCCAGCAAATAAAAGCTTGGGTCCAGATGGCTTCCCAGGGAAGTTTTACCAAACATTCAGAGAAGAGCTAATACCTATACTCAAAATATTATAAAAAAATCCAAGAGGAAAGAACACTTCTTAGTTCTTTTTATTAGGCCAGCATTATCTTAATTCCAAAACCAGATAAAGACACTACAAAGAAAGAGAATTACAGACCAATATCCCCGATGAATATAGATATTATAATCATCAACAAAATATTAGCATATTGGATCCAGCAATACCTTAAAAACATTATTGCCAAAACCGGTTTGGCTCAGTGGATAGAGCGTCATCCTGTGGACTCAAGGGTCCCGGGTTCGATTCTGGTCAAGGGCATGTACCTTGGTTGCAGACACATCCCTAGTAGGGGGTGTGCAGGAGGCAGCTGATCGATGTTTCTTTCTCATTGATGTTTCTGACTTTCTATCCCTCTCCCTTCTTCTCTATAAAAAATCAATAAAATATATTTTTTAAAATATTATTCACCATGACCAAGTGAGATGCTGGTAAAATATACCCAAATCAATAAACATGATACATCACATACACAAATTAAAAGACAACAATCACATGATCAATAGACACAGAAAAAGTGTTTGACAAAATCCAACACTGATTTTTGATAAAAACTCTCAGCAAAGTTAGAATAGAGGGAGCATATATCAAGATGATAAAGGCTATATATGACAAATCTACAGCCAACATCATACTCAATGGGCAGAAACTAAAACAATTTTCCCTAGAACAGGAACAAGACAGAGAAGTCTGCTTTCACCACTCTTATTCAACACAATACTGGAAGTTCTAGCCACAGCGTCAGACAAGAAGAAATAAAAGACATCCAAATTGAAAAGCAGGAAATAAAACTCTCATTATTTGCAGATGATATATATTACACATAGAAAACCCCAAAGATTTGATAAAAAAAAACTACTAAATTTAATAAATGAATTTGGCACAGAATACAAAATCCACACCCAAAAATCAATGGCTTTTTTTATACACCTATAATGAATTCTAAGAAAGAGTAACTAAACAAACAATCCCACTGATCATTGCCACAACAAAAAATTAAGATACTTAGGAATAAACTTAACCATAGAGGTAAAAGACCTGTACTCGAAAACTACAGGACATTGAAAAAAGAGACAGAGAAAGATATAAACAAGAGGAAGAATATACTGTGTTCATAGATTGGTAGAATCAACATCATTAACATGTCCATACCACCCAAGGCAATCTACAGATTCAATGTTATCCCTATTAATACCAACAACATATGTCATAGTCCTAGAACAAATACTCCAAAAATTTATATGGATCCAAAAAAAGACTCTGAATAGCAGCAGCAATCTTGAGAGAGGAGAATAAAGTTGGAGGAATCACAATACCAGATTTTAAGATATACTACAAGGTCACTGTAATAAAAACTGTCTATTACTGTCACAAGGACAGGCATATATATCAATGGAATAGAATAGAGACCCCAGAAATTGACCCAAGCCATTATGCTCAGTTACTATTTGACAAAAAGGCAAGAGCATACAAAGAAGTCAAGACAGTTTCTTCAATGAATGGTGTTGGGAAAATTGGACAGGTACATGCAAAAAATGAAACTAGACCACCAATTTATACCATACACAAGACTTAAATGTAAAAGACTTAAATGTAAGTAGAGAAAACATTAAAATCCTAGAAGAAACCATAGGCAGTAAAATCTCAGACATCTCTAGTAGCGGTATGTTTACGAATACATTTCCTAGGGCACAGAAAACTAAGGAGAAAATAAACAAATGGAACTATCTATATAATAAAGATCTGGGGTCCTAATAACCATTACGACAGAAGGCTCAACCAACTGGAAGTCAGTGCTACATTACCATGGCAACCCAGCACTGACTGGGGCCGCTGCCAGAGCCCTGACCCAACACTGATTGCCTAGGGCAGTGGTCGGCAAACCACGGCTCTTGAGCTACATGCGGCTTTTTGGCCCCTTGAGTGTGGCTCTTCCACACTCACATACAGTGCGATTGAAGGAGTACCCTAATTAAGTTAATAACAATGTACCTACCTATATAGTTTAAGTTTAAAAAATTTGGCTCTCAAAGGAAAATCATTTAGGCAAAAATAAAAAGAATCCCAAGTCTAATTTGCAGAGAGGATCCCTTTGTTAACTTTTGGTCGAGAATGTGTTTGTGTGTTTTCAGAGAACAACTCCAAGACTATGTGGGTTCCTGCGACAGTGAGGAACTGACGGGTCTGTTCCAGCCACGAGGACGGTCCAGAGATGGGGGACACTGATGACACCTTGCCATGCTAGCAGTCGGCAGCTTTGCGTGGCTGCAGGCGGCCCAGGACCAAATAAGAGAGGATGGAACTTGCATTGCCACGATGTGTCCACCATCTGGATACCTTTGCTGACATGTACACATGAAGAACTATTTGACATTGAAACTGGGACTCAAACATTTTTTGTTCTTATACGTTTATTTCTAGTATGCAGAGGCAAGATATTTTTGAAGAAAAGAAACAGGGGAGAGTGATTGATATAGAGGCAGGGAGGCACTGAACAGGCTGTCAAGCTACAGGGGGAAGGCTGGAGTGGAGGGGAGGCAGATGCGGGGGGAGATCAACTGAAGGACTTGTATGCATGCATATGAGCATAACCAATGAATGAAAGACACTGGGGTGGGGAGGGGGGCAGGTGGGGACATGTGCTGGGGGGTAGGGGAGGCTGGGGGGAGAATCTTGGGGGGGAAAAGGAAAACATATGTACTACTATTAAATATAAGTTATACTGCAAAAAAATTTTTTAATTAATTTAAAAAATAAAACATAAGAACCTTAAAAAAAATAAAATAAAAAATAAAAAGAATTGGGGGGAAAAATGGCTCTCAAAAGAAATTTCAATTGCTCTATTGACTAATGAGTTTACCAATCACTGGCCTAGGGAACTGCAGATCAGGCCCAGAGAGAAGCCTACAGAGAGAGAGAGGCAGGGTCTGATCTGCAGCCTCAGTGGCAGCTGTTGATCAGAACTTGCCTTTCTTTCTCCCCTGGCCTGGCTAACAGCCATGCCTCCATTTCTCTCCAGGCCTCCACTGGGGCTGCTGATAAGGCCCACCTTTCTGATCAGGCCCTGTTAAAGGCCCAGAGATGCTGAATGGCATAGGAACTGACCACTCAGAACCAAATCTGGGTGAATGTCAGGAGCCAATGGCTGTCTAGGAGGCAGAGCTTTTGACGCTGACTGGCACAGAAACTGACCAATCAGTATAGCCTGTTACAGGACTAAGCTTCGACCTAGTTTTGATTTAAATCTTTACTTTTTGGAGAAACCAAGATGGTGGCATAGGTAAACACCTAAACTGCTGCCTCACACAACAATTTCAAAAACACAACTAAAAGACAAAACAGACATCATCCAGAACCACAGGAAAGCTGGCTGACTGGAAATTCTACAACTAGAAGGAAAGAGGAATTCACACAGAGAATCAGAGGAGCTGCAAAGCCTGAGGTAGGCAGACAGGCGTGCGCGTGGAAAGGACGTGGCTAGAGAGGACAGGACGGCTGAGCATCTGGCTGGCGTACTCTAGCAGGAAGGAGACAAAAGCTCCAGACTGCGCTGAATCCCAATTCCAGGCAAGACCCTGGGGACCCAGACTCATACGGTGGGGAGAATCTGAACTGTAAGACAAAATCTCAGGGGAGCAGCGAAGGGGAGAGGTCTGGAGGCGTGCACACGAGTGCACACAAAGAGGACGGACTGTTGTTAAATGTGCTGCTGGCTTGATCTATTGGGAAGGAGTCAAGGCCTCCAGGTGGCACTGACCCCAGTTCTGACTGCACTGAACCCCAATACCTAGCAAGAATCTGGGAGTCCGGATTCACTGAGGGAGAGACTGGACTGTTTGAAAGGCGCCTTCTCAAAAGTGCTTGCAGTGATTGCCTGTGGACACAGAGACCCAGGAACCTCATTGGGCAGGGCTGACTGGAAGCCAAGGCTGTCGGCTACACCCTGAAACTCTGCCCCATCCAAGCTGAGCACAGAGGCTTGTGCAATTTTGCAAGTCTTGTTGCATAAGCCTGTCTCCCAGCGTAGACACAGCTAATCCTCACAGCTAATTAATTGGCCCGGAGATCAATTCCTCCCAGTGATACCAATAACAATCAAGACTTAACTACAACAAGGCTGTACACACAGTCCACAAAGGGGTGCACCAAGAGTGTCCACCTCAGGTAACAGGGGAGGCTGAGACACCTAGCACACAAAGCTACCCTACCAACTCAGGAAAGCAGCGAAAATGCAGAGATAAAGAAACATATCACGAATGAAAGAAGTGGAGGACATAGAATTCAGGACCACGTTTATAAGGTTACTCAAGTATCTTCTAAAAACTGCCGAGAAACTTGATGAGACCTTCAAGGACCTTAATGAGAATGCCAAGAAAATGGAAAAGGACCAGTCAGAAATTAAGCATACACTGTCTGAAATAAAGAATATATAGAACTTCAACAGTAGATCAAAGGACTCCAAGAATCAAACCAAAGATCTGAAATATGAGGTGACAAAAAAACACCCAATCAGAAAAACAAAAAGAATCCAAAAATATGAAGATAGTGTAAGGAGCCTCTGGGACAACTTCAAGTGTACCAACATCCAAATTATCGGAGTGCCAGAAGAAGAGAGAGAGCAAAATATTGTAAACCTATTAGAAGAAATAATGATTGCACTCATATGTGGAATCTAATTAACAAAATAAACTGATGATGGCAGTGGATCCAAAGACATGGATGCATGGAACAGAGTAAGGAATCTCAGAGGGAAGGCAGTGGAGGGTAGATGGGAGGAAGGAAATCAACCAAAAAACTTGTATGCATATATGCATAACCCACAGACAATAGGGTCTGAGGCTGGGTGGGGAGGCAGGGGAGAGGGGAGTGCAGGGGTAGGCTAAAGGGGGTTGTTGGAGAGGGAAAGATCACATATGTAATACTTTTAACAATAAAGATAAAAAAAAACAGAAACATGAGCTGAACCAATGGCGCAAAATATCTGGACACTAGTCCTATTTCTGGGTCTAATGAAGACAAGATAGAACTCTTGTCACATTGGCGAGAGACAGACCAACAAACACACAAAGAAAACAGAGACCTACAGATAGACAGACAGGGATACCTCAGAGTCAGACAGACACCTCCATACACAGGCACACAGGCACACAGGCACCTAGATACACACTCAGACAATTACAGAGACATAAAGACACAAAAATACAGAGAAACACACAGAAACCCAGCAGACAGACAGACACATAGACACTCAGCAAGCCCTCTTTCTGAAACATTTTCCCGATAATCCCTACTTCTTGTCTTGCCTATCTCATCGTCTCTGCCCCTAATAGACATTTATGAAGCTCTAGGTGTTAGCATCAGAGGGCAATCAAAGCAGAGTCCCTGCCCTTGGGGGCAGGGAGGCTGTCCAGGGAGGCTGCCAGTGCAAGAATCAATACTGAACAAGAGGGTCCTGGCCAGTGTTACTCAGTGGTTACAGCTGAGGGTTCAATTCCTGGTTAAGGGCACGTACCTGGGTTGCAGGTTCGATCCCTGACCCAGGTTGGGGACGCATGTGCAAGTCAACCAATCGATGTGTCTCTCTCATATAGATGTTTCTCTCTCTCTCTCTCCCTCCTTCTCTCTCTCCCTCCCTTCTACTCTCTGTTAATAAATCAATAGGAAAAATATCCTCAGGTGAGGATTAGGGTTAAGAAAACAAATTTCAAAAAAATATTGAACAAGAGGCAGGACTGGGGAGCCAGCATGGGGATGGCAGGATGGAGGAGCTGGACGCCTTTGACTAAAGGCCAAAGGAGGTGGTGAGGGGGCTTTGCAGACATGTAGGAAGAGCATTCCAGGCAGAGGGTGCAGCCATGGCTACAATAACAATCATCACACATGTATTACCTAATAATTCTAGAGACCAGAGGTTCTACATGGGTCTCACTGAGATAAAATCAAGGTGTCCTTCTGGAGTCTCGAGGAGAGAACGTTCTGTGTCTCTTCCAGTTTCTAGAGGCTGCCCGTATGCCTTGGCTCATGGTCCCTTCCTCCATCTTCAAAGTCAGCAGCATAGCATCTTCTAGTCTCTCTAACCCTCTTGCCTCGCTGTCATAAGGACACTGGGCCCATCTGGCTAATCCAGGATCATCTCCCCATTTCCAGATCCTTAAAATCAGATCTGCAAAGTCCCATTTGCCATAGAAGGTCACATAGTCACAGGTTCCAGGTCTTAGGATCCATGGACAGCACCAGATAGCTATTTTCCACCTATCTTAGGCTTCAGAGTCCATTATCCAGCTTCCAGGTCTGGCCATGATGGCCCCAGGGTCTGAAAATGGTCAAAGTGGCTGGGACAAGTGGACTGACAAGCAGTAGGGACAAGGAGATCTTCAGGGATTCACCTTGATCCAGGCTTATCAGCCTCATCCTTCCTACCTCCTTGTTCCTGTGAAGTCCTGGAGGGGAGGAAGGGGAGGCAAGGAGCTCATTTTCTCCCCTCAGGTCTGAGCTCTGGGCTTTCCTAGAGTCTCCTCTCCAAACATCCCACATTGAACTGGACAGGCCAGCTTAGGAACAGCCCCATTTCCCCATTCCTGTTAACCAGGCCCTAGCCTTCCCTGATTTCCCCCAGGTCCTGACAATTTTATCTTTAAACTAGAGGCCTGGTGCATGAAATTCGTGCATGGGCATCGGGGGTGTCCCTCAACCCAGCCTGCACCCTCTCCAATCTGGGACCTTTCAAGGGATGTCCGACTGCCCATTTAGGCCCAATCCCAGTAGGATCAGGCCTAAACAGGCAATCAGACATCCTTCTCACAACCCAGAACTGCTGGCTCCAAACTGCTCACCTGCCTGCCTCCCTAATTTCCCCTAACTGCTTCTCCCTGCCAGCCTGATCACCCCCTAACCACTACCCAGCTAGCCTAATGGATGTCTAACTGCTCCCCTGCCAGCCTGTTTGCCCCCAACTTCCCTCCTCTGTCGGCCTGGTCACCCCTAACTGCCCTCCCCTGCTGGCCTGATCACCCACAACTGTCCTCCCTTGCAGGCCTGATCTCTCCCAACTACCCTCTCCTGCTGGCCATCTTGTGTCCACATGGGGGCAGCTGTCTTGTGTCTTTTATTAGATAGGATAGAGGCCTGGTGCATGGGTGGGGGCCAGCTGGTTTGCCCTGAAGGGTGTCCCAGATCAGGGTGGGGGTTCCCTTGGGGCATGGGGCAGCCTGAGCAAGGGGCCTGTGGTGGTTTGCAGGCTGGCCACGGCCCCAGTGACCGAAGCAGAGGCCCTGGGATCTGGGACTAATTTATGTTCTACAATTGAAACTTTGTAGCCTGGAGCGGAGCCAAGCCTTCTGCTCGCTCCATGATGACAGCCATTTCTGTTGGGATATTTACCTTCTATAATTGAAACGTGGTAGCCTGGAGTGGAGGCCTACGCTGGCAAGGACAGGAAGAAAGCTTGGCTTCCTCAATTACTGGGGAAACCCAAGCCTCCCTCCTGCTGCCATCTTGGTTAGGGTTTATTTGCATAATTTGCTCCTGATTGGCTGATGGGCATGGCTGTGGGCATGGCTTGATCAGAGGGTACAGTCAATTTGCATATTACTCTTTTATTAGATAAGATCCCTCTGGAGTCCCTCCTTTCATTCTGTCTGCAATCTCCATACCAGGCTCCAGCTGCCCTCACTGCCCACTCATTTTAAATCTGACCTGCCTGGGTTTAATTTTAAGTTGTGCCTCCCCTGGTTAATTTGGCTCAGTGGCTAGCATGTGGACTGAAAGGTCCTGGGTTTGATTCCAGTCAAGGGCACATGTCTGGTTTGTGGGCTTGATCCTCAGTAGGGGGCATGTAGGAGGCAGCCAATCAATGATTCTCTCTCATCATTGATGTTTCTATCTCTCTCTCCTTGTCCCTTCCTCTCTGAAATCAATAAAAATATGTTAAATAAATAAATCTATACCAATAATAGAGGACTATGCAAATTGTCCAGGATGCCGTCACCGTAATGACCAAACAGCAGGCTGCGTGGGGCAACCAGGCTGGCAGGAGGGTTAGTAGGGGATAACCAAACGACTAAACAGCGAGCTGCATAAGGCAACCAGGTTGGCAGGGGGATGGGCAGTAAGAGGCAACCAGGCCAGCAGGCAGAAATGGTTAGGGGTGATCAGACTGGCAGGCAGGTGAGCAGTTAGAAGCCAGTGGTCCTGGATTGTGAGAGGGATGTCTGACTGCCAATTCAGGCCTGATCCCTGGGATTGGGCCTAAACTGGCAGTTGGACATCCCCTGAGGGGTCCCAGATTGGAGAGGTGCAGGCTGGGCACCTCTCCCTCTGCCCCCTTCAAATGCCCCCCCGCCCCCGCACGAATTTCGTGCACCGGGTCGCTAGTAAATAACTAAATAAATTGTGCCTCTCCAGAGAGAGCCTTTGACGGTCTTTAGGCACTGGCCTCACCCTACTGTCCTCTCCTTACTCGCTTCCAGACCTTGACTCCCTATCCACTGAGGTCACCTCCTCCTCCAGGAAGCATTCCCCTCCAAGGAAGGGGAATGGAGGAACCAGGAAAAGGAGAGTACCTCCCACCTGAAATGTTTCCCTGGCCTGACTCACCCCATCCTCTTCAGAAGGCCTCTCGCTGCACTTCACCAAGAATCTGCCACTTGTCCCCATTCAGGGGGCGTCATACACGTGACTGCCCTGTACTGAGCAGCCCCAGGTTCCAGGCATGGGATTTAAGACAGTTCCTAGTCGCCACAACAGAGAAAAGTTACTATTTCCTTTTGGTATGCAAAGAAGTTCTTGGCTGGAGAGTGGGGCAGAGATGGAGGTGGGGGGGGGGGTCTCTGGGGGGCATTGAGGCCTGAGGGAGATAGGGAGGGGGACAGCAAATGTAAGGCCAGAAGCTGGATTGGAGGGACAGGTTCTTCCAAACTTGCAACCAAGGCCTTTGCACCACCCCCCTCCACTTTCTATGAGTGGAAATCAAGTATCAGTGACCTGAAGCAACTTGCCTAGCGGCCCCACAGCCCAGAATATCAAGACTTCCCCCACCTCCCAGGGATCTGCTTCAGGGAGAGGCTTTTTGTCCAAAGGTGAAGCTACTTGCCCAGATGACACGGGCTGGCCAGCGGCTCTGGAACCCCCTTCCCTCCAACTGGCAACAGCTGGACCCTGAGTGTCAGGTGAGCCTCAGATGTGCAGAGAAGCCTGGGGTTGTCCTCCACACACAGCTGACGCAGGCTTCATGCCCCTGCCACCAGCGAGCTGCTGACTGGGGTCACTTTAGGTTCCAGCTGCCAAGAGGGGGTCCAGCACCTTCATCTGTTACCCTCTACAGGACTGCCTGACCCTTGCACCCCACCCAACCGCAGACCTTTTGTTTTTTTCTCAAACTTCTTAAATTTATTGAGACTTGTTTTGTGTCCTAACATGTGGTCATTCCACCCCACCTGCTTTGGGGTGGAATGCTCTGTAGATATCAATTAGGCCCATCTGGCCTAGCGTGATATGTAAGGCTGCTGGTTCCTTGCTGAGATTATGATGTCTGGAAGATCTATCCACTGATGTCAATGGGGTGTTAAAATCTCCTCCTGTGACTCCAACCCGCAGACTTTGCCCGGCAGCCCTCCACGCCTCCCAGCCTCCAGAATGGCTTCTGGGCGCGCCTGGGCCCCGCGCTCCACCAACTGGACCCCCATGGCCTGAGCGCTGGGACGGGACCTAGATTCCAGGTGCGGGGAGACGGCGCCTGAGGCCCGAGGCGGTGCCCGGCCCTCCTCTGCAACGCCCTGATCTGCGCGGCCTTCAGCAGATCAGGGCGCCTCCGAGTGTTGGCAGATGCACGGGTCAGAGCCGGGCCAGGAGAGGGGACTCCGGCGCGGGGCAGGGGTTCGAGTAGCGAAGGAAGGAGAAGCAGGGAGCCAGACAGGGCGCGCAGCGTACAGGGCCGAGCAGCGAGGTTCCTGCGAGGAATCTGAGGCTGCATCGCAGCCAAGAAAGCCTCGGGGCGGGGCCCGGCGGGGACGGTCCGCGGCGGCCGCGGGCGGGAGGGAGGGAAATGGCCCGGGGCCGGGAGGGAGCCGAGCGCCGCCAGGATCCTGCGTCCCGCCGCCCCCGCCCCGCCCTTCCAGGCCCCGCCCCGCACCCCCTCCGGCCTTTTCCCGCGGCCCCGCCGGAGCGGAGCCGAGAGTCCGGCTGCCTAGCGCGGCCTGCGTGTCTCTTTCGCGGCGCGCGGACCCCCAGCCGGCGAGCTCGGCCGCCCGCCCCCCAGGTAAGCGCACCACTCTCCACCCTCGCAGCCGGCTCCAGCCCCTCCTCCACAGCCATGGCGGCCCCGGCCCGGCCCCCACGTGACTAAGCTCGCCGCCCCCCGCCCCCGCCCCCAGCGCCCTGCCCGGACGGCATCTTGGGGTTTCCCATCTGGTCCCAGGCCCGGGCCGCCTCCCCGAGAGAGCCCCGCTCTCCCGAGGGCCCCGGCGCCGCGCGCTCCCCGGGGATGCAGCTGCGACACGGGCGGGAGGGACTGGGGACCAGCCTGGCACCGTGACGCGAGGGAATCCGGCTGTGTGGACGCGGGGAGCGCCGCGCGAGTGTCGGTCCCTCACCTGCGAACCCGTCCGGAGCGACGACTAGGTGCCACCGACGTGCCAGAGCTGGGGGTGCAGCCGGGGCCGCGCAGACCGCTAGGAACCCCGTAAACAGGAACCGGTCGTTCTAGTCCCTGCCGAGTGCGGGGAAGACGACGCATCGGGGCGATGGGGTAAGTTAAGTCGGGGAAGGCTTCTCGGAGAATCTGGTGCCGCCCGGGCCAGAGGAACCAGCCGGCGAGGGCTCTTTAGGCCCCGGAAACAGCATGATTCTGAGGGAGGGCCCAGCCTGGTGTGTCTGCAGAGGCCGGTGTGGCTGAAGCGCGGGGATTGGAAGTGGGAGAGGTTGGCCCGGGCCCAGAAGATGGATGGAGGGCGAGGGGTGTGAGGTTTCCATTCTCAAGCCTGTGGGGTCCACGGAGGGCTTAGAACAAAGTGGGTGAGGTAGTCTTAAGAAGATCCAGCAACTGCTGTGGGCAGAACAGATGGGAGGAGGCTGCTTCTTTGGGCCGGACTGGGAGGGGGGGGGTGGAAACTAGGTGAATTGGGGGTTAATTTTGTCTGAACATCATTATCCTCCCTGCTCAGAAGTGGGGCATGAAGGGAAGTCCCCAAAGGAGATTGTTGGCTTGGGCAGCTGGGAGTGTGGAGGGGCCTTTCATAGCTGGCATAGGGAAACTGAGGGGAAAATGTGTGTGGGGGGGGGTGCCCGCTGGGGGAGACACTGTTTGGCCAAGTCTGATTTGCAAAACCTGAGAATGCCACCTGATGGGGGAGCCCAGGCAAGGTCCCAACAGCTGAGCCCCAGCTGGCCCCATGGAGGTGGCCTGGATCTGTGGCTTGGGGCCCTCTGAGTTAGAAATTCTGGAGGATGGGGCTGTCTTTGAAGCTCCTTGCATCCCCACCTCAACACAGTCCTCTTCCGAGAGCAGCTGCTGTGACTAAACCAGTGAGTGCCTGGAGCCTGGATCCCACAGGCCTAGCCAGACGGCAGGGAGCAGCCTCTCGGACCGTCCTTGCCTGCCCTCCCACCTCCCAGCAGAGATGTCTAGAGAGGAGAGGGGAGAGGTGGTGGAAATAAGCTGGGAGCCTTGGTCCCTGGACTGGCCTTTTGGCCCCAGGGAAAGTTTTCTGAGCTTCAGTTTGCCCATCTGCAGAATGGGTCAGCAGTTCCTATCCCTGGGAGTGTTGGGGGTCAAAGGAAGCCTTGGCTAGGAAAGGGCTTGGCCATCCCAGTGGCAGCCTTATGACTAGGGGCAGCTGCGGAAGACTCCAGCGCCCGTGGGAGTGCACCACCCCATGAGCCTCATTTCTTGTTCAAATGGGAGTGGGAGTTGGTAACTGCACCCATCTCCAGATCCAGGGCCATCTGCAGATTGAGTCAGGCGTGCAAAGTGTTTAGTTGGCCCAGTGCCTGGCATGGAGTGAATACTGGCACAGGAGCCACTAGGATGACTGTAGTGGGTGGGGGTGGGGGAGTAGGCCTTGGTTCACTCCTCCCACCTCCCACTACCCCTGGGACACCCGCAGGAAAGCAGGCGTGGGGGTGGGGAGGCAAGGTTCTCTTATCCAGGCACTGCAGGCTGTCCCCTCTCCTGCTGTGGCTGTCTGGAAGTTGCCACAGACGAGGTCCTGCCACTTTGAGGTCAATGCCCTGAGGCTGGTGACTGCACTTCCTTTGTGCTTGAATGTCTTCCTTGCAAAATGGGACCAAGAACAGTCATCACTTCAGTGGTGAGCGCATTGTCCAGCTCTTGGGCAATAAGCATCTGGTAAAGTAGAATGCCTGGTGTAGGGAAACAGAGGAGGGACCTGATTCAGCCTGGGGAGGGGTTAGGAAAGGCTTCTTGGAGGAGGTGGCTGTTGGACTCATGAGTAAGGATGATTAAAAGTAAAACCCTAATACGCAAAAAAAAAAAAGGTTAATGGGCAGGGACCATGAGCTAGCTAAGATGTGGAGGGGAAGAACTGCAGGGTGCACGGGAGTTGCTGCCTGCAGGAGCCAGCGTGGAGGCAGGCCCCCTGTTCTGGTCCAGACCACAATGGAGCTGGACCAGGTGGAAGTGGATGTGTGAGAAGTGGGTGGGTCCAGGGCAGATTAGCAGTTGGATGAATTGCAGAAGCTGCTGTGTGGGAAGCAGGTTCAGGTACAAGTTAACGATCTGTTTCTGTGGTGCTACTGGAGGTCTAAGTGGAGGTGAGGTGCAGCTGGGTGCAGGGCAGGCTTTGGAGAAGCAAGCCTGGCTCTCTCCTTTGCTGGCTGAGTGACCTATTTCTAGTAGCTTCTGGCTTCGAGCCTCAGGCTTCCCGGTTTACAGGCAGACAATACAGCTACTCAGTGGGGATCAAGCTGACCCTGCCTGTTACAGAAAGTGGCATATTTTTCTAGGAACTTTGACCACCTGACCTGAAGTCTTCACGTCCATCCACTTGTCAATGTGTCTGTTCAATCCACTCGTTCATCTACTCATTAGTCGGTGCCTAATGTTGTGCCAGGCCCTGTCTGAGGACATAGCAGTGACTAAAACAGCATCCGTGCCTTTATGAGGCTTATGCCTTGTAGTGAGGCAGACAAACAGATGAATAAAAAAACAGATCAACTGAGAAGACAGGGCTAAAGAAAGGAAGCAGGGTGAAGAGATGGACTGATAACGTGGCTTCTTTGGTAGTGAGTGAGCTGAGGTGATGGGTGAGCTGGGAAGAACGAGGGATGAAGGCAGCCCCGGCTGGTGTGGCTCGGCTGGCTGGGCGTCATTCTGGGCACCAAAAAGTTTGGCCCAGCTAGGGGCCGTGTAAGATGCAGCTGATCTATGTTCTACTCTCACATCCATGTTTCCCTTTCTCTCTCTAAAAGTCAGTATTTAAAAAATAAAATAAAATAGGCTGGCTGAAACCGGTTTGACTCAGTGAGAGTGTCAGACTTCGGACTGAAAGGTCCAGGTTCGATTCTGGTCAAGGGCATGTACGTTGGTTGCGGGCACATCCCCGGTGGGGGGGCGTGCAGGAGGCAGCTGATCGATGTTTCTCTCTCATCGATGTTTCTGGCTTTCTGTCACTCTCCCTTTCTGTAAGAAATAAATAAAATATAAGAAATAATAATAAAATAAAATAGGCTGGGGCAAGGTAGAACCCTGGATTTGAGGGCCCCTCTTTGGATCTTTGCATGAAGTATATGGTAGTGTCTCCTGCACTGGCTGCATTGCTGGTTATTAGCACCCCTCGGGCACCCTGTTCAGAGAGGTCCAGAGTGGGGGAGCCAGGGCCCACCCAGTACAGGGGCACCTGTGGTTATCAACAAACAATCCCCACTTGGCACATCATGTGTTCTTTGCCAGGGCCTCCAGCTGCAGGAGTCAGGTGACTCCAGGCAGCAGGCCAGGCTGTATGGGGTGGGGTGATTGTGTATATGTGTGTCTGTCTGTCGTGTGTCTGTCCCTGGGCTGGACCTGGACATCTGGAGGCTGAATTGATTTCCTATTTCAGTTAAACAACTCAGGCTAGTCCTATTTCCAGCCAGATTGGAAATAAGACAAACTTGTGTGCACAGTCCTGCTTTGGTGGGACGTTTGAGGGTTCAGGGGACTAACGGGGACCAGGCGAGCTCTTTCAGACCCCTGAGGCGGGCCAGGGATCCTCTGTTCTCCTGCCCCTCCTCACGTCAGCACAAGCCTTAATCTTTCTCTGTCCCCCAATGTGGGGATATTTTTAGCCACTAAGAAGGATTATCGGAGTCTAGCTCCAGGTGGCAGAGGCAGGGCTGGGAATAAGGCCAAAGAGGCTTCAAAATGCAGCCGGACTGATGGTGATGAGGATGAAGGCTCAGGCTGGCCCAGCCACCCACATGATCATTCTCCAAATGGCCCCTCTGTGGCCCTGGCTGAGCCCAGCCTGAGTTCATTAGTACAGCTATAAGGCCAGGGCCTGTCCTGGAAGAACCACCCAGATTTTGCCAGCTTTCCTTTCCAGAACACTCTCCAGCCCACCCCTCCCTACTGCTGACAGTCGTGCCCACTCCTCTCCTGGTGTCTTTCCAGCCACCCCATGTGGAAGGGTCTGTGGTTACTCCATTTTACAGGTGAGGAAATGGAAGTACAGAGCAGCCAGTCAGCAGCCCGAGGAAAGGGGTGAGACAGGAACACGTGTGTGGCAATACCAGCGTGCAGGCTGTGGGTAAGGCGGGAGCCCTGGCTGTACTCATTCCTCAGACAGGGTATTGGACGCCCGAGGAGGCAGAGTGTCCCAGTGGAGGTATCCAAAAGAGAAAAAGTGAAGACTGAGGAGCAGTAGCCCCCAGAACCCCACTTCCTCCCGTCCTTTGGGAAGAGGGCAAGTGGTGGGGGATCAGGAGTGAAAGAGAAGTTCAGGCCTTGCTGGCTACAGGTGCTTGTTTACAGCTGCCCCTGAACCCACCCTGCGTGTCAGGCACCTGGCCCACCAAAGGTGGGTGAAGAAATTGAGGCCCCTGGACTGGGAGCATTGGACCTGGGATTTGGCCACTTTGCTGGGCTCCGGACCCTGTTCTCTTCCCAAACCGATGTCTTCTGTACCCAGAGGGTGGAGGAGTGGGGCAGGGCAGTTGACAGACAGTGCGTTGGAGAGAGGTAAGGCTCCGGGGCGGGCCTCGGTGGTCGGGTAGGGCGTGCCAGTCTGAAGCCACCTCGGAGGGCCCTCTGGTTTGGAAAGCGCTTTTTCAAATGACTCGGGCCAGAAGGGCTGGGCCGCTTTGCCTGAGGGGACAGGCAGGTTGAGGTTGGTTATCCTTCTTCACCTCTCTCACCGCCTCGGAGAGACTGCCTGGCTGGGTCCCAACACCACGGTGAGCCAGGCAGGGCTTGGGGAGGTTCTTAAAATGGATCCAAGGTTGGGGCAGTCGGACGGTGCCTCCAGGAGGAAGTGACAACTAAGCTACCTGCCAGGGCAGAGACCTTGCCCTCGTCCCCCACCATTCTGTGCCCTCGGCACCCAGCCTGGGGCAATAAACATTATCTGGGCCTTCCACCCAGGGGACAGCATTTGTAAAGCTGGGTGTGTGAGACGGTACAGCGTGATGGGAGCAAAGTGTCAGGCGATGAATGGTGGACTTTGAGGCTGCATACATCAGCAGCGGCCCGAGATTAGGAGAGGCCGGTGTTGTGTGCCTTCCCTGGTCTCTGAAGCACCCTGGCTTCAGTGGACCCATCTGGCACCCGGGGGAAGGGGAAGAACATGAGGCTGGGGACCTGGACCCCTAGCCCGCTCCCATCTGCTCTTGGTGGGGGTGTTTTATCGGATGGCTGTGACGGCTCCTGAGGAAGAGGCTGGAGATGCCCTGCGGTGGGAGTGGGAGGCCAGGAAGTCCAGGATGGGCGTGTGCCCTCGGGCCCCAGTGAGTACATGGAATCCAGCCAGCCTTTCCTGTCAGTGAAGATGCTTTCTCTGCTAGAGAGATCAACCACCGGACAGAAGTCCTCCGTGTGTCTTTCCATCCGTCTGTCCTGTGTGGGTCACATGAACCTCGTGGGTCAAAACTGTCACTGCAGCCGGTGTGGCTCAATGACTGAGCATGGACCTGTGAACCGGGAAGTCACGGCTCGATTCCCTGTCAGGGCACATGCCCGGCGTGTGGGCTCGATCCCCAATGAGGGGCGTGCAGGAGGCAGCCAACCAGTTAGTCTCATCCTTGATGTTTCTCACTCTCCCTCTCCCTTCCTCTCTGAAATAAAAAAAAATACATATTAAAAATCTAAAAATAAATAATAAATAAAATGCAAGTTTCAGGGAGGTAATTCTAAAATATAGTAATAGTGAAAAAATAATAGTAGTTAAAAATAGTCAGTGCCTCACATCCTTGATTACTTTCCAGGCTGCCCCGCCGAGCGCCCTCCCCCACCAGTGCCATGGCAGTGGCCACTAGGCTCCCCCGCTGGAGCTGCGGCTGGCGCCGGGGCGCCATCGGGCCGCTGCTCAGCCACACGCCGCCTCACACAGCCAGGCCCATGGACTTAAACATGGGCCACGCGCTCATGAGTCCTGCCTGGCCTTCCCCCACCCTGCCCCAGACCTGAGGAGGTCCTACCTCCTTTGTGTGCCCACGGGGACATCTGACACCTCTCGACCCCCCTTCCCCCAGCTTGTCTTTCCACACTGAACCCAACTACCCCCAAATCCTCTCACCCATCCTGGTTCGCCCACTTCCTCAGACTCTTAAGATTTTTATTTTTTCCTGTATTTCACTTGTAATTAATAATAATAAACACAAATTTGGCCTTTGTCACCGGTCCTGGCCCAGAGCTCCTAACACTGGGAATTAAGATGGATAAAGCTATCTTGTTATGTTAATGACGTGACTTTTGGAAAGCCCCGTAGTCACCTAAGGGTGGGGGCTGGTTGTCAGGGGACCCAACTATGTGTCCGTCCCACCCCAGGACCTCCCAGGAGGGGAGAGGGGCTAAAGGTTGAACCAATCACCAATAGCCAGTGAGTTAATCAATCATGCCTGTGTAGTGAAGATTCCATAAAAAACAACAGGACGGTTCGGAGAGCTTCCAGGCTGTGAACACATGGAGATTTGGGGGGAGTGGTGCCTGGAGGGGGCATGGAGCTCTGTGCCCTTTCCCCATACCTGGCCCCATGCGTCTCTTCCATCTGGCAGCTCTTGAGTTATAGCCTTTATAACAAGCTAGTGATCTAGCAAGTAAACTGTCTCTCCTCGTTCTTTGAGCCGCTCTAGCAAATATATCAAACCCGAGAGTGGGATGGTGGCAGCCTCTGATGTGTAGCCCTTTGTTAGTCAGAAGCCCAGGTGAAGGTGGGGGAGGCAGTCTTGCAGGACAGAGTCCACATCCTGTGGGATCTGACATTGTCTCCGGTTAGGTGGTATCAGAATTGCTTCCTGGTTCAGGGAGAAAACCCACATGTCAGACCTAAAATCAGATTTATAGACTTAAAAATAAATAAATATCTAATAAAAGAGTAATATGCAAATTTGACTGTACCTTTGCCATGGCCACCAGGAGCAGATTATACAAATAAACCCCAACCAAGATGGCTGCCGCCACTGAGAGCAGGCGAAAGGTTTGGGTTTCCCCAGCAACAGAGGAAGCCAAGCTTTCCACCTGCCGCTGTCTGCCTTGGCCTCTACTCAATGTTACAAAGTTTCAATTATAAAAGATACAGAAAAGGTGGCAGCCACTGAGCTGGAGAGAACAGAGGCTTGGGTTTCCCTGGCAACGGAGGAAGCCAAGCTTTCCGCCTGCCGATGCTGGCTTAGGCCTCCACTCTAGGCTACAAAGTTTCAAACAGAAATGGCTGCTGCCCCTGGAGCAAGCAGAAGGCTTAGCTCCACTCCAGGCTACAAAGTTTCAATTGTAGAAACTTTGCTCCCCCTCAGATACCAGGGCCTCCGATTGGGTCCCTGGAGGGGGCATGGCCGGCCTGCAAACCTCCACAGGCCCCTCACCCCAAGGGAACCCTGACCCTGATCTGGGACACCCTTCAGGGCAAACCATCTGGCCCCCACCCATGCACCAGGCCTTTATCCTATCTAATAAAAGAGTAATTTGCAGATTGACCATCACTCCAGCACACAAGAGGGCTGCTCCCATGTGGTCAAAGATCCTGCCCCCATGTGGACACAAGATGGCCAGCAGGGGAGGGCCGTTAGGAGGTTCCTGCAAGGGAGGACAGTTGGGGGCCATCGGACCAGCAGGGGAGGGCAATTGGGAGGGACCAGGCCTGCAAGGGAGGGCAGTTGGGGGCGATCAAGCTTGCAGAGGAGGGCAGTTAGGGGTGACCAGGCTGACAGAGGAGGGAAGTTGGGGGCAAACAGGCTGGCAGAGGAGCAGTTAGACATCAATTAGGCTGGCAGGGTAGTGGTTAGGGGGTGATCAGGCTGGCAAGCAGAAGTGGTTAGGGGCAGTCAGCGAGGCAGGCAGGTGAGCAGTTTGAAGCCAGCAGTCCTGGATTGTGAGAAGGATGTCCCACTGCCCGTTTAGGCCCAATCCTACCACGGGCAATCAGACATCCCTCGAGGGGTCCCAGATTGGAGAGGGTGCAGGCTGGGCTAAGGGACATCCCCTGCCCCCCGTGCATGAATTTGTGCACCGGGCCTCTAGCATATATATATATATATATATATTTTTTTTTTTTTTTTTTTTTTTTTTTCAGAGATGGAAGGAGAGGGAGAGAGCTCCTGGGTCATAGGTTGACTCTCAATCATTGAGCCACGCCAGGTGGGCACAACTGTAGCGATTTTTTAAATATAATTGTTTTCATTTGCGCAGAGAAAAGGGCCCACAACATACACGCAGCTCAGTGAATTTTCTTGACTGAGGGCTGAACCTTCCAGCCCTCCACAGGCCCTTCCAGGTCACTCCCCGTCCCTAAAAGCAACCCCTCTCCCGATGGCCGGCAGAACAACGCCCCTTAACAATGACCATGTCCTAGCCCCCCGAGCAAGGGTCCCTGGGGGGGCATGGCCGACCTGCAAACCTCCACAGGCCCCTCGCCCAGGGAATATGTTACCTCACATAGCAAAGAGGAGTTCGTTTGCAGAAGGAGTTAAGGTTACTAACAGGCTAACTTTAAGGTAGGAGATGACCCTGAATTATCTATGGGGCCCAAAGTAACCTCAGGGATCCCTAAAAAGGGGAGGCAGGAGGACCTGGAGAACGGGGGAAACTGAGCTACTCAAGACGGTGGCGCCTGCAGGTGAGGCTGGTCCCGTGTAGCCCCTTGGGGGAAAGCTGGCTCCCTTAGTTACTGCTCCGTTACAGGAAGCTCGGTCTTGCTGTTGGTTCTCTGGCCCAGCTGCCACCATGGTTTGGGCTAGCGAATGAGAGTGACATGCATTCCTCACAAGGAGTCCACATCGGGAAGGGTAGCCAGCGAGTGAGTTACAGATTTCCTTACAGTTTTGGTATTTGAGTTGTTTTCCGGACATTTGGCAACTTGAGGTCGTGACCCTACTTCCCTAACTTCTGGCAGAACAATCCCTGCTGTCATCCGCTGTGTTGTCAAAGGTCGGTAGGCGGCAGGCTGAGCACTCTGTGCACACACCAGGCCCCGCTGGGAGGTGGGTATTGCTGTCCCTGTTTTACAGATAAAGCTGAGGTTCGGAGAGATGGGGTCATTTGAAGACACACAGGCCAAGTTTCTCCTAACACTGGCTGTACTAAACTCCAGGCTGCGGGTGCTGGGGGCACGTGGGCCAGGCGCGGGGCCTTCCAGCTTCATCCCCCCACACGGTGAGCTCCCCCTAACTGGACGTCTGTCCGCAGGATGTGGTCTAGTCTGAACGAGTGGCTGTGGCAGGACCGCTTCTGGCTACCTCCCAATAACTCGTGGGCTGACCTAGAGGACCGCGATGGCCTGGTCTATGCCCACCCCCAGGACCTGCTGGCAGCCCTGCCCCTGGCACTGGCCCTGGTTGCCACGCGCTTCACCTTCGAGAGGTGAGTGTCTGTTGTCCTGTGCTACCATCTTGTGCGGGGCTTTGTCCTGATGTGTCTCTGGCTTTGGACCAAATTGCCCCTTCCTCCATCCTGCCCCCAACTGCCACCACTCAGGTTTCTTCTGGTCTCTGGTGGCTGTTGTATCGCACTGACCGCAGCTCTAGTCCGGCTATGCCAGCATCTTCAGAAATCGGTGGGCATGTGCCCAACTTGCTGACCAGGGACAGGTCTGCAGAGGCCAGTCAGTCAGTAAGCAGGGAAACTCCAGTCCACTCCCTCCTCCTCTTCCTCTGCAGGCAAGCCAGTTCCTCACCCTGGCCGCTTCTCTCTGGTTCCCCATTGCTCCTTCTGTCACCCCTCCTCCTACTGCCCTTTTTAGCCAAAGGAAGGAGCATAGGCCTCCCCTTTGGGATTCCCTTCACTCACCCCTCGTCTCCTGCAGCCTGGCACCCACCCCTCCCAGTTGCCAAACCCTGTAGATTTTCAGTCATTTCTCAGATGACCCCAACGCTGCTCAGAATTGGGTTTCTTCCTCTTTCCCTGGGTGTCCTCCTGGATGGAGGCATCTCTCCTAGGGCCCCTCCCCCTGTTCCGGGTAGTCCCGCCCTTTCCCCTGGGACCAGTGCTGTGCTCACAACTCCTAGACCTGCCTCAGCAGGGGAGGATCCCTCTCCCTCCCCTTTCTCCACCTGTGCTTCCCCCACTTCTCACACCCATCCCTGGCTTGCACGCACTCCTTTGCAGCTCCTTTAAAGCTGGGTCCCAGGGAAGCCTGTCCTGCCCCTTCCACCACAGAGCCTTTAACCCCCTTCAGCCACACTGGGTCTCCACCTCTGTATAGCCCTGACCACAGGGACAGGGGAGCATCCTGCATCTTGCTTTCTCTCTTCCACGCATAAGCAGCTTCCTGGATACGGGCGCCTTGAACACAGGGGACCCACTGATGTGTTTATCTTACAGGCACCCTTTGAGCACTTAGTCTGTGCCAACTACTGCTCTAAGCAGTTGATGTGTCTTAACCCACTTTGCCCTCGTTGCCACCCTGAGAGGTGGTACTGTTCTTACCGTCCCATCGAACAGGAAATGGAGACACAGAGGTCCGGTGACCTGGAGGCCACACAGTGCTTTGGCCGGTAGAGCCAGGCTTTGCCTGAGGGAGGCACCATTAGCCAGTCCTTGGTGGGTGGTCTGCTTTCCCACAGGGGTGGGACGCGCTGGAGGGTGTGCCCGCCCGGGTCACTGCTGGCTCCCCAAGGGAGGTTTGCATATTTGACCGATGGCCCCGTGTGACCGCCTCCCAAAGGCGCCGTGGCCGCCCCGGGCAGCGGGAGTGGGGGCACTTTTCTGGGTGGAAGGCAGGGTTTGCCCTTCATTAAGGGAAAGTGAATCCCGGATTTGAATTCCAGGTTCTCCACTCACTGTGTCACCTCGGGCACATTTCTGACCTCTCTGAGCCTTTGTCCATCAGGACATGGGGATGACACAGGGTTGAGGGCATAGCGCTTGACAGATCGTAGGCACTCAACACCTGTCAGTGCAGGCTGTCCTCCCATCACGATTGAGACTGGGATGCGTTTCTTTGCAGGGCTGCTCTGAGCCTCGGTTTTCCCACCTGAAGCCTCGCTATTAGAATGATCGATAAGAGATTCAGCCCTGACTCCCTGGCCTGTGGAGCCCTCTTGTGGGCAGTGTGATGATTGACCAGAGTCCAGCTCAAAGCATCCACCCTGGAGTGGGGGAGGGTGGGAGAAGGGAAGGGGGAAGCCCCAGCCTGGTGGGGGCCAGACCAGGATGTAGGCCACCGTGAGACAGGCAGTGAAGGGACTCTGACCCCTGGTTTGGGATTAGATTGAATGAACGTGATTTGGTGCCCCAACACCGACCACACCCTGATTCTGAAGACCAGTTGCAGCTACCTTTCTTATGTTCAGTTTGATGCAGCAGCCAAGCTATCCTCCAGGGTCCCAGGGTATGACCTGGCCCTTCTGAGCCTCGGTTTCCCCGCCTTTAGCATGTACATCCCTTCTCACCTGGACTGACAAGCCCTGTGTCCCCTGCACCCAGACTCGTCGGCCTGCCCTTGAGCCGGTGGCTGGGTGTGACGGATCAGGCCAGGAGGCCGGTGAAACCCAATGCCACACTGGAGAAATACTTCCTCATGGAAGGATGGAGCCCTGACAAGGTGAGGACCGCTGCTGCCCGCTCCTGTCCCCATCTGCCTGTGGGGCTGCCGTGGGCTGGGGCTGCGAATGGTATGTAGCCCACTTCCTGGGGACAGAAAGCCCAGGACAGCACCCCCACAGTGCCTCACCCACTCTCACTCTACCCGCTCCCTTATCAGTGAGCTCAGCTGACCAGTGAGCGGCTCCTGGGCCTGGAGTGGGGCGGGGGGGGGGGGGGGGGGAGTCTCTCGTGTTCTGGGGAAGAGTGGAAGGGCTAACTATTCTGGGGGCTCTGCAGTCATGTGACTCTTCCTCAATTCCTGCCCATGGCGTGCTAGCTGCCTGGTGGACAGGGTCTGGGCTAGGTCCTGAACGGGACGAGGGAAAGGAGAGGTCTTCCTACCCTGGCGGGGTGAGGGGTGGGGAGAGGGAGCCCTCGGCTCCTGCAGAATAGAAAGCCTTGTGAGCAGCCCCCCTCTGCAGGGAGGGGTCAGGACAAGGTCTCCACTGCCCTCCTGGAGTAGCTGAGAACGTGCTTTTCTGTAGCGGGTTCAGGAAAACTCTGAGGAGCTGCTCCCATGCCCAGCCTCTTCCTTAATCCCAGCCCCCTCCATCACCTGCCTGTCCTGTGAGCAGGGCTGGGTTCTCAAAGGCCTGACTATTTGGGGAGCCCTACCCCATACCCCACAACGCCCCTATCTCCATAGGTAGACAGCCCCATAGGTGAAGTCTGGGGCTGCAGGGGAGGGAGTAGCAAAGCTGGGTCCCATCTTTCCTGGGACAGGAATGGGATGCCACCTCTCTGACCCTGTCCCCCTATCACCCCTTTCCCAGCCTCGGATTGCTGTCCTGGCCACACAGTGTGGCCTCACGCTGCGGCAGACCCAACACTGGTTCCGAAGACGCCGGAACCAGGACCGGCCTTGCCTGACCAAGAAGTTCTGTGAAGCCAGGTCAGCCTGGGGTAGGGCTCGAGACGGGTGGGGGAGGGGGAGGGTCTGCTGTGTCGGCAGCTGCCTCAGGGGCTCCCTGTCTGTCTGCAGCTGGAGGTTTCTCTTCTATCTGTGCTCCTTCATTGGTGGCCTCTCCGTCCTCTACCATGTGAGTGTTTTGACTGCTTCCTGACCCTCCACCTGTCCCACATGCCCTGGGCCTGGCTTGGGGGTGAGGGGTGTGGAGGGGCCTGAGCAGTGGGGAAAGCTTATGCACAGAAGAGAGAGGGAGAGCTTGGCAAGCATCATGGTAGACGTTCCCTCAACGGGAGCCTGTTGGGCTGAGGATCTGGCAGTGAGTGAGGCCCAGGTTTAGAGCGAGCAGAGATGTAACCGGTGGGTGAGCTCAGAGCAGAGTGGCCCGGCTGGTGTTGCTCATCGGTGGGCATCGCTCCATGCACCAAGTGGTTGCTGGTGTGACTCCCGGTCAGGGCGCCTGCCTACGCTGCAGGCTCAGTTCCCTGCAGGAGGTGTGCAGGAAGCAGCCAGCCCACCCGTTTTGTGTTTGTTTGTTTTTTAAACGTAGGGCAAACTTTATTTAAAAATAACAAAAAGGACATCCAGTTTAACAGATGAACTTTCATATTTTATATAAAGACGTACAAACGGACACACAAAAACACACATATAGACAGCATTAAACATCACATAGATGTTTCTCTTTCTCTTCCCCCTCTTCTCTCTCTCAAAGTCAATAAAAATATTTTTTTTAAAGAAAAAAAGATCAGAGATGAGTGACAGCAGCACCTCAAGGGCCAAGGAGGTCCCAGGCCTCGGGTGGGGAACTGGGGTCTGCACTTTGGGCAGCTTCAGATGTCTGTGTCCCCTCCCTCATCCCCCTGCCCCCACCCTCAGGAGTCATGGCTGTGGAGGCCAGCAATGTGCTGGGACAATTACCCAAACCAGGTGAGTGGCAGGGGTCCCTGGGGGCTGGAGAGAGGATTGGGGTGGTCAGAGTCCCTGTGGCCAAAGGCGGCAGGACCGTCCCTGGACATGACAGCACGATCCCCCAAGTGCGCTGTCTGTCTCTGCGCCGCTGCGGAGCGCAGAGGGGCTGGGAGACAGGAAACTTGGAGCAGGAGGGGCCCTTGGTGACCTCCAGGGATGCGGAGCTCACACCTCTTCGCTCATTGGGATTCAAGTGTCCTGGTTTTGAACCAGTTGGGGAGGGGCCTGAGGAGTTCTACTCCCGCAGCTAACCTTGTCCCCCCACCGACCGCAGCCCCTGAAGCCGGCCCTGTATTTTTGGTACCTCCTCGAGCTGAGTTTCTACATCTCACTGCTGATCACACTGCCCTTCGACATACGGCGCAAGGTGAGCACCGGCCAGGTTCCCGCTGGGGGACTTTGGATCCAGTTTCAGTGGGAGGGACGGCCCCGCCCCCATCTGGTGACCCTCAGGTACCTCAGGCAGGAAGCGTGGTGCCAGCCAATCCCTGAGCGGCCCCCCTGACCACCCAGCCTTGTCCCAGGAGTCACCCACTGTCTCTCGCAGGATTTCAAGGAACAGGTGGCGCACCACCTCGTGACCATCATCCTCATCACCTTCTCCTACAGCGCCAACCTGCTGCGCATCGGCTCGCTGGTGCTGCTGCTGCACGACTCTGCCGACTTCCTGCTGGAGGTGCCCGCCCTCTCTGCACCCTTCCCCACCCTCCCGGTGCCCCTGGAGACGGGGCCCTGCCCCTCAGTCTCCCAGTGGTGAGGCCCTCCCTCCCCCTCAGCCTTCGGGGAGAGGAGGCCCGCCTGCTCAGGCTGCCTAGGAATTTTGTCCCTGACCCTCTTTGTCTTCCTGGAAGGTGAGGCCCACCTCATTCTGGTGGTGGAAGCTTCTCACTCAGAGACCCACTTGGTACCTTCCTAGGCAGCTCCTGGAGATAAGGCTCTGCCCCACGGCACCTTTTCCTTGAGAAGAGGCCTCAGCCCTTCCTACCTGGTCCCCCCCCCACGCGCCTGATCCTCTCTGCTGTCTCCCCCAGGCCTGTAAGATGTTCAACTACACGCACCGGCGGCAAGTGTGCAACTCTCTCTTCATCATCTTCTCCTTGGTCTTCTTCTACACCCGCCTTGTGCTCTTCCCCACCCAGTAAGCCAGGCCTCGAGTGGGGGGCTGGGGAGGTGGGTGGGCGCAGCTAGGATCCAGGCCTGCCTCACCCTCCAGGGAGCAGGGGGTGCGGCCTGGGAGGCTTCCCCGAGGAGACAAAGAAGGGTGTTGTGTTCCAGCCTCGGGCACAGCACGTGCCAGAGGCAAAAGAGACCGAAAACCGGCTCAGTCCTCTTCCCCTGTGTGCCTGGAACCCGGGACTGACCGCACGGTTGGTCACCGGCTCACTCAAGTCTGCCCAGTTTATTTGCTGGGCCTCTCCCAGCAGAGGGAGCAATATAGAGGTCTCTGCTCACATGGAGCTGACATTGGGGGAATAAAATGAGGCAGACAAGAGAGAAGAAAGCGTGTAAAGAGAGAGTCAAGTCAGGCACAGAAAGTGTGTGGGTCTTTGGATGGTCAGGGCGTCGCTGATGGTGCCCATGCAGTGGGCGAGGGGGAGGGCAGTGCTGATCACAGCAGAAGAGCAGTGGGAACACAACAGGCAGAAGCCCTGAGGCTGGACTGGGCCTGAGCAGCAAGGAGGCCCCTGTGACAGGAGCAGAGTGAGCTAGACACCGGGAGGGAGGTTGTGAGGGCAGGTAGGGGACCAGACAGGTTGTGCAGGGCTTTGTGGGCCAGTGGGAAAGGGGTTTTTACACCAAGCCAAGGTGAAGGATTCTGAGCAGAGGAAGAAGGGGACCTGACTCGGGTGCTCACAAACACCCTCTGGTGGCTGCAGAGAGAATAGCTGGTGAGAGCCCCCTAACACCCTGACCCAGGGGAGCGATGATGGGACCCGACCAGCACAGGTGAAGTGTGTGGACTCAGGATGACTCAGTGTCAGGAGATTTCAGGATCAGGAGCTCAGCTCTGGCAGTGTTGGGGTTGAGGGGCCTCCAGAGACCCCCCAAAAAGACATGAAACAGTGGGCACACCAACTTGGAGAGAGATGAATATTCAGTGTTTGCAGCCATGAGACTTGATAGGGTCATCCAGAGACCAGGTAGGGACAGAGTCCCAGTGCTGGAGTCCCTGATGTTGGCAGGTCAAGGCAAGCCTGCAAGGGAGATGCAGAGGGAGCAGCATGAAATGGGGGGTGGGAGTATGGATCCCTGAAGGTATTTGAGGAAAGGGTACCAGGGAGAAGGAGGACCAGCTGGGCTTGCTTCCTGAGCCAGGCAGATCTCCTTACAAACTGATCTGGTTGGGGGGCGGGAGGGGGGGGGGTGAGAAGAGAAGGAGAGGTGTGAAAAGACCAGCAGGGCAGTGGGAATACCAAGTGCTGCTCCCTCGGGGCTCATTGTTGTCTCGGGCCAGTTGGTAAGCTTGTGTGACTTCACAGCCAGGTGAGAGGGGGCACTTAAATGTCCAGCTGAAGCATCGGTATCACTCTGGGGACCATGGGGAGCCATGGAAGGTTCTGGAGTAGGGAAGGTCACACAAGTTAGAGCTTCTCCCTCCTGCCTGCCCCAGGATCCTCTATACCACATACTACGAGTCCATTGCCAAGTGGGGCCCCTTCTTCGGCTATTACTTCTTCAACTCACTTCTGGGGATACTGCAGCTGCTCCATGTGTTCTGGTCTTGCCTCATCCTTCGTATGATCCACAGCTTCATAAAGAAAGGCCAGGTAGGGCCGAGCGAGGGTGGGCTCCTGAATGCCACCCTGGAGCCCCAACCAAGCCCTGTGCCCACTCCTTGTTCCCCAGATGGAGAAGGACATTCGCAGTGATGTGGAGGAGTCGGCCTCAAGTGAAGAGGAGGAGCATCCACAGCTCAGGAATGGAGCAGCTCAAGGCCCCCAGGCAGTCCCCACTGATGGCCCCCGGAGCCGGGCAGCCGGGCGGCTGGCCAATGGGCACACGTTGGCCTCATAGCTGGCCGAGTATTGGCTGTGAGGGCTGCCCCAGTGCCTTGGATTTGTGGGGCGCCTGGACTGGTGGCCTTTGGGCCAGCTCTGTGGAGACAGAGAGGGCCCCACCCCAGGGTGGGAGGAGGGCTGATGATCTGTCTCCAGCCCCTTCCTTTGCCTACCCTCCCGCCTTCCCTCAGGACACTAGACAGAGCTGGGGGTGGGCAGCAGCCGGTTGCTGCAGCCCACCAGAGCCATCCCCAGGCAGTAAGGGATACAATAAAACTTGAACAGAGCCAAATTCTCTGCCTCAGAGTTTGTGTCCCTGTCACAGATCCTCAGAGGACTCTGTTTGCTTACCCCACTGACAGGACACGCACGCGCTGCCACCCCAAGACACGCCCAGTCCCACGGGACCGACACCGAGCAGCTCCTGAGCGTGAGCCACTCCTGCCACCAGAGCAGCCTCCAGACAGCTGCTTGCCCAGCTTACAGCTGGAGGTCACAGAGGTCAGAGGCCAAGCAAAAGGGCGAAGGAGTTTATATCTATCCTTGCAGCTCTTGCTCAGTGCTGGCATAACCCCACCCTCGTGGTCCTCCAGGTCTCCTTGGAGGCAGGAAGATAGGGCCCACGAGTGGGGCTTCCCATGGGCTTCCCCAGGATCAGCCTGAGTGGGGTCACTTTCTCTTCCAGAGCTCTCCAGGAGCTGGGACAGGCTGGCTGTGTGTCCCTTACCCCGAAATCATATCCAGCCCGGCCCCATGCAGGGCCAGAGCATGCTGCCCTCAGAACAACAAAAAGGAGGAGTGGTAGAAACTAAAGAAGTAGGAAATGGCAGAGGAGGGCACTGTGTGGGGACCAGCGGAGAGGAAATGGGTTAGAGATGGAGGACAAGTCATTGAGGGGAAGAAAACGGTCAAAGAGGAACAGATTGGAGAGAAGAAATGGCTAGGAGAGGGGGCCGTGGAAAAGGGACAGGAGAGGCAAGAGAAGACACCATGGGGACTAGCTGAGGGAAAGTGCAGGTCTTGTCTTCTGTGCAAACCGACGGGAGAGTATGGAGTGGGGACACGTGGCAGAGAGGAGGAAGGTCTCTGCTTTGTCTCCATGAGAGAGACGAGGGTGGAGGAAGAGGAAAGAGGTTCAAGAGAAAGGGTGTTTAAGGTGATGGAAAGGGACTAGAAAGATGGGAGGGGGAAGAACAGAGGAGAGGGGTGGCGGGTATGGGAACAAGGGCCATAGTAATGGGAGGGAAAGGCACTGGAGAGAGGATGAATGGAGTGTCAGAAGGATTTGTGAGGAGGAAGTATATGGGGGTGGGGGGAGATTGAGAAATGGCAAAGAAGGAAAAACCAGGGTGTAAAAGGGTTATCAAATAGGAATGTTACAGTAAATATTGAGAGAGAAAAGCAGATCCTCAGAGGAGGGAGGCATGGGAAGATGAACGGGTTACTCAGAGTGGAAATGTGCAATTTGGCCTTGAAGCAAATAAAAAAGATGCTCAACATTTTTTTTAAAAGTGCAGATGAAAATGACAAATTGTTTCTCACCAGCTATCCTGGCAAAAGTGACAGCGCCTTCTGGTGGTGATGTTTGCAGGGAAAGGGAGCTGCTGTGGCACAAGCCCTTGAGGGGAGCTTCTTTCACTGGCAGGACAGGTGCATTTCATCTTTATCTCTAAGGAGACATCAAGAGCTCCCTAGTGCACCTACAAATCAATAAAAAAAAGGACAACCAACCTAAAGAGAAAATAGGAAGAAAGACACAATGCACACTTACAGAAGAGAAGACATTTATGACCAATAAATACATGAGACACAATCTCATTCATAATCAGGATAATGCCAAGCAAGACAGATACCATTTTAGACCCATTCAATTGGCAGAAATAAAGACATTGATTGGACAAAGCAAGTGTTAGAGAAGGTGGGGATCAATAAGAATCAGATAATACTGGGGACAGTGTAAACTGATACATCATTTGGAAAATCATGTAAAATTGTTGACGATTTATAAAGTTAAGAGCATCTTAAAATGATGTATTGTTCAGGCATGAATGTCTGTCTAGTAGAACTACAGTAGTCCCCCTTATCCAAGATCTCCAGCAGATGCCTGAAGCCACAAATTGTACCAAATCCTGTGTTTATGGTGTTCCCCAAAAACATATACACACACTTGGAATAATTATAGAGGCTGTGTTCATTAAAATGCACTTCATTTTCAAAATTAAGCTGTCAGCTTTTTGTGTACATTTTGGGGGAATACCCTGTATACTATGTTTTGTTTATTTTTGGAGTTTTCCACAGTAGTTCATCACAGGTAACACCTTAGGAAGAAAAACCGTTGGTACAGGGATAATACTATATTTAAGAAAATATAGATAAAATTCAGAAGACTGATATGTTACCTTTGATCTGGGGAAGCAGGGGAATAGGATTCAGGTAGATATAAATTACTGTCACTGTTCTAATTTTTGAAGTTGTGAGATGAGGTGACAAATATCCTATCTAATAACAGTAATATGCAAATTGACTGTCATTCCAACACAAAGATGGCTGCCCCCATGTGGACACAAGATGGCCAGCAGGGGAGGGCAGTTGGGAGGGACCAGGCCTATAAGGGAGGGCAGTTGGGACAATCAAGCCTGCAGGGCAGGGAAGTTGTGGGTGATCGGGCCTGCAGGAAAGGGCAGTTGGTGGGGACCCAGGCCTGCAGGGGAGGGGAGTAGTTAGAGGATGATCAGGCTGGCAGGCAGAAGCAGTTGGGGGAAATCAGGAAGGCAGGCAGGCAAGCAGGAACCAGCAGTCCTGGATTGTGAGGGGGATGTCCGACTGCCCGTTTAGGCCCAATCCTATCGGGATTGGGCCTAAACGGGCAGTTGGACATTCTTCGAGGGGTCCCAGACTAGAGAGGGTGCAGGCTAGGCTGAACAACACACACACCCCTGTGCACGAATTTCGTGCACCAGGCCTCTAGTTAATAAATGCAATTTGAAAGGGATACGCAGACTTCACTTATGTGGGATCTAAAACAAAGTATCTTCCCCAGCTGGTTTGGCTCAGTGGATAGAGTTTCAGCCTGTGGACTGAAGAATCTTGGGTTCAATTCTGATCAAGGGCACATACCTGGGTTCTGGGCTTGATCCCCAGTAGGGGGTGTGCAGGAGGCAGCCAATCAATGATTCTCTGTTATTGATGTTTCCCTCTCTGAAATAAAAAGATATATTTTAAAAGTAAAACTGAAAGCATCAAATGAACAAATATGATAAAAGCTCATAGACACAACAGTATGGTGGTTACTACAGGAAAGATGGATGAGGGGATGCTGAAGGGTAGAGGGGTGAAGTGTATGGTGACAGAAGGAGACGGCTTTGGGTAGTGGACACTGCAATATACAGATGATGTATCATAGAATTGTACATTTGAAACCTATACGGTTGTATTAACCAATTAAACCCCAATAAATTTAATATTTTAAAAGCATTTTAAAGACAATATGCAAAGCGACAGCATGCAACCCGGGAGAAAATATTTGCAAGCCATGTGTCTGAAAAGGGCCTAGCTAGTATCCAGAATTTATAAAGAACTCTTAGCAGTTCAAGAACAACAGAAAGGATAGGCAAAGGACTTGACATTCTTCCAAAGAAGATACGCAAATAGTTAACAAACACATCAAAAGATGTTCAACAAATGAAATGATGTTCAATGTAAATCAAAACCACAAGATACCACTTCATATCCATAAGGATGGATGTGGCAAAAAATGACCTGTGTTGACGAAGACGTGGAAAAACTGAAACAACCCTCATACATTGCTGGGAACAAAATGATTAACACTGTGGAACACAATTTGGCAGCTCCTCAAAAAGTTAGTTTCATACGAGTCAGTTGAAACAGGGACTCAAAATATTTTGCATGAATGTTCACAGCAGCACCATTCATAATAGCAAAAAGATGGAAACCACCCCATCAACTGGTGAATGGACAAATTGTGGTCCATCCACACAGTGGAATATTATTCAGCCATAAAAAGGAAATACAGCCCTGGCCTAGTGGCTCGCTTGGAATGTCATCCCGTCCACCTAAAGTTGGCAGGTCTCATCCCAGGTCAGGGTGTCTATGGAAGGAAATGATTCTCCCTCCCTCTCCCTCTCTCTTCCTCCCTCTATTAAAACAAAAAACATATCCGTGGGTGAGGTTTAAAAAAATGTGCTACTATATGAAATAACTAATGGGTAGGGAGATTTTTTATTTTTTATTATTATTTTGGAGAGAGCCTTAAGAACTCCCATACTCGCTTTGGCAGCACATACTAAAATTGGAATACAGAGAAGATTGGTGTGGTCCTTGCACAAAGATGACACGCAAATTTGCAAAGCATTCCATTAAAAATAATAAACCCAAATATCAGCAAGGAAAAAGAGCCAACCAAAAGTAAAGGACAAACAGGCAAGTTACAGGAGTGTGTGGGCTCTAAAAAGGACACACCTCCTTACAAGGGCATTGCGGCCCTGGCTCCTGTGTCTCCATGGTTAGAGCATCGGCCACAGACCGAAGGGTTGCAGGTTCAATCCTCCATCCTACAATTAGTTGATATGTCTCTCACATCAATGTTTCCTCCTTCTTTCCTCCCTCTGTCCCTTAAAAAAAAAAAAAATCAATGGAGAAAAATATTCTCAAGTGAGGATTAACAAAAAAAAAAAAAAAAAAAAAAAAGAGGTGGGGCAGGGGGGAGGCAACCAGTAGCTAAATAGGCCAAATTTAAAACCAAAATAAAACAAAAGGGCCTAGTAGCCATTTCTACAGAGGGGCCCCTCACACTAAGCACTTCTGGGAAAAGCCTACACTGGCCTGTCTTCACTATATTTCTGCCATCTGAGCCAGCCCTTATAAAGGAGTTCCTGGGATCCTATGTCAACCAATATGACTGAGGCTTTCCCCATCCAATCTGAGTTGTGCAGCTATACCCCCCACCCCATCAGTTTCTTCACCAACCAATCATAGTGGCTCCATTCTGACCAATTAGGGCAGTGCCTTTTGAACCAATCAAATCTTAAGATTTAAAGTCTTCGTTTGCATGAAAATTGATAAATCAGGGATCAGGGCAGGAACTTCTGTATATATAAACCAGCTCTCCTCTGGCTTAGGAAGCCCTCTTTCCCTTTCCAGGGAGGGCTGCGTTTCTCTGCCTGAGCTGAAGGTGTATCAGGAGATGAGAAGGGAGCAGACCAGTGCAGACAGCCACAGGGAAGATTTTTTTTAAGTGTTTCTCTTAATTGAGTGGAAGTGTGTCATCCCTTCCCTCCAAAGAATAATTAAAGAAAACTTTGTGTCCTAAAAAAATAAAATAAGTAAATGGTTTATACTTCTTCCCAACCAGAGTAGCTTAAATCGCCCTAATTGGGGAGATAGCAGAAAACCAATTAGTGCCATTTGCCAAGCACACCCAAGGACAGCTGAAGCTAAGGGAGTAAATCTCATTTTGGCATGTCAGCATAAAACTAATGCATATTCTATTGAGATCCTCCCCCAAATCACCCTAAAACCCCAGCCTTTACAAATGCTCAAAAACCAGGTCCCAAGAGGAGAACCAAGATCGCAGCATAGGTAAAACACCTATCTTGCCGTCATACACAGCAATTTTAAAACTACAACTTAACGAAAGAACAAACACCGTCCAGAATCACCAGAAAACTGGCTGAGTGAAAATTCCACAAATAAAAGTGAAGATAAGACACTGTGACTCGGAGGAGCGGCGGCAGACAGCGTTGAAAATACGCGTGGAGAGAGGTTTGGAGCACTTGCCGGCGGATAGGGCAGGCAGCTGAAAACCGGCCAGTTTTCTCGAACGGGGGAGACAAAGACGTCCCACTCGACTGATTCTCCAGCTCTGGGCAAAGTCCAGAGAATGCACTATCACATGGGGTAAAAACTGGACAGTGGGAGGGCTCGCTGAAGCTCAGGTGCTGCAGGGGTCTGCTGGCTTGTGGAGAAGGCAAGCTTGCGCGTGACCTTGGGAACAGCGCAGCTGCGTGACCTAGTAGAGAGCACTCACGACTTGCTTTCTCATTCCGAAAACCGTCAGACTGCTTTGTTTTACGACCCTGGGTCAGACATTGGGCGTGCAGACTCATTTGGGGAGAGTCTGAATTCTCCAGTAGCCAGTGGAGCTCCACAGCAGCTCTCTCTCAGAGGTGCTGGCGGCCATTGCCCCCAGCACAGAGTCCCTGGGGCCGCATAGGGCGAAGCTAACGCTGTCTGCTTAGCCCGGAGTCTCCGCCCATCCAACCTGAGCACAGCTGAGCTTCACAGACCATTGGCCTGGAGGTCAACCCCTCCAAGTGCTAACAACGATTAACCTGAGCTTAACTTCAGCAAGACTGTGCAACCCATATCCACCTCAGGTAACTGGGGAGGCTGAGCCACTGTCCCTAGTAGGACATCTACCACAAAAAGCTAATTGACCAACTCAGGGAAGCAGCCACCATGCAGAGACATGGAAAGAAATCAGATGTGAAAGAAATGGAGGGGAAAAAAACGATTGGACATGGAATTCAAAACCACGGTTATAGGGCTTCTCAAGAGGCTCCTACAAAAGGTCGAGACCTATAAGCAAATAAGCAAGACCAACAAGGAAATTAATGAGTCCTACAAGGAAATGAATAAGACCCTCAAGGATATGAAGGAGACTCTCAAGGATATGAAAAAGGACCAACCAGAAATTAAGCATACACTGACTGGAATAAAAAATATTATACAAAGACCAAAAAGTGCTCTGGAGCACCCCAAGAACCAAGTTAAAGATTTGAAATACAAAGAGGGAAAAATCCACTCAGCTGAAAAAGCAAGAAACCAAAAGAATCCAAAAAATTGAAGATAGTGTAAGGGGCCTCTGGGACAACCTCAAGCATACCAACATCCGAATTATAGGGTTGCCAGAAAAAGAGAGAGAGCAAGACAATGAAAACCTATTTGAAGAAATAGTGACCGAAAACTTCCCACACCTGGTGAAAGAAATTGACTTAGGAGTCCAAGAAGCGTACCGAACCCCAATATATAGGAACCCTAAGAGGACCACACCAAGGCACATCATAATTAAAATGCCAAGAGCAAAAGACAAAGAGAGAATATTAAAAGCAGCAAGAGAGAAACAGTTGGTTACTTATAAGGGAGCACCCATACGATTGTCAGCAGATTTCTCAACAGAAATGATACAGGCCAGGCGGGAGTGGCAAGAAATATTCAAAGTGATGAATAGCAAGAATCTACAACCAAGATTATTCTATCCAGCAAAGCTATCATTCAGAATTGAAGGTCAGATAAAGTGCTTCGCAGATAAGAAAAAGCTAAAGGACTTCATCACCACCAAACCAATATTATATGACATGCTGAAAAATATTCTTTAAGAAGAGGAAGAAGAAAAAGATAAAAGTGTAAATTATGAACAACAAATACACATCTATCAACAAATGAATCTAAAAATCAAGTGAATTAAAAATCTGATGAACAGAATAAACTGGTGAATGTAACAGAATCATGGACATAGAGAGGGAATGGACTGACAACTCTTGGGGAGAAAGGGGGTGTGGGAAGTACAGCAAGAGACTGGACAAAAATCATGCAACTATGGGAGAGGACAGTGGAGGGGGGTGAGGGCGGAGGGTGGGATGGGTACCAGGTGGAGGGGAGCTATAGGGGGAAAAAAGGGAACAATGTAATTAATAAAATGAATAATAAAGATTTTTTTAAAAAGAAAAGAAAAAAAAACAGGTCCCTGAGTGCACGGTCTCCCTCCTAGGAGCATTCCCACGCCTTTCCCTTCCTCTACTTCTCTCTACCCCTTCTCCCCCCCCCCCCCCCCAGGAGTGCATCTCCTAAACTCTAAGGGACCCCATGAAGCTTACAATCAGGGAGCAATGAACAGCAGCAGCTCATCCCGGGCTAACTCCCTGACCTTGTCCCCAGAGCAGGGAGACTCATAATCTAATAGACAGAGCACCAGAGTTCATCTGAAAGATAATCATATTAGTTTGAAATTCTGAAATACATATACCTGTGGGAACAGGGGGTTAAGTTTCTTTTGTAAGTTTCATTTCTCGGGCCAGGGCGCCTGCGTACTCCCTTTGATCCTCAACAACACGATGGAGGAGGTGATCCAACTTCGGACAATGTATTCTGTACCCAACAGGCAAGCAGAACTGGCCGGCTACACCAGGAGCCAAGCTGCCATCTCATTGCCTGACAACCCAGGGCAGTGGTTGACATCTGCGGACATCCAGGACTACATGCAATTGCATTCTGTCCCCAACCTCACCCCATCTCATTGTTCCTATATAATCCTGTTCCCTGCACTTTACTGTCAAGACAGGTTTTGTATGCTTGTAAGCTCCCTGTCTTCTTGGTTGGCTGGCCTTCTCAAAAATTGGCTTATATGATTCAACCCCGCCTTCGTGATTGGACAGTGCAACATGCAGCCCGAGCCCCCCCCCCCCCCTCCCGGCCCTGGGGGTTTCACTGAAACATGAGTGAGCCAAAGCAGCCCGCCTGGGCTCATTTCTCCTCCTCGTCCCTCTCCTGTTGCTTCTTCTATCCTAGGCTTCTTGCACTGTCCCCAGCTTTAATGAACGCCCTTTAAAAATTACCTAGACTCGTTTTGTGAAATCTTTCCTGCATGAAGGCAATAACCTACAAACTCCTGGCTCGCCATAGGCAGACTCGCTCGGGGCCAGGCCCCCTTTCCAGTGTGTGGGCAGGGGGACATGAGAACAGTGTGCTGTGAAACTAAAACTGCTCTAGAAAATAAAATCTATCTAACATGTTTAAAAAGAGAGTTTCCTAGTAAGCAAGAAAATGCCCACTGAAGCATTCACAAGATGTACTGTCCAACCATTAGGTTGGGGAAAAATTTGTAAGTTTGATAATATCAAATGTTAATGAGATTGTGGGGGAAATCCTATTCTCCTTGGGGAAGGGGAGTATGGCGTGGGCATTGACACAAGTAATTTTGGAAGACACTAGGCACTAACTGAGAAAAGGGAAAACACGCTGACCCCACGCACAGTACCACCTGCGGATGCAGAGGCATGTCCTAGTGGGAAAACTGCTCCAAAAGCCAATAATTTGGACATGTATTAATAAAAGGCACATGTTTCAATGCTACATATCACTATGAATGACATTCATATTATCAATATAAATAGATACCAAAAACATTTTTTTAAATATATTTTTTTATTGATTTCAGAGAAAGAGATAGAAACATCTATTGATTAGAGAGAATCATCATTTGGCGCCCTCCTGCATGCCCCACACTAGGGATGGAGCCCGTTACTCAGGCATGTGCCCCGACCAGAAATTGAACCTTGACCTCCTGATTCATGGGCCCATGCTCAACCACTGAGCCACGCCAAAAACATGGTTGAGTAAAAAGCATTGTCATGAGTCCTGGTCAGGGAATGTGCAGGAGGCAATCAATGTGTCTCACATCATATTCTCTCTCTCTCTCTCTCCTCTCTCCTCCTCTCCTCTTCTCTCCTCTCCTCTCCTTACTTTCCTCCTTTCCACTCTCTCTAAAACATAGTGGAGAAAATATCCTAGGGTAAGGATTAGCAAAAAAACAAAACAAAAACCTAGAAGATTTAACCATCAAGTTTTACCAGATTTTCAAGTAGCAGATAATTCCCATTTTATTCAGGTTGACAGCAAGAATAGAAAAAAGGGATTGAGATGCAGAGAACACCCAACTTTTTGAAGGGGATAGTATATATAATCTACAAACCAAAACCAGATAGGATTACAACATGGATGAGCCCTGAAAACAGATTCTCAACCAAAGAAGCAAGGCCAAACAGCGTAAAATTCTGTTTACAGGAAATGTCCAGAACAGGCGAATCCAGAGACAGGAAGATTAAGTTTACCAGGGGTGGAGAAGGAGTTATGGGAGCAATGCTTAATGAATCCGGAGGGGATGGGTTCCTTTAGGGGTGAGGAAATGTTTTGGAATGAGAGGATGGTGGTTGCACAGCACTGAATTGTTCGCTTTCAAATGGTTCATTTCATTATGTAAATTTCACCTCAAAAAAACAACAAAACAGATAAAGAGCATGAAGCAAGGTAGAAAAAGTCAGGCTAATTTGCAACAATGTCCTAAAAAAGTGCTGAAGTCCTAAAAAAAAGTGCTGCCACCCAAACTTGCAGATTGGGGGGATTCCATCATGACCAAGTAAGTACAACGGGGTTCCTCCTGCTATAGACACTTGTTGCCACATCAGACCTGAGGAAGGGGTTCATCCAGACACATGGCGGGGGCAGCCACTCAAAACCCATGCCGTCTGTAAGCAGAGCACCAACAAAAGCAGCAAGGAGCTTGAGAAAATACTAGCACATTTCTCATCTGTGCAAATAAATAAATACAGGACTAGGAATTCACCTTTAAAAATAGAAGTTCAGCCCTAACCGGTTTGGCTCAGTGTATAAAGCGTTGGCCTGCAGACTGAAAGGTCCCAGGTTCAATTCTGGTCGAGGGCATGTACCCTGGTTTCATATCCCGGTAGGGGGTGTGCAGGAGGCAGCTGATCAATGTTTCTCTCTCATCGATGTTTCTAACTCTCTATCCCTCTCCCTTTCTCTCTGTAAAAAAAATCAATAAAATATGTGTGTGTTTTTTAAAAATAGAAGTTCAGCCGAGACCGGTTTGGCTCAGTGGATAGAGCGTCGGACTGCGGACTGCGGGGTCCCGGGTTCGATTCCGGCAAGGGCATGTACCTTGGCTGCGGGCACATCCCCAGTAGGGGGCGTGCAAGAGGCAGCTGATCGATGTTTCTCTCTCATCGATGTTTCTGACTTTCTATCCCTCTCCCTTCCTCTCTGTAAAAAATCAATAAAATATATTTTAAAAAATAAATAAATAAATAAATAAATATAAAAAAATAAAAATAAAAAATAGAAGTTCAGCCCAGCCAGGTGTAGCTCAGCGATTGAGCATCGACCCAGGAACCAAGAGGTCACTGGTTGGATTTCCGGTCAGGGACACATGCCCGGTTGCGGGTTCGATCCTCAATGTGGGGTGTGCAGGAGAGAGCCAATCAATGACTATCTCTCATCATTGATATTGCTATCTCTCTCCCCCCCTTTCTCTCCGAAATCAATAAAAATACATAATTTTAAATAAATAGAAGTTCAGCTCATAACATTACCAATGCCATAGCCACCCACTTACAATGTGCGAAGAGCCCACCAGCGTGGCTCAGTGACTGGGCATCGACCTAGGAACCAGGAGGTTACGGTTTGATTCCTGTCAGGGCACATAACCGGGCTGCATGCTTGATCCCCAGTGGGGGACACGCAGGAGGCAGCCAATCAATGATTCACTCTCATCATTGATGTTTCTATCTTTCTCCCTCTCCTTTCCTCTCTGAACTCAATCCTATATAATAAAAGCCTAATATGCAAATTTTCCTCTAGACTGGAGTTCCACTGGGCGTTCAACCACTTGACCAGTCACTTTGATGCACACTGACCACCAGGGGGCAGACACTCTAACAGGTAGGTTAGCTTGCTGCAGGCGCTGGTGGGTGGGCTGGAGTGGAAGGAAAGTGAGGTGTGAGGTGAGAGCCCTCAGGAAGCTCCCAGGGTTTGGCTTGGCAGAAGCCCCAGATGGAGGCAGGCTGAGCGGGGATAGGGGGGACAGTGATCTGAGAGCCATGAAATGACTGGGCAGCCCTCTGCAGCCTGTGGCATTCTCAGTGGGCAATTTATAATCTTCAGAGCTGCTTCTTTTTTTAAAAATATATATATATATTATATATATATTTATCAATATATATATATATATATATATCTATATAATATATATATATATATATTATTGATTTTTTACAGAGAGGAAGGGAGAGGGACAGAGAGTTAGAAACATCGATGAGAGAGAAACATCGATCAGCTGCCTCCTGCACTACACACTCCCTACTGGGGATGTGCACACAACTAAGGTAGATGCCCTTGACCAGAATCGAACCTGGGACCTTTCAGTCCACAGGCCGACGCTCTATCCACTGAGCCAAACCGGTTTCGGCCAGAGCTGCTTCTTTTTATTTGTTAAGTTTCACTAACTGCTCCCGGAGAGTGGGTAGCACCATTACAGGGGAATGGGCCAGGCATGCCTGCCCAAGGCCAAGGGACACAGCAGAGAGGGGGGCAGGGTTGAGTCTGAGAAACTGAGTCCAAAACTTGAAAGGAAGGGGGCAACAGCTGTGCAGTGGCCTAGAAAAGCTGCTGGGTGGGGGTAGCAGAGGAGAGGTTCCTCGTCCCTCTGTCCTCCTCCCATGACCTGTCACCCCTAGCTCTCCTCCGAGGCCCCGCCTGGGCTTGCCACGCACAGCTCCCGCACCCCGCATAGCCCCACCCACACTGCCTCACCTGCACCACTTTGCCCACCCCGCACAGCCCCGCTCTGCCCCCTTACTACCCCCAGCCTTTGGGGAGCTCTGACCCTGGAGGAGAAAGGGGGAGGCTGCAGACAGGAGGAAGAGAGGGCAGAACAAGGCCCACCAAGTTAGATGGAGGGGAGGGAGGGAGAGACCCCAGAGGACAGGGGACAGAGATGGGCCAGGAAAGAGGACCGAGCAGAAGCATTGCCCTTGGTTGAAGTAGAAATCCTGACCCCATTTTACATACCCCAGCAGAGTGTGTGTGAAGGGGGAGAGGGGTGAAGATAAAAGAGGGTGTGAGGGAACTGGATGGATGGAGATCAGCGATGTTTGATTCATGGCTTATTTATTTTTATTTTTGCTAATATATTTTCATTGATTTCAGAGAGGAAGACAGAGGGAGAGAGAGATAAAAACATCAATGATGAGAGAGAATCATTGATCAGTTGGCTCCGCATGCCCCCTTAGTGGGGATCGAGCCCACAACCCAGGCATGTAATGGAGTGGAATCGAACCCAGGACCCTTCATTCTGCAGGCTCTATCCACTGAGCCAGGTCATCTAGGGTGAGCCATGGCCTGTTTAAAACCACTGCAGCAGGCTGAGAAGGTGTCTTACCACGATAGTGCTACCTGATAGTGAGGGTATCTCTCCTTAGGTTGGGGTAACTGGAACTGCAGCAAAATAAGGACTCACCCACGCGCAGGAAGCCACCCACTGCCAATACTGTCATGAGAGTGCGCCAAGGAACGCGGAAGGCCGATGGACCTTGGACGATTAGCAGGACTAACGCCAAGCACCATTGTTGGTGTTGAGATAGCGGTGGCTCGAAGCAATTTCCTGACCTCGTAGCCTCAAAGTAAATGTTTACTGGACCTTACGGATCTTTACTGATTTTTATCGACCTTAGAGACGGTGTGTCTGCTACCTGTTTGCTGTGCTTTTCTGAGGGCAAGATGTGTATCTAGAACTGAATAAAAAGCGGATAAGGCCAGGTTTCAGTGTGCCTCTAATGCCTTCTAAATTCAGATTTCTTGTTTAATGTTTCCATTTGTGCATCGACCCCTTCTTCAGATCCTGAACCCTAGCCACACAGGCCGCAGCATGCTGGCACCTTGAACAGGGTACGGGAGAAGATTCGCTGGAGCGAAAAACAAAGTGAAAAAGGAAAAGTGGAAATTCACTGGAAAGGTGGGAACTTCACCACACACAAAGCCTGTTTCAGCTTCGAAGTCACGGCCGTAAGTGGACGGGAATGTTTTGATTCAGCCAGGTTATAATGGGGCAGAATTTGAGTAAAGGGGGAAAACATTATTGTAAACTTTTGGCTTGCATACTCCAGCATAAAGGAATTAAGGTGTCAGAAGGTTTTCTCTTACAATTTTTTTGCATATTATTATAGAACATAATCTTCGGTTTCCTGACAAGGGTACATTAGATGTTGAATGTTGGGAAAAAGTAGGTCAGAACTTGAGAAAGCTCATCAGCAGGGGAAAAACTTGCCTCCATATTGTTTCTCCTTGTGGAGCATGGTATTGCATTTGCTAGAACCTTTTAGAGAAGCAAAAGAGGATAAACCTCTTCCCCTTAAACCCTCTGCTCCTAAAAGAAGCAGAAAGAAAAATTGAAGGAGGGGCTTACCACCTCCATGTCCTGATCCTGAAATATTTAATTCACCGCTAATAGAATCAACTGTGCAAAGAGCTATCCAAGAAGAACTAAAGGACATGATGTTGGAGGAGGGATTTGCTTTTCCTATTATATAGGTAGCTAATCCACATTACCCAAATCAAATAATAAGACAGCATGACAAATTTGACTTTAAGATGATAAAGGCCTTGTGTGAGAGCATAGTACAAAATGGTCCTACCACTCCATTTACTGGAGAAATTATGACTAACATTTCTGAAGCATTCCTACCTCCTTTTGATTGGTACTTTTTAGCTCGTGCAGCCCTGGATGGAGGAGATTACTAACTATGGAAGGGAGAATTTTTAGAGCTATGTCAAGAGCAGACTCATACTAATCACGGGCAGAATGTTCAAATAACTTTTGAGATGTTAGCAGGACAAGGACAAAACGGTGACTTGCAGAATCAGCTCAGTGTGTGCAACAAGCTTAGGAGCAGATTAGACTTTGTGGGAGAAAAGTCTGGTGGGATTTACGAGCTAATGGGGACCTGAGGGAACTTTCAGTAAGTGTATGCAGGGACCACGGGATCATTTTCTGATTTTGCGGCTCACCTCACTCAAGCAGTGAGATGACAAATACATGAAACAGCAGGAGACATTTTAATTCAGCAATTAGTCTATGAAAATGCCAATGCTGATTGTAAGAAATGTCTGACACCTCTAAGAAAAAATGGCACCATTGCAGAAATGATTCGAGCATGTCAGGATGCGGGATCAGGCATTCTTCAAGCAAACTTACTAGCTGCCGCTGTAACAGCAGGGAGTAAAAAATGTTTTAATTGTGGAAAGCCAAGACATTTCAAAAAAGAATGTAGGCAACCAAAAAGGACTCAAGATATCACCAAAGAGAAAGGCATGAGCATTCCACCTCCAATTCAAACACAGATTCAAACTCATTATGTCCTAGATTTCAAAAAGGAAATCATTAGGCTAGTGACTAGCCGCTAGTCAATGTAGATTTAAATTTAATAGAAATGGGCAGCCATTAAATTGAGACATAGGAAATGGCCAGCCACAGGGAAACGGCCAGAGGGGCTTCCTCCAGCTCCATCAACAACAGGGGGTTTATGCCCTGTAAGGCCCACAGTGGATTTCCTCATCTGAGCCACTCCAGGAAGTGCAGGCCTAGATCTCAACAGCACAGTAGCAATCACTCTTATCCGAGGCAAGCTGTTCCTACAGGAATTTGGGGCCTGTGCCACTGGGAATGTTAGGATTAGTCTTAGGGAGAAGTGGAAATACTCTGAAAGGACTAACTGTTTTGCCTGGAGTCATAGGTTCAGACATGAGGGAGAAATCAAGGTAATAATAGAATGCAAACATATTACACAAATTACTCCAGGACAAAGAATTGCTCAGCTCCTACTGAAATGTGGTAGCAATCATCTCTGGTAAAACTGCTGAAACTTTATTCTGCTATTCTGCTTAAAACAAAAGGTGCAGTCATGTTTGGTCTCCACACAGGTGGTGCCTTCGAGACCGTCCTGGCCAGTTTTCAATAAATCCTTGCTTGCTTATTACCAACTTAACCGCCTCCGTGGTCATTTGCAACTGGTCATGGAAGACACCCCACAACATTTGGAGGCCCCAGGGAGATTCCTGAGGGAGAGAGAAACTGAGATCTTTATCTCTGGGGAAAATGTGGCAGTTTGGAACTTAAGTGGCTTAAATTCCTTCTCCCTCTGCCTTTACAATACTTACTGGAAGGTTTGAGGCATAGTTATGCATTTTTAAAGGACATAGAAAGAAGGTTTCAAAGCTAATTTGAAATTATGAACATTAGTATATGTGACGAGAAATGGGAACAGAGTTAGGAAAGAAAGGGTAGGAAGCAGTTAGGAAAGAATCAGTGTACTTACTGTAAAGACCAGGGTCATTAGAAGAGAGAATGTCCTGACGAGTTAGCTAGGGAAGCAAAAGGAGAGACTCAGACTACAAGAGTCTTTAACTTAGAGGACAGGTCCAGGGATCCTTTCTATTTAGCCCTCAGGGGCTCAAGGTAACCTTACAAGTGGAGGGCAGGCCTGTTAGTCTCCTGGTAGACACTGGGCAGCCTATTCAGTCTCAACAGAGCCGATGGGACCCGTAGCCTCTAAGAGGACATCAATACAGGAAGCCAATGGACAAATTGCCTGTTTTCCTTGGAAATCAAAAAGGACTGTGGACCTCAGAAGGAACATAGTAACACGTTCATTTTTGGTTATGCTAAAATGCCTGTACTCCCAAAGTGGACGTCACCATATCCTTTGAGGGAGACAGAGCACACCATGGATCCAAGGAACCCAGGTCCTGTTACATTCTCCCCTCCCTGTACTTTTAACCTGTCCTCTCTTAGAGGAATATCTCTTACAGGAAATGGAAAAAGCAGTGCCAGACGAAGAGCATAAGCCCTCTACCTACTTGGAGGAATTACAGCATCTTCATCCCATGGTCTGGGCAGAAAACAACCCCCAAGGGTTGGCAAGTCATCAAGCTCCTGTAGTAGCCAAACTGCAAGCCACCACCAATCCAGCTCAGCTGCTGAACTGGATCGAAATGGAACAATGGTCCTATAAGGAGCTAAAGAAGGCTCTCGTCTCAGCACCTGCCCTAGACTTGCCAGACATCACCACGCCTTTCCACCTCTATGTGAGTGAGGTAAGGGGCATTGCCAAAGGGGTTCTCACTAAGACTCTAGGTCCCTGGAAGAGACCTGTTACCTATCTGTCTAGAGACTAGACCCCATGGCAGCAGAGTGGTCAATGTGCCTCTGGGCTGTGGCCACCACAGCATTGCTGGTAAAGGAGGCAGATAAGCTGACTCTGGGCCAGGAACTATCCCTGACAACACCCCATGCTGTGGAAGCCCTCCTTTGAAGTCCTGTGGAGAGATGGATGTCAAACACCAGGATCACCCAGTGCCAAGCTCTTCTCTTAGACCAGCTCCGCATCTGGTTCCATAAGACACTGGCCATCAGCCCTGCCAGCCTGCTCCCAGATGATGACCTGGAGGAACCCATTCATGACTGCATAGAGGTAACAGATACAGTACAAACAGCTCGCCCAGACCTGACAGATGCCAGGCACTATTCACGGACAGGAGCAGTTATGTTCAGGATGGATCCAACATACAGGGGCAGCGGTAGTCACCCTGGACTACACCATTTGGGCACAGTCTCTTAACAAGAGGATACAATGCCATCCCCCAAGAAAAAGGGTTACCAACTTTAGCCAGAAAGGACATTAAAAATAAGGAAGAGATTTTAGCCTTATTAGAAGTCATCTGGCTCCCAAGAGCAGTTGCAATAGTGCACTGCAAAGGACATCATAAATGGGAGACAATTAAAACCAGAGGAAATAGAGCCACAGACCAAACTGCCAAGGAAGCCACCCAAAAACCAGTGGGGCCTTTACAAATGTTTGTAAACCTGCTGGACCCCGGACCTACCATAGACCCCCTCCTACACCAAACAAGAGGAGGAATTGGCAGAAGAGAATCAAGCCATCAAAGAACCAGATGGTTGGTGGACCAGACTGTTGGTCCCAGAGGCTCTAGGTTGGATGTTGGTTGCCCAGTGACACCAGCAGAGACACCAGGCTACCCACCTAGAAGTCACCAAGACTTCTGAACTTCTACGAGGAAGGTACTACATACCAAGCTTAATAAGATAATTAAAAGCATAGTTATTAGAAGTACTGTCTATGCACAGGTAAATACTAAACAAGGTAAGAGGGTCTCCCTGGGAATTCAAGCCCCAGGGATATTCTCCAGGAGAGTATTGGGAGATGGATTTCACAGCGATTAAGCCACCAGCATCAGGAAATAAGTACCTGCTAGTTCTTATAGACACCTTCTTGGGTTGAGTTGAAGCATATCCCACTAGGACAGAAATTACCTCTAGAATAGTCAAGAAATTACTCCAGGAGATTATACATAGATTTGGGCTGCCAATAGGCATAGGATCAGATAATAGCCCCGCCTTTGTAGCCAAAGTATAGTCAAGCCTTAGGCACAAATTGGAAACTCCATTGTGCATACCAGCCACAAAATTCAGGACAGGCATAAGTTTAATTAAATATGTCATAGAAACTGGTGAAAACTGGACCAACCTCCTGCCTTTGCCCTCTTATGGGCCAAGTGTATCCCCTACTGGGAGGGGTTCCCCCTTTTTGAGATCATGTAAAGTAGACCTCTTCCCATCCATCTCAGGGTCAAGGCGAAACTAAAAGTTGGAATTCATAACCATTCCTTACTCAAGTCCTTACAGGCTCTGCAGTATACCCAGAAAGCCACCCATAAGCTGGTTTGAAATGCACTGCCAGTGCCCACCGCAGACCCTGTACATCCCTTCCACCCCAAGGACTCAGTGTGGGTAAAGAAGTTTTACAGCCCAAGTACTCACCCCAACCTGAAAGGGACACTACACTGTTATCCAGAGCACGCCCACAGCTGTTAAAGTAGATGGCATCCAGACCTGGCTATACCACTCCCAGCTCCTGCACCAGGAAACAGCCTGGATCCTGGCAACCAGCAGCCTCACCTGTGAAATCCCTAGCCTGGGCTCCATGCAGGCCAGGAGGAGTCTCCAGGCCTGCAGGAGGGAACTGGAATTCAGTGGGAACAGTACTAATGGGGACCGTGGGTCTAGGGGCTTTGGTAACTGTGAGAACATTTTTACTAGCCAGTGAGAAAGTCCAGGACCATATAGAGCTAGATGTACTAAGGGACGAGAGAGCAAAAACGGAACAGAAAATGCTCTTAAAAAGTAGTATAAGTAAATAGAGAACTAATTATGCCAAGCAGACAATTTAGAAAAATCAATACGGTCAAACTACTTAAAGTTAAGGAACAGTACAACCCCCAAACCAATAAGAATGAGTCCATGATTTGACTCATGCACATAAAACCAGTGGGGAATGAAATATGGTAGCAATTATCTCTGGTAAAACTGCTGAAACTTGATCCTGCTATTCTGCTTAAAACAAAGAGTAGTCTTCAGCTATCTGCTTTTGCGAGAAGGACTAAGTTCCCACATCTAGCAAGGTTAGAGACAAGGAGCAGGCAACAAAGTCAATCATAGTCCATTGTAACTTCTCTATTTGAGATACGATCCTGAGAACTGTTCTCGGAATTTAAAACAATGAAAACTTATAGTTAAGACCCTATAAAAGGACTGCCTATACCCGGGATGGTGTAGTCATGTTTGGTCTTCATTCAGGTGGTGCCCTCGCAACTGTCCTGGCCAGTTTTCAATAAATCCTTGCTTGCTTATTACCAATTTAACTGCCTCCGTGGTCATTTGCAACTGGTCATGGAAGACACCCCACAACACTACCTCTACCTTATATTCAGCAGGGTGAAGCTATAAATAGGAAAAGAGGAACACAAACATTTTGAAACTCAGGTATCTATTGGATACATGAAATTAGCAAAACCTGTCCTATATTTAATTTAAGAATAGAGGGGAAAACTGTTTAAGGGTTTAGTAGACACTGGAGTGAATTGTTAGTAAAGAATTCTGGCCTCCAAGCTGGTCCATGGTAGAAGCTATGGGCTCTATTACAAGGGTTTGAGTTTCTGATAATACACAACATAGTGCTGCAGTGTTAAAGTGGCAAGAAGAGGAAGGACAAACAGCATGGTTTCAGCCCTACATAGTCTCTGGAATTGCAATTAACTTATGGGGCTGGGATGTTTTAGAAGGTTTACAAGCTTGTACTATTACTGGCAAGGGACGGCAGTGGATTAATAACTCAGATGGGATATCAAGCTGGTCAAGGTTTAGGGGAAAATAATCAGGGAATTAAAGAACCCATTCAAGCCAAAGGAAACCCAGGAAGATGAGGATTAGGATACCAGCCTTTTTAGGAATGGTCACTGCTCAGTCTCCTCATCCCCATGTTGATCCTATGCAATGGAATGATGATAGACCTATATGGGTGGATCAGTGGCCCTTAACCAAGAAGAAATTAGGTCATATTCATGAATTAATACAGGAACAAGTAGAGACTGATTACATGGAGCCTACCAATACTCCTTGGAGTACTCTTATATTTATAATACCTAAGAAGGCGACAGGAAAGTAGCAATTGTTGCATGATCTTAGAGTGGTTAACGCTACTATGCATACCATTGGAACTGTACAGTCTGGACTCCCAGTGCCTTCACAAATCCCTCTAGATTGGTCTCTTATTGTAGTAGATCTTAAGGATTGTTTCTTCACCATTTTGTTGGCATCTCAAGATAAACAAAGATTTGCCTTTTCAGTGCCATTTATTAATATTATAGAGCCTATGAAAAGATATTAATGGAAAGTTTTGCTTCAAGGAATGGCCAATAGTCCCACCTTATGTCAAAATAAGCTATTCGACCTTTAAGGGACAAATACTCCGAATATTACATTATCTACTACATGGATGACTTGCTCTTAGTGAGTCCATGGGAAGAACAGACTTTAGCAATGTTTTCCCAATTAGAAAGTAAACTCCGTAAATGGGGCATAAAGATTGCTCAAAAAAAGGGTACAGAGAGAAATGCCCTTCAAATATCTAGGAATCGGAATTAAAAACCAATGTATTAGGCCTCAAAAGGTAGAAATTTGAAAAGATTGCCTTAAAACTTTAAAGACTTTTAGAAATTATTAAAGGACACTAATTAGTTAAGACCTTATCTAAAAATCTCTACAGGATGAATGATAAATTTATTCAATATACTTAGGGGTGACCCTAATCTTTTCTTGCCTTGAACATTAACAGATGAAACTAGGGGGGAGTTACTAAGAATTGAGCAGGCACTCTCCTCAACCAAAGTAGCACAGGTACAGCCTGAATTACCATTATTAGGGCAGATTATTCCTCCTGCAAATAGTCCCACTGGAGTTATCTTCCAAAATAAAAACTCTCCTACTGTTATTGAGTGGGTCCACCTAGGGCATCAATCCTCTAAAACTGTGGTTACTTAAATAGAACTCATGGCTCAGTTAATATCTCAACTCAGAAAGCACTGCAGGCAGCTTAGAGAAGAAGAACCCCAATGCATCTATCTTTCACTCACTGGGAAACAATTAGAAATATCATTTCAGACTGATTTGAATTGGCAAATTGGACTAAGTAGATGTTCAGAGGAATTTAGTTGTCACCTACTAAAAACAAATTACTACAATTTTTATATTACACCCTTATTATTATGCCAAAAAAAATACTAGGTAAGAAACTATTCCTGGAGCATTAACTGTTTTTACTGATGGTTCATTTAATGGTAAAACTACTTATCATGAAATGAATTCAGACTGAGTCATCCAGACCAGTCATATTTCTGTGCATTAGAAAGGTTGAGAAGCACTGCCTTAGGGCATTGCAGGTCTCTGTAGACGCTTGTTCAAAGGTTTCATGGGCCACTGCATCTTCAGGGGAAATGATGAAACAAGTCATTAATCATTGACTAGCTGCATTTGCCATCATGGGAATTACAAAAATTATTAAAACTGATAATGGATCTGTATACACAAGCTGTCATTTCCCGCAATTTTTGTAAAAAGTGGAAAATTCAGCACATTACAGGAATACCATACAATTCTCAAGGACAGGCAATTATAAAATCCCAACTTGAAAAACAAAAAGGGGGAATAGTGGTGAAATCTCTTGTAAGTTGATTATACCAAGCCTTAATTACTTTAAATTTTTTCACTTGTAACCCTGATGGCAAGACACCTATGGAATTACACTAGTGTCAGAATAAGCCAAAGGAAAATGGTCTGGTTAAATGGAAAGATCCCGAGTCTGATTTATGGAAGGGCCTCGACCACTATCAACATTTGGTCGAGGATATGCTTGTGTATTTCCAGAAAACTCTTCCAAGCTCATGTGGATCCATACAAGGAATATTAAACTCTAACATGGATCTGAGAGAGGAACTGACTAGACTAATGAGGACCTTCCACCTGGAGCCTCATCCTGTACCTGCTGCTGCAGACAATCCACTACTCCAGCCAGAGATAGCAGTAGCCCCAACCAATATGCTGAAGATAAGAAGTGGGAGGAGAATAAGATGGACAACAGACAGTCAGATGTGCCTTAATGCACACGCCATTTACATGAGGTGTCATGCACAGACTGCACACTATCCCATTGTATTAATTCTACATTCCAAAAAGATTTCCTCATGATTTTAAAACAACCTGCTTTCACTTGGGTTCCGACTAACCTAACCGAGCCTTGGGAATCTCGTTAAGCCTGCCAAATGTTGCATGATAAAAATCTTAAAATGACAAAAAAGATTTCTTGGACTGTTAATTCCAGTGCTCTTTGCTCTCATAACGTTGCTTACTTCTGTGGCAATGCTGCTGCTTCTTTATTCATGGTACAAAGTATTCAAAGTTCTCAGTTTGTACAACAAGTTAAGGAAAATGTAACTAAGACCTTGTCTATACAAAAAATAATTGACAGCCAGTTTGAGATTGATTTGTCGGCACTGAAGTCTATAGTCTTGTGGATGGGTGATAAAATCCATAGTGGCATTATAATTTTTCCCAGATTTGTGTTAACCCCATTCCCTATAACATTACCTTACACCCTTGGGAATCAATTAAAAAATCACCTTCTTGATGCTTCGGATAAAGGTAACACAACCCTTGATATTTTAGATTTACAAAGGCATATTGTACAATTATTCCAGGCAAACTTACAAACTGATTTCTTAGGTGCCGGGCAGCAATTTTAAAAGGACATGAGAGAATTTAATCCCTTTCACTGCCTAACCACTATTGTATGTCTCATTCTTATTCTTATATGTTTATTTCTAGTCTGCAGATGCTGAATGAAGAGTCTTAAAAGGACTCAAGCCTTACAGATAGCATACACTTTTCAAGATTTATTAAGAAAACAGAATTGGAGAGATATGGGAAGCTACCCAATGCGATACCACATGAGAGTGCACCAAGGAATGTGGAAAGTCGATGGACCTGGGGAGTTAGCAGGGCTAATGCCAAGTACTATTGCTCATGTTGGCTCAAAGCAATTTCCTGACCTAATAGCCTCAAAGTAAATGTTTACTGGACCTTACTGATCTTTACTGATTTTTATTGACCTTAGAGAAGACAGTTTGTCTGCTACCTGTTTGCCATGCTTTACTGGGGGCAAGATGTGTATCTAAAACTGAATAAAAAGTGGATAAGGCCAGGTTTCAGTGTGCCTCTTCAAGAAAGAAACATGGATCACTTGTCTCTTGTACACACCCAACCCCAGGGATCAAACCTGCAACCTAGTATGTATCCTGACCAGGAATTGAACCCGTAACATTTTGGTATACAGGATGAAGCTACAACCAACTGAGCCATCCAGCCAGGGCAAAGGGATTTTCTTTTTCTTACCAAAAAAATTAAAAGGGAAGAGAGAATTCTTATTGCAGAAAGACACTTAAAACCTAGACAGAGCCGAGACCAGTTTGGCTCAGTGGATAGAGCGTTGGACTGCGGACTGAAGGGTCCTGGGATCGATTCCGGCAAGGGCATGTACCGTGGCTGCGGGCACATCCCCAGTGGGGGGCGTGCAGGAGGCAGCTGATCGATGTCTCTCTCTCATCGGTGTTTCTGACTTTCTATCCCTCTCCCTTCCGCTCTGTAAAAAATCAATAAAATATGTTTAAAAAAAAAAAAAACCTAGACAGAGCATGCCCATCTCTATTCATATCCTAAAGGTACTCAGCTTCCTACATACTCTCTGTGCTGCCACACCCTACCATCTCTAACATTAGATTTTACAACTATCCCCACCCACTCCCTCCAGACTTCTCTGTTTCTGGATCACATGTCTGCCTCAGGCCTTTTGCACTTGCTGTTCCTTCTTCCCTGAATGTCTTTCACCTAAATACTTGTCCAACTCATCCACCCCCTTCTTCCTTTCAGATCTTTATCCAAATGTCTCCCTATCCTGAGGCCTCTTTTGACTATCTATCCTATCTAAGAAAAGAGTAATATGCAAATTGACCATACCTCTGCTACACTCGCAAGCCATGCCCACAAGCCAGGACTGCTGGCTCCCAACTGGCACTTGGTGGGGGAGGACCAGGTATGCAGGGGAGGGCAGTTGGGGGCAACCAAGCCTGCAGGGGAAGGAAGTTGGAGAGAAATAGGCCTGCAGGGGTGGGCAGTTGGGAAAGACCAGGTCTGCAAGGGAGGACAGTTAGGGGTGACCATGCTGGCAGGGGAGGGCAGTTAGGGGCAATCGGGCCAGCAGGAGAGCAGTTAGGCATTGATCAGGCTGGCAGGGGAGCAATGAGGCAGGCAGTCAAGTGAGTGGTTGGGAGCCAGCAGTCCTGGGATGTGAGAGGGATGTCCAAATGCCTGTTCAGGCCTGATCCTGGTAGGATCATGCCTAAACAGGCAGTCGGATCCCTCAAGGGGTCCCAGATTGGAGAGGGTGCAGGCTGGGCTGAGGGACACACACACACACACACACACACACACAAATTTCATGCACCGGGCCTCTAGTCCTATCTAATAAAAGAGCAATATGCAAATTGACCATACCTCTGCTACACTTGCAAGCCACACCCACAAGCCACACCCACTAGCCAATCAGGAGCCAATATGTAAATAAACCCAACCAAGATTGCTGTGGCCACTGAGAGCAGGAGGGAGGCTTGGGTTTCCCTGGCAATGAGGAAGCCAAGCTTTCCACACACCCTGGTGAGCCCAGGCCTTCACTCAATGCTACAAAGTTTCTATTAGAGAAGACACATAAATCCCAACAGACATAGTGGCAGCCACAGAGCTGGAGAAAGCAGGAGGACTGAGTTGCACTCAAAGAGGGAGGAAGCCAAGTTTCTGCACACCCTGGCTGGCTCAGGCCTCCAGTCCAGGCTACAAAGTTTCAATTATGAAAGATAAATAAAACCAAGAGAAATAGCTGCCACCACAGAGCGAGCAGGAGGCTTGGCTCTGCTCCAGGCTACAAAGTTTCAATTGTAGAAGATAAATAAATCCCAGATACCAGGGTCTCCACTTGAGTCACTGAGGGATGTGGCCGACCTGCAAATCACCACAGGCTTCTCACCCAGGCTGCCCCATGCCCCAAGGGAACTGCCACCCTGATCCAGGACACCCTTCAGAGCAAACCAGCTGCTCCCCACCTGTGCACCAGGCCTCTAGCCTATCTAATAAAAGAGTAATATGCAGATTGACCATCACTCCAACACACAAGAGGGCTGCTTCCATGTGGTCAAAAATCCTGTCCCCATGTGGACACAGGATGGCCACCACAAGATGGCCAGCAGAGAATGGCAGTTGGAAGGGACCAGGCCTGCAAGGGAGGACAGTTGGGGGCAATCAAGCCTGCAGGGGAAGGCAGTTGGAGGGATCAGGCCTTTAAGGCGAGGCAGTTGGGGGCGATCAAGCCTGCAGGGGAGGACAGTTAGGGGCGACCAGGCCAGCAGAGGAGGGAAATTAGGGATGACTGGGCCTGCAGGGAAGGGCAGTTTGGGGGGACTCAGGCCTGCAGGCGAGAGCAGTTGAGAGGGAGTAGGCCTACAAGGGAGGGCAGTTGGGAGTGACCAGGACTGCAGGGGAGGACAGTTAGGGGCAAACAGGCTGGCAGGGAAGCAGTTAGGCATTAATCAGGATGACAGGGAAGTGGTTAGGGGGTGATCAGGCTGGCAGGTAGAAGCAATTAGGGGAAATCAGGAAAGCAGGCAGGCAAGTAGTTGGGAACCAGCAGTCCTGGATTGTGAGAGGGATGTCCAACTGCCCTCAAGGGGTCCCAGATTGGAGAGGGTGCAGGCTGGGCTGAGGGGCACCCTCTCCCCCTTGCATAAATTTTATGCACTGGGCCTCTAGTCCTATATAATAAAAGAGAAACATGCAAATTTGACCATACCTTTGCTCCTGATTGGCTATGCTACCAGCCAATCAGGAGCAGGGGCAGGGCCAAGTGGCGTGAATGCCTGGCCCCATGTGTGGAGATGAAATGGCAGTGGCAGCGAGCACCCAGCCCCCGGGTGCTGTGAGGGGAAGTGGCGGCAGCAGTGGTTGTGGTGGTGGCAGGGAGCACCTGGCCCCCCGGGCATTGCGAGTGTCCAGCCCCAGGGACCGGGTGGTCGCAGGCAGCCGGGGCTGAGCTGAGCAGGCTGATGGCTGGGCACGCTGGGGGTGAGCCATCAGTTGGACATCCCCTGAGGGCTTCCAGTATGTGAGAGGGCAGGTTGGGTTGAGGGACCACCCACCCCCAGTGCACGAATTTTGTGCACCAGGCCCCTAGTATATACAGAAAAGGCTAATATGCTAAGTATCCTTCCCACTGTCTGACCAGTTGCTATGACATGCACGGACCACCAGGGGACAGAAGCTTGATGCAGGAGCTGCCATGACACACACTTGCCATTTACAGAGAATCAGCAGCAGGGACCTGGCTGACAAAGCCACATTCGACTTCCCCCAAGTGGGACACAGGCCTTGCCACCACCCTCTAATGACACCCCACCAAATTGCAGCCAACACTGCCAAGACCCTATGGGCAACCCAGAAACGATCACTGTGGGCACTGTGTAATGGCATCATGTAGCAATTGGCCTCTTTACAGTTTCTTCAGCCCAGAAACATGACTTGCTTTATACCCAGGTAGAAACACTTTACTCTGCAACCAAATATCTGTGAAGCGTTTTCCCGTGCCTCATCTCATTTGATACTCACAGAAGTCCTGGAGTAGATAAATAGGGGACTCAGCAGAATCCTATTTTCTTTTCATTAGCCAAAAAATGGAGCTTCAGAAAGCTTAGAAACTTGACCTGACTGAAAAGAAGTTAGAAATGGTGGACCTTGAAAATGACTTCAGGTTTCCTCACTGTGCAGAATATAGTCAAACACTGTTGCAGTTAAATATTTACCCTTTGTTCTCTCTGCATGATCTACAATAGTAATCTGCTTTGTGTTGATATTTACCACTGTGTTGCTGAACAATTACCTGAAAGAGAAGTTGGGGTGCTTCACTGGGCTGAAAAAAGTTTAGCTGAATCAGAAAGCAGGTCTAATTAAGCAAGTTTATTCTATACCTATAAAAGGCTAAGTTGATTCATGCATGCATGAGACATATAAAGCTCTTTCTGATGCCAATCACACGTGTGTGCTTCCATCTGTCATTGTTGATCATGAATTTGGTTGACACTTCTATTATAGAGAAAGGGCGAATAGTGATATTAAAATATTTTTTCTAATTAATTTCCTCTGTTTGTGCACAAATTCATGCACCAGGGACTAGTCCTATCTAATAAAAGAGTAATATCCAAATTGACCATACCTCCAATCAAGCCACAGCCACACCCATCAGCCAATCAGGAGCAAATTATGCAAATAAAACCCCAACCAAGATGGCTGCAGCCACTGACAGCAGAAGGGAGGCTTGGGTTTCCCCGGCAATGGAGGAACCCACGCTTTCCACCTACCCTTGCTGGCCTAGGCCTCTACTCAATGCTACAAAGCTTCAATTTTAAAAGATATAGCTCAACAGAAATGGCGGCAGCCATGGAGCTGGAGAGTGGAGGAGGCTAGGGTTGCCCAGGCGATTGAGGAAGCCAAGCTTCTGCAGCTCTGGCCCGCCTAGACCTCCATTTCAGGTTACAATGTTTCAATTATAGAAGGTAAATCTCCCAACAGAAATGGCTGTGGACACAGAGCGAGTTGGAGGCTTGGCTCCGCTCCAGGCTACAAAGTTTCAACTGTAGAACATAAATTAATCCCAGATCCCAGGGCCTCCGCTTCAGTCACTGGGAGGCGTGGCCAGCCTGCAAACCACCATAGGCCCCTCACCCAGGCCGCCCCATGCCCCAAGGGAACCCCCACCCTGATCTGGGACACCTTTCAGGGCAAACCAGCTGGCCCCCACCCATGCACTAGGCTTCTATCCTATCTAATAAAAGAGTAATATGCAGATTGACCATCACTCCAACACACAAGAGAGCTGCCCCCATGTGATCAAAGATCCTGCCCCCATGTGGACACAAGATAGCCACCACAAGATGGCCAACAGGGTAGGGCCATTGGGAGGTTCCAGGCCTGCAAGGGAGGTCAGTTGTGGGCAATCAAGCCTGCAGGGGAGGGCAGTTAGGGGTGACCAGGCTGGGAGAAGAGGGAAGTTGGGGGCAAACAGGCTGGCAGGGAAGCAGTTAGACATCAATTAATCTAGCAGAGTAGTGGTTAGGGGGTGATCAGGCTGATAGGCAAAAGTGGTTAGGGGCAATCAGGAAGGCAGGCAGGTGAGTAGTTTGGAGCCAGCAGTCCTGGATTGTGAGAAGGATGTCCGACTGCCCGTTTAGGCCTGATTGCAGTAGGATTGGGCCTAAACAGGCAGTTGGACATCCCTCGAGGGGTCCCAGATTGGAGAGGGTGCAGGCTGGGCTGAGGGACATTTCCTGCCCCCGTGCACGAATTTTGCACACTGGGCCTCTAGTTTAATATAAAAAGAGTGACTCATCCTTCCCCAACCCAGCATGCCCTTCCCCCATACTTTGCTTTTCATCCCCTAAATTTAGAACCATCCACCGAGTATATTAGCTGGGTGTCTGCCTCCTCTTCCCCTCCACATCATGGGGGAAGGGCTTTGTTCTCTTTCAGGCACCATCTCTAGCACGTACAGCAATGCCTGGCACACAGTCCATGCTCAATGAATGTTTGTGCTCCTCTACAAATTAACCTACAAACGCGATGCAATCCCAATCAAAGTCCCAACTTGATCTTTTGTGAAATGCAACAACTCATTAAAAGATTCCTATACTCTTAGAGATGAGTGTTGCACAACGTTATGAATGTACTAGATGCCATTGAATTGTCACTTTAAAATGGTTAGTTTTCACCTGGCTGGTGTGGATCAGAGATTGAGTGTCAACCTGTGAACCAGGAGGTCACGGTTTGATTCCTGGGCTCAAGCCCAGCTTGTGGGCTCCATCCCCAGAAGGGGGGGGGGGTGCAGGAGGCAGCAGATCAATGATTCTTTCTCAACATTGATGTTTCTCTTTCCCTCTCCCTTCCTTTCCGAAATCAATAAAAATATTTTAAAAAATAAAATGGTTAATTTTCTGTTACATGAATTTCATTTTTTTAAAAACAGTATAATGAAGAAAAAATAAAAAACAGTATAATACCATTGCACATCTATTAGAATAACTAAAATTGCAAAGACTGGCCACAGCAGGTGATGCAGGGTATGAGGGAATGAGAACACTTACGATCTGCAACAGCATGGACGGACTGGAGAGCATTACGCTAAGTGAAATAAGCCAGTCAGAGAAAGATACATATCATATGACCTCACTCATTTGTGGAATCTAATGAACAACATAAACTGATGAATAAAAAGAGACCCAGAGACAGAAAAACATCGAACAGACTATCAAACCTCAGTGGTAAGGCAGGGGAGGATGGAGGGGGGAAGAGACCAACCAATGAACTCATATGTATGTATGCATAACCCAAGGGCACAGACAGTGGGTGGTGAGGTTTGGGAAGAGGGGGTTGGGAGAGGACAAGGGGAAGGGACAATGTGATACTTTCAACAGTAAAGATTTATTAAACATTTTAAAATAAATCTGTGGTACATATACACAATGGAATATATTCAGCCATAGAAAGGAATGAAACTTTGCCATTTGCAGTAACATGGATGGACCTAGAGATCACTAAGCTCAGTGAAAAAAGTCAGGCAGGGGAAAATTCCATATGATTTTATTTATATGTGGAACCTAAAAGCAAAATAAATGAACAAACCAAACAGAAACAAACTCATTGATACAGAGAACAAACTGATGATTGCCAGGAGGGAAGGGGTTGGGGAATGGGTGAGAAAGGGAAAAGAGATTAGTAAGTACAACTTGCAGTTATAAAGTAATCACAGGGATGTAAGTACGGCATAGGGAATGTAGTCAATTGCCTGGTGTCAGGTGGGTTCCAGACATTTGGGGGACCACTTCCTCAGTTATATAAATGTCTGACCACTATTCTGCACACCTGAAGCTAATATAATATTGAATGTCAACTGTAATTGAAAAATGTTTTTAAACTTGAAAAAGTAAAATGATAGAAACATTTAAAAGGGGGGAACCCTCTGCAGCAACATCCCCCTGGCCCCACCCATACCATTGCTACTCCTGCCCCTTCACTGCTTGCTATGAGTACCCATAAGACAAGTACGTCAACCTCTTCAAAGTTGTCCTTATCAGAGATTCCAGTGTTGGAAAGAATAATCTCTTGTCGCAATTTACTTGAAACAAGTTTAATCTTTTTTTTAATATATTTTATTGATTTTTCACAGAGAGGAAGGGAGAGGGATAGAAAGTCAGAAACATCAATGAGATAGAAACACTGATCAGCTGCCTCCTGCACACCTCCTACTGAGGATGTGCTCACAACCAAGGTACATGTCCTTGACCGGAATCGAACCTGGGAACTTTCAGTCCACAGGCCGACGCTCTATCCACTGAGCCAAACCAGTTTCGGCAAAACAAGTTTAATCTTGAAAGCAAGAGCACACTGGAGTAGAGTCTGCCACATGAAGCATCCAGGTTAGTGGGAAAACAATAAAGGCACAGGTGTAGGGCACAGCTGGGCAGGAGCGACTTCGACCTGTCACATCAGCATGGAGCTGTAGGTGCCTTGTTGTTTGGTGACATTGCTAAGATCTCACATATGAAAATGTAGAGCGATGGCTGAAAGAACTGAGATCATGCTGATAACATCGGCATCATGCGTGCGGGCAATGAAAGGGATGTGCGTCATCTCAGGGCAGTTCCTACGCATGAAGCAAGAATTTTTGCCGAAAAGAATGGTTTCTCATTCTTTGGGACATCAGCTCTAGACTCTACATATGTAGAAGTTGCTTTTCAGACAGTTCTGACAGAGATATACCACACTGTTTCCCAGAAGCAAATGTCACACATGAAAATAACATCTCCACCCAACAACATGGTTCCTATTCATGTTCCACCAACCCCTGAAAATAAGCCGAGGGTGCAAGCTGTCAGAACACCAGGCATTTCTCTTCTCCACAGAGGGCTGTGGATAACCAATTCCCAGGTCTGCGATTTAAACATATTTTTAATTCTTGTGGTCACTTTTGTGTTTTATTACTTCCTCATACTTAATGAATTTTCCATGTTTTAAGTCTTTTGATTTTAACTTTAAAATCATTCATTTGTCTTCAATGAATGTTGCTTTTCTTTTTTTCTCCTCCAAAATATTTTTTTATTTATTTCAGAGAGGAAGAAAAAAATAGAAACATCAATGATGAGAGAGAATCATCAATTGGCTTCCTCCTGCATGCCCCCCACTGGCATATGCCCTTGACCGGAATCGAACCCAGGACCCTTCAGTCCACAGGCCAATGCTCTATCCACTGAGCTAAACTAGCTAGGGCGACTGCAGCTTTTCTTCATGCTATGGCTTAGCCAGCCATAACTTCACCAGCGTTAGTTAAATAAACTGAACATTTGGATTTCTCAAAAAAACAAAACAAAAAATGGGGGGAGCCCAGAACCACGAGAGTATATCCACGACTGTGGGGAGCTCCTAGGCATGCAGTGATTGGCTTCCCTGATAACTGAAAACCCAAGTGACGTCTCAGAAAGATCCAAACCCCAGGCCTCTGCTAGGCAGCATGTGACACCCGCAGCCAGCTTCATAGCCCCTGGCCATTGCAGCTGCCCATGCCTGAGCAAAGAAGAAAACCCAGAACCGGAAAACAAGGAAACCCTGCTCTCGGTCCTGGCCAGGTAGTTCATTTGGTTAGAGTGTCCCCCTGAAACAAGGTGTGGGTTTGATCCCTGGTCAGGGCACATACAAGAATCAACCAAGGAATGCATAAATAAGTGGAATAACAAATCGATGTTTCTCTCTCTCCCTTACTCTCTCTCTAATCAAAGAATTTAAAAAAGAAAACCCTTCTCTCTGTGATAACATCACGGTTCCGTCTCTTTGACAGGACGTCTTGGCCAACTCGGGTGCACCCACAGGTGCAGAGGGAAGGCCTTGTATCCCAGAAGGTAGGGCACCAAGGCCCCTCTATCCTGGCAGTAGCCCACCTCCCAAGCCTCCACTCCCTCTGCCCCACAGAGAACTCAGCCCCCAACATGCTGCTTAAGGCCTAGACTCCAAAATCTCCCTCAACCACCCAAAACCAAGCTTTACCTCCTCCTGGAAGCCTTCCTGGTGCACCCGTCTGCTTTATCCACTCCAAACATCTTATATCAGGAGCCAGATTCCTGCCCCAAGACCCTGTATAGGAGCCCGCACGGGGCCTTAGGTGTCAGCCAGCACTGGACTGCATGGAGCCAGCTGATGACAAATCTCCAGACCACCTGTAAGGATGTCAGTGAGGTCACTGCCCTGGCCACCCCATCCAGTGATGAGAAAAGAGGGTCAGAGAAGAGCCTTGTCCTCATCTCCCAGCAGTTAGGCTGTACAGGCAGTCTTCGGTCACGTTGTTTCGTGGTCATGTTGCCATCTCCCATTTATTTATTTATATATATATATATATGAAAAGTTCCGTCATTTTGATGTATGTACATATGCGCTTTATGGTTTTTATTATTTATTTACCACAAGTAAAGTTCATGAATTGTTATCTTTCTCTTAATTTTTTTTTACTGTTTCACTTCATTACTGCTGTGTATGTGCTCCATGTGAGTGACGTAGGTGCTTGTGTAGGTAGGTTCTGACTTACAGCGAAAATCGCATTATGTCGCGTAGGAATGAATCTCTGACGTAACCCGAGGACTTACTGTATATTAATTATATTTTCTGTATTCTTTTTTTCTTTCTTTATTGATTAAGGTATTACATATATGGCCTTATCCCCTCACTAACCCCCACCTCCCATTCATGCCCCCACCCCCTTTTTGTGTCCATTGCTTAGGCTTATATGGATGCACATAAGTCCTTTGGTTGATTTCTCCCCCTTACTCCCCCTACCTTCCCTGAGGTTTGACATTATGATTGATGGTTCTCCTCTGTCTCTGGATCTATTTTTGTTTATCAGTTTATATTGTTCATTATATTCCACAAATTAATGAGATCATGTGTTATTTATCTTTCTCTGGCTGGCTTATTTCACTTAGTATAATGCTCTCCAACTTCATCCATGTTGTTGCAAATGGTAAGAACTCCTTCTTTTTTTTTTTTTAAGCTTAACATTTATTGACCCCAATCTCAAATGAAAATTCATCACAATGTCATTATATGAGGCATTTAAAAAATAATAAACTCTATGGTGCTGTCTATATAAAGTTTACTTATAATGACTTGATGAAAGCCAAAGTATATATCATATAGTAAAAGATAGGTAAGGGGAAGTGGTCCATAGATCACTGTTGTCTGGGTGTGCCACTTGTACATCCCCCTCCTCTCCTGTAAGGAATGATGTGATACTAAAGCCCAAGGTTGTAGCTACCTAAGATCTGGCTTAATACAAGGGTAACTAAAGCCCTTTAGAATGAACAGTTTAAGTATATGGTGATGAAAGATGATCAATACACAGCTCATGTACCATAGAAAGGTACACTTGAAACCTATACAATCTTATTAACCAATGTTACCCTGATATATTTAGTTTTTTGAAAGAATGAATTGTTAATACGAGCACTCTCATATGTTGAGTTGACTAGCTAGCTTATGCAATTTAAAAATTATAATAATTAGAATTTTTTTTTGAATGAATGTTAAACAATTAACATTCCATGGTTGATCTTTCTCTCCATTCACATGTAGATCTGTTTAGTGATTTGGTATGTAATGGTTAAGGAGCCAACTTTGGAGCTGCAGTCAGAAAGGAGGTTATTATTATCAGGACTTACGTTACACAGTATTGCCAATAGAATCCATATTGCTGTACAATGGGGGCCCTTTATAAGAACTCCTTCTTCTTTATGGCAGCATAGTATTCCATTGTATAGATGTACCACAGTTTTGTAATCCACTCATCTGCTGATGGGCAGTTAAGCTGCTTCCAAATCTTAGCTATGGTGAATTGTGCTGCTATGAACATAGGGATGCATATGTCTTTTCTGATTGGTGTTTCTAGTTTCTTGGGATATATTCCTAGAAGTGGATCACTTGGTCAAATGGGAGTTCCATTTTTAGTTTTTTTGAGGAAACTCCATACTGTTCTCCACAGTGACTGCACCAGTCTGCATTCCCACCAGCAGTGCACGAGGGTTCCTTTTTCTCCGCATCCTCGCCAATACTTGTCACTTGTTCATTTGTTGATAATAGCCATTTTGACAGGTGTGAGATGTTACCACATTGTTGTTTCGATTTGCATCTCTCTGATGATTAGTGACTTTGAGCAGGTTTTCATATGTCTCTTAGCCTTCCTTCTGACTTCTTTAGAAAGGTGTCTATTTAGATCAGTTGCCAATTTTTTTATTGGTTTGTTTATCTTCTTTTTGTTAAGCTTCATGAATTCCCGTAAATGCTGGATAGTAAACCCTTATCATTGATATCATTAGCCAGCATGTTCTCCCATACAGTGGGTTTTGTTTTATTGATGGTCTCCTTTGCTGTGCAAAAGCTTTTTTATTTTGATGTAGTCCCATTTGTTTATTTTCTCTTTAGTTTCCATTGCCCTAGGAGCAATATCAGTGAAGAAATTGCTTTGGCATATGTCAGATATTTTTCTGCCTCTGGATTCCTCTAGTATTCTTATGGTTTCCTGTCGTATGTTTAAGTCCTTAATCATTTTGAGTTTATTTTTGTGTATGGTGTAAGTTGGTGGTCTAGTTTCATTTTTTTACATGTATCTGTCCAATTTTCCCAACACCATTTAGTGAAGAAACTGTCTTGATTCCATTGTATGTCCGTGCCTCCTTTGTCAAATATTAATTGAGCATAGTAATTTCGGTCGATTTCTGGGTTCTCTAATCTATTCCATTGATCTATATGTCTGTTCTTGTGCCCATACCAGGCAATTTTGAGAACAGTGGCTTTGTAATACAGCTTAAAATCTGGTATTGAGATCCCACCTGTATTCTTTTTTTAAAATATTTTTTATTGGTTTCAGAGAAGGGGGAGGGAGACAGAAACATCAATGATGATGACAACCATTGATCGGCTGCTTCCTGAACACCACACACTAGGGATTGAACCCACAACCCAGGCATATGTTCTGACCTGAAATCAAGCTGTGATCTCCTGGTTTGTGGGTCAGTGCTCAGCCACAGAGCCACACCAGCTGACCTATATTTTCTGCATTCTCGATGCTCTGGCAACTGGGGTCTCCCTAAGCAGGGAGGGACTGTTCCTCAGGGTTAGTTCCTGGAAATAGCAAACAACTCAACTTTAATGTGCAAACCAACCAATCCAGAGCCATTATGCCCTTTCCCTGATCACCCCAGGACCAGGTGCCAAGTAGGGACAGTATAATGTAAGTGCCTGAAAATAAGCTTTTGATAGCTGAGGCATCCATTTCAAAAGACATCCATTGTGCTTGAGTAAACACAATGCCATTCTACCAGCAAGACAACCCAGATAGGAATCATGCTGCTCCCACACATAAAGGACCCTCTTTCAGAAAGCCCGGGTGATCTAGATAACTGACCACTTGAGTGATCTTGTTCCTCCCTTCCCGCGCCCTAATTCCTGCTCTTATGCTTTAAATATACCAACAGAGAACCCAGGCAACCCTAGATGTCTCACCCTCAGTCCCTAATAAAGGCAGAACCCCCAGGTCTGTGCCACCTCTCACTCCCCAGTCACGCCGAGTGACCTTCAGCCTGCCATGTAAGCTCCAGGACCCGTTAGTAATAAATCTTGTTCCTTGAAGTTTCCTACTGGGATGGTTGCTGCTGAGCTGCATCCTCGGATCATACTAAGAACCACAAGGGCCCTGACTGGTTTGGCTCAGTGGAAAGAGCTTCGGCCTGCGGACTGAAGGGTCCCGGGTTTGATTCCAGTCAAGGGCATGTACCTTGGTTGCGGGCATATTCCCAGCAGGTGTTGTACAGGAAGCAGCTGATAGATGTTTCTCTCTCATCAATGTTTCTAGCACTATTCCTCTCCCTTCCTCTCTGTAAACAATCAATAAAATACATTTAAAAAAAAAAAAAAAGAACCACAAGGGCTGGGCAAGCCACAACACTGGCTCTGGTCGGGGAAATGTGTTGAGACAGAACCCAACACCCAGGTGTGTCTCAGGCCTTCCTAGCTGGGTGCATCTCTGTCAACAGACTGACACAAAACAGATAGTGCCTGTGCTGAGCGACTGAGACTATTCCAACTAGCAGTCCAGGCCTGCTTACTCCGCCTCCCCCACTCCTCTGGTGGGAACCACAGCAAGGCTCTGGCCCCTCTCTCCTGCCCTCTGCCTCCTGACTGCAGGGGTTTCTTTGTGTGGCCCTACCTGCAGAGGTGGGCCCCTCCTCTTAGTTACGTTTCTTTTCTTTGTTAATCCTCACTCAAGGTTATTTTTTCCACTGATTTTTGGAGAGTGGAAGGGAGGGGGAGAGGAGTAACATAGATGTGAAAGAGACACATCTATTGGTTGCCTCCTGCTCATACCCTGACCAGGGCCAGGGATTGACCCTGCAACCCAGGTATGTGCCCTTGGCCGAGAATCAAACCCACAACCTTTTGGTGTATGGGCCAATGCTCTTAACCACTGGTAAAACAGTGGCCAGGACACAATGTGTCTTTTCTTCTTTATTATTTGTTTATTTATTTATTTACTTACTTAATTTCACTTTAAAAATTGCTTTCAGAGAGAAAGGGAGAGGGAGAGATAGAAACATCAATGATGATGCAGAGACCGGTTTGGCTCAGTGGACAGAGCGTCGGACTGCGGACTGAAGGGTCCCAGGTTTGATTCCGACAAGGGCATGTACCTTGGCTGCGGGCACATCCCCAGTAGGGGGCGTGCAAGAGGCAGCTGATCAATGTTTCTCTCTCATCGATGTTTCTGACTTTCTATCCCTCTCCCTTCTGCTCTGTAAAAAAAAATCAATAAAATATATTTTTTTAAAAAAAGAAACATCAATGATGAGAGAATCCATTGATTGGTTGCCTCCTGCACACGCCCCACTGGAGATCGAACCCGCAACCCAGGCATGTGCACTGGCCGGAATCGAACCTGGGACCCTTCAGTCTGCAGGCTGATGCTTTATCCACCAAGCCAAACCCGCTAGGGCAGTCTTTTGTTTTTTTTATTGATTTCAGAGAAGATAAAAGAGATAGAAACCTCAATGAGACAGATAACCATTGATCAGCCACCTCCTGCATAACCCCTCCTGGGGATTGAACCTGCAACCTGGGCATGTGCCATGGGAATCGAACCATGACCGCCTGGTTCATAGGTCAGTGCTGAACCTCTGAGCCACACCAGCCCAGGAAAACGTGCTGATCTGCGGGCCTCATCATACCGAATAATAAAACCGGCATTTTAAAATGCGGTGGAGCAGAAACCAGCTTCCATCTCCAGGAGGCAGCCATGACAGACAGGGATCCTCTGGACTCCAGGAGGCAATGCCCAAGCTCTGGCCTCCCTGAAGAAGCCTGTGGGTAATGCAGACTGCCCCGCAGCCCTGCTCCGAGTCCCAGGAAGCAAGAAGCAGAACGGCCACAGAAGTGGGCTGCTGCCCAGACTGCCTGCGCAGAGGGAGACAGAGGCCCAGAAGCAGGCAGATGATGCAAAATACTTTTAATCACCACCCTCAGGCGGGGAAGGGCAGGAGCAGTGTCTATGTGCAGGCCACCCTGGAGCGGCCCGGGGCCAACCCCAGGTGGGGCATGTTCCAATCCAGGCTCCCCACATTCAGGGCCTGGGTCAGGCACATCCAGTCTCCAGGGTCAAGTCCACAGGAACTCAGGTCTGCAGTACTACGGTCAGAAGAACCCATATCTGAGGCCTGGTGTGCCAGCAGCCGCATGCACTCCCCACAGCTGCCACACTCGGGGCCCCAGCAACATGATGGCAAGAGCTCATCCTCAGAGCGGTGAGGTCTTCTTCTCTGGCAGCAGAACGGTCTCCTTCATGGCCACCAGCAGCCCCGGTGGGTACAGGAGCCGGGACAACACCAGCAGAATGGCAGCAACCAAACCTGCACTTAGCACCACTGTGGGGGACAGATGGGATTGGGTGAGGGAGTGGAAGGAGCCCCCACACCCACAAAGATTCTAATGCATGGGGATTGGGGTCTGCGGCCTATCCCTTCCCCAAGCCCCAGCTCCTAGGAGCAGCTACCCCAGGCCCAGGAAATAGAAGTGAGAGGGCCTGTTCATCATACCAGCAGCTGCAATAACCCCATAGGCACTTCGATTTCCAGACTGGACTGAATCCTGGTTCCTGACAAAGGTGGCTGTGGCATTCCCGAAATAGGTGACACTCTCTAGGGTCACAGACATGCCTTCCTGGAGGGTCTCAGTTCCTGCAATAAATCCAGGCATTCATTAGCTGGAGGGATGTGCATGTGCGGAGGTAGGAGGGGTGTGAGCAGGTGTTCTATGTGCCTAAGGGAGACCTTGAGGCACATCCTCCATCCCAGACTGAGTGAAGTTGGTGAGCACTGGTGCTAGGAGTGACCTCTCACTGCTCCCACAAGTATGCAGACAAGAGCAAGGGACAAGCCCTCACTCGCAGCCTTGTCACACATGTGGTGTCAGACATCCTCATGTAACGACCAGCCCTCCCCACTGCTACAGCCATGAGGAGGTCCCATGGCACATACCACAGCCACGCTCGTCACTGGAGTCAGGACAGTCTGGGTGGCCATCACAGAGCCAAGTGTGTAGGATACAGGTGCTGTCCAGCAGGCAGCGGAACTCCCCTGCCGGGCAGGGCTGGCGGCCACAGTTGAGAAGGATTTTGTCGATGCCATCGGGGCAGTCATCGGTGTTATGACAAGAGCAAAGGCTGCCCTTGGGCGGCGAGCACTGCCCATCCTGTGTGCACGGCTCTACCTCTGGAGTACAGAGTCAGTCAGGTTCCTGATGCCCCACAACAGGGCCCAGGCACTCCTCACAGCATACTCTTTCAAGCCTCCTGGTCCAAGACCACACTAACCCCACCTCCCTGTAAACTCACCTCTTCTCAAGCCTGAGACCCAGACTTCCCTCCTTACAGCCCCCCTCCCCTCGGGCCTACCCCATTGTGCCCCCTGAAAGCTACAACCCTTCCACAAGCATCATCTCCTATGGCCCCATCCCCGTAAGCCCCGCCCCAAGGTGCGACCACTCACTGCACTCCTCCTCATCGCTGCCATCAGGGCAGTCCTGGTCACCATCGCAATGCCAGACCAGGGGCACATAGTAGCCGCTGATGCGGCACTGGAAGCTTGTGGGGGAGCCTGCGAGATGAACACGAGTGAGGCCTGGGAGACCTGTCTGGACCCTCTCCAGAAGTCCAGTAGCCACAGGCTGCGAACAGCAGGAGACGGGCCAGGTCCCAGGGCACTGGAACTGTACTGGTGGTCACCCTTTGCTGAGGACCCACTAGATGTGGGGCTTGAAGCTGAAGAGTTCACAGCCTCCCCACAAGCCCTATTGGGCAGGTTCTATTGTGATCCCCACTCTAAAGAGGACACTGAGGAGAGGTAAAGCCAGAAGCAGCAGAACTGGTGGCAGAGTCAGGGTTTGAACCCAGGTCTCACTAACACTGGAGTCATTACCAAGCTCCAATTGGTCAGATGGTCTCCCCAGGACTCTGTCCAAACAGACTTGGTGAAACAGACTTGGGGAGGAGCCATCTCTGAATCTGCCCTGGATCAGACCCATGACATGCCACCTACTTAACAAAGGGGTAAAAAAACCAGCTTAGTCACCATGCTTTATCATCTTAGCTCCTAAATTCCTCCAGATCTGACCACTTTCCGCATCCTGAATGTGCTGCCTCCCCAGGCCCCCTCATCTCCTTGTGGACACTGGAGACCTCTGTCGCATCATTTGGTGGCCCACTTCATCTGTCCTCTGGTAAAGCCATCTCCTGGGCCGCCAGCCTTCTCACAACCAAACCCTACCTCCTCCAGGTGACCCACAAGGCCTAGCCCAGCCCTGAACTCTTCCTGGAACCTTGCTTCCTCCCATGTTTTCCTCTTCACAAAGCTCCCTCTGTTGTGGCCCCCTCCCTGCTTCACCAAGAAGCCTGGCTTGTTCCACCTCAGGGCCTTTGTCTGTGCTGTTTCTTGACCCAGTACACCCTTTCTTCCCTCCACTCTCTACCTGGTGATTTCCTCCTCAGCCTTCAGATCTCAATCTATTTCCTAGGAGGGGTCTCCTGCCCCTCTCAGAGACTCCTGAGGTTATTAAGAACCGTCTTCAAACTGATAAGGACTAGACTGGACACTCAGTGTGCCAGGACCATGACCTTGTGACCGGAAGCCCAGGGTGGTGCCTGACAGTAAGTGAACATGGGTCCACACTCAGGTGAGATCTGGGCCTTCCTGGATCCCTGACAGCAAGGGCTCAGCTGTGTGCTGATCTGGAGGAGCACAAAAGGAACTGGAACCTGCGCTTTAGGGACAGAGCAAGAGAGTGACTTTTCGGGCTTCCTCCTAGATGTAGCAAGGTAGGTGGCAAATACCTGGCTTGGCCCCAGCCTAGCCCCATTTGATGCTGGTCCACTTGCCCCTTTCACTTTTACTCACAGGGGCCTGAGCCTCCAAACACCCCACTCTCCACAGGTGGCTCCTCTGCAGACCTCCAAGCTCAACTGCAGCTGTAGGCCAGTGGTTGGCAAACCGCGGTTCTCGGGCCACATGTGGCTCTTTGACCCCTTGAGAGTGGCTCTTCCACAAAATGCCACGGCTCTGGGGCTGACACTGCAGAGCAGAGTTGACTCCACCTCATTATGTTGGGGGACCAGACCAGTGACTTCTCCCAGCCTTAGTTTTCTTACCTGTAAATGGGGCAGTTAGGAGTCCCTACCTCAGTGTCCTGAGGAGACGCTTGTAGGTAAAGGGTTTGGTACTTGGTTAACATGAGTCCTGCCTTCCTCACAGGAACATTTAACCTGAAAAGGCAGGGACTTTGGGATGAGGTAGAGGACCAGATAAAAGGAGACCCCACGTGTGTGAACCTGAGCTCACAACTGTAAGTCAGGGGCACCTCTGCACACACGGAGGCCACTCTCACCCTCCCAGCTGCCTCTGGGAACCTGAGACATCCACCGACATCATATCGGCCAGGGGTCACAGGGAGGGAGCCCTCTAAGGCTAGAAGAGAAAAGTGTAGAGATTGGGAGGTGGGAGGATGGCCGCCTGGAAACAGCCACATCGCCTCCGCTCTGATGGGAGGGTTTGGAAGGAGCTGCTGCTGCGGAAGGTACCAGGTACCAGGTGACCGACCCTGCAGCGTTAGAGGTCGGTCATCCAGGGCCTGGGGCGAGCCTGCGCTGGGCTGAAGGACGGACGGCTTGGAAGTAACAATGGGTGACCTTAAAGCAGAGCAGGTGCTGGTGTGAGCAGGGCCAGAGCATGGTAGTTAAAGGCAGGCAGTGAACTCTTCCATGGGTGAGAACTCGCACAATTTCCCAGAGTCAACAGCCACAAGCAGGAGTGTCCGGACGGAATGCGGCGCAGCCAATGGCGAGGCGGTGCCCGAAGGGACGGAGCTAGGCGGCTGGCCAGGTGGGCGCACGGGCGGCGCGGAGCTCACTCACCTACGGTCTGGGCCCGGGACCGGGTCGGGGCCGCCTCCAGGCCCGGCACGAAGCCGAGCAGCAGCTGTAGTGTCAGCCCCAGAGCCGCTGTCTGCTGCGCCCCTCCCAGCGCCATCCAACCGCTCAACGTGCCACCCATGCCCGGCGCTGGCCCACGCTGTCTGGGTCTGGAGGCGCGCCGATTCCCGCGCACGCGCGCACACGCTAGGGGGCGGGGCCCAAGCACAGAGGTCTGGCCGCTAAGCCTACCGTAAATGTCCGAATGCGAGGGGACGCACGATTTGAGACTCCTTCGCACTTTTCCCTGTGATAGGGTACAGCGAAAGGGAGGGAATGGAAACGAACTTGCTGACGTTTACTTACAACCTTTAACGTTCTATGTGTGTACTGCCTAACTATCGTATTTAATATGGCAACCGCTCCCCTCAGACACGCCCCATCCCCGCCTTCTAATCTTTTGTGCGGCTGACACCCTCTTTAGTGTATTTCTCTCGTGCACCCGACACATTATATATTTTATTGATTTATTTTGGTATAGTGTCTGACTCCTAACTGTAATGTCAGGCCTAGGAGCCCAGGAATGCCGTTCTTGCGTCCCCAGTGCCTACTACCTAGTGAGCTTTTAAATATAAACATCCTGGTTGGCGCCATTCGGGGGCTCAGCCCATCTGGTTTTCCAGATGACCTAATAAACTTATAATTCCTTTAAAAAAAATGGAACATCCTGTTCCTGGCACCTGGATGCGCTCACGCTCAGGGTCTCATTTAGTCCTCATGTACCCAATAGGGAAGTATTATTCACTTCTGAAACAAATATGCGAACGCAATCCTTGGGTTTTCACTTCTCACACTCACCCAGAAGGCATAGGATAACGAACCTTCTGCAAACTTTCTAGCCAAGCTGGTGTCTGTGTTCTCTTCTAGAAAATATTTTCACCTACACCTGTCTTCAGAAGCAAATCCCACTGCCAGCAAGACCTCATCCAAACAAATAACTGTCCTTCAGCATTATGCCAGACATGCAAGTATTTACCACCCTGTTTCCTGTGAAGCTGCACTATAGCATACAGGTTTTCGCAGAAATGGTTTTATTTGCCGGTTGATGGCATAGTTCACTATTTGAAAATGTTGGGAGTTATAGCTGCTTTTGGAGTAGTTATATTTTCTGATAATAATCTCCCAGGGGAAATGGGTAAGAAGCAAAGATGCAAGGGTACATTAGCAGGTGGGGAGAGTAGTAAATAGGACTGGGGGGTAGGAGTGTCTGGCCTTAAAGGCTGTTGGAGGCATGACAACAGTGGGGACTTCACAGGATCAAAGCAAGCATTCAGAACGGTACCTAGCATACAGAAACTGCTCAGGTGTCAGGCCTTTCCGATTTTACTCCCTCGCCAAATTTCAAGTCTGGGTCATAAAACTATTCTGAAACCTTCAATGGCACATCTTGCCTGGGATCTTTTGAAGCCCTCCAGGGTTGCCCTCCTTGTAGCTTCCACATACCCTGCTCAGTCTTCCTTTCCCTCCTGACCTTCCTGAATCTATCATTTATCCCAACCAAAACCCCACCTCCTCCAGGAAGTCTTCCCAGGTGTTTCAGCCGGTGGGGTTCCTTATCTCCGAGGAGCCTTTAGCATTTGAGATGCCCACTCGGGTCCACTTATACCTCCTGCCTGGAACTGTGACCCTCCCCTGCTTCCTGCCTTGCTCTCCACTTCCACTCCCCTGGCACACAGCTAATCTTAAATCTTTGGAAAGGCTGCAGGGTTCTTTCATGGGGCAGCCATGCCATTCCCCCACTTGAGGTGTTGCTCCTGCAGCCAGACTGGGACCACTTTGTTTTGGCTTTTGCTCTCCTGCTCATTCCTCCACAGGCACAAGCCCCTCACTTCCCTTGGCTGACTGCCTCACCCCCTGTACCCCGATGCCCTGAGCAGAAAGGCTTCTGGCTCAGGGAGGCCTTGCCTCACCTGTCCCAGGTGAGCTTTACCTGTGAGCCACTTGCTGCCCTTGCCTTCCCTGCTGAGCTGCAAGGTGGGTCAGTCACACAGGGGCCACAGTGGGAGGGTACTAGCCAATGTCCACATGAGCAATGGCTGGGCAAGCTCTTGAGATAAGTGAGCAGTATGTCTTTGGCCCTGCTGTCTTCTCAGTCAGAGCTTTCCCAATCCCCAGAGGCCCTGGAATCCAGCCCACCACTCTCAGGGACAGAGCCAGGCCCTTGGAGAAGGGATGGGATATCTCTGTGCCCCTTGTGACATGTCATCCATGTGACATGTCACTCTGGAGCCCGAGAACTACTATCCCTCTCTTTCCCTAGAGCACTGAGTTGAGATTTGGCACCAACTTCACCCCGAAAACCAAGTAAACCCAGTGTCACTTTAAAAGTCAAAATGGTCCAGGCCACATGGCTCAGCCAATTGTGTTCACCTATGAAACAGGTCACAGTTCAATTCCTGATCAGGGCACATGCCCAGGTTGTACACTTGGTCCCAACAGGGGCATGCAGGAGGCAGCCAATCATCTTTGATGTGTCTGTATCTCTCTCCCTTTCTTTTCTTCTCTGAAATGTGTGTGTGTGTATTTTTAAGTAGAAATGGAAGTGATACTAGAGAGCACAATATAATATATTTGTCATAAGTTAGGTCGTGTTCTCCCAGAATGGAAGACGAGGAGGGGAAGCGCTCGGTAGCCCTGAGGACAGTCAGGTGGCCCAGAGCAGTATCACAGGTAAGGTTGGTCCTGGGACAGCTCCCACTTCTGTATGGGAGGAGCTGGTGTCACTGCCTTCTTCTCAGTGGCTGCCAAAGCTGAGCTGGAAGAGGAATGATATCTTACAATTTGCAACAACATGGATGGATCTAGAGGGCTAGAAGGTATTAAGCTCAGTGAAATAAGTCAGAGACAGTACCATATGATCTCACTTATATGTAGAATCTAAAACACACACACACACACCACCTCACAGATACAGAGAACAGATTGCCAGGGGTGGAGGGTAGTGGGTGGGCAAAGGGGGTTAAAAGGTTATAAAATAAGACCTGGGGATGAAATGTACAATGTGGTGACTATCCTAATAAGAGTAATATGCAAATTGACTATACCTCCTATCAAGCCACACCCACAAGCCAATCAGGAGCAAACAAACCCCAACCAGATGGCTGCAGCCACTGAGAGCAGGAGGGAGGCTTGGGTTTCCCTGGCAATGGAGGAAGCCAAGCTTTCCGCCTGCCCTTGCCAGCCTAGGCCTCCACTCAATGCTACAAAGTTTCAATTATAAAAGATATATAATCCCGTGAAACCGGATTGGCTCAGTGGATAGAGTGTCGGCCTGCAGACTGAAGGGTTCCAGGTTCGATTCCAGTCAAGTGCATGTACCTTGGTTGTGGGCACATCCCCAGTAGAGGGTGTGCAAGAGGCAGCTGATCAATGTTTCTCTCTCATTGATGTTTCTGACTTTCTCTCCCTCTCCCTTCCTCTCTGTAAAAAAATCAATTAAAAAAAATATATATTTTTTTTAAAAACTTCTCATTACAGTCCTAACTGGTTTGGCCAGATGGATACAGCATTGGCCTATGGACTGAAAGGTTCCAAGTTCAATTCTGGTCAAGGGCATGTATTTTGGTTGTGGGTACATCCCCAGTAGGAGGTGTGCAGGAGGCAGCTGATCGATGTTTCTAACTCTCTATTCCTCTCCCTCTCCCTTCCTCTCGGTAAAAAATCAATTAAAAAAAAATATTTTTTAAAGTTCTCATTACAAAAAAATTTTGTAATATGAAAAATGACGAATTACTATAGGGATCATTTTGCAATATATACAGATAGCAAATCATTATACTGTATACCTGAAACTAAAGGACCCTGGAACTTTATCTGATTTGCTGGAAACACACCCCTGCCTGAAGCCCTAACTCCTACACTGGGATAGGTGGGGATTAAATGAGTTTTCAGATGAAAAGCTCCTGGCAACACAGTTCCCAACATAGTTGATGCTAGGTAAATGGGACCTTGGAAAGCAGAGGCGAGAGAACAGGCTGGCTGCAGGTGTGTGGCATCCTCACCTTTCTGCTGGCTTGCCCGACACCAGCGCCTTCTGGGAGGACATGACAATGGAAGGTGGCGTGGCTTCCCTGCGGCCGTCACGAGTACAGTAGTAATTGTTGGAGAGCTTGTGGCTGGGGCCCACAGGGAGCCTGGGAGGAGGCTGAGTTCTAAGGAAAAAGGACATTGGCATTAAAGCAAAGCCCTAAGTGCTCTCACTGCCTGGCTGGGCAGGGCTGGTCACCTGTCACTGGGACAGGCTGCAGGCCAGGGGTATCCCTTAGTACACTGTCATGCAGACACATGCCTGGGGAGGGTCCAGAGCCTAGACACAGGTGGTAGCCCAGGCTTTGGATATGAGAGCTGGGTCTGCTCCATTGCAGGTCGCCAACCTGCCCCAAATGAATGGCCTTTTGTGAAGCTCATGGAAGGGGCAGGCCCAGTCTGAACACCTGAGCCTGTTCCCACCCTCCCCATGACCCAAAGCTTGGCAGCTGGCCTCACTTCCACCTGAAGATGCTCAGGAAATGAAGAAGCCAGGTTGTCAGGCTCTGCCCACTACCTATCCAGTAGTTAATCAGTAAAAACTTGGACAAGCTCCAAACATAGCTCATTTTGAGGGGCTTCCTTCCTAAAGGCCAGACTATACAAATCCTGGGTTTCCTGCTATTTCAGGAACTCTCTGGAGCAGCAGTTGCCAACTGGTGGTCCGAGGACAATGGTCCATGAGGTCCGAAAGGTTGGCAACCGCTGCTCTGGAGAACCCTGCTGGGATGAAGGCTTATAACTCAAAGAACGCTTGTATTCCAAGCCTCCTAGGCCTCTGCATTTCCTGTCACATCATGGTGGCTGCAGCCAGGAAAGAGAATGAACAGAGCTCTGTTCTGGGCCTGGGGTGAATTTACAAAGAAGCTGGAAGCCTGAAAAGGAAACCTTAGCATCAAGAGGAGCTAGCTTTCCTAGAAAATACAGCAAAGAGGAAGGACAAAATGACAGGAAAAACCTTTTAAAAACTGGGCTTTCATTCAACCAAATTTCAAAACTTTTTGGCTGGTAATCATTTTGCCAGGATTTAAGTTTTTTTCTTAATACAAGTGATAGTCATTGTGCATTTTTTTAAAAAATAGATAAGTTTTAACATTCAAAATGTCCTGTGTGGAAGTTAGAATTTGCTTAAGCCCTGGAGTACAGAGATGATCTCTGTAGGAATGGCCATAGTTTTCTACAACCTAGCACAGAAAAGATATAAAGAACCAGAGCTGGTCCTAGCTGGTTTGGCTTAGTGGATAGAGTTGGCCTGCAGACTGAAAGGTCCCGGGTTCGATTCCAATCAATGATTCTCATCATTAATGTTCCTTTTTTTTTTTTCTAAACAGATTTCAGAGAGCAAGAGAGAGGGAGAGAATGATAGAAACATCAATGATGAGAGAGAATCACTGATCGGCTGCCTCCTGCACTCCCCTCACTGGGGATTGAGCCCACAACCCAGGCATGTGCCCTGACCAGGAATCAAACAGTGACTTCCTGGCTCATAGGTCCATGCTCAACCACTGAGCAACACCAGCTGGCCAGGCTCATCGTTTCTCTCTCTCTCCTTTCCTCTCTGAAATCAGTGAAAAAACAAAAGAAAAAAACAAACAAAAAAAGAACCAGTGCTGAAAGGGAAAGCCCAAATCAAATACTAGGGGGCGCCATTATCCTAAAGAAGCTGAAAATTTTACAAGTTTCCACAACTGACCCAAACCCTGGATGGAAAAGCAATTTAAACTTTTAATATTAAGAATTAGTCAATTCAGTTATTAGTCAATTTTAATGCCTTCACTTCCAACTCTCCAAGACTGCCTTACCTTTGCCTGCCATTGACTTCATCTTATACTGCTATCCCCCTTTCCTACTTGTGTTTCTGTCCCACTGGCCTCCCTACTTCTGGCTCTGTTGGACCCCACAGCCTTCATGCTTACTGTTCTCTCTGCCCAGAAAGTTTCAATAATTATCCTTTGGCTCCTTCTCATCATTTAGGTGAGTCAAATGTCAATCCCTGAAAAGAAAACTTTTCCTGACCCACAAGATCCGAGATAGTAATCCTCCAGATTACTCTCATTTATCTTTGGAGCATTCCAGAATAACGAGGTTTTTTTGTTTGTTTTTTACCTGCTGTGTTTTTTCCCTACGTTTTTCTCTCCCTATGATATGAAGGAATGAGGACCAGAACTTCTCTTGTTTGCACTGGTATCCCCAAGGCTGAGGACATGGCAAGGACTTGTAAATATCAAGTGTTTGGACATTAATGAGTTGAAATCAAGACACTTCTTGGGTTCAAGTCCCAGGTGTCAATTTCTACCTTCTGAATGGCTTTAAGCAAATGATTTAGTCTCTCCCGCCTCAATTTTTTTTCCATCTATTGCTTGGGGATGATACCACCAACTGGCAAGGCCACACTGAGGACTGCAAACCACGAAGATTCCCAACCAGAATTCACGCCCAATCCGGCTGTTTCCAAGAGCAACAGTCTATGTCACAGTCCGGCAAGATTAAAGGCAAACTTGTCTTCACAACCTGCGAGGAAGCTGGAGGCAGGATTTTGGTTCAGGGCTTCAGGGTCTAAAGGAACACGGGTTTTGTTTTGGTGGAAGAAGGTCAAAACAGGGCGAGGGTTTGAGCAGGGAGCGGGGCCGGCTCACCGCTTGGCGATCTCCTGGTAACGTAGCTGCAGCTTCGCCTGCAAGTTGTGCTGTGGGAGGAGGAAAGGAAGCAGTTCAGTCAGGAGGGCACCCCGGGAGGAGAGGGACAGCCCAGGGATAGATAACTGAAGGGAAGGCGAGAGATGGGCATGTGGAGACAGGGATATGGGCCCTGTGAAAAGGAAAGTCGGGGCCGGGACCACCAGATCCAAGGCTAATACGGTCAGGAACTAGGGAGATGCCAGGTCTCTCCTGCCAAAGGCGGGGAGTGGAGATGGGTGTGTCCCGGGCTGAAGGCCTCAAGAGTTCGGGGTCCCGGACTATGCGAGGGGCCTGGCCCGGGGAGATCTTGGCACCTAGGCTTTCAGACCCAGGGTACAGGGTAGAGTGAAGGAGCGGCTTCCGGGCGTCCGGAGCTCCCAAACCCCCGCGCCCATCCCAGCGCGACCCTTCCTTCCTTCCCGCCCCGCGCACCCCGGACGCCCAGTTCCGTAGCGCCTGGATGAACCGGGTGGCGGACGCCATCTTTTCTGCGCTGAAGGGCGCCGGCAGCGGGGCCGCTGGGAAATATGTGTGTAATCTCGCGAGAGATGGAGGCGGGGCTAGAACGTCGCATAAAGACTCTCCCAGAAACACGTGACTCCTTTCCGCCAGACTGTAGCCGCCATCATGGACACGAGTCGTGTGCAGCCCATCAAGCTAGCCAGGGTGAGAGGGGTGCCGGTGCCGAGGGCCGAAGTGAGGCCGGTGGGGAGGGGAAAGGGAGCCGGGCTGGGTGGTTCTGACCCCAGCTTCTTTCCACCAGGTCACCAAGGTGCTAGGCAGGACCGGTTCCCAGGGACAGTGCACGCAGGTGAGCGTGTGGGGACGCCCCGGGGTCTGAACTAGCCCTCTTGAAACCCGAGAACCCCTTGTCCCAGGATTTCTGGAAGGCCCGATCCCCCACCAAGTCCTCAGCCGGGTCTGAGCTCTAGTGAGCCTCTTTATCTTGGTTCAGCGGTCTCAATGGACACTGTGTGGCTTCACGCCCTGCCGAGTATGGATTGGTCCCCAACAGGCCCAGAGCTGCAGTTTCCCGCCACGGTGGCAGCTTCTGGCGCTCGGTTCCCCCCCCGGGCCAGGCCTATCTGCCAGCGAGCCTCATCCCCCTTTCTAAGTTTCCCTGGGCCGGCCCCTTTACGCCCTCTAAATCTAGATCTGGTGCCTAGCTGTGGGTACCCCACACTCCTCTCCGCTCCCGTGGGTCCCGTAGGTCCGCGTGGAATTCATGGACGACACGAGCCGCTCCATCATCCGCAACGTGAAAGGCCCCGTGCGCGAGGGCGACGTGCTCACTCTGTTGGAGTCAGAGCGAGAGGCTCGGAGGCTGCGCTGAGTGTGTCTGGTGAGTGCGGTACCGGAATGGGGGAACTATTAACACTCGCGGCTGGTGGTAGGGAGGCTTTGGCAAGCCCATGGGTGAGGGCTCTTGGAGGAGGGTAAGGATGTAGAAATGGGCTGCAAGGCTGGGGAGGGAAGTTTACCAGTTGCTGGGAGGCCTGTCAGCATCTCATGCTTGGGTCTTTTTACAGGGTCCTGACTGGCTGGGTGAACCACATAGCCCATGGGGAAGATGCTCCACTGTTAATAAAGTGTTTATGTAAATTCGGGTTCTTGTCTGGGGTCACTAGGCTTATAATACCTCCTGGTGGGTCACTGCCCCTTTGCCTTCTGGAAACCTGGGGGGGGGGGGGGGTTCTACCCCAACAAGGCATTTTCTTTTTGGAAGAAGGAAACCAAGTATCTATATGTGCTCCTAAAACAAGATACAAGTTTAGTTAGAAATGTTTTATTTACTTCGAAAGAAGGTCAACCCTTCACCACCCCACCCTATCCAGGTCCATTGTGCGAGGCCGTTCACTGAGACTGGGGGTCCTCTCCATTGTCACTGCTTCCTCTTTGACCAGGCATGGCGGTAGGAGAGTCAGGGGGTGACTGGTGAGAAAGGTGGTGTTCATGTCACAATCTCTTGAGGACAGAATGTGGGTTTCAGATGCTATATACTCAAGGATGCTTAACTTAGTGGAAATCTTGTTCCTCTCCATTGTGGTCATGTCTAAGGAAAAACTCCATCAGGTTGCCTATGTTTGAATCCTGCCTTTACCCCATCTGACCTGGAAGAGGCATTTAACCATGCCTCCTTTCCCACATCTCTATTGGAAAGAGCAGGATGGGCAGTGTGATTTAGCTTTGGGTGTTACCTACCTGCTGGCTGCTGGCAAACTGATCCAGTCTCCAATTTTGAAGCTCTTATTTGCAGGGGGCCTGCATCTTCCCCAACCAGGCCTACTTACAAAGGGTCCTTAACTCCTTTGCTATGAGCCTCTTTGGGGACAATAACTGACAGAAACTACCAGGCCACCTCTGATCATAGATCAGGTCACTTCCCCTCTGTAGGCCTCAGTCTCAATCTATAAAATGGAGGCAGTGTCCCAGCCACACAGGAGATTAAGCCACCCAGTTTCTCCCACGATTTCCCTGATGGAGTAGAAGGGGAGGCCTTCCTAGAGCATGCTGGGTATCCTCACACAATGTACAGCTGTGAAGTGTCGCTTGAGGTTGGAGCTGCACTCACCGGGGGACCAGGCTGGCCTGAACTCAGGTAGTCATGCAGTAGGGCAGCCACCTCATCCTGCTCAGCCTCCAGAGCCATGGCCAGGGCACTGGTGCCCTCCTGAAGAAGAAAGGACAGTTAGGTCAATGAGCCAAGGCATGGGTGCCCTGCCTGCCCAACCAGCCCCGCCCACAGTAGCTCACATTATCCAGGAGGGCAGGGTCGCAGCCTGGCTGGGCGAGTAGCAACCGGACAGTTTCCAGGTGCCCGTACTCACTGGCAAACATCAGTGCTGTGGCTCCGTCCACATCTTGCACATTGACATCTGCCCCACATGCTAGCAGGGCTGCTACCATGTCCTGTCGGCCATGGCTGATGGCCAGCATAAGGGCTGTCTGTCCTGTCTGAGGAGTGGGGAAGACAGGACTGGGTGGGTTTTAGGGAAAGGGAGGTCAAAATCAGGGTTGGTTCCTGAACTGGAAGTATCCACGCACCTGGCTAGCCTTGGCATTGACGTTGCCCATTTGGAAGAGTCTTTGGACCACAGGTATGTCCTCCTGCCCAACAGAGGTGAGTGCAGCTAGCATAAGGGCTGAGTAGCCCGCTTGATTCTGGCGGTCAACATTGCAGACTCCTAAGAGAGGGGATCAGTCAACTAAGCCACACCCCTGGCCCAACCTGGCTCACTCACCTCTCCCAGTCTCTGGTTCATCTGTGTTAAGAGATGGTCTTCATGGATCATGAATTGACTCCCCTCTGCCTACAAGGTTCTCCCACCAAGTGCCATGTGGTTCCTCTCTCACACTTGGTGTTCTATCCTCTCTCCACCTGGCATTCCATAAAGGATGTTTATTTTTATGGCTACCAGTCACCATTGTTCCCCCAGAGAACTGCCAACTGGTTCAACTTGATCCAAGTCCCCCCTCCTTTCCTTGCAGCAGCCAGAAATAGATCAAAGAAATTTGGTCCAGTCTATTTAAAACCTTCCTGTTGACTCCTGGAATAAATGCTATTGTCCACCGTGACCTGTGAAGCTGTTAACTTATGTTCCTCTGGAATCCTCCCCTTCCCCAAGCCTGTGACAGATTGTAAGTGTCCTCCAAAACAAACTGTAAATGTGACCTTACTTGAAAACAGGCTCTTTGCAGATGTAACAAAACAAGGTCATGGTAGAGCCTAATCCTGTATGACTGGTGTCCCAAGGAGATAGGTGGGGACAATGGATAATAGTCCCTTAAGATTGAGGGTTGTTGGAGTTAGGGAATAGGAGAAGAAGCTGAGACCTCAGGGAGGTAAAAGTTGCAAAGAGGGTTGTTGGGGAGTAAGGTTATGGAGGTGGCATCAGGGTTTTAAGGTAGCCTTTCAAGCGTAAGGCTGATATATCAAGACGAGAGAGAGGAGCAGGTCAAGGAACAGAGAAACTCAAGTTGGAGGGATGAAGGGAAAGCAGCCCCTATATGAGGTTCATTGAGGGTTCAGGGTCCTCGGGGAGGTTGGACCAGGCTGACATACCGCAGTGAGTAGAGGTGCGGGGGGATACTGGTGGTGACTGATAGGGAGTTGGCTAAATGGGGTTCAATAAAGGGTGAAAGGATCCAAGGAGCCTTGGGTTTCATGAATGACAGCCAATCCCCATTAAGGCAAAGGATGCCTAGAAAATGATGCATCACCCCCTCAGAAACCAGCCAGGAGTAGCTGTGTCCTTTGGTCACCAAGACCTGCAGGCCCCCAGAGGTTACTGGGCCTGAGGGAAGGCAGTCAGAAGGGCTCTTGGGCAGTTGGTCCCATGGGCAAAGCAGCATGGGTGGTCTACTCCAGCACTACCTGATACCTAGTATGCTCTTGGTACTTGTCTGCGTTCTGTAACACCTGGGACCATGAATCTATTACTGAGGTAGGGGGTGGAAATGTGTGAAGTGGAATCAGAAGATAAGGGACAGTCCCAGGCCAGGATGGTAGTCACAGCCCTGACCAGTGATGAGTATCTTCCCTCAGGATTGGAAAAGCATCTGGCTGGACATGTGGAGTTTCATACTGTATGCTGGACACTTCCACAGGTGTTAATAGCTGTCCAGGTAGGGAGATGATGCATTCCCATTTCACAGTTAGGGAAGCTAAGAGATAAAATAATCCCCCTAAATTTAGGACAACAATTTGAAAGTCTTGAGTGAAGGGTCAGGGGGCAGAGCTCAGGTCAGTCCATGTTGGATCTTGAAACATCCACCCAGTGAAGGATGATGGTCCCATCTGCTTGGCCAGCCCACCTGGGTACATTTCTCAGGTTTTCCCAGCTGCCCAGGCTCTACTTGTCCTCCATCCCATTGCTTAGTGCCCTGCCCACCCCTCCTCCATGCTGACCAGTATCCAGCAGCAAGCTGGAGATGGCAAGGTTCCCATGGGACACGCTGTAGTGCAGGGCTGTGTTCCCGTTGCCGTCAGCCAGGTTCACCACATGGGCCAGCAGCTCCTGTCCCAGGCGCGCTACCGCCCGCAGGACATCAGCTACAAGCTCAGCCTGCGAACGGCGCTGGCTGGACACTCGAAACCACTCCAGGGCCACCAGGCGTGCTGCACCCTGCCGGGACAGGGAAAAACATCAGCGAAGGTCCTGGTGTCATGGCAGGGGGTGGGGGTGGGGGTGCAGAGTTGGAGCTGGGAGGATGGTCACTGCCTGTCTGAGGAGGGCCATGGGGCCGCACCCCTTTGGAAGAGGGAGTACATTGGGCCCTTGGCTCACAGAAGCAGGGATCCTCTTCTGGGGGAGAGCCTGTTGGAAAACCTGGAGGAAGGCGGTGAGCACTTTTCTTTGGGGAGTCCCAGAGTGGGCCTGGGGCTTTGACCAGTGCTTGGGGCAGGATCCTTTTAGGGAACCAGGTAAGGATCAGCATGGTCCTGGGAGATTCCTTTAGAGCCTGGGATTGGTGGGGGTCCCAGGCGCTAGGGAACGGAACTCCAGACACTCCCCCAACTCTAGGCAATAGAGGCGCTCCCCTAAGGACATCAGGGGAGGTCCTGGGCGGACTCAACGTCTTCATCTGTAAAGGATGTCTCCTCGGGGCACTCACGCTGTCATGGGCGACTCCACGGGGCTGGCTCAACTGCCGCTGCAGCGCTGCGCATGCCTCCCTCAATCGCGGGCTCAGTTCGCACCTACCAAAGAGGTCGGGGAAGGCTCAGTAGTAGAGTGGGTGGGGGCGCGGAAACTGAAAAGAGAACAACGGTCCCCACTCCAGTGTTCTGGGGCTGCTCACCTTCCCTGCGCACCCTGTTGAGGCTCAGGCTCCGGCTCCCGAACGACTCCGCTGCTGGGAGGTCCAGGGGTGCCCGAGTCGGATCCCTGGCCGCTGTCCTCAGAGCCACAGGAGCTGCTCCTCAGGGGATCAGCAGCACCATCTTCGCTGTCACTGTCTTCCTCACTGGATGAGCTCTCGTACCTGGGGGCAGTTTGGGGAGCATCTGCTGACCCTCCCCTGTGGGCTCGTTCCCGAGTCCTGCCAAGTGGGATCGGCTAACCCCATTTCACAGATGAGAAAAGTGAGGGGTAGAGCTGGAATTCAAACCCCGGTTCATGTTCCCACAGATGCTGTCATGAGGAGGGGGAAATGCTCACTCTCCGTTGGTGACCCCAACAAACTGCAGGCTCTTGGGTCCGGGGCTGGGTTGGGCGCCAGAGGTTCCGTCTCTCCTCTTCATGATGGATTTGAGGATGCCTGCCAGGGATCAGATAAGGGCACTGAATTTGAGGCCAGTGGTCCTCAAGCCAGGGCTCTGGGAGAGGTCGGGACTCACCTGCGGGCGCGATGGCCCTGTCCCCATCTGTGATTCCAGATGGGCTCTGCGTCAGGTAAGGGCTCTCCGCGGGAGGCTCGGTCTGCGTGGACTTCTCAACACAACCCCACGGGGTCTGGGTTGCAGCCTCGCGCGACTGAGACTGGGCCGCTGCCTCCTCCTCCTCCATAGCCTCTCGGGCCTCCTCCAACTCTCGCAGCCGGCTCCGCAGGAGCTCGCTCACCCCGCACTGGTGCTCCAGGCTGGAGCGCAGCATCTCCAGCTCGCGCTCGGCGGCAGCGGGCAGCCCCAGCAGCGCCTCGGTCACCCATGCGTCCGCCTCAAGGGTCTTGGAGACCGCCTGCACGCTGGCTTCCCGGGTCTCCGGCACCGCCTGGGCTTCTGCCTCTTGGGTCCCCAGCACGGCCTGGATTCCAGGCTCCGGCATCTGGGGCGCCCGGTCAGAGGTTCCCGCCGCCCCGTCAAAGACCTGGAGTGCGCCCTCGCTGCGCCTCGGAGCTTCCTCGTTCAGGCCGTCCGCCCGGGGACTGGGCCTGGCGCGAACGCCGCGCTCGGAAGTCGCCAGGCGTTCGGTGAGCCGCCGCAGCTGTGCGAGCTTGTCCGGGCACGTCTCGGCCTCAGCATCATCTTTTGGCTGCCGGCGCACAGCCAGGAGCCTCGCCTTCTCCGCACGCAGCACTCGCACCTGCTCCTGCAGCTGGGGCAGCGCACGCGCCTGGTCCTCGAGCTCGCGCAGACGCCGCAGCGCCAAAGCCATTTGCTCACGCACCATCTGCAGTTGCGCCGGGCCTGGCGAGGCAGGGGCGGGATTGGGGGTGGAGCCTGGGGCTGGGCTGCTGCGGCCCGAACTACGCGGGCTGTGCTCGCGCTCGTGCGCCTGTGCCAGCTCCAGACGTCGGCTGGTCTCCAGGAGCATGTCCTCAACGTGCGGGTTACGCACCGGCACGCTAGGCGACTGCGGTGGCAGCAGGAACCAAGTGGGTGCGCCCGGAGAGAGTGCACCCGACGCTCCCCCTTCGTCACTAGCCAGGGACTCGCTGGATGTCCAGGTCCCTGGGCTACGCGCACCCGTGATGCCGATCCGGGGTGCGCGGGGACGGCGTCCCGGCTGGGTGCTGGGGACGCGACGGGCGATGGGGCCGCGCTCCAGTTCCTCCACGTATTTGAGGAAATCCAGGTCCAAGTGGAAGCCATAGGGCGTCTCCACCGTGTAGGACGAACTCGGGCTGCGGGAGCCCCCAATCAGGCCATGGCACAGGCGAGAGCCACCCAGGTCTGCGGGCATGACAAGGGTGTGAGGGATGTCAGGCCAGGGGTACCCCTCCTCAATGTAACACATTGGCAGGGCTCCACCTGCACCAAGCCATTACACACCCAAGGCTCAAATGCCTATGTGCACCCAAATAGTCAAGCAAACACACGTTTATTGAGGCTCCTGCTACATGTCGAGCACTTTTCTGAGGACAAAGCATCGAACTAGACAAACATCTCTGTCCTCTTGTAGTAGACAGATAAACACAAACATTACAAATGGTGCTTAGGGCAATAATAAGGTGAAGTAGAGAATAACTGGAGGAGGTATGGCCTTGGTTCTGCTTGTCAGGGCCAAGTGATGAGGGGGAATCAACTGGGGAAGAAGATTCTTAAAACAAAACAGCCCATGCAAAGGTCCTGGGAGGCAGGGGAGGGGGACAGAGAGCAGGGTGGGCTGGAATTGAGGGTTAGTTGAGGGTGTCCAGAGCAGAGTAATGAAAGAGAGAGGGAGAGGAGTAGGAGAGCTGAGCTGAGGCCAGACAGAGGGGGATTCCTGAGCCATCATGAGGTGCTAGATTACATTCCACATGTGATAGGGCAGCATAGAGGGCCCCTCTGGCCACTATGCAAAGAAGGGAACTGCAGAGTTGTGTTCAGACACCAGCACCAAGTGTAGGCCTGTGCACACTTACCATTTTGTACACTTACCAGGTAGGTTCTGATTCAGGGCAAATTTGGCCATGTTTCCTGGAGTAGCCACCAGATACACCCTGAAAAAGTCCCCCAGAGGGGGTAAGAGTCAAGCCCTATTCTTCTGGCTGTGACTCAGGTCAGCCTGGATTCTGAGTGAGTGAACAGATCCAAGAGTTGTTCTCCAACACCCATCCCCACACACCAGTGCCCTTTTCTCCATCCTCCCTCAAAAGGCCTTGAAACTTTGGAATGAATGAATGTGTGAATACCCATGTGCTAGGCTTCAGCCTGCTGGGCAGGAGGAGAAAGGAAGAGCATCAAAAGGAGAGAGGAAAGTAATTCAAAAAACAAGAGTAGCCCAGCTGGTATGGCTCAGTGGTTGAGCATCAACCTGTGAACCAGGAAGTCATGGTTCAATTACAGTCTGGACACATGCCCAGCTTATGGGCTCGATCCCCAGGTGGGGGCATGCAGGAGGCAGCTGATCAATGATTGCCTCTCATCATTGATGTTTCTATCTCCCTTCCTCTCTGAAACCAATAAAGAAATATATCTTTAAAAAAGAAAAGAAGCCCAGCTGGCATGGCTTAGAGGTTGAGCATCGACCTACAAGCCTGGAGGTCACGGTTTGAGTCCCAGTCAGGGCACAAGCCCATGTTGCAGGCTCGTTCCCCAGTGTGGGGAGTGCAGGTGGCAGCCGATCAGTGATTCTCTCATCACTGATGTTTCCATCCCCCTCTCCCTCTCACTTCCTCTCTCTGAAATCAATAAAACAAACAAACAAAGAAACAAACAAGAGTAGCTGAAGGTGGGAGTGGGTATGGGTGTCATTCCAGATCTGAGTTTTCTGTCAATAGCTGGGGAAAATCAGAAATTAATCGTCACTGGGATGTAATGTGAACCTTCAGGAGAGGAAGGCAAGAACTGGGAGGCCTCATGGGCTCATGAAGAGCTCATCTGGCCACATTCTGGAAGATTAGAAAACAAAAATACAGAATCAGTTGTTTTTCCCTTGGACAAATGCAAAACAGTTATAACTATACATGTGAACTTTTATCAAGGTCACCTCTGAGATCTTTATAGGAAAGACAGAGAGTTGGGGGCCAGATGCACAAAGGATGCAAATCAATGGATACCTGTACCCCGGGAGTACCTCCAGTGGAGTGCCACAGGGCTCTGTCTTTGGCTTGTAAGAGCTTGTAATTGTACCAAAAGCACCCAGGTTGTCAGAGCTGAAACTATGCCTGGGGGTGGAGGGAGAGTAAATCAGAGTGACATGATGGAGGCTCTAAGAAACTGAGGGAGACTGAGATACATCTATTTTACAAGGACAAATATTGAGTCCCGAACTTGGATTCAGAAAGTACAGGGTGAGAAAGATGGGGCTTTAAAGAGCTCACATGAAAAGCTTCAAGGAAGGGCAAGCCAGCTGCTAGTATCAAGTGCCAACTGTATTCCCTGCTTGATTACATGTAATCCTGTGCAATCCTGCAAGGTATATATTCACATTTGACAGATGGGGAAACTGAGGTACAAAGCAATTAAGTCAATTGTGGGAAACACCCTCTGCTCTTCTTCTGGAGACCTTTGCCTACCAGACCCCAACTGACCTCTCCCCAACCCACTGCTCATTTCTGCTAAACTAACCATCTTCCTACCTCCCACCTTTGTCCAGCCTTGGTCCCTGACCTCCCCCACCCAGAGCCTCTTCCTGCCCCAAAGCAGCTGTTTCCTGCCTCTTATACCAGTTGCAAGAGTGGACCTGCAGGACAGCTGGCCATCACACAGAACGTCCAGTGCCTCTCAGGACTTGTTTTTAGGAAACTTCCAGAGAAAAGCGTGGCCATGGAAAAGGCCTGGGTGGGGGATTAGAAGTCTGGGCCCTTTCACACACAGCTCGAAGAGGGACTGAGTTGGGATCAGCCCCCTCCTCCAGTGATCAGGTAACACCCAAACCTGAGGTTTGGGAACTCAAAGAAGAGCTGTGGGCCATCCCCAAGACCCAAACCACCTCAGCAGCTGGGCCCAGAGGCTGGGTGGGAAAATGGGTGGACACTCCAAGAATGGTAATGAAGAATAAAAACACTTTTCCTGTTTTCAATGAACCGGCTTCAATTCTAGGCAATCTGTAGGTATTAATTAACTAAAAAAATCCCAGCTAAGCCCTCTGAGGTCGGTTTTCTTACTATCTTTCTCCTTTATGCAGGGGAAGAAACACAGATTAAGTGATGCTCCCCAAGGTCACATGCAGGCAGAGGCAGGATTTAAACCGAGGCGGCTTTGCCACTGTTTCTGCATTGGCCATTCCACTTGATGGTCTTCTAGTAAAAGCCCTTCCCTCCCGCCATGACCCTCTCTACCTGCACTCATGCCTGTCGCCCCGTGTGTCCCTGATGGCAGGTAGTGGGCTCCCCTCCTGCCCCCCCCTGGCTCCAGGGATTGCAGCCTCACCGGAGTTGGGAAATTGGGGCGTGCAGCTGCCCTCCTCTCCCCTCCGCTTCGCTCCCGCCTGAGCTGTCAGAGCTAGATTTGGGTCCTCTGCCTGAGGCCCCCTCATTAGGCCGTCAGAGCTGACGCCAGACGCCCCCACTCCAGCCCCAGGGACTATTTCTGGACTCAGTGCTGTGATCACGAAATACCGCCGGCAGTGCAGCTCCTGGTCTTGGGGAGGGGGCTCTCCGCTCAGACCCCCACCCCCGCTTGAGGCCCTGTGTGGTGGAACCCCCCAAATTGGAGCGGAACTTGCACACCCCTGAGGTGGGGGTGTTGGCTGATGACGGTGTGAGGGGGAGGTACTCAGGCCAGCATTCACCACTCCCTCACCATCCCCCCCTAAACGGCCTCGAAGGGACAGAGCCGTTTCCTCCAGGAAACGCTGCCGGGCGGTTCCATCCGCTGCCCATTGTCTGCCGTCCCGGTGGCCGGCCGTCCCTCCCCAACACCGTTTCCGTCTCACCCCCACGCACACCCAGGTCCAGCGCGAGGGGCTCGACCCGGGGCCCCAGGCTGTCCGGGAGAGACGCGGGGAAAGGCTGGGGGAGTCGGTTGGGGAGCTAGGGGGCGAACAAGCCCCCACTTGGCTCCTGAAGGGCGGGAGGAGGGCGATCTCACGAATCCAGAGCTCCCCATTCTGCTCGCAGCCCATTTGGGGCTCTCAGTGTGGGAGGGGTCCCAGCCAGAGGTCACGGCGTCCGCCCCGTCGCAGCGCACTGAGCCCGCGGAGGGGCAGAAGGCGCAGCGCCACTCCCCGGGGCGCCCCCTTATCCCGCCCAAGATCCTCATCGATGGCCCGCAAGCAGGCGATTTACCTGATGCCGCAGCCACATCCACGCCCGCACCCGAGCCCGCACCCTCAACGCCCGAGAACAGGTTATCTATGCCTTGACCCTAATTGACGGTCGCTCCAGCCAACCAACGCCCGACTCCCTCCGAACTGTCCAATAATGAGGTGGAGTGGGCCGGCACGGGAGATCCTGGGGGCGGGGCTTGGAGTGACTGTCCCTGAGGGACTGCCGGACGGAGCCCTGTGTCCAAGTGCTGCCCAGCGAAGGGCCAAGGACCTCGGGTTTGACCCACTGAACATTAGAGAGCCATGGAAGGCTCTGAGCAGGAGATTCGCTGGGGGGATTTGTGTCCCCTTGAGGACATATGCAGTGCCAGGTACACAGTAGGTGCTCAATAACACTAAAATAATCAGGAAAAAAACCTGTACGGTCAATTTAGATAATAATATATTCCAAATGGATTAAAATGTTCATTAGTTCAACAAACATTTATTGCACACCTACTGTGTGCCAGGGGCATTGGCTAAAGCAGTGATCAAAACTGCTTGGAACATCCTTTGAATGGAAGCTGGAAGGACTGATGCTCAGATCCTAGTGCTGGGTGAGAGGTACCTGGACCTTGGATCTTTCCCACCACAGGTTCTTTGCACATGCTGTTCCACCTTTCTGACCTGTCTTCCCTGCACATACCTATCTGTCCCACTAATGTCAGCACCATAACGACAGAGAATTGATTTATTTTGGTCACTGCTTTATCCAATGCCCCTGGCACACAGTAGGTGTGCAATAAATGTTCATTGAACTAATGATTTAAAAACACATTTAACATTCTAATCCATTTGGAATATATTATTAACTAAAGCAACTGTACAGATTGGTTTTTTTCCTGATTATTTTAGTGTTATTGAGCACCTACTGCGTACCTGGCACTGTGTATGTCCCTAAGGGACACAATTCCTGTCATCCTGTACCTCAAAGCTGAGAGGCAGAGGCAGACTCAAGCTAAAGTTTATGGTAAGGGGATGATGGGTGGGAGCTGGGGTCTATGGGAGGAGAAAAGAGGGGCAAAACCCTGACCTGGATGGCCCTGTGAGGCAGCCTGAAGGTGTAACATTTAAGGAAGGGTATTCCAAAGAGGAGAAAGTGCATGTGGAAAGAAAGGGAAGAAGGAAGCTCGTATATGGAGGACTTTGACTAAGTCATTGTGTTGGTAGGAGGGTAACTGAAGGGACAGGCAGAAAAGCACATCTAAACTTCTAGACTTTATCTGATTAACGGAGCCTTGGAGGCAAGTTACTTATTCCAGATTCCTCTGTGTTGTCCCAGTGCCACTCCACTTTAACATGGTAGCTTCAGAATGTATTTCAATATTGGTTATTCTTCCTTTTTGAAAATTCCTGGGCTATTTCCACTGTCTTTTTTTCATGCACATAAACTATAGAATTCTGTCAAATTTTCCCATGAACACTTCATTGGAATTTAAAGAGTATTTTTATAGTAAAATAAAATGCACACACATAGAAGCGAACTCAATAAATTATATAAGCTCAGTTGGTTGGGCATCATCTAGTGTATTGAAATGATCCCAGGCTAGGGCACATGCCCGGGTTGCAAGTTGGATCCCGGATGCCTGGTAGGAAGTGTGCAGGAGTCAGTCAAGCAATATATCACTAACTCTCACATTAAGTTTTCTCTCTCTCTCTCCCTCTCCTTTCCTCTCTTTCTAAAAATCAATAAAGAACCTTTGAAAAAAATAAAGAAGCCACATAAAATAAATGTATAGCTTAAGGAATATTGAAGGGAGGTTCTCAACCAAGGTGATTTTTAAAATATATATTTTTTTATTGACTTCAGAGAGGAGGGAAGAGATGGAAACATCAATGATGAGAGAGAATCATTGATCTGCTGCCCCCTGCAGGCCCCCACGAGAGACTGAGCCTGCATCCTGGGCATTGAACCATGACCTCCTGGCTCATAGGTAGGCTCACCCACTGAGCCGTACTGGCAGGGCCCAGGGTGATTTTTCTGAAATAAATCTTTATTGTTCAGATCATTACCCCTCCCCCCGGTACCCATCCCATCCTCTGCCCTTACCTCCCCCCCACTGTCATCCATAGGTGTACGATTTTTGTCTAGTTTCTACCTGCATCTCCCAAACCCTTATCCCCTCAAGATTTGTCGGTCCTTCCCCTTTCTATGCCCCTTTCACCAGTTTATTCTGATCATCAGATTTTTAATTCACTTGATTTTTAGATTCACTTGTTGATAGATGTGTATTTGCTGTTCATAAGTTTTATCTTTACCTTTTTATTCTTCTTCCTCTTCTGAAAGAATACCTTTCAGCATCCTATATAATAAAAGCCTAATATGCAAACCGAATGGCAGAACTGGTTGCTATGATGTGCACTGACCACCAGGGGGCAGACCCTCAATGCAGGAGGTTCCCTTGCTGGTCAGTGTGCTCCCACATGGGGAGTGCCGCTCAGGCAGAAGCCAGGCTCATGTCTGGTGAGTGCAGTGGCAGTGGCAGAAGCCTCTCCCACCTCCAAGACAGGGCTAAGGAGCAACTGGCCAAGTGGTAAGGAACAGCAGGCAGGCAGTAAGGAACAAGGTTTCTGGACTGTGAGAGGAATATCCGACTGCCGGCAGGCAGACATCTCCCTAGCGGTCCTGAACTGTGAGTGGTTGCAGGCCGGGCTGAGGGACTCCCCCAAGTGCATGAATTTTCATGCACTGGGCCTTTAGTTTCATATAATACTGGTTTGGCAGTGATGAACTCCTTTAGCTTTTTCTTATCTGCAAAGCACTTTATCTGACCTTCAATTCTGAATGATAGTTTTGCTGAGTAGAGCAATCTTTGTTGTAGGTTCTTGTTATTCATCACTTTGAATATTTCTTGTCATTCCCATCTGGTCTGCATAGTTTCTGTTGAGAAATCAGCTGACAATCATATGGGTGCTCCCTTGTAGGTAACTAACTGTTTTTCTCTTGCTGCCTTTAATATTCTCTCTTTATCTTTTGCTCTTGACATTTTAATTATGATGTGTCTTGGTGAAGTTGTCATCTTTGGATTCCTTTTGTTTGGGGTTTGGTGTGCTTCCTGGACTTTTAAGTATATTTCTTTCACCAGGTGGGGGAAGTTTTTCATCAGTATTTCTTCAAATAGGTTTTCAGTATCTTGCTCTCTCTCTTTTTCTGGCACCCCCATAATTCGGATGTTGGTACGCTTGAGGTCGTCCCAGAGGCTCCTTACACTATCTTCAATTTTTTGGATTCTTTTTGCTTCTTGCTTTTCCAGCTGAGTGATTTTTGCTTCTTTGTATTTCAAATCTTTGACTTGATTCTTGTGGTCCTCTAGTCTGCTTTTAGGTCTCTGTATAATATTTTTTATTTCAGTCAGTGTATGCTTAATTTCTATTGGTCCTTTTTCATATCCTGGAGGGTCTCGCTCATATCCTCCAAGGTCTCGTTAAATTTATTGGCCTTTTCTAGGAACCTCTTGAAAAACCTTATAACCGTGGTTTTGAATTCTATGTCCAGTCGTGTTTTTTTTTTCTCCATTTCTTTCAAATGTGATGTGTTACCTTGTTTTAGCATTTTGGCTGCTTTCCTGAGGTCGTTGATTAGCTTTGTGTGGTAGGTGTCTTCTAGGGGACAGTGGCTCAGCCTCCCCAGTTACCTGAGGTGGACACTCTTGGTGCAGCCCTTTATGGGCTGTGTGCTCAGCCTTGTTGTAGTTAAGTCTTGATTGTTGTTGGTATCACTGGGAGGGTTTGACCTCCAGGCCAATTGGCTGTGAGAATCAGCTGTGTTTACGCTGGGAGCGCCTCTGTGCTCAGCTTGGTTGGGGCGTAGTCTCTGGGCTGAACAGACAGCCTTGGTTTCTCATCAGCCCCGCCCTTAACAGTTCATGGGTCTCCGTGCCCCGCAGCAACAGTTGCACCGGACCTTTGAGAGAAAGCTGCCTGGAGTTCTGTCTGCTGCCAGACAGTCTAATTTCTCCCCAAATGAGTCTGGACACCCAAAGACTCACCTGGAATGGGAAAACAAAGCAGTCCAGCAGTTTGTTAGTTTGTTTTCTCCCAAATGATAGGGCCAGCCACGAGCCCTCTCCGACAGCTCATGGGCCTCTGCAGCGCCCGAGTTTCAGCATGCTTCCTCCTTACAGTCCAGTTTCACCCCATATGACTCTAGGTTCCCCGGAACTGGGGCTCAGGGCAGTGGGACGCTTTTGTCTCCCTCCCCGTTGGAGAAAACCAGCCAGGTATTCAGCTGCTTGCCCTACCAGCTCATGTGTGGCTCCGCACCTCTGCCCTCCACAGCTCCCCTGAGTCTCATTGTCCTTTTATCTTTCCTTCTATTTGTGGAATGTCCACTTAGCCAGCCCTCTGGTGGTTCTGAATGATGTCCATTTTATCTTTTAATTATAGTTTTGAAATTGTACGGGGCAGCAGTATGGGTGTTTACCTATGCCAGCATCTTGGTTCCTCCTGGAGTCTCAGGGTGATTTTTGATTGCCATGTGGAGAAGATGAAAGGATCTAGTGGGTAGAAGCCCGGGATGCTGTTGAACACCCTACAGTGCACAAGGAAGCCCCCCACAATAAAGGATTATGTAGCCTGAATGTCAATAATGCTGAGTTTGAGAAGCCCAGCTGAGAAGTGAACATAATTATAGCCCCCACCCAGGTCAACATGTCTCCAACTACCTCAGAAGGCCCTCCATTCATCACATTCCCATCACAGCTGCCTTCTTCTTTTACAAAGTAACCACTATTGTGACTTTTGTATTAATCACTGCCTTGCATTCCTGAATAGTTTACCACCTGAATATGAATCTCCTGCCACTGTAGTTTTAGTCTTGCCTGTTTGGAGACTATGAAGCCTCCGTTCTTGTCTTCTTGAAGGAAAGATTTCAATCACGAGACAAAGTGTAGCAAAGTAGGTAAGAATTTATTGGCCTCAGCAAAAATATACTTAGGGCAATGAAACAAGGAAGACATGGAAGAAGCAACAGGAGAGCCTAGGCTGGGCTGCTTTGGCTCCCTGAGAGGTTTGAGGAAAGGGGGCCTTGGAGACAGGTTCAGGGAGTTAGCCCAGGACAAGCTGCCATTTGCAACCATTGCTCTCCTGCTTGCAAGTCTTATGGGGACCCTTAAGAGGAAAGATGGGAGAAGTGAATGGCAGGGGCATGCTTCTAGTTCTGGGACTTCCGGTTAGGCCGTTAGGAGATCTTTGACCTCACTGCCGGCCAGCGGAGCAGGGAAAAGCAGAATGCCAGGCGGGGAGAGGGGGGGGCAAATATCTGTGGGCCCTGTGATTGCCATACCAGCAACCACATAACCACAGCAACCATCATCCAATCTACTGTTCTAAGGTGTCATGGGTTTCTAATTGACCATCATTACTGAGATAAGGGGCGGGGGGGGGGGGGGGCTGGGAGAGGCGAGGGCCTGTGCTATGGGTGCCATTTCTCGCCATTAGAAATAGCGGCAGCCATCTTAATTTATATAAGGAATGTCATTTTGCAGCTAGTGCAGACTCCATTTCACCACTATTACTGTTGTGCATCCTTATTAACCCCTATTTCTGCTTATTAGCCCTGCCCTTTCCTAAAAGACAGTTACATGTGCCATCTTGTGGTCAGTTAGGCTAGTTAATCCCTAATTGCCTGCAGGGCTAACAGGCTACCTATAATTCTATCTTCTGTCACTGCCCCCCTGATGGAGAACCCAAAAAATAAAAAACCAAGGGGTCGAAGAACCAAGATGGCGGCATAGGTAAAACACCTATCTTGTCATCATACTCAACAATTTTAATACTATAACTTAATGAAAGAACAAACACCTTCCAGAATCACCAGAAAGCTTGCCAAGTGAAAATTCCACAAATAAAAGTGAAGATAAGACACTGTGACTCGGAGGAGCGGCGGTGGACAGCGTTGAAAGATTCGTGCAGAGGTTTGGAGCGCGCGCCAGCGGAGAGGGCGGGCGGCTGAAAACCGGCCAGTTTTCTCAAACGGGGAGACAAAGACGTCCCACTGGACTGATTCTCTAGCTTTGGGCGAAGTCCAGTGATCCCACTCTCATACGGCGTGAAAACTGGATAGTGGGAGGGCACGCCGAAGTTTGGGTGCTGCAGGGCTCTCCCGGCTTGTGGAGAAGGCAGCTTGTGCGCGAACAGCGCAGCTGCGTGACCACGTAGAGAGCGCTCTGCGACTTGTCTCTCATTCGGAAAACCGTCAGACTGCTTTGTTTTACAACCCTGGGTGAGACATTGGGCGTGCAGACTTATTTGGGGAGAGTCTGAATTCCCCAGCAGCTGGTGGAGCTCCACAGCGGCTCTCTCTCAGAGGTGCTGGCAGCCATTGCCCCCAGCACAGAGTCCCTGGGGCCGCATAGGGCGGAGCTAACGCTGTCTGCTTGGCCCAGAGACTCCGCCCATCCAACCTGAGCACAGCTGAGCTTCACAGACAATTGGCCTGGAGGTCAACCCCTTCAAGTGCTAATGACGATTAACCTGAGCTTAACTTCAGCAAGACTGTGCAGCCCATATCCACCTCAGGTAACTGGGGAGGCTATGCCTCCCACTGTCCCTTGTAGGACGTCTACCACACAAAGCTAATTGACCAACTCAGGGAAGCAGCCACCATGCAGAGACATGGAAAGAAATCAGATGTGAAAGAAATGGAGGGAAAAAAGCGACTGGACATGGAATTCAAAACCACGGTTATAGGGCTTCTCAAGAGGCTCCAACAAAAGGTCGAGGCCTATAAGGAAATAAGCGAGACCGCAAAGGAAATGAATGAGTCCTACAAGGAAATGAATGAGACCTGCAAGGAAATGATCAAGACCAATGTGGAAATGAAGGAAACCCTCAAGGATATAAAGGAGACTCTCAATGATATGAAAAAGGACCAACCAGAAATTAAGCATACACTGACTGGAATAAAAAATATTATACAAAGACCAAAAAGTGCTCTGGAGCACCCCAAGAACCAAGTTAAAGAGGGAAAAATCCACTCAGCTGAAAAAGCAAGAAACCAAAAGAATCCAAAAAATTGAAGATAGTGTAAGGGGCCTCTGGGACAACCTCAAGCATACCAACATCCGAATTATAGGGTTGCCAGAAAAAGAGAGAGAGCAAGACAATGAAAACCTATTTGAAGAAATAGTGACTGAAAACTTCCCACACCTGGTGAAAGAAATTGACTTAGGAGTCCAAGAAGCGTACCGAACCCCAATATATAGGAACCCTAAGAGGACCACACCAAGGCACATCATAATTAAAATGCCAAGAGCAAAAGACAAAGAGAGAATATTAAAAGCAGCAAGAGAGAAACAGTTGGTTACCTATAAGGGAGCACCCATACGATTGTCAGCGGATTTCTCAACAGAAACGATGCAGGCCAGATGGGAGCGGCAAGAAATATTCAAAGTGATGAACAGCAAGAATCTACAACCAAGATTACTCTATCCAGCAAAGCTATCATTCAGAATTGAAGGTCAGATAAAGTGCTTCGCAGATAAGAAAAAGCTAAAGGACTTCATCACCACCAAACCAATACTATATGAAATGCTGAAAGATATTCTTTAAGAAGAGGAAGAAGAAAAAGATAAAAGTGTAAATTATGAACAACAAATACACATCTATCAACAAATGAATCTAAAAATCAAGTGAATTAATAAGCTGATGAACAGGATAAACTGGTGAATGTAACAGAATCACGGACATAGAGAGGGAATGGACTGACAACTCTTGGGGAGAAAGGGGGTGGGGGAAGTGCAGCAAGAGACTGGACAAAAATCATGCAACTATGGGAGAGGACAGTGGAGGGGGGTGAGGGCGGAGGGTGGGATGGGTACCAGGTGGAGTGGAGCTATAGGGGGGAAAAAAAGGGGACAATAAAGATTAAAAAACAAAACAAAACAAAACAAAACAAAAAAACCAAGGTTAAGTAAAGGCAGCGGTAGCAGCAGTAGCCGACCCTTTCAAGAGACATAGACCGAGATGTATGGCATTATAGAAAAAAATGGCAGATCATTTTGCGTTCTATGTACTGAAACAGTAGTAAGCAGAACATGGAATATAAATAGACAATTTGAAACTAATCATTCCCAGCTCTTGAAAAAAAGTGAGGATGAAAGGAAGGAATACATTTCCAGGCAGCTACACCTTTATAAGAGTGAATCTAATTCCATCCTTAAATTTATAAAAGGCTCTACAAATTTAATATCTGCAAGTTTGAGCATTGCTCACTCAATAGATTAGCAAGGAAGAATTTATCCCTCAGTGAGGGAGAATTTATTAAAGAAATTCTCCTAAGATGTGCACCAGTTGTATTTCACGATATGCAGAATAAAGATGCAATTATTAAGAGAATATCTGAGTCACCACTCAGTAGAAATATCATAAAAGACCAAATAATGAGACTGAACACAAATGTACAACATCAATTAAAGAGAGACATAAGTAATTGTACATATTTTTTTATCTCTCTCGATGAAACTACTGATGTCACATCACATGCTAAGTTGGCCATTATTGGTTGATATTCTGATGGTCTCACAATGAGAGAAGAGTTGACAAAATTAGTATCAGTGCCAACAAGTACATCAGGAAACGAAATATGTTATACAATATAATAATACAATACAATAATAAGGTTGTTATACAAACACTAGGGGCCTGATGCACGAAATTGGTGCACTGGGGGTGGGTGGTCCCTCAGCCCAATCTGCCCCCTCTCACATACTGGGAGCCCTTAAGGGATGTCCAATTGATGGCTCACGCCCAGCCTGCCCAAGGCCTAAAGCCTCTGGTGAGACTTTAGGCCTTGGGCACTCAGCCATCTATCTGCTCAGCTCAGCCCCAGCTGCCTGTGACCATCTGGCCTCAGGGGCTGGGCCCTCACCACCAATTCTGCTCACAGTGCCTGGGGGCTGGGCCCCACCCCGCCGCCTCCCCAAGCTGGTTCTGCGGGGTGCTCCCCGATGCCGCCCCCAACCCGCTGCTGCCCCCATCTCGCAGCGGCCACCGCTTCATCTCCTGCCTGTGACCACCTGGCCCCAGGGGCTGGGTGCTCACTGTCACTTCCACATGCAGCACCCAGGGGCCGGGCCCCATCCCACCCCACCCCACCCCACCACCTCTGTGAGTGGGGTCTCCCTAGGGCACTTCCCGCTGCTGCCCCCGCCCTGCCCCCTCCACGTGCAGTGCGCGGGCGGAGGGGCGGGGCTGCTCCCCGAAGCTGCCTCCCACCCCTGGCCGCTTCCATGTTCCGGGCTCAGTACTTCAAAGTCTCTCCTACAGTGGGTCTGCCAATAGAACTACATTTCCCAGAATTCCTGGTGCTCCCGATACTCTGCACGAACCAAGAGCACTGTGAATTTTCTCCACCCGGTGATGGCCACCAGGGTCTCCACACACCCCAGATTGGCAGCAGCCCCCCCAATCCTATTGTGGGTGCTGGGCTGGGGGACATGCAGGGACCTCTGGCGCTCATTTGCATGTGATTCAATCACCATAAGTGTAGGAGGGCCGGCGCTTAAGTGCTGTGTGGACAGACCTTATATTGTGGTGGTTGCTTTCACTGCACTGTGGCCACGGCGTTGCCAGCCTCGCCCCCTGTGTCCTGGCTACGCCTGGCCATGCATCCTACCCTGATTGGCACGTAGCGTAGCAGAGGTATGGTCAACTTGCATGTTGCTCTTTTATTAGATAGGATTCCGTGACCTGCGCATTGATATCTCTAAAGTTGTGTCAGTGACGACAGACGGGGCACCAAACATGGTGGGAAAAAGTCAGATTTGTCAAGTTGTTTACAAAACCTATTGGACATCCGATTGTGCCTTTTCATTGTAATATCCTTCAGGAGGTTTTATGTGACAAGGCAGGATTCACCGACTTAAATGACTTAATGTCAGTTGTTACAAAAATAGTTAATTTAATAGCTGCTCCCCCCAACCCCCCTTCACAAGCGAGAATTTTCTGCACTTTTCCTGGAGGTTGATTCCACCTACATGGACTGCTGATGTACAATAATGTAAGATGGCTGAGCCGAGGCAAAGTTCTTGAGCGCTTTGTGGAGTGCTTTGAAGAAATTAAGGTATTTCTTGAGGATAAGGATCTGGGAAACTTCTCAGCTCAATGATGATAGGTGGGTCAACACCCTGATATTTTTTACAGATCTCTCTGTTCATATTAATGAACCGAACTTAAAGTTACCAGGTTTTGGCGAAAGTATTGACGTTATGTTTGGGTACATAAAAGCTTTTGAAAGTGAACTTAAAATTTTCAAGTGAGATGTAGAAACTAAAACTTATAAGTATTTTCCTCGAGTAACAAAGTATTTTGAGAAGGCCAGTGCAGCTGTACAAAATGAAATGGAACCCTTGCATTTAAAGTACCAGAATTTTTTTAGACTCGTTATTTGACCAATTCAGTGATAGATTTAATCAATTTATTTTATTTTTAAATGTCTTTATTGATTAAGGTATTACATATGTGTCCTCATCACCCATTACCCCTTTCCATCCTCCCCTCCCACCATCACCACTTATGCCCTCACCCCCTGGTATCCATGTCCATTGATTAGGCTTACATGCATGCATAGAAGTCCTTTGGTTGATCTCTTCCCCTTACCCTCACCCTCCCCTACGATCCCTCTAAGGTTTGACAGTCAATGCTTTTCAGTATCTGGATCTGTTTTTGTTCATTATATTCCATAAATGAGTGAGTTCATGTGATACCTACCTTTCTTGGACTGGCTTATTTCACTTAGCATAATGTCCTCCAGTTCCATCCATGCTCTAGTTTGAAGCAGCCACCTTTTTCTCCTTTTTCTTTTTCTTAAAGAATACCTTTCAGCATTTCATATAATACTGGTTTGGTGTTGGTAAACTCCTTTAGCTTCATCTTATCTGTGAAGTTCTTTATCTGACCTTCAATTCTGAATGATAGCTTTGCTGGGTAGAGTAATCTTGGTTGTAGGTTCTTGCTATTCATCACTTTGAAAATTTCTTGCCACTTCCGTTTGGCCTGCATAGTTTCTGTTGAGAAATCAGCTGACAATCATATGGGTGCTCCCTTGTAGGTAATTAAGTGTTTTTCTCTTGCTGCTTTTAATATTCTCTTTGTCTTTTGATCTTGGCATTTTAATTATGATGTGTCTTGGTGTGGTCCTCTTTGGATTCCTTTTGCTTGGGGTTCTGTGCACTTCCTGGACTTGTAAGTCTATTTCTTTCACCAGGTGGGGGAAGTTTTCAGTCATTATTTCTTCAAATATGTTTTCAGTATCATGCTCTCTCTCTTTTTCTTGCACCCCCATAATTCTGATCTTGGCACTTTTGAAGTTGTCCCAGGGACTTCTTACACTATCTTCACCAAATTTTTGGATTCTTTTTTCTTTTCTGGTTGAATGTTTTTGGCCTCTTGGTATTTCAAATCTTTGACTTGATTCTTGCATTCCTCTAGTCTGCTGTTGGGTTTCTGTAAGATATATATATATATTTCAGCCAGTGTATGTTTAGTTTCTAGTTGGTCCTTTTTCATATTCACAAGGGTCTGGCTCATCTCCTCAAGGTTCTCGCTAAGCTTATCAGCCTTTTCTAGGAGCCTCTTGAAATACCTTATAATTGTGGTTTTGAACTCTATATCCAGTTGTTTGTTTTCCTCCATTACTTTAGTTTGTGATCTGTTTCTTTCTCTCCCCATTTTCACTGCTTTCCTGAGTGGTTGGGTAGCTTTGTGTGCTAGGTGTCTAGGCCTCCCCTGTTACCTGAGGTGTACACTCTTGGTGCACCCCTTTGTGGACTGTGTGTACAGCCTTATTGCAGATAGGTCTTGTTTGTTGTTGATATCACTGGGAGGAATTGACCTCCAGGCCAAATGACTGTGAGGATCAGCTGTGTCTACTCTAGGAGACAGCCTTATGTGCCAGGACTTGCAAACTTGCTAAAGTCTCTGTGCTCAGTTTGGATGGGGCGGAGTTTCTGGGTGGGGCGGAGTTTCAGGGTGGAGCTGACAGCCTTGGCTTCCAGTCAGCCCTGGCCCATGAGGTCACCAGGTCCTAGTGTCCACAGGCAATTGCCCCAAGCACCTCTGTGAAAAAGGTGCCCTCACGTTTCACCTGCCACCAGACCATCCAGTCCCCAATGAATCCAGAATCTTGGATTTTTGCCTGGCACCTGGGTTCAGTACAATTGGAACTCCTTTTCCCTCTACATACAATTTTTCCCTCTACATACTTTTGTGAGATCTTATTCTCAGCATTAAATACTATCAAAATCAACAAAAGAAACAGATTGACACATGAAGGTAGTAGCGCTTGCCTGGGCTTGAAGTGTACAAAATACCAACCTTCAATTGAAGGTTTAGCCAATGAAATTCAGCAACAAAAAAGTCACTAATAGGCAGGTTAGTTAAAGAATTCCCCCTCCCCCTCACTTATCTTAGTTCACGGCATCCCACACAAGTTAAATAATATCAAAACCAACAAAAGAAACCGACTGACAGATGAACAAAGAAGTCACTAATCAGTTAAGGTAAGTAGTTTTTGGTTTATTAAATACAGTTATATATTACAATTATACATTTTTTGTTATTTAAACTATAAATATCATGAAATTATGTTTTTTTTTTCTTGAAGTGACACACCCCCTGAGTTATTCTCAGTTTTTTGGCGAATTTTGACACACCAAGCTCAAAAGGTTGCCCATCACTGGATTAGGGGGTCTAAACTGCTTGATTAGTGATATGCTAGGGGAGCATACATTACCCTAGGGATGCGGTTCTTGTTTTCTCAGTTTTGCCCTTTCTAGGTATCCCGAGCTGTTTGCCCTGGTGAGTTTCAGTACCTGGCCCGTTGTCCTTGCTCTGGTCATGTCTAACTGCCTGTAACATTGTCCATTCCAAACGAAAATATGTCTTTTCAATCTCTGTTAATTCACAGGCTCCCCACACCCCCTTCCTTCCCTTGAGATAAATCCAAATACAACTCAGGCTATTTGTCCTGAGGAGTTTCCACCGTTAGGTGTCGTTGATTGCACCCTCATGATGCCGTCCAGTATGTTGCTTTGTCTTCCCTACGCCCTGCTCATTGGTGGTCGGTCCTAGAACTGGGTCCAAACTGGGGTTTAATTCCTTGGCACAACCATGGGTGGTGTTGTGTCCTTTCACCAGGAGGCTCATACTCTGTCTCTTCACATGAGGTCAGCAGCCACTGAGGTTGCAAAAACAGTGACCTTTCTCCAGCAGTTCTCCCCTATTTATTAGCTGGAATTCTTCCTTTGCCAGATGCTTCCTTTCCTGTACTTCCTATGTGGTAACCCGGTGAATTCCTATAGAAAAGGCCAGACGAGGATTGGCTTCTTGCACTTGATACACCAGTGTTCAAAATAACGAAAGATTCCCTCACAATCCTCTAAAGTATCACTGGACGACTGATAAAACTTGAATAAGGTATGTTGCTTAGATGGCAATATTACATCTATATTAGAGATTCTAGATGAAGTGAAGGGTTTTATTGTTGTTGTTAAGTAATTATGAGCTTTTGGATAAACACACCTTGCTTCAGTCCCTGGCATTTATCCTCCCTTCGGGGCACACCCGGCAGAGGAAGTTTTGTGGGTTAGAACTTTCAGAAGTGACTGGTAATCTTTGATAGTTTTCTTACTCTCTTGTAGGACCAGATGTCACAGGTTCATCTTAAACATATTCTGTGGCATCAGCCAGAAACTACATGAAATTCTGGTTTCTGTTAGTGGGAAATATAGGAGTTTGGGTGCTAGGAATACTCATTTACTATTGTGTCTAGACTTTTTCCAGTGAGCAAAACTAAGTAGGGAGGATGTATATATAATACATCCAGATTGGAGAGAGTGCAGGTTGGGCTAAGGAACACGAACACACACACACACACACACACACACACCACACCCGTGCATGAATTTTGTGCACTGGGCCTCTAGTATTTTCCATAAAAATGACTAGCCTATAACTTTAAAAAATGTCAGTGACATGAAAGACGAAAAAAATGTTCCAGGTTGAAAGGACATTATACAAAATGATATCTAAATGCAATACAGGATCCTGGATTAAACCAGGGACCTGAAAATAAAAACTGCTATAAAAGACATCATTGGATGACTGACAAAACTTGAATAAGGTATGTTGCTTAGATGGCAATATTACATCTATATTAGAGATTCTGGTTGTAATTCTTACACTGTGTTTATAGAAGCAACAGTTTTCAATGCGGACAGTACTGTTATCCAGGACACATCCAACATCTGAAGACATTTTGGTTGTTACTACTGGGGGTATGTGCTGCTGACATCTAGTGGGTACATGCCAGAGATGCTAAAAATTGTACCGTGCCCAGGACAGGCCACCACAGCAAAAATCACCCAGCCCAAGTGTCAACAATGACAAGATAGAGAAACCCCCTATAAGGAAATATAAATGGGAGTATTTAGGAATATAAAGGAGTCATGAGACTGGTTTTCAAAAGGCTCAAAAAAAAAAAAAAAGCAAAGCACACCTATCTATTCTTCTCTCTACCCCCCCCCCCCCCCGCAATGGGCATTCTTAATGTTTCCCAAACACATTAGGCACATTCCTGCCTCAAAGCCTTTGCACTGTCTGTTCCTCTGCCTGGTATATTCTCCCTGACTTACCCCTTCACTTCCTTCACTTCCTTGATCAAACTTCTTCCTCTTCTGTTTTCTTTCTTTTCTTTTCTTTCTTTCATTCTTTTTTTTTTTCTTTTTGAGATTTTTTATGAGTTTATTTGAGCCAAACTGATTACATATGCTAGGAAGCAAGACCTCAAATGCTCCTCTCCTCAAACTCTCTTTCCTTTAAATATGCTTTTGTTAATGTCAGAGGGAAGGGAGAGGGAGAAAGAGGTAGAAACATCAGTGATGAGAGAGAATATTGATCGGCTCCTCTGGATCGAGCCGCAACCCGGGCATGTGCTCTGACCAAGAACCAGACCGTGACTTCCTGATTGAAGGCCGATGCTCAGCCACTGACTGAGCCTCGCTGGCTGCGCTCAAACTCCCTTTTCTTAGTGAAGCCTTTTCTAGCCACTCTTATTACAAGCCTACCCCATTCGGTATCTCTCTTCTTGGGTTTATTTTTCTCCCTATCACCGGGTACTTATCCCCACATAACACACTGTATATTTTCTTTATTTGTTTGTTGTGTGTCCTCCCACAGTAATTGTGTCAGCTCCATTCGGGCAAGGACTTTTATCTGTAGTACTTGGAACAGGGCCTGGCACACAGTAGGTGGTCAACAAATGTTTGATGGAGGGATAAGTGACTTGCTGTTAAATGAGATGGACTAAAAAATGAAGGCGGAGGAGGAGGGAAGTTGCTGTTCATCATCTCTACACTTCCCCTTTGCTTTCTCCTCTGAACCTCATCTTCTAGGACAACATCTCTGTCACTTCGTGTGCCCCCTCGGCGCTCAGGAGCCAAGAGGGAGCCTACCCGCTAAGAGCATTTTCCTTCCCCAGCCCAGAACCGTGGTAAAGGAACGAGCAAGGGTAGTTCTCATATCCGCCACGAGGGGGCGCTTCTCCTACGGCCAAATACAGGAGCAGCGCTTGCCCGCGGAACCCCTGTGAAGAAATTGTCCTGAAAAACAATGCCACCTTTAGCTTTTTCTTATTGTTATTTTTTTATTTTTTTTAAAATATATTTTATTGACTTTTTACAGAGAGGAAGAGAGAGGGATAGAAAGTCAGAAACATCGATGAGAGAGAAACATCGATCAGCTGCCTCTTGCACACCCCCTACTGGAGATGTGCCCTCAGCCAAGGTACATGCCCTTGACCTGGGACCCTTCAGTCCAAAGGCCGACGCTCTACCATTGAGCCAAACCGGTTTCGGCTTATTGTTATTTTTAAAAATCTCTAAAAATTGCCCTGGCTGGGTAGCTCAATTGGTGAAGAGGATCATCCCTATAAAACCAGGTTTCGGGTTTGATCTCCAGTCAGGGCACATGCAAGAAACAACCAACGAATGTACAAATAAATGGAACAACAAATAGATGTATGTCTCCCTCTCTCTCTCTCTCTGTCAAAACAAAGCAACAAAAATTAGTTAATCTCTAAAAATTAGCATATTAAATATATAATTTTAAGAAACTAAAGAGATAAATAAGAGTCACTGCACTAGCCTGCCTAGGAACTCAATATTAATTTATCTACATGTTTTATTTTTATCACCATTAACTTATTCACAATTTTTATTTCAACCTTTTATTATGGACAATTTTTAACAAAAAAAAGATAGAGGAATATACTAATGCCACTAAACTGTACACTAAAAAATATAGTTAAAATGATAAACTTTAGACCTAGCCTATTTGGCTCAGTGGATAGAGCTTCGGCTGGGGGACTGAAGAATCCTGGGTTCAATTCCGGTCAAGGGCACATACCTCAGTTTTAGGCTCGATCCTTGACCCTGGTCCTGCGTGTGTGGGAAACAATTGATGTATTTCTCTCACATCTCACAGCGATGTTTCCCTGTCTTTCCTCTGCCCCTCCACTCTTTCTAAAAGTCAATGGGAAAATATCCTCAGGTAAGGATTAACAACAACAACAAAAAGGTAAGTTTTATATGATGTGTATTTTCCACAATAAACAAAAATAATAGATTATAAATATAGACAATTGCCAAGTCAATTGTTTTATCTCTTCCCGTGTTCCCACTTCCTTGTCACTTAGATTGTTTTTGAAGTATTTGCTTGAAAGCAGTTCTATCATCTATAAATATTTTTAAAATATATTTTTATTTATTTTAGAGAGGAAAGGAGAGAAAGAGAGATAAAAGTATCAATGATGAGAATCATTGATCAGCTGCCTCCTGCACGCCCCCTACAAGGGTTGGAACCCAAAACGAGAGCATGCGCCCTAAAGGGGAATGGAACCACAACCTCATGGTTTATAGGTCGTTGCTCAACTGCTGAGCCACATGACCAGCATCTGTAAATATTTGCAATATGTGTGCATTCTAGCAGATAAAGACTTTATTTTTAAAATACCCTTAATGGCATTATTATACTTTAAAACTTAAAATAATCAAATGTCTAGTAAGTGATCAAACTTTTGTTTCACAAATGTTATAATTTTTGTTTTATTACTTTAGTAAATCAGGATCCCCAAATGTCCATACATTGCATTTGATTGAAATGTCTTTCAAATATCCTTTGATTTAAAAACTTTCTCATCATTTCTCCCCCCCAATTTATTTGTCAAAGAAAACAGATTTGTCTTGTTGCCTCTTCCACAGTTGAGGTTTCCTTGCAACCTGTAGTGTCATTGCTGATGTTATCCTGTTCTTTGTATTTGCTAAACATTGAGACATAACTCTAGGCCAGTGTTGAAAAGAAAAACATACTGTGAGCCGCAAATGTGAGTCACATGTGTACATTTAAATTTTCTAGTAGGCACTTTAAAAAGGAAAAAAAAAGATGAAATTTATTTTAATCATTTAATTTTAAACCAACATGTCCAACATTTAATTATTTCAACATGCAACCAATAGTTTGTAGAATTAGTCAAGTAGTTTGCACTCTTTTTTTCCAAGTCTTCCAAATCTGGTGTATAGAGAACATCTCAAAATGGACTGGCCACATGTCAAGTATCTGACAGTCACATGTGACTCATAGCTACTGTTTTGTACATTTTTTTGGAGATTGAACCTTCCAGACATTTTATCTGATTCAGGTTTTGTTTTGTTTTGTTTTGTTTCAGCAAGGCATAGCTGCCACTCTTTTGCAATAGAAGCATCAACAAATATCTTAATGAATGAATGGATGTGCCAAGGAAACTAAGCCTGAGATTACTCACCTATTTGTGTGTTTCTCACTAGCCCCTTTTCTCATAAACACATTTAGCAAGAAAATTGGAATGCCACTGACTACATAGCTGAATTTCTGTATTTCTAATTCAACACACCCTATATACTTTCCCAGGTCACTAAATACTTCCTTAACATATTTTGCAATTTGAAAGTGTGTTACACCCTATGGCTGTTCCTTAGAGTTAAACCACTTGGGTTGTTTCTCGAGTGTCACTATTACAAGTCATTGGTTAGGGAGATGGTGTAACTGGTTTGTTAAGATATTGTGATTTGAATCAAATAATGAAGCATGAAAATGAAGCCATATATGTCCCTTGCCAGTGTTTTCCAATGGCTAGAGCATCGACCCTTACATGGAAGGGTTACAAGTTCCATTCTGGGTCAAGGGCACATGTCTGGGTTTTGGGTTTGATCCACGGTAGGAGGCATGCAGGAGGCAGCTGATGAACAATTCTCTCGTTGATGATGTTTCTCTCATCATTGATGTTTCTATCTCTCTTTCTCCCTTCCTCTCTGAATCAATAAAAATATATTTTTCAAAATTTGCACATGAATGTCCATAGTTTATTTGTAATAACCAAAAACTGGAAACAGCCCAAATGTTCTTCAACAGGTGAATAAAGAAACTGAGGTTTATCCCTATCACCATAAAAATAAATATGCTATAGATAACCCAACAGGGATAATCTCAAAGTAATTGTGCTGAGTGAAAGAAGCTAGAAAAAAGTGTGGTTCCATTTGCATCAAGTTCTGGAAAACACAACCTCATCTGTAGTGTTGGAAAGCAAGTGATGATTAATTACATGAGGAAGGTGGAGAGGACAGTGGAAGGGGTTCCCAAGAGGCACGAAGAAGCTCTTGGGTGGGGTACATTGTCTTGTTTGTGGCTATAGTTTCACAGGCATATACATATGTCAAAGGTTATTACATCATGAACTTGAGATATACGCAGGTTATAGTATGTCAATTAGACTTCCACTTGCTGCTGAAATGTTTTCCCCATCATTTTTATGTTAGTCAGCTGGGGCCTCTCTAACAAAACACCACAGGCTGGGGTCCTGAAACAGACATGTATTTCTCACCATCCTGAGGCTGGAAGGTCCAAGGTCAAGGTGCAGGCAGTTTTGGGTGAGAGCTTTCTTCCTGGTTTGCAAACAACCAACTTCTCTCTGTGCCCTCATGTGGCAGAGAGAGAAGGAGAGCATCTCTCTTTTTATAAGGGCACCAGTCCCATCAAGGGGGCCCATCCTCCCAAAGGCCCCACCTCCAAACACCATCACAGTGGATGGTTAGGGCTTCAACATAAGAATTTTAGGGGGACACAAACATTCAGTCCATAACAATTTATTTATTTATTTTAGTTTTTTTTTTAATTTCAGATTTGCTTGGGGGGGGGGTTGTCACTTATTTTTAATTTTCATTAATTCCAGAGAGTAAGGGAGAGGGAGAAAGAAATAGAAACATCAGATGTTTCTATCTAATGAGAGAGAATTATTGATCAGCCACTTCCTGCATGCCCCCTACTGGGGATCAAGCCCTCAATCCAGGCATGTGCCCTTGACTGGAATCAAACCCAGGACCCTTCAGGCCAACGCTCTGTGCACTGAGCAAAACTAGGTAAGGCTAGGTTTTTGTGTTTTTTTGTTTTTGTTTTTTTGTTTTATGGATGCAAAGTTTATTGAGAGACGCCAGCCCTGCTACAAGGGAGCAAATCCACCAGAATCCTAGAGAGAGAGAGAGAGAGAGAGAGAGAGAGAGAGAGAGAGAGAGAGAGAGAGAGAGAGAGAGAGAGAGAGTTGAAGGAGGAAGAGGGAGAGAAAAAGGGAGCTAAGATTTTTAAAATTGATTTTTAGAGAGGGGGGAAGGGAGAGGGAGAGAGAAAGAAATAAACATTTATGTGAGAGCGCATTATCTGTCAGCTGCCTCTTGCGTGTCTCCCACAGGGTTTGAGCCAGAAACCTGAGCACGTGCCCTGAGAGGGAATCAAACCAGAAACCTTAAGTGGATGGGATGACGCCCAACCAACTGAGTCACTGACCAGAGCTACAATTTTTTCTTTTTTATTAAAAAATATTTTTTATTGATTTCAGAGAGGAAGAGAGAGGGAAAGATAGAAACATCATTGAAGAGAATCATTGATGGGCAGCCTCCTGCACACCCTCTACTGTGGATTGAACCCATAACCTGGGAATCTAGCCCTAATCCTAATCCTAACCCTAACCTACCCTAACCCTAACCCTAACCCTAACCCAAAAAGGAAAAAGAATGAAAAATACATGAAGATAGTGTAAGGAGCTTCTGGGACAACTTCAAGCATACCAACATCAGAATTAAGGGGGTGCCAGAAGAAGAAAGAGAGCAAGATACTGAAAACCTATTTGAAGAAATAATGACTGAAAACTTCCCCCGCCTGATGAAAGAAATAGCTTACAAGTCCAGGAAGCGGACAGAACCCCAAACAAAAGGAATCCGAAGAGGACCACACCAAGACACATCATAATTAAAACACCAAGAGCAAAAGACCAAGAGAGAATATTAAAAGCAGCAAGAGGTGGGAGAAAACCAAGATGATGGCATAGGTAAACACCTATACTGCTGCCTTGCACAACAATTTCAGAACAACTAAAAGACAAAACCGACATCATTCAGAACCACTGGAAAGCTGGCTGAGTGGAAATTCTACAACTAGAAGGGAAGAAAAAAGGACACAGACACAGGAGCTGTGGAGGGCAGAAGTGCGGAGACATGAAGATGTGTGCACGTGAGAGGAAAGGCCAGGCTGGCTTCCTCAAACCGGAGGGAAACAAAGGCTCCCTACCTCGCTGAAATCCAGCTCCAGCCAAGACTTGGGGAACCGAGACTTATTCAGGGAGAAACTGGACTGTCTGGCAGTGGGCAAAACCTGAGAGCAGCTTTCTCTCAGAGGTGTGTGCAGCCACTGCCGCAGGGCACAGAGACCCAGGAGAACCGTGGAAGACAGAGGTGAGGAGGCACACGCATGAAGAGGGCTCAGGCAGCTGAGCGGTAGCTGATTTTATCGTTTTGGAGGGAAACAAAACCTCCTGACTGTACTGTACTCTAGTTCTGGGTGAGACTTTGGGTACCCACACTCATTCGGGGAGAAACTGGACTGTCTGGCAGTGGGCAAAACCCAAGAGCAGCTTTCTCTCAGAGGTGCGTGCAGCCATTGTCGCAGGACACTGAGACCCACGGACCCCTTAGGGCGGGGCTGATGGGAAACCAAAGCTGACTGTTTCATCCTGAGACTCCAAACCATCCAAGCTGAGCACAGAGGCTCTCCCAGCACAGACACAGCTGATCCTCACAGCCAATTGTCCTAGAGGTCAACTCCGCCCAGTGATACCAACAACAATCTAGGCTTAACTACAACAAGACTGTGCACACAGCCCATAAAGGGGTGCACCAAGAGTATCCACCTCAGGTAACTGGGGAGGCTGAACCATTGGGCCCCAAGGACACCTCACACACAAAGCCACTCTATCAACTCAGAGAAACAGCTAAAATGCAGAGTCAAAGAGACAGGTCACAAATGAAAGAAATGGAGGAAAGCAAATGACTGGATATAGAATTCAAAACAACAGTTATAAGGTTTTTCAAGAATTTTCTAGAAAAGGCCGATAAATTTAGCGAGACCCTTGAGGATATGAAAAAGGATCAACTAGCCCTAACCAGTTTGGCTCAGGGTATAGAGCGTCGGCCTGCGGACTGAAAGGTCCCTGGTTCGATTCCAGTCAAGGGCACGTACCTTGGTTGCGGGCACAACCCCAATGGGGAGTGTGCAAGAGGCAGCTGATCAATATTTCTCTCTCATCGATGTTTCTGACTTTCTATTACTCTCCCTTCCTCTTTGTAAAAAATCAATAAAATATATTCTTTAAAAAAGAAAAGAAAAAGGATCAACTAGAAATTATGCATACACTGACTGAAATAAAAAAAAAAAATTATACAAAGCCTAAAAGCAGACTAGAAGATTGCAAGAGTCAAGGCAAAGATTTGAAATACAAAGAAGCAAAAAAAAAAAAAAAAAAAAAAAAAAAACCACTCAACCGGAAAAGCAAAAAGAAAAAAGAATGCAAAGATAGTGTAAGGAGCCTCTGGGACAACTTCAAGTGTACCAACATCAGAATTATTGGGGTGCCAGAAGAAGAGAGAGAGCAAGATACTGAAAACCCATTTGAAGAAATAGTGACTGGAAAACTTCCCCAGCTGGTGAAAAAAAATAGACTTACAAGTCCAGGTAGCACACAGAACCCCAAACAAAAGGAATCCAAAGAGAACACACCAAGACACATCATAATTAAAATGCCAAGAGCAAAAGACAAAGAGAGAATATTAAAAGCAGCAAGAGAAAAACAGTTGGTTACCTACAAGGAAGCCCCCACACAACTGTTAGCAGATTTCTCAACAGAAACTATGCAGACCAGACAGGAGTGGCAAGGAATATTCAAAGTGATGAACAGCAAGAACCTACAAACAAGATTACTCTACCCAGCAAAGCTATCATTCAGAACTGAAGGTCAGATAAAGTGCTTCACAGATAAGAAAAATATAAAGGAGCTCATCATCACCAAACCAGTATTATATGAAATGCTGAAAGGTACCCTATCTAATAAAAGCGTAATATGCAAATTGACCATACCTCCGATTAAGCTACACCCACCAGCCTATCAGGAGCTGGGGCGGAGCCAGCCAGCCAGCACACGGCCAGGGCTGGTGGGGCAGAGCCGTGGAGGCCGGCACGTGCTGGCCGGGGTGAAGGCCTGGGCCATGGGGGCAGGGCCAAGGCGGCCAGGGCCAGGGGGGCAGGGCCAAGGCGGCCAGGGCCAGGGGGGCAGGGCCGAGGCCCGCACTAGCTGGGCATGAGCTGCCTGGGGTGAAAGCCCGGGCCGGGATGGGGGCAGGGCTGGGGTGGAACCAGCCATCGGCCCTATTACAGGGTGATGGCTGGGTGCCCAAGGCCTAAAGCTTCAGCCAGAGGCTTTAGGCCTTGGGCAGGCTGGGGGTGAGTGGTCAGTAGGACATCCCTGGAGGTGTCCCAGTATGTGTGAAGGGGCAGGTTGGGCTGAGGGATCACCCACCCCCAGTGTCCGAATTTTGTGTACCGGGCCCCTAGTTCTTTAAGAAGAGGAAGAAAAAGAAAAAGAAAAAGATAAAGATAAAGATAAAAACTATGATCAACAAATACATATCTATCAACAAGTGAGTCTAAAAACCAAGTGAATAAAAAATCTGATGAACAGAATAAACTGGTGAATATAATAGAATCAGGGGCCTAGAAAGGGAATGGACTGACAATTCTTGGAGGGGAAAGGGGTGTGGGGGCTGTGGGAAGAGACTGGACAAAAATTGTGCACCTATGGATGATGATGGGGGAGGGGTAAGGGCAGAGGGTGAGGTGGGAACCCGGTGGAGGGGAGCTATGTGGGGAAAAAAGAGGAACAATTGTAATAATATAAACAATAAAGATTTATTTTTAAAAATAAAGTAAAAATAAAAGCAGCAAAAGAAAAACATTTAGTTACCTACAAGGGAGCACCCATATGACTGTCAGCGGATTTCTCAACAGAAACGATGCAGGCCAGACGGGAGTGGCAAGAAACATTCAAAGTGATGAATAGCAAGAACCTACAACCAAGATTACTCTACCCAGCAAACTATCATTCAGAATTGAAGGTCAGCCGAGACCAGTTTGGCTCAGTGGATAGAGCATCGGACTGCGGACTGGGGGGTCCCGGGTTCGATTCCGGCGGGGGCATGTGCCGTGGCTGCGGGCACATCCCCAGTAGGGGGCGTGCAGGAGGCAGCTGATCGATATCTCTCTCTCATCGATGTTTCCCTCTCCCTTCCGCTCTGTAAAAAAATCAATAAAATATATTATAAAAAAAAAAAAGAAAAAAAAAAGAATTGAAGGTCAGATAAAGAGCTTCACAGATAAGAAAAAGCTAAAGGAGTTCATCACCAACAAACCAGTATTATATGAAATACTGAAAGGTATTCTTTAAGAAAATGAAAAGGAAGAAAAAGATAGAGATAAAAATTATAATCAACAAATAATATCTATCAACAAGTGAATATAAAATTCAGGTGAATAAAAAATCTGATGAACAGAATAAACTGGTGAATATAATAGAATCAGGGACATAGAATGGGAGTGGACTGACAATTCTCAGGGGGAAAGGGGTGTGGGAGGTGCAGGAAGAGACTGGACAAAAATCATACACCTATGGATGAGGACATTGGTGGGGAGAGTAAGGGCAGAGGTGGGGTGGGAACTGGGTGGAGGGGAGCTTTTGGGGAAAAAAGAACACTTGTAATAATCTGAACAATAAAGATTACATATATTATTGATTTCAGAGAGGAAGGGAGGAAGGGAGAGAGAGAGAGAATCAGTGATCAGCTGCTTCCACACCCCACACTGAGGATCAAGCCCACAACCCAGGCATGTGCCCTGACTGGGAATCAAACTGTGACCTCCTGGTTCATAGGTTGATGCTCAACCACTGAGCTATGCCAACTGGACCCTATATGTTCCTCTTAAGAGGCCTGCGCTTCCTCATCTTCCTCTGAGCTCTGGTGTCTGTCAATCATGACTTTGGGGGAATTCAGGAACACAGTGCGAGAAACTGGACTGTCTGATATCCGGGCTCGAACTCGAAGGCAGCTTCCCCCCAGACAGGGGTGCTTAAAGGAGTCATTGTTCCTGTCCTGAGACCTCCCCCATCACAGGGCTGACTGACAGCCTTATCTGAGCTTCCACCAATGTGGCCCACACTGTTAGACTCTGCCCCATCCAATCCGCAGTCCCACCCAAGCTGTTGGCAGCTGCTTTTCCATATGAATGGCCTGTCTGGCTCAGGCATCAGACTTTGCTAAAATCTCTTAAATAAGAAGCAGCCAGAGTCAGTGTGCTTGGAACCTATCAATAAAAGGTCCAAGTCCTGGCACTAGCACCAGTCTGCCTTACTTCACAGTTGGACCTCACCTGGGCACTTTCTAGGCCAAGACAGTAGCAGCCATCTGCGGAACTCTCTGTAGCTCCTGCCAGGTGGCCTCAGGCAGTGGCTGAATTTGCACATCCTGGGAGGCTCCAGAGCCAGTGCAACCAGTGGACAGCTTACAACTCTACACATCCACAAGCAACACAATCAAGGGGCAGACTCCATGAGCACCAAATCCCCATTAAATCAAGTCCTGCTCTATAGGAATGTCTCCCACACAACAACTCTTTCATTGTATACACAGCTGGTCTTCATCGCCAAATGGCCTGAAATCAATCCCTCCCAGTGACACCAACAGCAATCAAGGCTCAACTACAACAAAACCGTGCACAAAACCGAGAGGAGAGAGAGAGAGAGAGAGAGAGAGAGAGAGAGAGAGAGAGAGAGAGAGAGAGAGAGATATCAACTGGTTGCCTTGCCTCCTGCATGCTCCCTGACCAGGGGCAGGGAGCAAATCCAAAACTCAGGTACCTGCCTTGGACTGGGAATCAAACCCAAGATCCTTGTGCGTGTGTGTGTGAGCAGGGAGGTTGGCACTCTAACCATTGAACCATTGAACCACCAGCCAGGGCTGCCACTGTTTTCATTATAAGCAGCCCCTCCACTGACAGATCAGCTCTTCCTGTCCCACCCAGGAGAAGTCCCAAGGATTGGAAATTAGTAAAGAGGGACTGAGGACCCCCAGTAACAGAAGTCTTGGAGATACAGATGGAAAGCACTGTTCATGAGATGGAGTCCTGACTCAGATTGAAAACTACCAAAGGCAGGGACTTCATTCAGCTGCCCACAGTCAAGCAAAACAAGTCTATTTCACTGCTTCTCTTCCTGATGAGAGTTTCCAGCCGACATGTCATCTTTCAATGCCAGTTACCTTAACCAGAGTAGTCTATGAAGGGCCTGGGGTGTCTTGCCAACTGTTTTGGCCTCAGCACAGTAACTGGAGCACTCAAGAAACAATTGATTGCCCAGATGTGGCTCAGCAGTTGACACAGGAACCAAGAGGTTCCAGGTTCGATTTCGGGTTGGGGCTGGAGTTGTGGGTTCGATCCCTGGAATGGGCTGTGCAAAATGATTCTCTCTCTATCACTAATGTTTCTACCTCTCTCTCCATCTCCCTTCCTCTCTGAAATCAACAAAAATATATATATTTTTAAAAAGAAACAATTGAGACCTAGCTGGTTTGACTCAGTGGATAAAGCATCTGCCGATGGGCCCAAGGGCCCTGGGTTTGATTCTGTCAAGGACTCACACCTCAGTTGCAGGCTCGTTCTTTTTTGGCCCATGCCCTGGTCAGGGCACATGCAGGAGGCAACCGATAAATATGTTTCCGCCACATCAATATTTCCCCCCATCTTTTCCTCTCTCCCTGAAAAAAAAATCAAATTAAATTAATGAAAAAATATTCTCAGATGAGGATTTAAAAATAAAAAGTACAAACAATAAAAAAGAAACGATTAGGATGACCATGTCATTGCTAGGGCATAGGGCACATTCCACAGAGCACTTTTTCGGATGCAATCAAGAGCCAAGCCCCTGGAGAACTACTTTGGTACCTTGCTCAGAGCACTTGCTTCTGAGAGAGAGCCTTTGGTATTTTGTGCCCTCTGAAACATGGCATTGAGAAAGAAGCCGCTAAAAAATGGTCACGAGCCCTGACCGGTTTGGCTCAGGGGCTAGAGCGACGGCTTGCAGACTGAAGGATCCCAAGTTTGATTCCTGTCAAGGGCACGTACCTTGGTTGCGGGCACATCCCCAGTAGGAGGTGTGCAGGAGGCAGCTGATCAATGTTTCTCTCTCATGGTTGTTTCTGACTGTCTATCCCTCTCCCTATCTGTCTGTAAAAAATCAATAAAATATATTTTAAAAATGGATCATGAAAAGGCCATCAGTGGGAAAGTAACTGATCATTTATCTCAGCACAGGGAGCCAGGGATGAAAGAACACACTCTGGGATAGCAATGTCACCCACTCACACGGAGGCCATGGGCTTCAGCACGGACAAGCTGGCTCGGCAGATGATGATCATCCAGGTCTACTCGTTGTGGAGATTTTCCTCCCTGCCCTTCCCATCTGCCTGGCATGGTTACCAAGATCTGTGATCCTGACATCTGGGGGGCCCAATGTGAGTGGAGACCTGCACATCAGGCCTAAGGCATGCAGTTTCAGATTACAGAGGCTGAACTGGCTCCAAGCCCTGCTGAGTCAACTCTGTTGTTGCCAGAGCTTGGAACTAATCTGCCCCCGGGGTTCTTCCTGGCAGATCACTTTTTCTGTGCCAGCCTCTTTCCTGACAGGATATAGGGCAGTTGGTAGGGGGTGGAGGGGAGGACGTCAGTGAAAGTTTGCTGAATAAATGTTTGCCCTTGTGGAATGCACTCAGCTCGTCCTTTGTCGCAGCCTTGCTCATTCCCCCGTCTAGAGTATTGGGGGCTCTCCACCACCAACCTGGGAGCTCCATATAGGAGAGTAGATGACTGCCGAGTGAATGAATGAATGAATGAATGGGTTGGCCTTCCTTCCAAGTATCCCCTCTTTCTGTTCCGAGGTTTCTGCTCTGATGCAGGCAAGACTCAGACACTCAGACTCTGGGGGTAGAGAGTGTGGGAAGTGAGACCCTGAGCTGGACAGATACAGGCCTGCCAACAGGGCACTAGGTTGTGGGGAAGGGTGATGATGAGGGTCGTTAAAGAATTCACAGACACCTCTGCTATGACGAATCCTTGAGCGGGAAGGAGCGTGGGAGCTTGGAGACGTCTGCGCGGTAGTGGTAGTGGGGGGTGGGGGGAGCAGCCTGGTCTTGGGAAGCTCTCCCAGAAACATCCTGGACTCCCCGCCCGGTCCTGCGGGACTCAGCGCATCAGGGCCTCTCCCCAACTTTCGATTTGAGGAGGGCACGAGGAATGCCAGCCGCCCAGCCTTCGGGTATGGCAGCGCCCTTTCCCCAATTGAGTGCCGTTGGGGGTCGGGGTGGGGAGACTCAGAATTTCGGTGCAGGAAATAGGATTACGGTAAGGGGGACAGTCACGTCTCCCACGGTCAGCAGAGGAGCTGCGTCAGAGCCAGGTGGGGAGGAGTCTGGGTTTTGCAATCTTAGGGCGCCCTGCACCCCGCACACCAGCTGCACTGCTGAGAATGCACAGAACCCCACCCCAGATTGTACACCCCGCCCCGGCACCTGCGCTCCGCCTTCGAAGCTGCTCCGCCCCATCTCGCACCCGCCTTATAAAAAGGGTGTCGCAGGAACACCCCAAACGAAGGGCCTGAGGCTTGAACCTGATCCTCGTCCTTTGGGGCTTCTGCACCCACGCGAGTCTCCGCCAGGGTCGGCGCGTATTTAGAGCCCGCAGCCACCGAGAGCCCGCGCGCCCCGCTGCCCGAGTCCCTACGTACCGCGCCCAGGCCACAGGGAAGGATGCACTGTGCGCCCACGGCCGGAGCAGCCCTGGTGCTGTGCGCTGCCACCGCCGGGCTGCTGAGCGCGCAGGGCCGCCCCGCGCCGGCAGAGCCGCCGCCCCGCTACGCGTCGTGGGACGAGGTGAACGTCCTGGCTCACGGGCTCCTACAGCTCGGGCACGGGCTGCGCGAACACGCGGAGCGCACCCGGGGGCAGTTGGGCGCGCTGGAGCGGCGTCTGAGCGCGTGCGGAGCCGCCTGCAAGGAGCCGGGAACAGCCGCTGCGCCTCTACACGTCCCCGCGGCCCCGCACGTCCCGGCAAGTCCGGTCTCCCGGGGCGAGGTGGTCCCTGAGACCCTTCGCAGCTTGCAGGTACGTGCTACCCAGCCGACTGTCCGCACTCGTACTCCTCTCTGGCGAGTCTGGAAGGGTGTGGACGGAAGTGGTGCGCCTTCGGGGCTCCTTGCGCTGGCCTGCCCGGGAGTGGAATGATAGAGAGTTGGAAGGACAGAGGAGCGGGTGAATGGAGAGGCTGGCGGCAGAAGGCCAGGTCCTCACCAGGGTTTTCACACTCTCTCCAGACTCAGCTCAAGGCTCAGAACAGCAAGATCGAGCTGCTCTTCCAGAAGGTGGCTCAACAGCAGCGCCACCTGGAAAAGCAGCACCTGAGAATCCAGAACCTGCAGAGCCAGGTACCATTTGCTTGCACCAGGAGGGCAGGGAGGTCCAAGCTGAACCCCGGAGTCTGGATGTGAGCCAGTCATACCTGACATTCTCTTCCCGTCCTTCCCCAGATGGGCCTCCTAGCCCCCACGCACCTGGGCCGCGGGGTGGCCAAGCCTGCCAGGAGGAAGAGGCTGCCCAAGATGTCCCAGCCTGTCGGCTCCACTCACAACATAACCCACCTACACAGTGAGTGCCCAGCCCTTTGCTGTCCTCTGGCAGCCCCCACCTCCACACACAGACACATGCACGTGCCATTCCTGTACCCCTCCTTGTCATGTCCACCTTACTTGAGGAGAGAGGTCTTGGCTCTGGGTCCCTCTGGGCTCTGGTGAAGGACTAAAGGGGCACCTTCTTTAGCTCTGTCCCTGACTGCCCCACCCTTCTTCCCATGGGCCAGTGGGTTTTCCCCAAAGCCTTGCTGGCTACTAATAGAGCAAGGATTGGGAAAGAGGGTCCAAGTCCAAAAGGGACTTGAGTGCAGAAATGTGGGGAAGGATGTGGTGCAGTGCAGGGACACATCCATGTAGGCTCGAACTTTATAGGAGGGCACCATGGTGGACAAGAGGGTGCCAGCTGGGGAGTCTGGAGTCCTTATTGGTTAAACAGCAAATCCCTGCCTGTGAGAAGGGTTCTAAGACTTGGAACGTGGATCTAGGAGGTAGAGCAAGGGCAGGAAGCCTATCTCCCCGGCCAGGTACATTCGCTCTTGCATCTTTGACAAATCCAGGGTTGTGGATCTGAATTACCCCCATTTCTCATTCCTCTGCCTCCACAGGGAGCTAGCCATTGCCACCATCTGTAGTTCTGGGTCTTGTTTGAATGTAAGCCTGAAATTGCCCAAATTTCCAACCACATGTCTGTGTATGTCAACACAGGCTCCCAGCTTCCTGTTTCTGCCCCACCTTAAGTTCATGGCCCCACAGCCAGCCAACTTCTCTCTAGTCCTCCTACCCCATCACCCAGCCTGGCATCTGTGGCTGTCTATAGCCAACTGGGTAAAAGTTCAGATTCTCCCCCTTCACACCCTCAGACTGATTGCTGGCTTCCAGCCCTCTCTTTTAAGGGCTTCCCCCACCCCCCGCCACACACACACCCACACACACACACACACACACACACGGCTCCCCTGCCTCCTATCAGAAAGGGTCCAGTACACCCTCCCAAACTTCTGTCCTGTGATGAGGGGCTTCTGGGATGGACTAGTAGGTATAGGCCCAGGCTGAGGAATGTGGAGGAGATTGGAGGGGGGAACTCATGGATTTGGGAACTCCTAGACTCCAGCTCAGTCCTGCCAAGTAGGGGAAAGTTCAGAGCTGGAGAGAGAAACAGCTGGTGCTAATGGAAGCCACACTGGTGGTTTGGCCAGGTTCCTGTCCTGATTGGAAGAAAGGAAAGTAGGGGGAAGGGGAGCTGCCCCAGGGGCCAGAAAGTGTCTGCAGTCATTCTGGGCTGGCCTCCACCCTCGCAACAATAGGACACATTCACCTCTTGTCCTGGGCCTTCATTCCCCCTTTCCCTCCAATGACCTTTCCCCTACTTTCTTCGCTGAGCTGCGGGCGGGACTTCCCACCAGCAGTAGCCAATCCTCCTTCCTCACTTCCTCCCTCTCTCTCTTTCTCCCTCCCTGCCTCCCTCTCTCTCTTACTCCTCAGTCATTCAACTCCCCCATCTGGGACCCCGGCTGGGACTCTGTCCCAGCAAGTCCCATCCAGACCTGATCCGAATGCCCCACTAGACAAAGCAAAGCCTGTCCAGTTCAGCTCAGCTCTTGCCTCCCCTGCCCAGCCCCCAATTCAGCTCCTGCAAATATTCACTTATCAATCATTCAGCCATTGTGTCTTTATTACACCTGCTGTGGACTAGGATCAGCCTTGGCCAGTCTGGGCCAAGAACATTCCCTATCCCTGGCCTCATAGAGGCCTCATTCAGGGGAGGGAGTCGGGGAGAGGACACTAGATGACACTAGTATTTCAAGTGGGAAGTCCTTGATGCTCGTTTCTGAGAGTCTGGTCTAGTCTGAGGGGTCAGAGATTTCTTCCAGAACCTGGAATCCTTACACTGAAGCATAAAAAGGCATGAGGAAAGAGCATGCTAGGCAGAGGGACCAGCATGTACAAAGGACCTGTGGCAGGAAGATGTGTAGGATAAGGAAGGCTATGTGGCCAGAAGGTGGGCATGCCGTGTGGAAAGAAAGAGGATGGGGTCAGAGGCCAATCCTGGAGCATCTTGTGGTCAGTATTAAGGAAGGTCAGAGGGAGCCATGGAAGACTTTAAGCAAATGAAGGGACAGTGTGCTGAACTCAGGATTGCCCTCTAATATCCCTGTGCCCACTGCCCAATTCTACATACACCTGTTTCCTGAGACCCACAGGACTGCTCTCTGATTCAATCTCCCTGTCCGTCTCTTTGCCCTATAGGGCTGCCCAGGGACTGCCAAGAGCTGTTTGAAGAGGGAGAACGGCAAAGTGGACTATTCCAGATCCAGCCTCAGGGATCCCTGCCTTTCCTGGTTAACTGCAAGATGACCTCAGGTAGGATGTGTTAGCCCACTAGGGAACTGTTGTCATTCTGTAAAGTGCAGCCCGCCTCCCTCACTCCCACTCCCTCTTTCCCTTCTGAGTCTTGGGGACAAAGACCTAGGTTGAGCCTCCTACCTGCTGCCAGTCCACAGTTTTCCTTCCTTTGACCACCTTCCTCCTGTCCTGCTGGGATGAATGAGGGGAGCATTGCTGTCCCTGGGTCTGGAGGTGGCTTGGGGTTTGGGAGCCAAATGGAGGAGTTGGAGTCCCCTGTGAGAAGGGTGCTCCTAGTGACCTTGTACCTGTCTGGGCAGATGGAGGCTGGACCATAATTCAGAGGCGTCAGGATGGCTCCGTGGATTTCAATCAGCCCTGGGAAGCCTATAAGACCGGCTTTGGAGATCCCCAAGGTGGGTGTTTCCAGAAGCCAGAGGCACAGAGAGAGGAGGGGGATGTGGCGGCGGGTCCCTGTCTCACTGATGACCGTTCCCACTGTAGGAGAGTTCTGGCTGGGCCTAGAGAAGATGCACCTAATCTTGGGGGACCATGGCAGCCACCTGGCTGTGCAGCTTCAGGACTGGGAAGGCAATGCCAAATCACTGAAGTTCCCCATTCGCCTGGGTGGTGAGGACACAGCCTACAGCCTGCAGCTAACAGCACCCATGGCCAGCGAGCTGGGTGCCACCACTATGATACCCAGCAGCCTCTCCCTTCCCTTCTCCACTTGGGACCAGGACCACGACCTCCACGGAGACAAGAACTGTGCGAAGAACCTCTCTGGTGAGTAAGCTCTGTCTTGCCTGTGGGGCCCCCTCCCTGCCTCCTGCTTCCCTGCCCTGTCTTCATCACAATTCCATCCATTACCCTTTTTTCCTTACTTGCTATGTGCTGTTGGGCAACTGACTTAACCTCTCCCATCTTCAGTTGCCCCACTTTTAAAATGGGCATAATCACAGTGCCTCCTCCATAGGATTATTATGAATATTCAATGAGATGATATTGTAGCAAAGTCACCAAGACAAACTCTGTCTTGTTCTGATGAAATCTAAGGCAGAGTCCAGGCCTTGTGAAGTGAAACATATCAAATTCCCTTTTGGTGGAACAGTTAGTGTGGTTCAGTGGGTTGGAGTGTCATCTGATGCACTGAAAGATTGTGGGTTTGATTCCTGGTCAGGGCACCTACCCAGGTGGTAGATTCAGTCACCTGGTTGGCTTGCATAAGGGAGGCAATCCATCCATGTTTCTCTGTCTCTGAAATCAATAAAAACATATTCTTAGGTGAAGATTAAAAAAATAATAAAAGCCTGGCAAGTGTTGCTCAGTTGTTGAGCGTTGACCCATGGACCAAGAGGTTACCAGTTCAATTCCCAGTCAGTGCACATGCCCAGGTTGTGGGCTCCATCTTGGGGGTGTGCAAGAGTCAGTCAATCGATGTCTCTCTCATCGATGTTTCTCCCTCTCTCCCTTTTCTTTCCTCTCTCTCTCTAAAAGAAAATCAATTAAAAAACATTTAAAAGAGTATCTTTAAAATAAATAAAATATACATCAAAAAGTGATGGAATACTGGTAATTTTTATGGTTCAATATAATATAAATTGATGAGACAGATGTCAATCATTAATGAATGTCAGGGGCAGGGAAGTAACTTGTCACGGTCACAGATGTGAAAGGTTATTGGGGGTCCTTGAGGCTCCTCTGTTACAAATTGAGGTTCTTCAGGACACAATTTGACAACCACTGCCAAAGCCCTCCCCTCTAAAGTGTGTAAGTCCAGTGCCTAGGCCCATTGCTATTCCAGTCCCAATGGTTAGGCCCCGCTTAACCATGTCCTCTTTTGTTCTGACAGGAGGCTGGTGGTTTGGTACTTGCAGCCACTCGAACCTTAATGGCCAGTACTTCCACTCCATTCCTCGGCAGCGGCAGCAGCGTAAGAAGGGCATCTTCTGGAAGACCTGGCGGGGCCGCTACTACCCGCTGCAGGCCACCACCATGTTGATCCAGCCCAGAACAGATGAAGCAGCCTCTTAGCCTCCTTGCTGGGGCCTGGTCCCAGGCTCCTAGAGGACAGTGACTATGACTCTGGCCCAGCTGTGGCCACACTCTGCCTGGGCAGGGGCCATTCGGAGCAATGTGGACAGAGAAGCAGCCTATGAGTGAAGAGGTCCCCTTTCTCTGTAGGGTGGCTACAGGTGACATACCCTCTGAGGATAGAACTACAGGGCCCAGAACACAGGAGTGTGGGACCAACAGGCATTGAGGCCTGCCCCTTGCCTGCCCAAGGAATGGGAGATGCAAAGGGACCACTCAGGGGCAACCAGGCAGCCCTCAATGGTAGATTCAGTCATGTTGACTGGCCAGGGGACAAGGGCACCCTCCCGGTGCTGTGTATGTGGGTGCTGTGGGACAGGCCCATGCCATTGGTGTCTGGGCGGAGCCCACAGAATTCTTGAAATAAAAGCAGCTTCAGAATATTTCATTTTTCTTTGTCCTTAAGTTTGTTAAAAGTGGACAGTTTCAAAATCCAGGTAAACATGTTCTCACGGTGGAGGTGAACACTCCTTGGCCTGTTAAGGACAAAACTGATTATTCCTACCACCTTTGACAACTGATTTTAATTTCCTTCATTTATTATTTTATGATGTGTATGTTATTTTTATTTTCAAAATTAGAAAACAAAGCCCCCATTCATTCCTTCTGGAAGCTGGTAATAGAGAAAACTAGGGTAACCTCTTGATCATATTTATGCATGTGAATCACCATTAACCTCTCAGCGTCCCACCAACTGATAAAATTAAAAAAAAAAAGTAAAAAGAGACAGGTGAAATGAATTTTATAAATATAGTTTATTGAATCCAATATATCAAATGTGATCAACATAAAAGTTATTAATAAAATACTTGGCATTGCTTTTATGTACTAAACTAGAGGCCTGATGCACGAAATTCATGCAAGGGGCTCAGCCCTCACAGCCACGATCCTTGCAGCCTTGGCTTTGTCCATCGTCCTAAAGGTTGTTCAGCTGTCCAGTCTAATTAGCATATTATTCTTTTATTATTATAAACTAGAGGCCCAGTGCACAAAATTTGTGCAAGGGGCTCAGCCCTCAAATCCCCGGCTTCGTCTGGAAGGTCATCTGGAAGGATGTCTAGAAGGTTGTTAGGCTGTCTGGTCTAATTAGCATATTATGCTTTTTATTATGCTTTTATTATTATAGATATTTGGAATCTGGTATGTATTTTACATTTATGGCACATCTGAATTTGGATCAACCATATTTTAAGGACTCAACAGTCACAGGCCAATGGCACAGCTCTAATGTGTACATTAATGCAGTGTTTGGGATAAATTCACTTTTTTTTTTTTGGTCACATCTGTATGTTTTCCTTTAAATTGGCTTTAAAAAATACATATACAAATTCAACTCGTATTGACCAAGCACCTGCTTCATGCTAAACCCTGTACTAAGTGCTTGGGATACTGTCATGAAAGAAGAGTCCCGCTAGTACCAAGCCCATCCCATTACAGACCTGTACCTGATGGTCCAAACTGAGACGCTTTTTGAAAGTGAAAGGGGGTATGCTGTTAATGATTAAGCCAAATGACAAACAAAGCAGCTCCCTCCCAAGCATATCAGCATATATTGACTCCATTTTTATTTATTTTTAAATAATTGTTTAGCCTGGCTGGCGTGGCTCAGTAGTTGAGTGTCAACCCATGAACCAGGGGGTCACAGTTTGACTCCAGTTAAGGGTACATGCTGGGGTTGCAGGCTCGATCCCCAATGGGGGGTTGCAGGAGGCAGCTGATCAATGATTTTTCTCTTGTCATTGATGTTTCTCTCTCTCCCTTTCCCTTCCTCTCTGAAATCAATGAAATATGTTTTTTAAATAAATGTTTACTTTTTAAAATTATTGATTCGTTTTTAGAAAGAAAGGAAGAGAGAAACACTGATTTGTTATTCCACTTATTTATGTACTTATTGGTTGATTTTTTAAACAAATTTTTAGAAGGTCTTTAAATTTGATTTTTAGAGAGGAAGGGAGAGAGAGAGAAACATCAATGTGAGAATGCAAAATGGATCGGCTGCCTCCTGCATGCCCCTACTGGAACTTGAGCCTGCAGCCCAGGCATGTGCTTTGACTGGGACTTAATCCGCCATCTTTCGGTGCACTGGACGATGCCCAGCCAACTGAGCCACACTGGCCAGGGCTATTGAGTGATTCTTGTATGTGCCCTGACCAGGGGACCTACAACCTTGGTGTATCAGGATGATGCTCTAACCAACTGAACTACCTGGCTAGGGCCTTGACTCCGTTTTAAAAAATGTAAACACAAAACAAATAAATAACAAAGACAAGAAAAAAATATAAACACATATCTCTACTACATATGGAAAGCCAATATCACCTCCATAAATAGATTAGTAAAACTAAAGTCAATAAAAATAAATAATGTCAATGCTTTAAAATTCCAGCTAGAGCCCTAGCTGGTTTGGCTCAGGGATAGAGCGTTGGCCTGCAGACTGAAGGGTCCCAGGTTCTGGTCAAGGGCACATGCTGTTGCCTGGTCGATTCCCAGTGCGGGGCATACAGAAGAGAGCCAATCAATGACTCTCTCATCATTGATGTTTCTATCTCTCTCTGCCTCTCCCTTCCTCTCTAAAATCAATAAAAAATATATTTAAAAAATATTTGTAAGATGATGGATGGATGGATAGAGAAATAGATATGTGATAAAGCAAAATGCTGCACTAACAGTGGGATCCAGGTGGTAGGAATATGAGTACATAGATATTCTCTGCACAATTCTTTCCATTTTTCTAAATGTTTAAATTTTTCACAATAAAATGTAAGGAAGAAAATCCTAGCCAGATCCCGTTGCCTTCTGCAGACTCTCAGTCTAAGTCCCAATTGTGTTGGTGGAGGGGTGGCCCCCCCAGCTCTTAAAATGAGAAAGATGAGGGTTAGAACATTGTTCAAGAGATATTAGCCACAGAGAGTAACCCTCTCTCCTTGTTAGGAAATAAAGGATTGTAAAAAGGAAAAAAAGAAAAAAGGTAGGACTTTCTCAATATGTGGTTCAATGTTATTTAATGCACCACCTGAAATTATCACCCACATTATATTGTAACATGGAGTTTGGCAAGCAGACTCTCCTTGTGGGTTCTTGTCTTACAAAGTTTGAAGAATAAAATTCATGGACTAAAAGGACTTGCCAGTAGAAGTGTGGAAATTTATTGGAAGCAAACACAAACTCCATGTAGGAAAGGGCTCCCAAGGGGGTAACCAACTAAGCCCCTTTGTCTAAGTTTTTTAAAGGCTGGAAGTTCTTTGTCTATCTACACTCCCCTCTAATTGGACCCCTTTCCCATTTTATGACATAGTGCTTTCCTAATTGGTCACTCTCTTGTAGTGTCTCAGTTTCAAAGTCCAAAGCCCACCTAATGGCCCAGTCTTCCTCTTCCCCTTATCTTGTAACGTCCCTCTAGCCTCTGTGAATGTATGTCTTCCTCTCCCAGGGACTCCCCTTATTCCTTAACTGCCTTCTCTGTCTCCAAACTCCTTTCAATATGGCCTGGAATATGTGATATCTTGTCTCCAGGACACACATTAGAGGAAAACACCCTTTGCCTATGTCCTGAGTCTCAGCTGCCTCTTCCTAGAACATTCTGGAGACACAGTAACTTTCCTGGGGCCCTGGTTGAGTATGGGCCATGAAGTCCTCAGAACTGTGGGCAGGCCCTCTCCAGGCTCCTTGTTTGGGGGTGTCCTGCACTAGGCAGGCTTGGAGAGTCTCTCTTGAGACTTTGTGTGGCTGGAACTGGTAGGAAATCCCAACTGTGTCGGTAGAGAAATGGTCCCCCAGGCTCTTCTCTCTTAATTCTCAAGCTCTTCCAAGAGGGCTCACCTTCCCAACCTGTCCCTTTTCTCCTGCTATCGCCACCTCCTCCAACACAACATTTTCTGCCCCTTCACCCCTAGGAACAACACAAAAAAAACCACCACAGTTGAGAACCAAACAAGAATCAGGATGTGAATCCAGACCTGTCTAACTCCAGAGCTGGAGTGCTTAAGCATATCCATCTCCTAAGTGACTGTGGCCTCAGTTCCTGCATCTGGAAAAAGGGGATGGTTCTGGTACCCCCACCCTTCTACCCATACCACCCTTCCTGTTCTCCTGATGGTGTGAGGATTTCATGTAACATTACATGAAAAACACACAGAACACTGAATATCTGGCTCAAAGTACCCAATATAAACATTAGCCATCCTTACTAATACTATTATTACTGTTGTAGGTGGCAACAGCATCAGGTGTCTGACCTGTGGAGTCAGGCCAAACCTGGGTTCAGCAACTTTAGTACTTGGGTTTTGGTTAGAAAAAAATTCAGAGCTATGGCCCAAACTATAATAGAATATCTTACCTAATAATAGACAAACATGTAAATTGACCGTACCTCCACTATGCCGCCAGCCAATCAGGAGTGATATGCAAATTAACCCAACAAAGATGGCAGTTAATTTGTATACACAGGTGCTGAGTAACGGGAGTGGGATGCTTGAGTCGACGCCATGGCGACGATGCAGGTGTTCTGCCCCACCCCCAGTCTCTCAGGGCCTCTGGGCAGTGTGGGAAGGTGGGGCTGGAGCGGAGAGAGGTAGCTCTGGGGCCTCAGTGGAAAGGGGCTGGGCTGGAGTGAAAAAATGGTGCTGGCAGCCAGAGAAAGGAAAGCCCATTCTAGCACGAATCTTTGTGCATTGGGCTTCTAGTCATCCTATCTAATAAAAGAGTAATATGCAAATTAACTGCACCTCCTCTATACCCACAAACCACACCCACCAGCCACACCCAACAGCCAAATAGGAGCTGGTAGGCAAATAAACCCAACCAAGATGGCTGCCGGCCACAGAGAGTAGGAGGGAGGCTTGTGTTTCCCCGGCAATGGAGGAAGCCAAGCTTTCCACCTGCCCCAGCCAGCCTAGGCCTCTGCTTAAGGCTACAAAGTTTCCATTATAGAAGGTAAAGAAATTCCAACAGAAATGGCTGCCACTATGGAACGAGCAGAAGGCTTGGCTCTGCTCCAGGCTACAAAGTTTCAATTGTAGAAGGTAAATAAATCCCAGATACCAGGGTCTCCACTTGGGTCACAGGGGGGCACGGCCAGCTTGCAAACCACCACAGGCCCCTCGCCCAGGCCATCGTGCCCCAAGGGAACCCCACCCTGATCTGGAACACCCTTCAAGGCAAACCAGCTGGCCCCCACCCATGCACCAGGCCTCTATCCTATCTAATAAAAGAGTAATATGCAAAGTGACTGTCACTCCAGCATACAAGATGGCTGCCCCCATGTGGTCAAAGATCCTGCTTCCATGTGGACACAAGATGGCCACCACAAGATGGCCAGCAGGAGAGGGCAGTTGGACCTGCAAGGGAGGGCAGTTGGGGGTGATCAAGCTTGAAGGAGGGCAGTTAGGGTGACCAGGCTGGCAGAGGAGGGAAGTTGGGGTGATTGGGCCTGCAGGGAAGGGCAGTTAGGGATAAACAGGCTGGCAGGAGAGCAGTTAGGCATCAGTCAGGCTGGCAGGGGAGTGATTAAGGGGTGATCAGGTTGGCAGGCAGAAGCGGTTAGGGGCAATCAGAAAGTCAGGCAGGCAAGCAGTTTGGAGCCAGCAGTCCTGGATTGTGAGATGGATGTCTGACTGCCCATTTAGGCCCGATCCTACGAGGATCGGGCCTAAACAGGCAATTGGACATCCCTCGAGGAGTCCCAGATTGAAGAGGGTGCAGGCTGGGCTGAGGGACATCCCCTCCCTGTGCATGAATTTCGTGCACCAGGCCTCTAGTCCTATCTAATGAAAGAGTAATATGCAAATTGACCATACCTTCACTACACCAAATAAGCCACACCCACAAGCCACACCCACCAGCCAACCGCAGGGTGATGGCCGGGTGCCCAGGAGGCAGGGCCAGGCAGCAATGGCAGGCTTCCCATCTCAGCATGGTGGCCGGCCCTGGGTGTAGGCTGGGACTGGCTGAGGGCGGGGCCAGGCAGCGAATAGCCCCAATTGAAGGGCAACCACTTCACTAGGTGCCCCAGGCCAGGGGCAAAAATGCCTTGCCAAGTGGCCTTTTCACCCCTGGCCTCTGGCAGGCCAGGCTGGGCTGGGGGCATGGCCAGATAGCGATCACCCTGATCTCGGGGTGACCACTTCGCTGGGTGCCCCAGGCCAGGGGCAAAAAGGCCTCTGGCAGGCCGGGTGGGCTGGGGGTGTGGCCAGGTAGTGATTGCCCCAATCTCGGGACTACCACTTCCCTGGGTGCCCAGGCTGGGAGAAAAAAGGCCTCACCAAGCAGCCTTTTCGCCCCTGACCTCCAGCAGGCCGGACAGGGCTGGGGGCATGGCCAGGCAGCGATTGGCCCAGATCTCAGGATAATGGCTTCACTGGGGTTCCCTGGCTGAGGTCCCCTGCCCAAGGACAGAAAGCCTGCCAGACGCTTTTGGCCTTGGGCAGGCTAGGGGTGAGCCATCAGGAGGACATCCCCTGAGGGCTCCCAGGATGTGAGAGGGGGAAGGTGGGGCTGAGGGACCACCTACCCCCAGTGCATGAATTTCATGCACCGGGCCCCTAGTCCTATCTAATAAAAAACCTATCTAGATAGACCTAGTTCTATCTAATAATTGACCATACCTCTGCTACGCCCACAAGCCAATCAGGAGCTGGTATGCAAATAAACCCAAAGAAGATGGCTGTAGCCACAGAGAGGAGGAGGGAGGCTTGGGTTTTCTTGGCGATGGAGGAAGCCAAGCTTTCCACCTGTCCTTGCCACTCAGGCCCCCACATCAGGCTACAATGTTTTAATTATAGAATCCCAACAGAAATGGCGGCAGCCACGGAGCTGGAGAGAGACAGGAGGCTAGGGTTGCCTCCGGAGGTGGAGGAAACCAAGTTTCTGCAGCCTTGGCCAGCCTAGACCTCCACTCCAGGCTACAAAGTCGATTATAGAAGATACATAAATGGCAACAGAAATGGCTGCCACCATGGAGTGAGCAGAAGGTTTGGCTCCACTCCAGGCTACAAAGTTTCAATTGTGGAAGAGAAATAAATTCTAGATACCAGGGCCTCCGCTTGGGTTGCTGGAGGGTGTGGCTGGCCTGCAAACCACCACAGGCCTCTCATCCAGGCCACCCCATGCTCCAAGGAAACCCCAGCCCTGATCCAGGACATCCTTCAGGGCAAACCAGCTAGCCCCACCCATGCACCAGGCTTCTATCCTATCTAATAAAAGAGTAATATGAAGATTGACCATCACTCCAACACACAAGAGGGCTGCCCCCATGTGGACACAAGATGGCCAGCAGGGGACGGCAGTTAGGGGGAACCAGGCCAGCAGAGGAGGGAAGTTGGGGGGTACCAAGCCTGCAGGGTAGGGCAGTTAGGGGTGACCAGGCCTGCAGGGGGGGCAGTTAGGGGCAAACAGGCTGGCAGGGGAGCAGTTAGGCATCAATCAGGCTGGCAGGGGAGTGGTTAGGGGGTGATCAGGCTGGCAGGCAGAAGTGGTTAGGGGCAATCAGGAAGGCAGGCAGGTGAGCAATTGGATTGTGAGAGGGGTCCCAGATTGGAGAGGGTGCAGACTAGCTAAGGGACAGCCCCCTCCTATGCAGGCATTTTGTGCACTGGGCCTCTAGTCCTATCTAATAAAAGAGTAATATGCCGATTGACCATCACTCCAACACACAAGATGGCTGCCTCCATGTGGTCAAAGATCCTGCCCCCAAGTGGACACAAGATGGCCACCACAAGATGGCCAGCAGGGGAGGGCCGTTGGGAGGCACCAGGCCTGCAAGGGAGGGCAGTTGGGGGTGATCAAGCCTGCAGGGGAGGGCAGTTAGGGGTGACCAGGCCAGCAAAGGAGGGAAGTTGGGGGCAACCAGGCCTACAGGGAAGGGGCATTTGGGGGGGACCAGGCCTGCAGGGGAGGGCAGTTAGGGGTGAACAGGCCCGCAGGGGAGGGCAGTTAGGGGCAAACAGGCTGGCAGGGGAGAAGTTAGGCATCCATCAGGCTGGCAGGGGAGTGTTTAGGGGGTGATCAGGCTGGCAGGTAGAAGTGGTTAGGGGCAATCAGGCAGGTGAGCAGTTGCAAGACAGCAATCCTGGATTGTGAGAGGGATGTCCGACTGCCTGTTTAGGCCTGATCCTACCCCTCCCTCAAGGGGTCCAAGATTGGAGAGGGTGCAGGCTGGGCACAGAGACACCTCCTTCCCCCTGTGTATGAATTTCATGCACCGGGCCTCTAGTATATAATAAAAGGCTAATATGCAAATCAACCAAATGGCAAAATGACCAGTCACTATGTACGCACTGACCACCAGGGGAGTGCCACTCAGCCACGGAGCCTTTCCCACCTTCACAGCAGCTGGACATCCCCCGAGGGCTCCTGGTTTGCCACTCTGTTAACTAATGAGTTTGCTGACCACTGCCCCAGAAGGAGAGCCTCTGGGTCCTTCTACCCGAGGGTTTTAAGGGTGGATATTTTAGGGGCGGTCCCAGGGGAAGATCTCAATAGATTGCAGCAGTTTTCCAGGTATGTCCGTTCAGGATTGTAGTCTCCACTAAATGATTGGGCAGGGAGTCATTATTCAATGCAGCTGGTCCTGAGGCTGATTTTGTTGCTTATCTGAACCTGGAGCAGAAATCCAACTGAAGCCTAGATATTATCTCTTCAGGGGGTCCAAATCACATCCAAAAGTCACCCTAGGGTGAGGTTCCACCCTGCAATTGTTTGTCCATTGCTAGGAACTTGGGGCTTTCCATCGAGGTGACCTTCTGTACCTGGCCCATCATCCTTGCTCTGCTCAGGTCTAACTGCCTACCACATTAAGTCATGGTGGGTGTAGGGCAGAGAAGGGAGCATGACCAAAACAGGAGAAAAGGCTTCATTTGGTGAACATGGCCTATGAATCAGTTTTCAAATTAGGATAAAAACTCTACAAAGATGGTGGGGAGTGAGATGGAATGGCATTCTAGAAAGAGTCACTGTGAGAGCAAAAGCCTAGTGGTCTGGGAGAGAAGTGCACAGCCCCATCTAGCTGCAGCTGGGTAAGGTCAGGGATTTAGCAGGAATGTGCAGGGTTTCAAGTCAGCTGCCCAGGAGCTTGCTGACTAAGGCTTTCTTCCAGCCTCCCCTTTTCACCTAATCTCACCTCTGGCCCCTGGAACTCACTCTCCAGCCACCGTGTCCTGGCTGTTCAGACTCATCAGGTTTTCTCTTTCACTTGCTGTTGAATCCACCACCTCCTCCCTCACCTGAGGATGCAGTGCAAACGCCACCTGCCTCAGGATACCTTCCTGACTCCCTAATTAAGGAGCTCCACTATCACATAACTGTGGGGACCCTCTTTAGAGTGCACCAGATGGTCAAGGCCACGCTGAGCCTGGGACTCATAATCAGAATGTTCAGGCTAAGATACCATACACAGGTCCACGGACTGTGTGCAGGTGCACAGCAAGTACAGCAATCTCACGGTCACTGTGTCCTTCTGTAGCCAAATTGATGGATGTCATTGTTGGCAACTGGCCTTCTTTGTCTAAGCAGTGGTCAGCAAACTGCCGCAGTTTGCCGCTCTGTTGACTAATGCGTTCGCCGACCACTCACCTAGACTCTCAAGTCCAATAATTACAGGCGGTTGTTGTTCCTTGTGATTAAGCCCCTATCCCAGTGGTCAGCAAACTCATTAGTCAACAGAGGGGCAAATCGCAGCTCAAAAGCCACATGTGGCTCATGAATCGCAGTTTGCCGACCACTGGAAGGAGTATAATACATGGAATTAACCAGCCAGTGCACTGGGAGAGATGCTCAGAGGTAGTTACTATGTGAGGCTACAGAGGCCGGCCAGCGTAATGGACAGAGGAGTGTGCTGGAGAAGCTGAGGTGGGCACAGAGGATTATAGCTACTGTGTAAGACTGGAGAGGTTGGAGAAGCTGCTGAGGCAGAGAGCTCAGGTGCCGTTACTATGTGAGGTGGTGAGTCTAGGGGTTGCCTGCAGCTGCTCAGATAATAACTGGATACAGAGACTGCTACTACTGTGTGGGAAAAATAAGTGTTTACCAGCCGGTGTGTGGCTGCCTATATGGGGTTGCTGTGAAGGACTGTTTTGTCTGATGGCTTATATGGCCACGGCTTCTGCAATAAAGACTCATTCTTATAGACCCACAACTTCTCATGGCTTCTCTATCTACCTTCCAGCAGCCAACAAGGTCCAGACCCTGGCAAAGGGCTGGGCCCCAACAGTTAGTACAATGGGCAGGGTTTGAGAAGGGACCTGCCCTGGTACTTGCAGAGCTCTTGCTGCTCCTGACATAACCCAGCCTATTTTCTTCATTGCATGCTGCCCATGGAGGGCCCTGGAGATTATAATACTAAGCAAAATAAGCCAGCCCGTCAGAGAAAGACAAATACGGTGCATGTTATTTACTTGCTTCTTGCCTCCCTGTCCCTACTGAACTGTCAGCTCCATGAGGACTGGAACTATCTTATTCAATAGTGTGTCCCCAGCACTTAGTAGGTGCTAGGTAAATACTTATTAAGGGAAGGACTAAAACGATTTTTAAACAGTGCAGTGAGAAAATCTGACTCATGTTTTAAAAGACTCCCTTTGACTGCTGTGGGAAGAACAGCATGTGCATGTGTGGGCAGAGCAAGGAGATCTGGGAGGTCCAGGGGGTGATTATGGGGCAAGAATCAGGGTGGCGGCAGTGGAGAAGTAGTCAGAATATATGAGGAAGGAGGGACATAAAAAGCCAATTAAGAGAGGGGTATGGAGGCAGGGCCAGGGGAGTAAGGATGAGAAGGAGAGTAAAGTACATGACCTCTGGTTTTGATCATGGAGTGGGGTGGGAAGAATGACATGACAGGAGGAGAAGCAAAAAGGCCAAATTAATATCTAGGATGCCTGATGGAGATAGCAGAGATGACATCCAGGAGGCAATAATAATAATTATAGTTTTATAAAGAGTAATTATAGCCGAAACCGGTTTGGCTCAATGGATAGAGCGTCGGACTACGGACTGAAAGGTCCCGGGTTCGATTCCGGTCAAGGGCATGTACCTTGGTTGCAGGCACATCTCCAGTGGGGGGTGTGCAGGAGGCAGCTGATCGATGTTTCTCTCTCATCGTTGTTTCTGACTTTCTATCCCTCTCCCTTCCTCTGTGAAAAATCAATAAAATATATATATTTTAAAAAAGTAATTATAGTTATAACTAGTTCAGGAGATCTATGCTTACATAATCCATCACATATCCCAAATATTTATTGAGAACAGCAGTGATTGCAACATGAGGCTGATAATTTTATTGACTTGAGACAGAAACTAAACAGATTAATGGACCAAGAAAGAAATACATACTTTAAGGTTAGGTAGTGAGAAACCCTGGGTTGGGGCGTGTGTGTGTGTGTAATAAAATAGGGTAAAGGACAGAGAGGAGAGATTATGTTGGACAGAGTCTGATGTCCAGTAAAGATTATAAATATTTGGTCCTAGCCGGTTTGGCTCAGTGGATAGAGTGTGGACCTGCAGACTGAAGGAACCTGGGTTAGATTCCGCTCCAGGGCACATTCCCTGGTAGCAAGCTTGATCCCCAGTAGGGGGCATGCAGAAAGCAGCCAAGCAATGATTCTTTCTCTCTCGTTATTGATGTTTTTATCTCCCTCTTTTTTTTTTTCAATAAAAAATATTCTTTTTAAAATAAAAGAATCCCAAAACACTAATCAGAAAGAATACATGTACCCCTATGTTCATAGCAGTGTTATTTTACAATAGCTAAGATCTGAAAACAGCCCAAGTGCCCATTAGTAGATGAGTGGATAAAAATGCTGTGGTACATTTACACAATGGAATCCTATGCGGCTGTAAATTAGATGGAACTCTCACCGTTAGACAGCATGGATGGACCTGGAGATTACAATGCTAAGCAAAAATAAGCCAGTCAGAGAAATACAGATACAGTATGATCTCACTTATACATGGAGTCCAATGAACAGAATAAATTGACGAACAAAATAGAACCAGAGTTATGGATACACTAGAGCAGTGGTCGGCAAACTGCAGGTCACAAGCCACTTGTAGCTCACGAGCTGCGGTTTGCTGCTGTGTTGACTAATAAGTTTGTTGACCACTGCACTAGAGGCCCCGTGCATGAAAGGGTCCCTCAAGCTCAGCCTGTGCCCCCTCATGGTCTGGGACCCCTCGCTCCTTACTGCCCATCTGCAGCGTAGGCAGGAGAAGCTCCCGCCACCATCACTGTGCTAGCCAGCCCTGAGCGAGCTTCTGGTTGAGTGGTGCTCCCCTGTGGGAGTACACTGACCATGAAGGGGCAGCTCCTGAGTGAGCATCTGCCCCCTGGTGGTCAGTGTGCATCAATAGCAACCAGTCGTTCCCCCATTCAATGAATTATGCTTTCACTAGTGGCCTGATGCACAAAATTCATGTACTGAGGGGGTATTCCCTCAGCCCAGCCTTCACCCTCTCCAATCTGAGACTGCTGGCTCCTAACTGCTCACCTGCCTGCCTGTCTGCCTGATTGCCCTTAACTACCTCTGCCTGCCAGCCTGATCACCCCTAACTGCCCTCCCCTGCTGGCCTGATCTGACCCCCAACTGCCTTCCTCTGCTGGCCAATTTGGCTCTGATTTCTCAGTTTCTAGGCCAGTCAGCATCAAAAGCTCTGCCTCCTAGGCAGCCATTGTCTCCTCATACTTCACCCAGATTTGGTTCTGATTGGTCAGTTTCTATGCCAGACAGCATTAAAAGCTCTGCCTCCTGAGTGGCCATTGGCTCCTCATAGTTGACCCAGATTTGGTTCTGATTGCTCAGTTTCTATGCCAGTCAGCGTCAAAAACTCCACCTCCTAGGCAGCCTTTGGTTCCTCACACTTCACCCAGATTTGGTTCTGATTGGTCAGTTTCTATGCCAGTCAGCATCTCTGGGCCTATCAACAGGGCCTGATTAGAAAGGCAGGCTTGATCAGCAACCCCTGTGGAGGCCTGGAGAAAAATGAAGGCACAGCTGCTGGCCAGACTGGGAGAGAAAAAAAGAGGCAAGTGCTGATCAAAAGCTGCCACAGAGGCAATGGATCAGTCCCTGCTTCTCTCTTTAGGCCTCTCTCTGGCCCTGATTTGTAGCCCCCTCAGCAGTCAATGATGGGGCACCATGCCTGTGGTGGAAGCAATCAGTGCTGGGTTGCTATAGTAGGTTGGTTGAGCCTCAGTTGTTACTGGTCGTTAGGACCTAGGGTTTTTATACATTAGGATTATATACTAGGTGCCTAGTGCACAAATTCATGCACTTTGAAAGGAACTGTGGGTTGCAAGACTGCAGTAGGCACAGGGGTGGATCTTAGCCCATCCTCCATGCCCCTGCCTGGCTCCTCCCACTGCACTCTCAGTCTCCTGTCTGCTGGCAGCCCCGCTCCCACCACATCACTCTCATGCACTGATGGGGCTGGCCCCACTTGCACCTGAGCAATTGGGGCTGGTGCTGGCAGTGGGTACAAGTGAGGCCAGTGCTGCTGCTGCCCTCATCGCCCCTCAGGAGCAGGGGGAGGTGGAGAAAGAAGTCCTGAGGGGCCATCAGGGCCAGCAGCTACCACTGAGTGATCAGGACGATGGCATGCGGGAGCAAAGAATTTTCAGTAACCACTAGAAGCTCGCCCTGATGACAGCGACCTGTGCCCTGCCTTCATCTGGCGCCCCTGCTCATCTGCTTCACCATCTCACCACAGCCAACACCTGCCATGTTCTGCACACATCCCCTGGTGGTCAGCGCACATTATAGTGACCAGTTGTTCAGTTGTTTGTTTGTTCCAGTGTTCGCTCTATTTGCATATTAGTCTTTTATTATATAGGATGATGGTAAATTATATAGGATGTTACAAACTAATAGACATGAGAGAGGAGGGTCACTGGGGGAAATAATAGACAAAGAACATATATGAATACCCATGGACACAGACACAATGTGGTTACAGCCAGTGAGAGAGAGAGAAGAGGTCAGGATCTGGATGGAGGGGGACAAAGAGAGAGAATGGGGGGACATCTATAATGTCAACAATTAAAAAAAACACCTTAGCCCAGTTGGGTGTGGCTCAGTGGTTGAGCGTTGACCCAGGAACCAAAAGGTCACAAGTTCGATTCCTGGTCAGGGCACATGCCCAGGTTGCGGGTTTAATCCCCAGTGTGGGGCATGCAGAAGCAGCCAATCAATGATTCTCTGTCATCATTGATATTTGTATCTCTCTCTCTCTCCCTTCCTCTCTGAAATCAATAAAAATATATTAAAAATAAATAATTAATTAATTAAAAAACATCTTAGCCTGATTTTGCTTAGTGGATAGAGTGTTAGACTGCAGACTGAAGGGTCCCAGGTTCGATTCTGGTCAAGAGAATGTGTTGCGGACACATCCCTAGTAGGGGGTGTGCAGGAGGCAGCTGATTGATGTTTTTCTTTCATCTATGTTTTAAATTCTCTATCCTTTTCCCTTCCTTTCAGTAAAAAATCAATACAATATATTTTTAAAAAACACCTTAATGACAGAAAGTGGATGGTTGATTTAGTACATGTTTAGGGAAAATATCTAGATATCTTCAAAAGTTTCCATGAGGTGGGTTTCTTTCCTGTTATACAGAGGAGGGGAACTGAGGCAGAGGGTTAACTTTATGAGTCGCCAATGTAAGGATGAAAACTGCAACCAGGAGAGGATAAGGGACCTGACAGGGATCTCAAGGTGTAAAAGACCTCGCGCAGAGGTCTCGGAAACGGTCAGTAATGGGGGCGGAGCCGGTGGGCCCACACAGTGACCTATGATGTCATCCGGACGTTAGATAGCGTAACTTTATCGCGTAACATTACCTGGGCGTAGCCCCATTTTCCTCCCCGGAGAGTTCCGCTGTTGGTCAGGCACGGTCTGTATCAAGCTTCTCATTGGCTACTCGCTCCGTCAATCCGTTTAATTATACCAATCTTCCGCCCCGCCTTCCCGATCCAGTCTCTGAGAGGTTGACGCGGCTGTCACTTTAGAAAGGTCCGCATTCCTTCCGCCTTTCTACAGCCGACCGGAGGCGAGGAAGGTGGATCCCAGGCGGAGCCCACCCCGGGGGCTCTGCTTCCGCCTCTGATTGGCTGCTCTAGGTGTCCGTCGCTACGCCACCCGGCGCTGATTGACTATCCTGTCGCCGCTCTGCGCGGCGCCGGCCCCGCCCCCGTCGGGTGTTTGTGGTGGGGCTGCGGAGCGGTGGATCCCGCCGGAAGCGCCAGGACAATGGGGACCCGGGACGACGAGTACGACTACCTATTCAAAGGTATGGCCGGTGGGGCACAAGTGGACGAGGTGCCGGCGGCCGACAAGCGGACCGACGTTCCGTCCAGGCCGCTGGGCCCAGGGGAGCCTAGGACTTGGGGTCCGGCGGGACAGGCAGTCGAGAAGGCCGGGGCAGGCTGGTCTCGACAGCTTTGGGCCGGCGCTTGCGATCCTGCAGACCTGAGGACCCGAGGTTTCTTGGATGCGCCCAGGCAGGGCTGGAGCCCAGAGGAGGTGGGGCCTCTAGCCGTGGGAGAGGCAGTTGGGGGCGAGGCCTCGGGAGGAGACGGGACCGCCCCATCTTTTGAGGGCTGGGCTGGGTGGAGAGCTCCAGTAGGGGTGGGGGTGGAGGTGGGACCATTGGAGGCAGGGCTAGGACATAGAGGGCGTGTCCAAGGCTAGGGCTAGGGTGCTCTTCACATGATGGGTGTGGTTAGACTTGGTGTGAGCACCTTTAGAGGCGTGGCCGAGAAGGGAGGCGTAGACTTTGCGTGTTGAGATGTGTTTTGAGGGACACAGATTGCCTGGAGGGGTGCCTGGCGTAGCGGTGGGGGGGGGGGGGGGCGGATTGTGTGTGTTGGACCTAGGCCTGGTGGTTCACAGCAATAGTTATCTCCCTTAACTCTTAGAACTCTTTTTTTTTTCAAGAGGATATGTAAATTGTTTAATGATTACACATAATAGTGGATGATGCACAAAACATTTCTATCTATAATTTTTACATAAGGCTTCATGAATTTGGGTGTCATCCTTTCGCAGGGGCCTTGCTAATCTCTATCATTCCAATTTTAGTATATGTGCTGTGGAAGCAAGCACACACCTAGAACACTTAATAGCACCACCCAAGTACCTGCACTTTTCTAAGCTCTTTACACACAAGAATTCATTAAAATCCTCACCACAATTCTGTGAGGTATTATCTAGCCTCTTTTTTTATGGACCTGGAAACAGGTCCAGGGAGACAAGGACATAGTGAATAAGTGTTAGAGCAGAATTAGAAACCAGGCCATTTGTTGGCTTTACCACTTAGGAAGTGTATTTGGGGGAGTTTATGGCCAGGATCTGGGACTAAGGTATCAGACAGCCTCCTTTAACACAGCATGATGATGTCTTGGGTCCAGGCCAACCTGCTGGAGGATTTTCCCAGCCGGAGGGACAGAGGGCTTTGTGAGCCTCAAGTATGGCCTATGTAGGTCAGGCAGCCATAGCTGGCCTGCAGCCAGTTGGGGAACTCCTTCACCCTGCCCCAAGCTGAAGAGACTTGCTACATGTTGCTAGAGTCCTTCATTTCTCAGCTCAGTAGTTTAGGGGTCACTGGCTTTATAGTGCCAACCTGGACTTTGGCCGGGCCTTCTGCTGTCCGTGCTGGCTGATAGTGGCTGTCCTTGAGAGCTAACTCCTGGGCCCACAAAGGGTTCTTTTTAAAAAAATCCTCACTTGCCGAGACCGGTTTGGCTCAGTGGATAGAGCGTCGGACTGCGGACTGAAGGGTCCCGGGTTCGATTCCGGTCAAGGGCATCCACTGAGCGGAAGGGAGAGGGATAGAAAGTCAGAAACATCGATGAGAGAGAGACATCGATCAGCTGCCTCCTGCACGCCCCCCACTGGGGATGTGCCTGCAGCCAAGGTACATGCCCTTGACCGGAATCGAACCCGGGACCTCTCAGTCCACAGGCCGACGCTCTATCCACTGAGCCAAACTGGTTTCGGCTAAAATATATTTTTTTAAAAAAATCCTCACTTGAGATTTTTCCCATTGCTTTTATTTATTTATTTATTTATTTATTTATTTAGGAAAGAGAGCGGAGGGTAGGGAGGAAGGGTGGGGAGAGAAAGAGAGAGAGAAATAGGGACACAGAGAGAAACATCGAAGTGAGAAAGATACATTGATTGGTTGCCAGGGCCAGGGATAAAACTTGCAACTGAGGTATGTGCCCTTGACGGGAATTGAACCCACAGCCCTTTGGTCCACAGGCCGATACTATAACCACTGAGCAAAACTGGCCAGGTCCACATGGTGTACATTTGCTCTGCTGCCTGCTGTGTGAGGGTCTGCCTGACACACTAGCTGTTGGAATCTTTCCTATTGGGTGACCATCCAGCATCTTGGGGCACGTGACCTGAGAACTTGGGCGGTGTGGAGAGTGGGTGGAGCACTCCCTCCCTGGGTGAGAGAGTGCCCATTGCAGAGTCCCAGAGTCTTCACACAGCACTATGGGCTCTGGGAGGTGCCTGCAGGCAGATATGTCACTGGCAATTGAGGCTGTGTGGTCAGCAGGCATCAGGCCAAGGCCCTGGTGCAGACTAAGCTTTATGGTTGGTCTCACCTTAGAGGCAGGAGAAGTTCTTCAGGGTTTTGGGGACTGATGACAGGTGGTCTGGACTCCAGTACTGCTACCCAGTCTGCCCTTAGGTGGCTGCTCCTGGTTCAAGGTGGGGCACATATCTGGCCCTGGCATTGCCAGAGCAGGGGGCATTCCCCCTGTCCCCCCCTCCATGTTTCTGTGGTTATTTGCTTATTTTCAATTGTTTGCTGATATAAGTAATCCAGTTCAAGTGATTGCAGAAATCATCTTTTGCCCTTTGCGTTATTTCCTTGAAATGTGTTCCCAGAAGTTCAGTTACTGGGTCAGGGGCAATGGAGCAGCTGTGTCTAGTCCACTTCCTGGAAACTAATTCTACTTCTCTGGCACCTAGCATGGGGGGATGGTGCCCGCCTGCCCTGCTTCCCTCCCCCACTGACCTCCTTTTCTGAGTCTACAAGGTCAGGTCTCTCCAAACTGGGGTCATCTGAGACCTCCCCTTCACACTTAAATTTTCTTGGAGGACACCCCCCAACACACACACATACACACCTTTATCTTTTAATGTTTGTCTTTAAATTTACCCAGGTTTTCATGCTTTTAAATGGGAAAAGGAAAGTCTAGTTGGCTCTGGCAAATAAAGAAGGGAGGAGGGAAGCCGACAGGCGTGCCACAACCCCCACATAACATAAATATGGCAGGTAGACAGATACATAAATATGTTGCACACCCTCCCATCCCAGCCCCTCCTGAGACCCCGTGGCCTGCAAAGAGTTAGGCCTGGGCATTAGAGAGGCATCCAAGACATGACTGCATCAGAAGGGTTGACCAAGGCCAGCTTTCTCCCTGACTCTGCCACCTGGTAAAGGCCATCCTTTAGCAGAAAAGGGGATAGTCATCATCCCCCCCCCCCCCCGCCGCCCCCAACCCTGTGCCCAACCTTCCTCAGGCTTCTGTCACCTTCCACTGGCCCTGTTCTGGGCACAAAGGGGCCAACCTCACTTTGGGATGCTGGTTGCTGCCTGTCCAGCCCTCCCAACCAGTCTTGTTTGTTTTGGCAGCCATATCACATGTTGGCTCTCCTGATCTCCACCCCAAGGCCAGCAGCTCCTCCTGGGTGTTTTCCCCACGTGGTGTTTCTTTTCTTTGCTGCACATTCCCCTTTCCCCAGGAGTGAGGTTGTTTATTTGTACCTAATTATAGATTCTCACATTTATCCTGTCAGCTGTGGGTCACTTGTCCAGCCCCATCAGTCCCTTAAGGCTCCCCTGGTTTCTCCTCTGGTCGACCAGGCTGTGGTATCTATAGAAGGAGCAGTGGTGTCCCCAAGGCCTTTCTAGAGCCACTCACCTGGGGTTAATGTGGGAAGCTTCCATAGTGGCCCAGAGCCCTGTCCTCGGGGTTGTTTATACCCCTGCCCCATCTATAAGTACTTTTGGGGAAGGGGGCGAGGAGAGAGTGACTGCCAGCCCCAATGTTCACCTCTTTCTGCCAAGTGCTCCCAAGGCAGCCTCCTGGCTCTGCCACCTGTACAGGACTCCACCAGGCCCACTGGTCCCAGAACCAAGCACACCATTTCTCCCATTGCATAAGGTGGTCCTGCCTGTGCCCCAGCTTCAAACACCTCTTCTTTGTTCTCTAATTTCCGGGGGACTAGCTGTGGTAAGATTGCCCTCAAGTGCTAGTCGCTGGAGCCTGGGATAGGTCTGCTTCCTGGAGGAGAGATGGGACTCTGCTCTGCCTGAAATAGGGGAGTGTGCTCCCCACCCAAATGACCACTCAATTTGCCTGAGCATCTGAGTGTGGGTCCTGGTGGTGCTACACTATTATGGAGCAGGCCAGAGGACCCAGGCCTTCAAGAGGTGCCAGTTCTTTGTTTTTGCCAACTATGCTTGCCTGCCCTGCCAGCCAAGTGGCGTGTCTGGGGAGGCCATTTCCTGGCCAGCATTGCCACCAACTTCTGTGGAAATGCTAAGGGTCGTGTCCTCAAGGGCCCTTTATTTCCCCAAGACAGTAGATCACTTGTGCCTTTAACAGTGCCCTTCTCATTCCCACAATGTACCCAGAGCCAACCCAGCCACTGCCTTGCTGGCCATCTCTCTGCAGCGGGCACCTGTGCCAGGGAGTGCCCGGGCAACCTGGCCTTTTTAACATTTATATGGGCAATGGCTATTGGCCCTCGTGCTATTCTTGCAGCCACTTTATCATTTGTTTGTTCACTCTATCCTATGTGCGGGGTTCTGTGCCAGGGCCTGGGGATACAGCAGTGAATGAGACCATCTGATAGCATACCCTTGAAGAAGACTGACAAAAAATAAATAAGTGAAACCTGGCAAGTGTGGGAGGGTGGTAAGAGCTATGGAGAAAAGGCAGGGGGTGGTGGGAGTGGGGAGTTTTGGAGGAGGGGCTTTAAGAGGACTGCAGGGAAGGCCACCTTGATTGAGTGCCATCTGAGGCACCACATGGAGGAGATGAGGGTGGGAATCAGGCGAGTATTTGGGGAAGAACATTCCAGGCAAAAGGCAGTGTGCACTTGCACATCTCTGAGTCCTATCGAGGAGGCCCGTGTGGCAGGGACAGAGTCAGGGAGAGAGGAAGTGAGGCAGGGAGGGGACAGGGACAGGTCATGGAGGGACTTGTGGGTCCTAGGGAGGACTTAGGCTTTTACCCCAAGGGAGGGGTGGGAACCCTGGAGGTCTGTGGGCAGAAGAGAAGCAGGACCTGACTCTGGTGTTCACAAGTACCCTCTGGTGGCTGCCTTGGGAGAACAGCCTGTTGGTTGGAGATGAGAGTGAACTCAGGGACATTAGAGGGGAGACTGGCACTGCAACCCAGGGAAAGAAGGAGGGTCCCTGGATTACCTAGGGTTGGGGCAGACACAGTAAGAAGTTGGGGGACTCTGGACATGCACACATAACATTTTTCATTGAGGAGAAATTTTTCATTGGGCTGAAGATGACCAGGCTTGCAGTGCTGACAGCTCTTCGCTGGGCAGATCCACACTCAGATGCCAGAGCCTAAGGCCCATATTTGGGGTCCATGTGGTTTCCAGCTGGGGCATCTGATCTCTGCTGTGTGTTCCTTGTGTGCTACATATACACCCAGGCATGAGTTCACACACACAGACACAGTGCTCCTCCAGTATGCCCTGGGGCTGAGGCCAGCCTTCCCAGGCCTAGGGCCTTTCTGAATCATCTCGAGTGGCCCCACTTCTAATGGGAAAGACCCACTAGGACTGCTTTGCCCTGCTCTGGAGGGCTCTTGTTCTGGATGTCCCTGCAGGGCGGTCTAACCCTGGGGTTGGCTGGGGGGTGGGGGGGGAGGGGCGGGGTTAGCAGGCTCTAATTCCCTCTTAATTCTATGCAGAGGGCACATTTCTCTTTTGAATGGGCAAGTTGGCAGTGTTGGGCTGAATGTTGGTTTGCTTGCAGCCACTTTCCATGAAGAAGCAACAGGGTAGGCATGGGACATGAGGCTTCTCATTTCCTGTGACTTAAAACTCTGGAGCCAGATTCTTGTCGATAGGAACGTGGTAGAACAATGATAATAATTGCTTTCCCACTTATCTTAGCTGGCTGTATGCTGGCTGAGTTCTGATCCTGCAAGCTCCTGTGTCCCCTCCCCTGAACTGGCTCTTGTTCCTGTCTTTCTTTCCACACCTGTGGAAAAGGCAGTCCAGAGAGGTTAAGTGACTTGCCCAAGGTCACCGAACCCAGAGCTTACTTGGGCCTCCAGACTGCAGTGAAAGTTTGGGGGATGATGGATCCCTAAGTCACCTGCCTGGCTGGATACATGGGTCCCTATGCCTTAGCTGGGGCAGCCCTGCTCTGAAGGACCTGACATAGGCAAGGATATTATGCTATTTGTAGTGGCTGTGTTTCTGGAAACTTGGAGCCACTGTTTACTTCTGCACCAAGAAATGTGGTGCCTTGGGCAAGGGGCTCTAGACAGCTCTGACTCTACCCTGTTGTTAGCTGTCACATTTCCAAAGAACCTGGGGCACTGCTGGGAAGGTTCTGCAGGTGGACGTGGTGGTGTGGGGGTCTTTGCTTGATGGGCTGCCCTGCTCTGCCTTGTGGAGCTGCACCTATATCCCTCCCCACCCTTACAGTGGTGCTCATCGGGGACTCGGGTGTGGGGAAGAGCAACCTGCTGTCCCGCTTCACCCGCAACGAGTTCAACCTGGAGAGTAAGAGCACCATTGGTGTGGAGTTCGCCACCCGCAGCATCCAGGTGGACGGCAAGACCATCAAGGCGCAGATCTGGGACACCGCTGGCCAGGAGCGCTACCGTGCCATCACCTCCGCGTGAGTGGCAGGGATGGGGAAATGTAGGTCTTGGACATGGGGCTAGTGGGCTCTGAAAGAGGGGTAGGAATTGGGCAGGAGGAGAATGGGAGAGCACAACCCTGAGAGCAGTTGGCCCGGGGTAGAGGAATGAGACGCCCCCCAGGAGCTGTGGGACCCTCGGGAAGACCAGTGCCCACTCTTGACCACTCTGTGACCTCATGTGGACATGTCCAATGGCTCCTCTGACTCCTGGAGTGGGCCATTCCACTCTGCCCACCCCTCAGTCCTCCCTGCTTGGCCTGCCCTGCCTGGCTATGTTTCAAGTCTTCCTCTTTCCTCGGCTCCCTAGAGCCACCCAGCCATCAGGACCTACTAGAGCTGCCTCCTTCCAGCCGCCTTGACCATCTCCCCATTGGTCACACGCTTTGCTCTTAATGCCTTCCACTGAAGCCTGGTTACCTCTTCATCTCTAATCCCTCAGGGTGGATATGTGTCCGTTAGTCTTCTTGGTGTGCCAGGCCACAGCAGGCATTGGAGCTTTTGCTTGGCAGCAGCCCTTTCCTGCATAGGCATTGTATCCTTCTCCCTTTTTGTGACTGTCTTATGACCTCAGGCCCCCACAGCCTTTTTATTTATTTATTTCCTTAATGTATATTTTTTTTATTGATTTCAGGGAGGAAGGGAGAGAGAGAGAGAAATATCAATGATAAGCGAAAACCATTGATCGGCTGCCTCCTGCACGCCCCTTACTGGGGACCGAGCTCACAACCTGGGCATGTGTTGGAGTCGAATCTGGGACCCTTCAGTCCACAGACCAATGCTCTATCCACGGAGCCAAACCGGCTAGGATAGGCCCCCACAGTTTTGAGTTGAATCTGGGGCACAGAGTCCTCTCACAAGGCATGAAGGTCGCCCCTCAACTGGGCTCTGTGTGGATCCAGGAGCTGCTAACCACAGAATCTTGAGGGCCGCCATGGGACGCTGGAAGGCAGCTCATTCCTGGACCCTGCCCCCTGTCCCCACAGGTACTACCGAGGTGCAGTGGGTGCACTGCTGGTATATGACATCGCCAAGCATCTGACATATGAGAATGTGGAACGCTGGCTGAAGGAGCTGAGAGACCATGCTGACAGTAACATCGTCATCATGCTGGTGGGCAACAAGAGCGACCTGCGCCACCTGCGGGCTGTGCCCACTGATGAGGCCCGAGCCTTTGCAGGTGAGCACCTACCAGTGGGCGAAAGGTTTCACTTAGGGTCAGGGCCCTCCCGCAGGAGCCATCTCCTGAGAGCAGGACTTTGACTAAGACATCTGTGAAGTTTCTGGAAAGCCAGCAGCCCCCTCCAGGTCCTTCCCATTTTCCCTGGCCGTGAGCATGGCCACAGTACCATCCTTCCCTCTTCAAGGTGTGGACATCTCAGTCCTACCCTCTTGGCCCCAATCCTTCATTTCCCGGGCCAGGTGAGTGGTTACGTACACAGGGGTCCTTAGAGGATGCAGGAGAGCCCCCTGCTCACCTGGGCAATATTCTCTCTGTTCCAGAGAAGAACAACTTGTCCTTCATTGAGACCTCAGCCTTGGACTCCACCAACGTAGAGGAAGCTTTCAAGAACATTCTCACAGGTTATCTTAGGGTCTGGTGGGGGCCACAGAAACTCCCAGCAGGCCCACCAATGGTGGTGTGGGAAGGGCACTAGCTACACTGGTTGCATGCTTCAGAATGCAGCCCTGACCCTTCATTTCTTAAACCTGCTTGTCAATCTGGACAGGAGGACAGACATGGCAAGCTCCGTGAAGTCAGGCTAGATCCCACCCCTACTGGCACTTGGCACCCAGCTCCATGGGTAAACCCATGGCTCCACCAGAGAATAGCCAGAGGGGACTGCAGATGGCCTCAGGCCCAGAGCTCATGGTTTTCTGGAAGTTTATTCTGATAAGAAGGGGGTCTCTGATCTTTACAAAGAAGAGGCCTGGGCTGGGGAACCCTTATGTCAGAGGTGCAGGTAGGCCACAGTGGGGGCCTTTGGGAGGGGCACACCCTGGAGGAGGTGACATCCAGATGAGTCCTGGGGCCAGTCACCACAGGCAAGAGTATGCACGACACTCACCTCACATCCCCCCATTGCAGAGATCTACCGCATTGTGTCACAGAAGCAAATTGCAGACCGTGCAGCCCATGACGAGTCCCCTGGTAACAACGTGGTGGACATCAGTGTGCCACCCACTACTGATGGACAGAAACCGAACAAGCTGCAGTGCTGCCAGAACCTGTGACTGCCCCGTGCCTCGTCCAAGTGTGCGTGCGTGCACATCCTCATTCTTCGCCTGCCCCTCACCATGATGTCTTCTCTGACCCGACCCTCTCTGTCTCTCTGCGACTGGCTCCTACCCCTCCACTGAGCTCTGCACAGCCAGCTGGGACTTAGGAAGAACAGGAGTCCAACTGCACCATCTGTCCTTCTCCCCCACCCCAGGGAAGCTTGAAACTGGCTGCTGCACCTATTCTTCTTGGGTTCCAATGGGCCTCTGGGTGGGGTGGGGTGGGGAGGATGGCAGATTGGACCAGGCCAGCCAGAGGCAAGAGGATGGGCACACCAAGCAGACTTCAATTTCCATAGCAGACTCCAGGGAGCAATTACCTCCCTTCTCTGGCCAGTTGTCCCAGCTGGCCCTGGTCCCCACCCAGAACCCCCTTCTGGGCTGAAGCCTGAAGAACAAGTAACCAGGGGACTGGGTCAGGCAGACAGAGGCTCCTGGCACCCTACCACCCACATACAGCCAGCACCGCACACACCTTTGTCCTCGGCCTCTCCTGTGCGTGCGTGAATCCAGCTCCTGCCTGTAGATATATGCTGGGAGAAGACCTCCCCCCCTTTCTGCACGCAGCGCACTCCCCACCCCTCCCTGTGCCCTTCTCTCTGTCTTGTCTCCCTTCACTGTTTGCAAGTGAAGCAATATCTCAGTGTTTTGTATATACAACCGCTCTTGTAGCCTTTGTTTTTTTGTTATTGTAGAGAAACAGATTCTTTATACACTTTGTAAGATTGACGCCAAACCCCAGCTCTCAGATCTCTTATTCTCCCTGTGGTCCCTGTTGCCCTAATGCCTCATTTCTCTGTCCCGTTACTAAAATGTGTAACCCGACTTCCTGGACAGAAACCTGCCGCTGCACTTTTGTCTTCTTTCTCCTCCAGGTGGCCACCCCTGAGCCAGGCCCCTTGCTGCACACATCCTTCACTGGGCTGCACCACCAGGCTCAGCTTCACAGGGAGCTAGAACACCAGGCCTGAACCCCTGCTCAGGACTATGCAGAGGTCTCCTGAGCTGACGACGGAGGCCCTGGATGGCGGAAGGGGGGGGGGGGGGGGTGTTAAGGGTGGGAGGGAAAGCTGGTTGGGGGGTTGACTTTAAACTCATTGCTGCAAGGACCACCAGCTGTAGTACTTGAGTTTGGTCCTCCAGGAGGAGGTGGGCTGTGTTCACTGCTTTCAACTCCCAGCTCTGGGAATTGGATTGCTCATTGCTTCCATCTATTCCCCACCTGGCCACCACTTGGGGTCCCAGCAAGGACTAGTAAGAGGGGCTGGCCCACATGTTGGCAGTACCAGTCCCATCCCAGACTGACCTCTGAGGAGGACTGAATGGGATGCTTGTCCACATGGGCAGGACTGGCCTGAGGGCAGGTTCCCAAAGTAGAGGGTGTCCCTGCATTGATCACATGACCCAGTGGGTGTTCCCTCTCATCTGAGTGCTGGTAGCTATTCTAGAAGCTCCAGTCTCTGGCTGAAGCCCTTGTGCCCTTGACCCCTAGGAGAGCCACCAGAGGGGGATTCAGGCTCTCCTTCCCTGCCCAGACATCCCTCCAAAAGAGCTCTTGAGTCATCGGGGCTGTTCTCACAGGAGTTTGGTGAGCCAGAGCCCATGCTCCAGGCTGAGGAGCACCCTTGGCTGGGGATCTGGTGGGGTGCACAATCCAGGGCCCATTTACATGGATCCCAGGTCCCCTGGGTTTGGGTAGGGTGTGCTGTGGAGAGGCAGAGGGTGAATGGGAGCTTCAGGAGGACCAGTGACGCACTCAGGCACATGAAAGGGTTTCAAGCGTCAAAGATCAACTCTTCGTGAAGCCTCAGATTGAATAGGCCTTGGGCACATGCCAGTATTTAGACTGTTGAGACTCTGTCCCCTTGGAAGGGTGACAGTCCAGTGATACTATTTTAGTTACTCTAATTTCAGTAATTTAAGCACAGCATGCTGGCTTTCTGCTAGGCACTGTACTTCAGAGTTTTTTGTTTTGTTTTTATGGTAAAATAAACATTACAAAAATTTTTAATTGATTTTTTAGAGAGAGGAAGGGAGAGAGAGTGATTTGTTTTCCATTTATTTATGCATTCATTGGTTGATTTTTGATTGTGCCCTGACTGGAGATCAAACCCACAACCTTGGCTTATCGGGACAATGCTCTAACCACCTGAACTCCCTGGCCAAGGCCATCTCAACTCTTTTAAACAGTACAATTTAGTGGCATTAATGTGGTGCACACACACTTACGTTGTGCGACCATCACCACCATCAATCTCCGGACGTTTGTCATCTTCCCAAAATGAAACTAATTCCCCTCTTCCCTCCCCCATTCCCTGGCACCCACCATTCTATTTTAAGTTGCTATGAATTTGTTAACCTTAGAATGTCCAAACGTAGAAAATTTTTATTAGAATGGATTTGGGCATAACCCTGACAGGTGTGACTCAGTTAATTGGAGCATTGTTCTGTACACCAAAAGGTGGTGGGTTCAATTCTCCAAGTTTACATACCCAGGTTCTATCCTAGTCAGGGTGCTTTTGAGAGGCAACTGGTCTATGTTTCTCTCACATTGATGTCACTCCCTCTTCCTCTCCTTCCTCTCTCGAAAATCAACTTTAAAACATTTATTTGAGGATAAATTACCAGAGGATACATCTAGAAGCAAAATTTCAACAGACTGAGAAAAATGCTTTAGAGAATAACAATTTGCAATTTCTTTTATGCCTTTGAGATTAAGGGGGAAGATTATATGAAAGTGAGAAGGCAAGATGGTGATGGAATTACAGGATAGCTAAGATCGTATGGTCTCCTATGCTTTAGAAGGAGGGATCTGCAAGAGCATTTCAGAGATGTGTTAACAGGATCAATGAACAGGTCTTGCTGAAGGCAAAGATAAGCTATTTAGTAAAGAAGTTATGTCAGGTGTGACTACCCACTATGAACTGCCCAGTTAGCAATTTAGTTAGTTTTTTGTTAATACCCAATAATTACTTTTCCATTGATATTGAAAAACATACATTTTTATTGATTTCAGAGAGGAAAATGAGAGGGAGCTAGAGATAGAAACATCAATGATGAGAGAGAATCATTGATTGGCTGCCTCCTGCAGGCCCCCTACTGGGGATCGAGCCCCCAACCCGAGCATGTGCCCTTGACTGGAATCAAACCCAGGACCGTCCAGTCCTCAGGCTTACACTCTATCCACTGAGCCAAACCAGCCAGGTCTTCATTGATTTTTTTTTTTAAGAGAGTAGAAGGGAAGGGGAGAGGAGGAGAGAGAGAGAGAAACAAAAAACATTGATGTAAGAAAGACACATCGATCGCTTGCCTCCCGCAGCAAGTGCCCCGACCTGGGCGGGGATTGAACCTGCAACTCAGGTAAGTGCCCTTGACAGAATCAAAGTCTGCACTCTGGTTATCAGGCCAACACTCTAACTACTTAGCAACACCAGTCAAGACCCAGTTAGCAACTTATGGTCAAGCCACCCAGTGAGGTCACTTTCGATAGAATCCCTGCTCCCCCCCTTATTTTTTTGCCCACAAATTTGACTCCTCTAGGGACTCATAAAAGTGGAATCCTACAGTATTTGTCATCAGGATTTATCCATATTGTAGCAGGTATCCAGATGGCCTTCCTTTTTAGGCTGAATAGTATTCCATTGTACGGATGGACCACATTGTGTTTATCCTTTATCTGTCGATGGGCACTTGGGTTGCTTCCACCTTTTGCTACTGTGAATCACACTGCAATGAATGGTGTGCAAATACCTGTTTGAATCCCTGCTTTCAATTCTTTTGGGTGGAATTGCTGGATCATATAGTAATTCTGTGTTTAATATTTTTGAGTAACTTAATCTAAATAAATTATGTAACAAAAGAATATAGTTCCACAAAAAAATAAACAGAATTACCATGTGATTCAGGAGGTGGGCATAATTTATCAGCCTAAATTTATAGACAGGGAACAGATGTCATTGACGAAAAAAATAAATAAATGGGTATTTAAAAAAAAAAAAGTGACTATCCCAGGGTCCCACAGTTAATAAGTAAGCAGGTTTCCACACCAGAGCTATATAGTAACCGCTTAGGTAGAAGGCTTCTTCAAATGTTTATTGAGTGCTTACTATGTGCCAGAAAGCCCTAACAATTGAAGAAAATACCCAATAAAAGACTGGGAAGAAGTATACCAAAATTAAAAATAATTTTTTATTTTGTTTTATTATGGCCCTAGCTGGTTTGGCTCAGTGGATAGAACATTGGTCTTCGGACTGAAGGGCCCAGGTCTTGATTTCAGTCAAGGACACATGATTTGGTTGCAGGCTTGATTTCCTGGCCCTGTTTGGGGCGTGTGCAGGAGGCAACCAATTGATGTGTCCCACATTGGGGTTTCTCTCCTGTCTCCCCCCTCCCATTCCAAAAAAAAAAAAAAATGAGTGGAAAAATATCGTCAGGGGATGATTGACAATAAAATTTTACTGTGACCCAGGGAATGTCGCCCAGGAGATCACAGTTCGATTTCTGATCAGAACACACGTCCCTGTTTGGGGCTTGGTCCCCAATGGAGGCATGCAGGAGACAGCTGATAGATATTTTTCATCAGTGTTTCTATCTTTCCCTCTTCCTCTCTGAAATCAATAAAAATATATTTAAAAATAAATTTTAAGAAAGGAATTCTGCCGAGACCGGTTTGGCTCAGTGGATAGGGCATCGGACTGCGGACTGAAGGGTCCCGGGTTCAATTCCGGCAAGGGCATGTACCTTGGCTGTGGGCACATCCCTGGTGGGGGCGTGCAAGAGGCAGCTGATTGATGGATGTCTCATCGATGTTTCTGACTTTCCCCCTCCCTTCCACTCTGTAAAAAATCAATAAAATATATTTTAAAAAATGAATTCTATGAAAAGTAACCTTACAGGGTGGCCTGATCATAATTCCAAACTGAGCAGGTCATGGTGGGTAGTCACATTCCAGGCATACAACTTTTTAGTAAAGGATTTATTTCTGTGCAACTAGAATAGATTAACTTTTGAAATGCCTCTTTTAAAAACCTTTTTAATGTGAACCACTCTTTCAGACCCCTCCTCTAAAGTATAACCATCCTCAAGGGAGCACAGTCTTAACTATTCTGTAATCCAATCTCTACCTTGCTTTTTCACACTTTCATGTAATCTTCCTTGTGTTCCTTCTTTAATTTTGAATGCATAAAGGAAACTGCCAATTGTATTTTGCAGAGCATTTTATTTATTATTATTATTTGTTATTATTTGGCAGAGCATTTTAGATCTTACTCCCTGGCATCAGTTTTGGCTCAAATAAACTCATAAAAATTCTCTACAAGTTTGAGCTTCTTTTTTAAAAATATATTTTTATTGATTTCAGAGAGGAAGGGAGAGGGAGAGAAACATCAGTGATAAGAGAGAATCATTGATTGGCTTCCTCCTGCATGCCCCACAGTGGGGATCGAGCCCACAACCCAGGAATGTGCTCTTGACCAGAAATCGCAGGCTGACACTCTATCCACTGAGCCAAACCAGCCAGGGCTGAGCTTTTCTTATGTCAAAAGAACCCCTATATTACCACCACCCAACTTGAGTCAGTATAATTACACCCTATAACAGCTATCTTGCTACCATGAGAAAAAGGCCAAGAGGATCTCAGTCATTGACCCTATCATCATTTGACCAAACCAATGCCAGCAGCCATCCTCCCCTAAAATTCTTGTTGAAACTAACAAAAATTGGCTCATTAATGAACATTAAATCTGGTGGGTAAAGGTTTATTGAGTAACAAGATAATTAGTTTCAAAGTATTTTCCAATAACTCACTTATTAACAAGTATAACATAAATCATGCTGGAGAAACCTAGCAGATGATTTAAAATAGATTAGCATAATCAGTGATGGAAGAAATCAACATTCTATGCCTCCTGATACATGTATGCACTGAGAACACCACGTCTGTGGTTCCTGTCCCAAATGCGTAAGTCATGAGGAAATACTACACAAATATCAGTTGAGGGGCTTTCTAAAAATAATTAGCCTATAATCTCCCAAAGTATTAAGGTCATGAAAGACAAGGAAAGACTGAGGAATTTTTCTAGAATGAAGGAGATTGAAATAGATAATAAAATATATTTAATCCTGGGATGGATTCTGGAACTTTAAAGGACTTGATTGAAACTATAAATAATATTTAGGAATGACATGGTAATATCGGATCAAAATTAATTTCCTGATTTTGAGGTTGTACTGAGATTATGTGGAAGAGTGTACTTATATTTAAGAAAAATACACTGAAGTATTAAGGATTAATGAGATACCATGTGTGTACCTGATACTCAAAGGACTCTGAAATGTTAACAATTGGGCAAAAGGTTCATGGGAGCTCTGTGCATCATTTCTGCAACTTTTATGTTTATTTGACATTATTTTAACAAAAAAATTTAACCACTGGGCTCTATAGGACACCTAGCACACAAAGCCACTGTATATATAAATTAACCTGAGCCTGGCAGTTGTCCTGAGACACCAAGGTTGCAGGTATAATGCCTGGTCAGGGCACATAGAAGAAGCAACCAATGAACAAAAAAATTGATGTTACCTTTTAAAAATGTTTATTGATTACAGAGAGGAAGGGAGAGAGAGAGAAACATCAATAATGAGAATCATTGATCAGCTGCCTCCTGCACATTCCACACTGGGGATCGAGTCCACAACCCGGGCCATGTGCTCTGATCAGGAATTGAACCATGACCTCCTGGCTCATAGGTCAGTACTCAACCACTGAGCAACACTGGCTGGGCCAAAATTGATGTTTCTCTTTTCTCTGCCCCTTCTCTCAAATCAATCAACAAATAGAAAGTTTAAAAATCTTTAACCCAAGTGCATAGATTTAAACATTTGATGTGTTTTGATTTGCAATCATTATCCTTAAAGGAGGCCAAATTGTCCACCTTGCTGCCAATAGGATCTTCTTTTAGTTGGCCCACACTGACACTATATTAGTAGGTAATGTCTTTGATAACTATTGTGCTTTCTGATATATCATGATGTGCCGTTTATTTTGTACATTTCCTGTACCAGACCAAGAATCATTTCCCCAAGGTTCGCTGGTTCTTTCCATTGGAAATTACACTTAAAGTCCACAAGCTTGCGGAACACTCACTGCAATGAGGTTGGTCTTTGTTTCTTACCTTTTTAGTGGACAAAACTAAAGAATGTTTGCTTTTTATTTAGATTTTAATATATTTGTATTGATTTGAGAAGAGAAGAGAGAGGAAGAGAGAGAAACATCAATGGTGAAAATCATTGATCAGCTGCCTCCTGTAGTCCCTATTGGGATTCGAGCCCGAAACCCCACCTCCTGGTTCATAGGTCAATGCTCAGCCACTGAGCCATGCCAGCTGGGCAGTATTTTCTTTTTATAAAGACAAAATATATCATGATGTCCTGGCCACTGTGGCTTAGTTGGTTTGGGTGTCTCTGTGAATCGAAAGGTTGCTGGTTTGATTAGACTAGTTGGCACATTCCTGGGTAATGGGCTCAATCCCCGGTAGGTGGCATGCAGGAAGCAGCCAATCCATTGTTTCCCTATCACATTAATGTTTCTCTCTCCCTCTCCCTTCCTCTCTCTTTAAAGAACAATAATGATTTTCCCAATTCAAATGCAAAACTACAAAGTTTTTAATTACTGAAATCAATCTTGTATCTGTACCTCCTTCACTCTAAAAATCCCAGTTTTTGACACCAACATAATTACTCCTTTGTATTATCTCATATTACACACGTACACACTTAGAACAAATTTGATACCATCACCACCAATATAGTAATGGTATGTACAGATTGTTGTGTTTTAAAAGTCACTAGAAGTTCATCTTTGGGTTATTTTGTCACCAACATATCTTCAAATTTTGTTTTATATAATTATATGAAATATTTGCATAACCCTAGCTGATTTGGCTCAGTGGACAGAGCGTTGGCCTTTGGACAGGAGGGTCCCAGGTGCAATTCCCGTCAAGGGCATTTGCCCGGATTATAAACTCCATCCCCAGTAGGGGGCATGCAGGGGGCAGCTAATCAATGATTCTCTCCCATGATGTTTCTGTCTCTTCCTCTCCCTTCCTCTCTGAAATCAATAAAAATAATTTAAAAAATAAAAATAAATATTCTTTATTTTTTCACTAAAAAATATATATATGCTATTATAACAATAGAATTTAATGGAGACAACTGAGCTGATCTATATATTAAATAAAGGAGGGGTGGGAGGAGCAAAGGAGTATTGAGGCTTTTGCATGTGCCTAGGATTCTCCCCTCTTCTTGTTAACTTTCACTCACACCTTGTCAAGTTCAGTTGCTTCTTTTTCAAGGATATAACTTTGGATTGCCCAAATTATTACATGAAATGCCTCCCTCACTTGCTAAAATTTATCACCGTGTAAATTCATAATAACATAATTGGTTGTTTTATGTCTTTCTCACTCCCTAGATTGAGGTCCATAAGAGCAATATTTCTCTTACTCAACATTGTGTCCCTGGCGCCTAGCACAGTGCCTGCTCATAATAGGCTCTCCTTTAAAAAAAAATATTTTTGACTTTAGAGAGAAACATCACGATTCAACTAGTGACCCCTTGGTACAGAGTTCGACACTCAGCCAACTGAGTCACACTGACCAGGGCCTAATAGGCTCTCTTATTGTTTATATTACATATAGTGAATGAACTTCCATTGCATGAATGAATGAATGAATGAATGAATGAATGATGTCTTTGGCTCTTTCATGGTCTCTAACCTCTCCAGGCTTCTGTTTTTCCTCTGGAGACCATATGGTGTCTCCCTCCCTCAGGATTGATGGGAAGCTTTAAGGCAAATGACACTCAAATTCTGTAACGGTTTTATTAACAAGCACTGGTCGCTGGCAGGTGGCGCTAGCAGCCCCTCTCGTGCTTGCCGGATTAGGGCGGGGCCAAGCCTGGTGGTGGGGTTGGGTCAGGGGGCGGAGCTAGGGCGCGGCAGGGGCGGAGCCAGCCGCTGCAGCAAAACGGGACGCCCTGAGCGGCCAGGATGCCCTGTGGCCTTCGGCCCCGCCTCCCAGGGCTGGACGTGCACAGGTATTGGCCGGCGCGGTCGAGAGGCGGTCACCATTGGCCCCGGCTCCGTCTGCTTGGCGGGCGGTGTCGGGACGCAGGTCCTGGCAGGAGGAGCGGAGCTAGAGGTGCTGACGGGACCGGCCGGGCCGGGGCCGGGGCGAGAGGAGGGGTCTGCGCGGCCTCCCGGCCCGGCCGCGGATCAGGTGCGCACGGGTGGCCGGGTGGGGCCAGAGGACGCGGGTCCGCGGGCCGGCCCCAGGTTCGAAGCCGGAGCCTGGAGCCTGGCCCCTGGCGGAGCGGCCGGGTTCCGACCCTCGGCCTCAATCTTTCCCAGGACGAGAGGATTGCAGTTCCCGTATCGAGGGCAGCGGGAGGTCTCTGAACCTCGGTTTCTCTATCTGTGAAACTGATCATCACAGCGTCAATCTAATAGGGCTGATGCTGGCGTTGGCTGCTGAGAGTTTCAGGCACAAAGTAGGCGGTCAGTAAGTGACCAATAATGACCTTCTTCAACCTCCTTCTTAAAGGAGTTCTACCTGAAAAATAGTAAATAATGGTAAACCGGGCACCCTGTAGAAAGAACATGCTTAGCAGAGTGCCTGGTTGTTAGTGGGCATTCCAAACAATTTATGTGATTGGCTCATTTACTCTTCTAGGGACCATAATAGATGCAAGTATTAGAAATGTTCCGTTATTCAGAAGAGGAAATTGAGGATCAGAGAGGTCAAAGTTTTGCCCAGTGTTACACAGCAAATAAGACCAGAACTGGCCTTTGAACCTGACCTCTAGTGTAGGGACTGGGAGTTACTGAAGGGCACATAGGAGCAGGAGTCTCTCATGGTGAATGAAGAGGAATGAATGCATTTCGCAGGCTCTACATTTTTTTTTTTTAAGGTGAGTATTTATCAAGCACTTACTGTGTGCCACACTGTGCCTTGTCTCATCAAACCCTCTCATCAACTCTGTATGTAAACTGGCAATTATAATAAGAGGTAATATTTCTTGACTTCTTTTTTTTTTTTTACTGTAAAAACATGTATTGATTTGAGAGAGAGACATTGATTTCTTCCACTTATTTATGCATTCATTGGTTGATTCTTGTATGTATCCTAATCAGGGATCCAAACCACAATCTTTGTTTAATGGTATGATGATGCTCTCTATCCACCCCCGGGCCTATTTGTTGACTTCTTAATATTATGGAATCTTGAGCTGGGTATCATTTTGACCACTATTTTACAGATGAGTAAACCAAGGCCAGAGACCAAAGCAGCTGGCCTGAGATCACACTGTAGGGAGTTAGGGCCCTCTGACTTCTTTTAGTTTCTTTCCTTCAGTAAAGGAGATGGGGGTGGGGGGCAGATGTGGAAAGGTTGTGGTGCCATAGTGCCACCGAGACGGGCCTAGCTTCACTGAAGGAACTGAGCCTCGGCAGACACAGTCCGCCACCTCCAGCTTATTTGACAAAGGATGAGGCCCAGAAAAGCAAAGTGACTGACTTGTCCCACGACACAGATCATCAATGACAGAGTTAGGACTTGAAAAAACCCAAGTCTTTTAGAGAGAGTGGAAGGGAAGGGGAGAGACAGAGAGAAATATCCATTGATTGGTTGCCTCCCATATGTGCCCCAACAGAGGTAGGTGGTAGAGCCTGTAATGTAGTGCCCTTGACCAGAGTAGAACCTGTGACCCTTCAGTCTATGGGCTGATGCTCTAACCATTGAGCACCCAGCTAAGGCTGAACTAACTTAATTCTGGCACTGTGCCTTTTTAGCTTTGTGACCTTGAGCAAGTAACTGCCCTTCTCTAAGCCTTAGTCACAAATGGGGGTAATTATTGGACTTAATTCATAGGTCTATTGTGAAGATTCGGTGAAATTTCTCTCTAGAGCACTAAACCAAGTTTGCCATAGACACTGGCTTCCTTTCCCATCCCAGCAGCCCCACAGCTGAGCCTAGCCTGCAGCCATTCTATCTTTGTGTCCAACCTTGAGTTTGGTTTCTTCTGGGCCCAAACTTCTCTGGTTTGTAGGACCTCTAGCTGTTAAACATCTGATGCCATGGGCACTGGCAAATCAAGAGACCTTGTTCTTTTTCCCTTTCTTTCTGAAATGTTTTTATTGATTTGAGAGAGAGAGAGAGAGAGAGAGAGAGAGAGAGAGAGAGAGACTGACTTTACCTTCTTTAGGTGTCCTGACCTGGGACTGAACCCGCATACCAAATATATGCCTTGACCGGGAATTGAACTAACAACCTTTCGGTGCTCAGGATGACGCTCAACCAACTGAGCCACGGTGGCAGGGCGGGACCTTGTTCTTAATAACACAGGTCTGCTCTTACACAGAGCAGGGACTGAGAAATTAATGCAGCCACTCTATTCCAGACACGGTCAGGTGCTGGGGACAGCAGAGAGCAAGTCCAATTCCGTCCCTCCTTTATAGAACTCCCTAAAGTGTGGAAGACAGAAGTGGTTACACAAGTAGATGAAAAAGTAAAAGCATCTCAGAGTAGGGCACATTCTATGAGGGAAATAATGTGGACATCAGTGGCACTTTAGCCAGGATGGTCAGGGAAGGCCTCTCTGGAGAGGTGACCTTTGAAGGGGACACTTAATTTTTTAGAGTTCAGTGAGCTTAGGACAGTACTAGTATGTAATAAGTCCTTAATAAAGAGTAACTACTGTTATTATTATTTTGGCCATTTGCAGGCCTTACATTAGCAGATATACCAGTGAGTCCCCCCCATAAAAGAAATGGTAGAACTGATATATAAGAGCTGTGATTATTCTTGTAATGCCCAATTCCTTGCAGGAATGTTAAGGTCGACCCTTGGAGGGATAGGAACATTCTCTTGGATAGGCCATTGACTTTCCTGCTGACCTCTGGGCCAGAAGTTCTGGTTGTAGGCACATGGAGGGACAGCAGCACACACAACATGGCAGGCCGCTCGCTGCCCTTCAGGTATTATCTCTGTCACACACTCTTCCTCTTGGCTCCTGCCTCTGGCTCATACCGGTTGGCCTTGATATGGAGGCTCAGAAGCATATGTCGGGCTAGGATACTGCTGGTTGAGCTGTTCAGAGGACAGTGATCCACGGACAGACTATCCTGGTGCAAAAAGTTAGTCAATAACTATGCTGCTTTCTTCTGACTCTGTCTCTTTGGGTTTCAGATTTTAACTGGCAGGAATTGGTTAAAGCTGACTGTGGGGTACATCAGTGAGTATTTCTGGGGTCTCTGGCTCAAAGCTCCTGAGATAAAGGGTGAGATAACTTGGGGACAGACCCTTAGCTTCAGGGCACCTGTACTGACCTCCACAGGCATTGAGAGGGGCATCTAGTACTTTCACAAAATTCCCAGAGACAAACGTACATTTGCTGGCTGGTTCTGGAAGGGACAAGGAGATTGCCAAGGGTTCCTTCTGGCAGGTTAGACCATGGACTGGGGGGCCAAATCCTGCTAAAGTCATCTGCCCAGAGCTGAGTTTGGATTGCTGTCTGAAGCTCCAGCTATCTCCCATGGCTTCGCCTCGGAACAGGGGTGTGGCTTAGAGCACCTCTCTGGTGGAGACAGGTTGCCACGGTCCTCCCCAGCCTGGGCTGCTTCCCTGATGGCCTGAAGTGCCAAGGAGATCCGAGCTGTGCAAGGAGAGGCCGTGCGGGAAGCAGATGGGTCAAGGTGACTCATCACCCTTGTCTGTGGGCCAAACTACTAGCTCTGTTCTCCCCGACTCAGAGGTCGGTTTACCTGTTCTGAGCCCAGGCCTAGGAATGCAGTCCACAGAGAGCCATTCTCCACATGGTTGATGGGCATGGTTCTGGCGCTGGAAAGCCCCAAGTAAAGGGCATGCCACACAGTAGGTGCTTAGTAATTGTTAGATGCTGTTAAGGTGAATTTTTGGGTAGCCTGGAAGCTCTGAAGGCTGGACCAGGCTGGCTTTTCTTAGGACAGTTAGAGTTAATATAACCAAGTCCGTGGTGTGTGCTAGGCCTGGGCTGAATTTCATGTGTGATCTTTTTGAATCTTCACAGCTCCTACCAAACCTTAGCTTACAGATTGGGCAACTGAGGCTGAGAGAGCTGGATTCAAACCCTGGTCTGTGTCCTACTCACTAACTTTGCCCTTCGCCTCCTTGCTGGCTTCTCCACAGGCTCCTGGGACAATGAGCCTCAGGCCCTGAGGACGTGGTTCTCCTTGTGGCCATGACGGGTGACTGCTGCCACCTCCCTGGTTCCCTATGTGACTGCTCCAGCAGCCCTGCCTTCTCCAAGGCCGTGGAGGCCACAGGCCTAGGGCCACCCCAGTATGTGGCACAGGTGACTTCAAGGGACGGCCTCCTCATCTCAACTGTCATCCGGGTCTTGGACACTCCAAGGTCAGTGCTGACCAAGCAGGTGTATTTATCTCCACTCACTTCACTCCTAGGCCCAGGGATTTCCTCCCAGACTGTGGTCAGACATCGACCCTCTGGGTGGGTCAGAGAAAGGAGCCCAGGCTGGGAAGATCTGATTCTTTAGGAAAGGCCAGAAGTCCCATTTATTATGTGAAATCGGAAGATGAAACGTGGCAAGTAGCTCATATTTTGGAGAGGCGGTATGAGGAAATGGTTCAGTGCAGAGGGTGACTCACAACACCTGGACTGAAATGCTGAGGGGAGCCTTCCCTCCCTGTGAGACCTGGGGCAAGTTGCTTTACCCCATATCTCTAAACTGGAGACACAATTAGGTTGTGCTGACATTATGTTCCTGTGGTCCACACAGAGTGCACACAGGTTGGTTTACCACCTCACCCACATTTGATAAATGTGTTAAATCTTGGTGCTGGCCTTCTGGACCCTTCTGTGAGCTAAATCTGCCTGGTTCACCAATTTGTCATCAGTTCCAAGGAAAGAATTAAAAAAAAAAACAAAAAAACCATACACATACACCATACAAATTTCAATCTATCTGAATTCATTCAAATTTAAAATAGCCACCAGTTTTACAAGTTTAATGTATTGTTTATTTGATATGATTTAATACATAAGTTTTCCCCCCAATTTTTTTATTGTGTTAAAATATATATAACATAGCCTAGAGCCCATGTAGCTCAGAGGTTGAGCATCCACCTATGCACCAGGAGGTCACAGTTTGATTCCTGGTCAGGCACATGTCCTGGATGTGGGCTTGATCCCCCAGGGTATGTGTGCAGGAGGCAGCTGATTAGTGATTCTCTTTCATCATTGGTGTTTCTATCTCTTTCTCCCTCTTCTTTCTTCTCTGACATCATTAAAAAAAAATATGGACACTGAGTGGCCATATTATTATGATCTCTGAACGCATAATAATCTGGCCACTCAGTGTACTTCTCTTGAGTAACTCATTTATTTGATATCAAAGATAATATAAATCATGCACCTGATCAGTTTTCCCCTTTGCACTGGCTGATAGAAAGCTCAGGGCAAATAAGTGGTTGATCTCCAGCAAAAGTCTAGAATACTTTTGGTACCCATTTGAGATACAAATACACTGAGTGGCCAGATTATCATGTGTTCAGAGATCATAATAATCTGGCTACTCAGTGTGTGTGTGTGTGTGTGTGTGTGTGTGTGTGTATCCTATCTAATAAAAGAGTAATATGCAAATTGACCATACCTTCGCTACACCCACAAGCTATGCCCTCCAGCCAATCAGAAGCTGGGGTGGAGCCAGTCAGCGAGCGCACAGCGTGGGCTGTGGGGCCGAGGAGGCGAGGGCCGTGGGGGAGCAGGGCCGAGGCAGCCGGGGCCTCGGCGGGGAGGGGCCGCGGCCTGTGCTAGCTGGGCGAAAGCTGGCTGGTCCGAAGGTCTGGGCTTGGGGGGAGGGATATGGCTGGACGGAGCCAGTCATCAGCCCAGGGCAATGGCTGAGTGCCCAAGGCCTAAAGCCTCGACTAGAGGCTTTAGACCTTGGGCAGGCTGGGGGTGAGTGGTCAGTAGGACATCCCCTGAGGGCTCCCAGTATGGGAGAGGGGGCAGGTTGGGCTAAGGAATCACTCTCCCCCAGTGCATGAATTTTGTGCACTGGGCCCTAGTGTGTATATATATATATATCATAACATTTACCATCATAACCATTTTAAGTGCATAGTTCAGTAATACTAAGTACATTCACATTGTTGTGCAATTGCCATCATTCATTCCTAGTCTTTGCTGTGCAATCGCCATCATCCATCTACTCTTTTCATCTTATAAATCTGAGTCTCTATCCCCATTAAACAACAATTTTCCCTCCCCCTCTCTCAGTCCCTGGCACCTACCACCTACTTTCTGTCTCTATGGATCTGACTCCTCTTCCACCTCATATAAGTGGATTCTCACAGTATTTATCTTTTCTGTCTGGCTTAATGTCCCCAAGGTTCATCCATGTTGTAGTATCAGAATTAATTCATAAGTATTTCATTCAAACATAGAAAGAAGCAGATGGAAGCTTTGCTGGGCTTTGGAGGGAGCTCACTGCCACTCACTAAGTTTGCCTGGTATCACTTCCTCCAGGAAGCCTTGCCTGAGCCCAGATGAGATTAGCATTTTTCCTTCTGACCTTCTCCAAGGCAGTTTTTGTTCCCATGATTTTATTTATTTATTTTACTTATTGTGTTCCCTTTTTAGACCGAAATTTTATTTATTTATTTACTTTATTTTGAGAGTACATTTATTAAAGCTGAGGACAGTGGAACAAGGAAGGGCTTAGGGTAGAAGAAACAACAGGAAAGGGCCTAGCTGGGGCTGCTTTGGCTCCCTAGAAATGAGCCTAGGAGGACCACTTTGGCTCACTGGAAAGTCAAAGGGGGCCTTGGGGACAGGTTCAGGGGGTTAGCCCAGGAGGAGGTGCCACTATTTATTGCTCCCTTGTTGCAAGTCTCATGGGGACCCTGCAGGAGATGCACTCCTGAGAGGGAAGAAAGGCACAGGTGTGCTCCTAAAGGGAGAGCAAGCTATTGTGTTTTTAAGTTTTTATTTTTAATTATAGTTGACATACAGTATTATATTAGTTTCAGGTGTATAACATCATGGTTCAGGATTTATGTGCTTTACACAAAGTGATCAGCACAAGTCTAGTAACATAGTTATTACAATACTAGAGGGCCGGTGCACAAAATTCGTGCACGGGGGTGGGGGATGTCGCTTAGCCCAGCCTGCACCCTCTCCAATCTGGGACCCCTTGAGGGATGTCCAACTGCCTAAACAGGCAATCGGACATCCTTCTCACAATCCAGGACTGCTGGCTCCAAACTGCTCACCTGTCTGCCTCCCTGATTGCCCCTAACCACTTCTGCCTGCCAGCCTGATCACCCCCTAACCACTACCCTGCCAGCCTAATTGATGTCTAACTGCTCCCCTGCCAGCCTGTTTGCCCCCAACTTCCCTCCCCTGCTGGCCTGGTCACCCCTAACTGCCCTCCCCTGCTGGCTTGATCACCCACAACTGCCCTCCCTTGCTGGCCATCTTGTGGTGGCCATCTTGTGTCCACATGGGGGCAGGATCTTTGACCACATGGGGGCAGCCCTCTTGTGTGTTGGAATGATGGTCAATCTGCATATTTCTCTTTTATTAGAAGGATAGAGGCCTGGTGCATGGGAGGGGGCCAGCTGGTTTGCCCTGAAGAGTATCCCAGATCAGGGTGGGGGTTCCCTTGGGGTGAGGGGCAGCCTGGGTGAGGGGCCTGTGGAGGTTTGCAGGCCAGCCACGCTCCCCAGTGACCCAAGTAGAGGCCCTAGTATCTGGGATTAATCTTTGTCTACAGTTGAAACCTTGTAGCCTAGAGTGGAGGCCTAAGCCCGCAATGGCAGGCTGAAAGCTTGGCTTCCTCCGTTGCTCTGTTCTCTCCAGCTCAGTAGCTGCCACCATTTCTGTATCTTTTATAACTGAAACTTTGTAGCATTGAGTGGAGGCCTAGGCAGGCAACTTGGCAGGTGGAAAGCTTGGCTTCCTCTGTTGCCAAGGAAACCCAAGACTTCCTCCTGCTCTCAGTGGCGACAGCCATCTTGGTTGGGGTTTATTTGCATAATCTGCTCCTGTTTGGCTGGTGGGCATGGCTGGTGGGCATGGCTGTGGGTGTGGTGAAGGTACAGTCAAATTTGCATATTACTCTTATTAGATAGGATTATTGACTATATTCTCTATGCTGTACACGACATCCCCATGACTTATTTTATAACTGGGAGTTTGTACTTCTTAATTCCCCCCTGTCTATTCATTCCTGCACCTCAGTCCCCTCTGGCAACCATTAGTTTGTATTATGTATTTATGAGGGTTTTCTTGTGTTGTTTTAATTGTTCATTTATTTTGTTCTTTAGATTCCACACATAAGTGGAATCATGTGGTATTTGTCTTTGTCTGTCTGACTTACTTCACTTAGCATATACCCTCCATATTGTTGCAAATGGTAAGATTTCATTTTTATGGTTGAGTAATATTTCGTTTTATATATGCAGCACCTCTTCTTTAGCCATCTGTCTTTTGATAGATACCTAGATTGCTTCCATGCCTTGGCTATCCTAGCCTATATAATAAAAGAAAAACATGCAAATTTGACTGTACCTTTGCTCTTGATTGGCTATGCTACCAGCCAATCAGGAGCGGGGGCAGGGCCAAGTGGCATGAGTGCCGGGCCCTGGGGGTGGAGATGAAACGGGGTGGCGGCAAGCGCCCAGCCCCTGGGCGCTGTGCGGGGAAGCGGCGGCGGTGGCAGGGAGCTCCCAGCCCATGGGGCTGGGTGGTCGCAGGCAGCCAGGACTGAGCTGAGCAGGGCGATGACTGGGTGCCCAAGGCCTAAAGCCTCGCCAGAGGCTTTAGGCCTTGGGCAGGCTGGGGGTGAGCCATCAGTTGGACATTCCCTGAGGGCACCCAGTATGTGAGAGGGGGCAGGTTGGGTTGAGGGACCACCCACTCCCCAGTGCACGAATTTTGTGCACCGGGCCCCTAGTCCTATATAATAAGAGAGGAATATGCTGCCAAGACCGGTTTGGCTCAGTGGTAGAGCATCGACCTTTGGACTGAAAGGTCCCGGGTTCAATTCCGGTCAAGGGCATGTACCTTGGCTGCGGGCACATCCCCAGTAGGGGTTGTGCAAGAGGCAGCTGATTGATGTTTCTCTCTCATCGATGTTTCTGACTTTCCCTCTCCCTTCCGCTCTGAAAAAAATCAATAAAATACATTAAAAAAAAAAAAAGAGGAATATGCTAATTATCCATTACACCTTGAGGCATAACAACCAACCACGTAACAACCAGATCGTGGATCTGCAGGTGGGTGGGGCAGCAAACTACAAGCAGGGCAGCAAGCTATGAGATGGGGAGGAGAGAAGGGGAGGAGGGGAAGGGCTTCAGGAGGGCGGGGCAGCAGGCAGAGAGCTCCAGGAGGATGGAGCGGCAGGTGGAGAACAACAGAGAGCTATCAGAGCTACCAGAGCCAGCTGAGGCAAGCGCAGGAAGCTACTTGCACACGGATTTGTGTGCAGGGCTACTTATAAAAAAGGGTAATATGCTAATTAGGGCAGACGTCTTCTGGATGTCCATCCGGACAAAGCCACAGCAGCTGCGAGGCCCAGGACTCAGGAAGCCTTGAGCCTCAGTGGTTGCCAGGCCTGGGGCTCAGGCAGCTGTGAGTCCTGGTGAATTCAAGGCCCAGGATTCAGGCATTGCAGCTGCCATGGCCGGCAGTGGCAGCAGCAGTGGGGTGATGGTGGCGGCATCTTCCCCTGATCAGCCCAGTCGTCTAAGCCATCAGTAGGACATCCCCTGAGGACTCTTGGACTGTGAGAGGAGGCAGGCCAGGCTGAAGGACCCTCTACCCCAGTGCACGAATTTTCGTGCATTGAGCCTCTAGTTGTAAATAATGCTACAATGAATGTACAAGTGCATATGTCTTTTTCAATTAATGTTTTTGTTTCCAACAGATAAATGCCCAGAAATAGAATTGCTGGGTTATATGGACAGCTCTATTTTTCATTTTTTGAGAAATTTCCATATTGTTTTCCATAATGGCTGAACCATTTTACAGGATGTTGATTTTTTCCCCCAATGGAATTAACACTGTATTTATATAAGAAGCAATTATAGGGTGTTGTATTTTTTTTTTCTCTCAAGGATGTAAATTTATTATTTTTAATATTTTAATCTTTATTGTTCAGTTTATTAATTACACTGTTACCCCTTCTTCCCCCCTATAGCTCTCCTCCACCCGGTACCCATCCCACCCTCTGCCCTTACCTCCTTCCACTGTCCTCTTCCATAGGTGTATGATTTTTGTCCAGTCTCTTGCTGTACCTCCCACACCCCTTTTCTCCCCAGGAATCATCAGTCCATTCCCTCTCTATGCCCATCAGTCCATTCCCTCTCTATGCCTCTGTTATATTCACCAGTTTATCCTGTTCATCAGATTTTTAGCTCACTTGATTTTTAGATTCATTTGTTGATCGATGTGTATTTGTTGATCATAATTTTTATTTTTACCTTTTTCTTCTTCCTCTTCTTAAAGAATACCTTTCAGCCTTTCATATAATATTGGTTTGGCGGTGATGAACTCCTTTAGCTTTTTCTTATCTGTGAAGCACTTTATATGACCTTCAATTCTGAATGATAGCTTTGCTGAGTAGAGTAATCTTGGTTGTAGATTCTTGTTATTCATCACTTTGAATATTTCTTGCCACTCCCATCTGGCCTGCATAGTTTCTCTGACTCTGTGTGTATCCTCAACTCTGCCCTTCGCCACTCCTCTGAGTCACAGTGTCCTATCTTTACTTTTTATTTGTGGAATTTCCACTCAGCCAGCTTTCTGGTGATTCTGGATGACGATCGTTCTGTCATTAAGTTGTAGTTTTGAAATTGTTGTGTGGGACAGCAAGATAGGTGTTTACCTCTGCCACCATCTTGGTTCCTCCCAGGGTGTTGGTTTTTAAGTCTGTATCTCCATCAGATTGTTGAAGGCAAGACTGTGTTCTGGTCAAGCCAGGCTTGGCATGAAGGGGACACTCGGCAAGCCAGGGCTACCTGGGCAGGGGCATGGAAAGGAGCTAACTGAAGCTGGGGTCTCCCTACATGGGTTCATGAGGGGCACTGAGTGAGTTGACCCCACCTTGTCCCACCCTTCCTCTTCATACATGAGGAAATAGGCCAGAGGGAGGCAGACACAGCAGAATGGAGATTTGACTCCTGGGCTCCTGCTAGGGTGAGGGAGAAGCAGGGGAGATGCTCATGGGTCCCACCAGCTCTCCTACAGTCCTCAAGACCAAGGCAGGTCCCTCTGTTTTCAGACTGATGGCCTGGACAGTCATGTCCTCTGAGACCACTGGGCCCTCCTTTTTTAAAACCCTCATCCAAAGATATTTTTCCATTGATTTTTAGAGGGAGTGGAAGAGAAAGGGAAAGACAGAGGGACATATTGATGTGATAAACACATTGATTGTTTGCCTTTTGTATGCACCCAACCAGGCCTGGGCCAGGGAGGAACCTGCAACAAAGGTATATGCCCTTGACCCTAAAGTCTGCAGCTAGGGCTCCCCTCTGCTTCTTTAAACACACACGCGCACGCACACACACACACACACACACACACACACACACACACACACACATACATTAGAGGCCTGGTACACAAAATTTGTGCATGGAGGGGGGCGGGGGTGTGTGTCCCTCAGCCCAGCCTGCACCCTCTCCAATCTGGGACCCCTCGAGGGATGTCCGACTGCCCATTTAGGCCCGATCCTTTTGGGATCGGGCCTAAATGGGCAGTCGACATCCCTCTCACAATCCAGGACTGCTGGCTCTCAACTGCTCGTCTGCCTGCCTTTCTGATTGCCCGTAACTGCTTCTGCCTGCTAGCCTGATCACTCCTAACCACTCCCCTGCCAACCTGATTGATGCCTAACTGCTCCCCTGCCAGCCTGTTTGCCCCTAACTGCCCTCCCTTTCCATCCTGGTCACCCCTAACTCCCTTTCCCTGCCACCCTCATCACCCCTAACTGCTCTCCCCTGATGGTCTGCCCCCCCCACTGCCCCTCCCTGCAGGCCTGGGTCCCCCCCAGAATGCCCTCCCTTGCAGGTCTAGAACCTCCCAACTGCGCTTCCCTGCTGGCCATCTTGTGGTGGCCATCTTTCACCACATGGGGGCAGCCATCTTATGTGCTGGAGTGACAGTCAATTTGCATATTGCTCTTTTGTTATATAGGATATACTAGAGCCCAGGTGCATGAAATTTGTGCACAGAGGGGAGGTTCCTCAGCCTGGCCTGCACCCTCTCCAATCTGGGACCCCTCAGGGTCACGCCTAAACCGGCCGTTGACATCCCTCTTGCAATCTGGGACTGCTGGCTCCTAACCTCTCACCTGCCTACCTGCCTGATTGCCCCTAAACACCTCTGTCTGCTGGCCTGATCACCCCTAACCCCTTGCTCCTCAGCCGGCCTGATGGCCCCTAACTGCTCCACTACTTGCCTGATGGCCCCTAACCTCCTCTACCTCAGCCCGCCACCATGGATTTGTCAGGAAGGATGTCCAGAAGATGTCCGGTCTAATTAGCATATTACCCTTTTATTAGTGTGTGTGTGTGTGTGTGTGTGTGTGTGTGTGTATTTCCCACTCCCCTGGGCTGGAATTGAACCTCTGACCCTTCAGTCCGCAGGCTGACACTCTATCCACTGAGACAAAACAGCTTCCCCTCTGTTTCTTTCTTTTTTTTTTTTTAAAATATGTTTTATTGATTTTTTACAGAGCGTAAGGGAGAGGGACAGAAATTCAGAAACATCGATGAGAAAGAAACATCGATCAGCTGCCTCTTGCATGCCCTCTACTGGGGATGTGCCTGCAGCTAAGGTACATGCCCTTGACCAGAATTGAACCCGGGACCTTTCAGTCCGCAGTCCGACGCTCTATCCACTGAGCCAAACCGGTTTCGGCCCCTCTGTTTCTTTTCTTTTCTTTTTTTTTTTTAGTGTATTTAAAAAATTTTTTTTTCTTTATTGTTCAATTTGTTAATTACATTGTTTCCCCTTTTTTATCCCCCTATATCTCCCCTCCACCCTGTACCTATCCCACCCTCCACCCTCCCCTCCTCTCCCCAATGTCCTCTCCCATTGTTGCAAGATTTTTGTCCAATCTCTTGCTGTACTTCCCACAACCCTTTTCTCCCCAAGAATTGTCAGTCCATTCCCTCTCTATGTCCATGTTTCTGTTATAGTCACCAGTTTATCTTGTTCATCAGCCTATCAATTCACTTGATTTTTATGTTCATTTGTTGATAGATGTGTATTTGTTGTTCATAATTTATATTTTTACCTTTTTCTTCTTCCTCTTCTTAAAGAGTATCTTTCAGCATTTCATATAATACTGGTTTGGTGGTAATGAACTCCTTTAGCTTTTTCTTATCTGCGAAGCACTTTATCTGATCCTCAATTCTGAATGATAGCTTTGCTGGATAGAGTAATCTTGGTTGTAGATTCTTGCTCTTCATTATTTTGAATATTTCTTGCCACTCGCGTCTGGTCTGCATCATTTCTGTTGAGAAATCCGCTGACAATCGTATAGGTGCTCCCCTGTAGGTAACCAACTGTTTTTCTCTTGCTTCTTTTAATATTCTCTCTTTATCTTTTGCTCTTGGCATTTTAATTATGATATGTCTTGGTGTGGTCCTCTTTAGATTCCTATATTTTGGGGTTCTGTGTACTTCTTGGGCTTTTAAGTCAGTTTCTTTCACCAGGTGGGGGAAGTTTTCAGTCACTATTTCTTCAAGTAGGTTTTCATTAACTTGCTCTCTCTCTTTTTCTGGGACCCCAATAATTCGGATGTTGGCATGCTTGAGGTTGTCCCAGAGGCCCCTTACGCTATCTTCAATTATCTGAATTCTTTTTGTTTCTTGCTTTTCCAGCTGAGTGGATTTTGCTTCTTTGTATTTCAAATCTTTGACTTGGTTCTTGTGGCCCTCTGGACTGCTTTTAGGACTTTGTGTAATATTTTTTATTTCAGTCTGTGTAAGCTTGATTTCTAGTTGGTCCTTTTTTTTTATCCGTGAGAGTCTGGTTCGTATCCTCACAGGCCTTGTTCATTTCCTTGAGGGTCTCATTCATTTCCTTGTAATTCTCATTCATTTCCTTGTAATTCTCATTCATTTCCTGGTTGGTCTTGTGTATTTCCTGGTAATTCTCATTAAGTCGATCGGCCTTTTGTAGGAGCCTCTTGAAAAGCCTTATAACCGTGGTTTTGAACTCTATGTCTTGTCATCTTTTCTCCTCCATTTCTTTCACACCTGCTTTCTTTCCATGTCTCTGCATGGTGGCTGCTTTATGTGGTGGATTTCCTCAACGGGACAGTGGCTCAGCCTCCCCAGTTACTTGAGGTGGGTGCTCTTACTGCAATCCTTTATGGGTTGTATTCAGTATTTTTGAATTTAAACCCAGCTTGTTGTTGTTAGCCCTAGGAGGGTTTGACCTCCAGGCCAATTGGCTGTGAAGGGAGACTGTGTTCAGGTTGGATGGGCGGAGTCTCTGGGCTGCGAGGCAGCAGCAGCGGCAGCTGTGTCCTATGTGGTGCTCGCGCGCATGCGGGTCTCTGTTGGATGGGGATGGCTGCAGACAGCTCCAAGAGAAAGCCGCTAGTCTCTTCCCCTTGCCAGACCACTCCGCCTTTCCCCAAATGTGCCTGCACACCAAAAGTCTAGCCCAGGATTGTAAAATAAATGGTTTCCGGTACCAGGAGACAAGTTTCCAGGGGGCAAGTTGCGGGTTTGCGCGACCCTTTCGCGGAAACTCGCAGTTCAGGAGCCTCTGCCGCGCCCGGCTTCCAGGGTGCATCCCCTGGACCTCGGCGGACCTCGCCTGGCGCTGGGGGATCCGGGCAGTGGGACGGACCTCGCCTGGCGCTGGGGGATCCGGGCAGTGGGACGGACCTCGCCTGGCGCTGGGGGATCCGGGCAGTGGGACGGACCTCGCCTGGCGCTGGGGGATCCGGGCAGTGGAACCGGGGGTGTTGCTCCAGCCCCAGCCCACGCGCGCGCGACCAGGACGGCTCCTAACCTGTTTCCGTCTGAAAGGCTGCGCTCCTGCCGCACCTGAGTCTCAGTGTCCCACCTCCACTCCAGTTAGTGGAGTTTTCATTCAGCCAGCTTTCTGGCGATTCTGGGTGCTGTCTGTCCTGCTGTTATGTTGTAGTTCCTAAATCGTTGCACGGGGCAGAACAATAGGCGTTCACCTATGCCGCCATCTTGATGTTCTCCCCCTCTGTTTCTTTTTAAAAATATATTTTTATTGATCTCAGAGAGGAAAGGAAAGGGAAGGAGAGCTAGAAATATCAATGATGAGAATCATTGATCCGCTGCCTTCTGCATGCCCCACACTGGGGATTGAGCCCACAACCTGGGCATATGCCTTTGGCCAGAATCAAACCTGGGACCCTTCAGTTCATAGGCTGACACTCTATCCACTGAGCTAAACTGGCTATGGCCTCCCCTCTGTTTCTTTTTTCCTTTTTAAGACACAAAACTTAATAGGAATTTTGTTTGTAGTTCTTACATTCTCATTGTGACCTGAGCTGGAACCCACTGCCCCACCAAGTGCCCAGTAATAGAGGCAGGGAAGAAAGGGAGCTGGTGGGGGTATCAGAGTTCAGGCCCTAGGAGCCCCAATCTTCCTCAGTGCTGGGGGACTGAGGGATCCATCCTCTTATCCTGCCCTGCTCTGGGCTCCAGGAAGGAGAACATATGAAATATTGGGCCCAGGGCTATTCCACACCCTACATGCCGCAAGGTTGGAAGGGGAACTAAGGGACCTAAAGGGGAGAAGGGGACAGAAGAAGGCAAAGATGTCAAAAAAGATGGGGGCCAAAGGAGAATCAGAGACAAAACACCAATAAAAAGGGGGGGGGGGCGGGAACAATACCAAAATCTAGTCCAAATTGGAACCCACCTGGAAAAAAGGAAAGTTCTCCAGTCTCATAGAGACATTATTTGGCGCAGCCCGCTCTATGATGGGAGGGCTCAGGCCTCAGTTCCACTCTGGAAGCGATGGTGTGGCCCCTATAGTTCATCCTTGGCCTGGCTAGCAGCAGCATCTCTTTCCTCCCCCTCCTCCTCTTCCTCCTCCTCCTCCTCCTTACTGACCTCGTCCTCCTCATCTTCATCTTTGCCCTTGTCGTCGTCCTTGTCCTCCTCCTCCTCCTTCAGTCTCTGCTCCTCATCCTGCTTATCCTTCATTTGCTTTTCTACTGCCTTTGTGACTCCCCACGTCTCGTTGCCAAACTCTTCGGCATATGCTTCATCATTGGTGATGAGGAAGTTGTCAAAGATGGTACCAGACTTGACCTGCCAGAGGTCTAGGCCCAGACTGGCAAAGTTTTCATAAGGATAGATTCTGCTATCAGGAGAATGAATACTTAGGGTTGTCGATCTCTGGATGAGTCCAAGTGCCCTTATAATCTGGGTTGTTGATCTGCCGGGGCTTCCACTTGCCCTTGTATTCTGGGTTCTAAATCGCTGGTAGTTCCTACTCTCCATCCATCCCTTCATCCCAGTCCTCATGCTTCTTAGCATCGGGGTCAGGGATGTGCTTCGGCTTGTCCCAGTCCTCAGGTCTGGAGTCTGTGGGGTCATCAATCTTGGCCCGCTCATCCCAGTCTTCAGGCTTTGAAGCATCAGGATCCTTTATTTTCTTGGGTGGCAGGAAGTCCCAATCATCCTCCAGAGAGCCGGACTCCACCTGGCTGTTGTCAGTTTTTACCTCGTAGGTGTTGTCAGGCCATACAATCAGTGTAACCAGGTGTGGCAGTTCATCATCCTTGCAAAGGATGTCCTTATTGATGAGCACGTTCTTGCCCTTGTAATTGAAGATAACGTGTAGTCCCAGGGCCACAGATGTCAGGGCCCAACATGATGTTGTATTCAGAGTCTCCGTGCATCTCAGTCTGGTCCAAACTATCTGGAAACAGCTTCACATAGCCGCCCCGCAGTCGATGTTCTGCTCATGTTTCACAGTGAACTGCACCAAACATCTGGTCCTTGTTGCTGAATGGCTCAAATCTGGCAGACAAGTTGCAAAAGTGGGCATCCTGGCTCGTCTGCAGCCCTTTATCTTTGTCCAGGTCACCATGGAACTTTCTTGCACTGAGGACGAATTTGCCAAAATCAGACTTGGGTTTGGATTCGATCCAGTGGTCAGTCCACCTGTCCCCATCCAAAAACTGCTCCTTGAAGTAGACCACAGGTTCGGCAGCGACCAGGCGGTGAAGGCCGAGCATGGGTAGCAGCAGCATGGCAGGCCGAGGGGTGGGGGGCTGTGTGCAGTGGGCCCTTTAAGTTACTTCTCCAAAGCAGCTCTGCAGCAGGGACCTCCCCTGTTTCTTGATGCAACTCAGTCCCAACCTGTCCAGGCTGAAGGCGAGGGCAGATTGGCCCTTCCCAGAGGGAAGGCTGCTGTTTTCCCAAAGAGCTGTTATCATCCGGAGATGTGGCCTTCCCTCCAGCCTCCCGGCCAGTCTCCCAGGAGTAAATGAGGATCCTCCCACCACTGCCAGCAGGTTCTGGGGATTGAAATGGGCCATGCAACCAGATCACCATTCGTCTGCCCTCTCCTTTCCCTGTCATTCCTCCTCCTAGCCACCCTCTGTCATCTGAGAGCAGTGGGGCGGGGCTCAAAGATATGGTATCCAATGCCTTCATAATAATCAAGCCTTTCATTTTGCTTCAAGGGAGACCCTGATTTCTGGGGGCCCATGGCAGAGACAGGTAAGCAGAAAGTTCTGGACCCTTAAACCTGTAGAGGACAAAGACGAAGGCCCAGGTGGTGTCTCTAGGGCCCAACACAATCCACAAAGGCTCAGGCTTAGAGCGAGCGTCTGAGGCCCCTCTAATCCCTGAGCCTTCAGTGCTTTGCCCACCTGGCTGTAAGTGGGCCCAGGTCCTTCTAGAAACTTCCCAGAGCATTTCTGCATCCCCAGGCTTTCTACTACTGCCTCTTCGTTTTCTTCCTTGATCACACTCTCCCTTCTCCTCTTGCTCTTGGAACATTCTCTGGGCAGCTCACTGGGGATCTGTGCATACATTACCAACTTCTCCACTCCACTTCCTTTCCATTTGTATTATGTGCATTATTTTCCTGAGGGAAGTCTATTTCTCTTGTCCTACCATCTGTGGCAGGCAGTATAGGCAGCATAGTGGCCAAGGGTACACAGTCCCCAGAGCAAGATTTCCTGGGTTCAAACCCCAGCTTTGCAGATAACTAGCTGTGAGAGTTTGCATAATTAAAGTTCCAGTTTCCCCATCTCTAAAATGGGGGCCACCTTCCTCCTAGGCTTCCTGTGAGAACGAGACAAATGAATCCAAGATGTTAAACATCAAACAGTGCTCAGTACATAAGTGCTCAATCATAAATCTGTTTTCCTCTCTGAAGTTGTTCCTCCAAAGTAGGGTTTCCCAGGACAACCCCAAACTGATGGGGCTCTTCCTGAGGGTTCTTATCCCAGGTTGGGTTCCAGAATTGGGGTTCCTTTCCTGTGAACTTTGTATGTGTGTGGTGGGGGTGCAATCAGAGTGTGGAGTAAGAGTGTAAATAGGAACACCCTTTGACCTTGTGTGAGAAAGCAGCACCCTGCACAGGACTGGTGACAGAAAACAGACATGAGGGGTCAGCTCAGCTCTTTGTTTCAAAGCAGTCAGGCCCTGCCCAGCAACAGGAGCTGCTGAGTAAAGAATAGAAAACAGTTCCCAGGGAAAATTGTTGTTTTCTGAAAAGTTCTCTCTTGCCCTGGCTGGGTAGCTCGGTTGGTTAGAGCGTTGTCCCAATATGTTGTAGGTTTGATCCTCAGTCAGGGTGCATACAAGAATCAATCAGTAGCCCTCGCTGGTTTGACTCAGTGGATAGAGCATTAGCCTGTGGACTGAAGGGTCCTGAATTCGATTTTGGTCAAGGGCACATGCCTGCATTGTGGACTTGAGCCCCAGTAGAGGCTGCAAAACTGATCAGTGATTCTCATTATTGATGTTTGTATCTCTCCTTCTCCCTTCCTTTCTGAAATCAATAAAAAATATATTAAAAAAAGCTCTACTTAAAAAAAAAAGATTCAATAAATGTGTAAATGAGTGAAACAGCAGGTCAATATTCTTCTGTCCCCTTCCTTCTTCTCTCTAAAACTCAATAAATAATCCCGAGCCAGTGGGCTCAATGGTTAGAGCACTGGCCTGAGAACTGAAGAGTTGTGGGTTTGATTCCTAGTCAAGAGTCCATACCTGGATTGCAGGTTTGATCCTTGGCCCAGTTGGGTGCATGTGGGAAGCAACCAATCGATCTCTCTCTCTTTCTCTCTCTCTCTTTCTCTTTTCTCTCTGCTTTCTCTGAAAATCAATGGGAAAAATATCTTTGGGTAAGAATTAACTTTAAAAAATTTTTAATCAATAAATAAAAATTAAAAAGCAAAACAAAAATACAACTACTCCTTTGTTCCTCCTCCTCTGTATGTTCCACAGTCCTCTCTGGACAGAAATGGCTGGAAAACAGTGACTCATGTGCTAGACAGCCTCTGGGCCCACCAATGCCACATCCCCGGTCTCCTAAGCTTCCCCAGGAAGCACCAGCATCCTCAGAGACCAGGTTAGGATTGAGACTTTCCTGAAGGTGCTCTCTATAAGCTTTATATGTCTGTTTTCTGAGCCTCACAGGGGAGAGGGGCAAAGGAGCTCTTCTCCTGGGACACGGGTTTTTCAGGCAGCATGGTCTCAGGTATGCCTAGATCCAGTGCCTCTGGTTGACCTATAAAATCTGCCCATCCCTGTGTTTTGGCTCTGCTTTCTTCCGTTTTTCTGTGTTTGGCATCATGCAAAGATGCCAAATGGAGAGCGTGCTGCCTATAGTTCTGGAGTTTGGGGGCGGGCAGAATTTCAAAATTAATTCCCTGTGGCTTTGATTGTATCACGCATGGTCTAAGTTGGTCCTGTGCCCGGTGATGTGTGGTGTTGATTGGTTAGGACTGAGGCCATCAGGGGTATCATCAGCTCTGTCCTAGTCCTTAAAAACGAAGAATTAAGAGTGAAACCTGGCTGGTGTGACTCAATGATTGAGCAACAACCTATGAATCAGGAGGTCGCAGTTTGAGTCCCAGTCAGGGCACATACCTGGGTTGTAGGTTTGCTCCCTGATCCAGGTCAGGTCGCATGAAGGAGGCAGTCAATCAGTGTCTCTCTCACATTGATGTTTCTTTCTTTCTTTCCCTCTCCCCCTTCCGTTCTCTCTAAAAATCAATAGAAAAATATATTCAGATGAAGATTAACAACAATAAAAAAAGAGTGGGGTGGTTGCCTAGGACAATCAGGTGCTATTGCACAATAAGAATGTTATTGCAGGAAAAGGAGTGGACTGTGGGTAGACAGGTATAAGAGACACTCACCCAGTGTGGCGAAGGCCTGGGAGGGGTGACGAGTACAGAGTGGAAGGAGTCAATGGGGGAGAAAAAGGGGAGCTCTCTGTAATACTTTCAATAATAAAGATACATTTACAAAAAGAAAGGTGCTCACCCTGAGCCTAAAAAGTGCTGCAGAAACTTGGGGAGAGAGCACATCACTCCACTTAAGGAATTTGGGAAGGCTTCTCAAAGGAAAGGACATTTGGAGCTGGGTGTTAAAGGATAAATAGGAGTTTGCCAAGTAGCTTGCGATCCAATGGGTAGTGAAGCAGGCATTTAGGCAGAAAGCCTGATCATCGCTCACATGTCCCATCTCTGTGTCCAGTGATGGTCCCTTCTGCCGGATCTGCCATGAGGGAGCGAATGGGGAGAGCTTGCTGTCTCCATGTGGCTGCACCGGCACACTGGGCGCTGTGCACAAGAGCTGTCTGGAGAGGTGGCTTTCCTCATCCAACACCAGCTACTGTGAGCTGTGCCACACAGAATTTGCAGTGGAGAAGCGGCCTCGGCCCCTCACAGAGGTATGCTTAAGAGGATGAGGTTGGAGGGGGCAAGGGAGGAAGGCAGGCACGGGTCCAGAGGAGGGAACTGCCTGGGAGATCCTGGTGGGCTGAGGAAGCAGCTTCTTTATAGGATGAACCTCCTTCCTTCCTCCACTCGAGGGTAGAGTCCCCTGATGCGGGGAGGGAACTAGGCCTAAGATTTCAGATCTGACAAACCCTGTGCCCCTCCCTGAATTAGTCATTGACCTCTGAACCTGAGATTTAAGGAATGAAAAGGAGCCAGCAATGCAACCCAGGGAAGGGCAGTACTGGCAGAGGGCATAGCAAGTGCAAAAGCCCCCAGAACAGGGAGAGCGAAGTGTGTTTGACAAAGCCCACATGGCTAGAGTGGAACAAGCTAAAGCAGGAGGGGAGCCCGGCCAGAGTGGCTCAGTGGTTGGGCACTGACCTATGAACCAGGAGGTCACTGTTTGATAACTGGTCAGGAAACATGCCCAGGTTGTGGGCTCGATCTCCAGTGAAGGGTATGCAGGAGGCAGCCAATCAGTGATTCTCTCTCATCATTGGTGTTTCTCTTCCTCTTTGAAATCAATAAAAATAGAAATAAAATAAAAGCAGGAGGAGAGTAACTCAGAAGGAAGTGGTAGCAGCCATACTGGTTTTTGTGGTCCTTGTTGGGGGGTTAGAATTTAGCCTGAGTGGGATGTGTCTGGGCTGAGATAGGGCGTTCCCAGGCGTGGCTGTTTCCCTGCTCCCTAGAGCTCTTCCGACCACCTGGATGCTCTTGATGCTCCTTTCTGCCCAGCTTGGCAGAGGGCTGCTGAGAGCTACCGGGTGATGACAGTGGGCTGAGGTATGGGCTCTGGAAAGGTTTCTGGCACATGTGGGAACTGGGCTCTTACAGCAGTGGAAGCAGAGCTTGCCCTGCCTGTAGCCCCCTTCTCCCTCATGCTCCAGGCACACGGGCCTCCTTCTCACTGTGTTTTGTCCTGGTCATACACTCCCAACTCGGGGCCTTTGCCTTTGCTGTTCCTGCCTCCTGGAGGGCTGTCTTCTTCTTCTTCTTCTTCTTTTTAAAATATATATTTTATTGATTTTTTACAGAGAGGAAGGGAGAGGGATAGAGAGTTAGAAATATCAATCAGCTGCCTCTTGCACACCCCCTACTGGGGATGTGCCCGCAACCAAGGTACATGCCCTTGACCGGAATGGAACCTGGGACCCTTCAGTCCGCACGTAGGCTGACGCTGTATTCACTGAATCAAACAGGTTAGGGCTCCCCATTCTTCACATGGCTCCTTCTGCTCATCTGGTCCTCAATGTCACCTCCTCAGCAAGGCCTGCTCCTCTTTGAGCACCCACCCACTCTGTTTTGTACCTCACCCTATTAGCATTAGAGGGCAGGGACCCTTTCTGTCCTGTTCATCAGAATTTCATGAGTGAAGCCCATTTTTCTTGCCCACTCATCTGCAACAGGCAGTGTAGCACAGCATTCGAGGGCACACAGGCCCCGGATCAAGATTTCTTGGCTTCCAGTCCTGGCTTTGTGAGCAATTAGCTGTGTAAGTTTGCACAAATGAGTCAGCCCCTCTGTGCCTCTCAGTTTCCCCATCTGTAAAATGAATAAATATGCCCAACAGCGCCAGGGTTATTATAGGCTCATTAGGCATTTGTATGAAGAAAAGGAGGGAGAGAGGTGCCAGGCAGGAGGCTGATCCTGCAGGGCCCCACAAGCCGTGTTGGCAGAGGGAGGCACAGGGTCTGGGAGGTCTTGCACCCCATCCCTGGGTTGGAATAGCTGAAGGGTGGTGTGTCGCTTCTCTCAGCAGCTCCCTCCTTTCCTTACCCCTGGCAGTGGCTGAAGGACCCGGGGCCTCGGACAGAGAAGCGGACGCTGTGCTGTGACATGGTGTGTTTCCTATTCATCACTCCTCTAGCTGCTATCTCGGGCTGGCTGTGCCTGCGCGGGGCCCAGGATCACCTCCAGCTCCAGGGCCGGCTCGAGGCTATGGGGCTCATTGCCCTCACCATTGCCCTCTTCACCATCTATGTCCTTTGGACGCTGGTGAGTGGCTATCAGCCAGAGGGCAGTTGTCTAAGGGTCTCTGGCTTAGAGCAGCCAGACCAGGGTTTGGTCAGTGGCTTGGGGTGGGGAGATCCTTCCTGTCTCTCCATGTAGCCCTGGGTGAAACTTCAGATTCCAAACCCAAGCAAGGTTTAGTTCCCTGAGCTGGGGGTGAGTCTTCTGTTCCAAGGAGACCAGGGCACCTGATCCCCAGTGCTGAGTGTAGGTCCTGCCATCCACAAGCCCACCAAGACTGGACTGGGCTGGCAGGAAAGGGGGAGAGAGAGGGAGGGAAGGAGAGAGGGGGAGATGGAGAATGGGAGGAGAGAGAGGGGGGGAGGAGAGAGAGAGAGAGGAAGAGAGAGAGAGGGAGAGAGAGAGAGAGAGAGAGAGAGAGAGAGGGAGAGAGAGAGAGAGAGAGAGATACACACACACACACCAAAAGACAGAAAGAGCAGGAGAATGGGAGACCCAGGGAGAGGGTAAATCAAGAGACTGAGAAAAAAAGCTACTGAAAGAGAGAGATGGGACTGGGGTGGAAGAGTTCATCAGGCCTCTGGCAGGCATTAGAACCCTTGTTCAGAGAGAAAAAGGCCTCCAAAGTCTTACCCCTCAGATATAATCACTGTTGCCTGCCTGTGAGGCATTCCTTCCTTAAAAATTATTTTTCATTGCACTCACCATTCATTATATTTTAAAAATATATAAATAGAATAGCACAGGTACTGATTTGCAGTCTGCTTGTTTTAACTTTGCTAATGTCCTTTAAATAAAAAGGGCAGCCATCCAGCAGTCATTCATTGTACGGGTATATAATATTGACTTAACTAATCCCTTTTGATAGGGTCTGGGATGGAGTCTGATGTTTTTCTCCCTTTTTTTCATGCTGTTATGAGCAGTGCTTTGGGCACAATCCACGAAAATGTTTCTTGGAACTTGCTTGGTCAAAGAGTATGAACCATTGATATGTATTTAAAAATAATTTTTATAGACTTTATTTATTAGAACATTTTAATATTCTAATAAATAAAGCAAAATTGATCAGAAAATATACAGAGTTCTCATTTATTCTCCTCCATACACACAGCTTCCCCCCACTATCCACATGGCACCAGAGGGTACATTTCTTACAACTAATGAATCTCCATTGATACGTCATTATCAGCCCAAGTCCATAGATTTCCTTAGGGTTCATCCTGGGTTGTACATTCTGTGGGTTTGGATAAATGTATCATGACATGTATCCACCATGACAGTATCATACAGAGCAGTTTTACCGCCCTGAAAACCCTCTGTGCCCCTGCTATTCATCCCTCCTCCCCTATCCTCAACTCCTGACAACTCCATAGTTTTGCCTTTTCCAGAATGTCAGAGTGTTGAAATTATGCAGTTTGTAGCCTTTTTAGATTGGCTTCTTTCACTTAGTAACATACGTTTAAGGTTTCCTCATGTCCTTTCATAGCTGGATAACTCATTTCTTTTTAGTGCTGAATATTCATCGTCTGATGTCCCACAGTTTATTTATCATTCACTTACTGAAGGACATCTTGGTGGTTCCCATGTTTTAGCAATTATATAATCCCTTCCACCCTCTGAGAGACCCCTCACATTTGCAGGGTCTTGAACGCTGGTGGAGACTTTTCCCACAATAGTGAATTGGTTTGTGTGCACAGTCAGTATGACAAATACCTGGCAGCTGTCTCCTTGCTGGAAGTTTGAGCCCGGCCCTGGTGCAGGCCAAGGCCAGTGTCTCAGGAGTCCAGTTTTCTTCCCTTGGGGGTGGAGGCCTGCTGGCTGGCCTTCCCACCCATCTCTGCACTGCCCCGTAGGTCTCCTTCCGCTATCATTACCAGCTGTACACTGAATGGAAAAGGACCAACCAGAAAGTACACCTGAAGATCCGGGACACGGATGGCTCTGAGGCTACCCAGCACTCCCTGCTGGCAGCGGCTTTCCTGAAGAAGGTGGCAGAGGAGACACCTGTGTGAAGGCTGAGCTAGCAGGCCAGAGGCAGCTGACGATGCCCTGGTTTTTGGAAGAAGGGAAACTGCCTGACCCTTCCTGCACGGCCAGAGTGCTTCTTAGGACAAGAGATGGCAAGTGGAGCTGACTCTCTGATCCTGTGTGAAGATATTTTCAGATTGTTTTGCGCACTGTTGTATATGAGGAGGACAGATGGAAGTGGTCCTGAGCTTCACATGGAGCAGGCACCCTGATCTCATTCTGAGGTCCACTCAGCTCCTTGCAGGCCAGCAGCCGTGGCCATAGGCTGGTTGAGGGTGTCCATGGGGCTGGAGGTTCTGCAAGCTTCTTATGCTTCTCTGCACCTGGCAGGCTCACTTTCCTGGCACCTTGACTTTATAAAGTTGCACTGAGTTTCAAAAACCCACCCTGAATGAATAAAAGGAGCCCTTGCTGGATAAAATGGACTTGTCAATTGTATTTAGAATTAAGGCCTCAAAGTGAAGGACGTGGGACCAAGGGGAGTCAGGGACCACACAGAGGTTTAAAAAAATGCGCTAGTCTGGTTTGAAGGATCTGTTGTGAAACACAGCAGAAGCAGCTAAATCTGAGTTTTCAACTGAAGAGCAGGTAGTATGGTTATATAGTAAATGATTTAAAATATATATACATAACAGTTTCCACTTATTTTGCATACACTGATTGTGGGCCAGATATAATGTACACATTTATCGAGGTCATCCAAGATGAGGCTCAGTTCAGAGTCTTCACAGGGTTCCTGCAACTCTCATTAGCATTCTCAGGAGGAAGAGTAGCTGTTAAATTCACTTTACAGATGAGAAGACTGAGCCCCAGAGCAGGGAAACTTCTAAGATCCCACAGTTCTAGGATGCAGAGTTGGGATTGACCATGGGTCTGCATGTCCCCAGTGCTGAGCTTCGTGCTTTCCCTTCCAGGAGAACTCAGGAAAGAAGCAGAAGATGACATGTCAATAGTACCCACTTATTTTTTTAAAATCTTCACCTGAGGACATGCTTTAGAGAGAGGAAGGGGGTGGGGTGGGGGGGAGAGAAAGAAACATTGGAATGTGTCCTGACCAGGGATTAAACCCACAACCCAGGACTATGTACTGACCAGAAATCAAACTGGCAAGCTTTTGGTGCACAGGTTGCCACTCAAGTTACAGCCACTCTGGCTAGGCAATAGCACCTACCCACTTCATGAGCACTTTCTGAGCCGTTTATGTTTGAGGGCTTTCTGCATCAGGTGACATTTAATACTCAGACCAGCCCTGAAAGGTAGGTTCTGAATTCTCTTATTGATCTCATTGACAGGTGAGCAAAGTGGGGTTCAGAGCAATGGGACACTTGCCCAATGTCATTCATTCATGATGGTCCTAGCACAGTTCTATTGTTTTCTGCATGAATCTCTGATCTGTGGCTCCTTGAGACCAAACTGGCTGTGGAGTGGAAGGAACAGCAAAGAGCAAAGGCCTGGGGACTAGAGCCTGGGTGGAAGCAGTAGCATGGTAAATGATGGTGCTGGGGCAATGTGATGGAGGGGCAGAGGGGAAGGAGAGAGGTAGTTAGGAAGACAAGTAGGGCTTTGTAGGCATGTAGTGGTCTGCAGAAACACAGGATTATACCTTTTAAAATATATATATATTTTTATTGATTTCAGAAAGTAAAGGAGAGGGAGAGAGAAACATCAATGATGAGAGAGAATCATTGATTGGCTGCCTCCTGCACACCCCACATTGGGGATCGACCCTGAAACCCAGGCATGTGCCAGACTTGGAATCAAACCATGACCTCCTGGTTCATAGTTTGACCCCCAATCTCTGAGTTACGTGGGCCGAGCTATACCTTTCTTGCCTCTGCAGCAGCTCATTCTCTGCCCAAACCTAGCACTTGGAATGTGGTACCACTGGACATAATGCAAAGGAGCCCCAGGATATATCATCATGAAATGAGCAAGCTGTTTCCTTTACAAATCTCTTCTGATGCTTTCAATTAGGTATAGGAGAAAGCTATAGCTTGGTGCTAGGCTGTCTTTAATGACGCCTAAACTTAGCAAAGAGAGCAAGTTGTTGGCTCAGAGCCTTTGGCAGGATGCATACTGAATTTATACTTTAATAGTGTCATCATATTATGTAGCATCAATCTCATTTATATATCCTCAAATATATGTATTTGAGAGTACATTTATTAAAGCTGGGGACAGCGAAGCAAGGAAAGGCTTAACAGGCTGCTTTGGCTACCTGGGAAGTAACGTCACAGTGACAGGAGTAAACCAAAGCAGGGCTGCTGTTGGCTCACTGAAAAGTCAGAGAAAAGGGGGTCTTGGAAACAGGTTCAGGTGGTAAGCCCAGGAGGAGCTGCCGCTGCCATTGCTCCCTTGGTTGGGACCCTTAAAACTTAGAAAGGAAAAAAAAAAACATGCCTGAGAAAGAAATGGGAGGAATAAGCCATTTTTTACAATAAGCTCTTTATAGCAAGTTTACAATATGGGCTATGATGTAAAAGCAAATTTTAAAAAAATTGAATTAAAATTATTTATGAGAGAGATTTGTTGTTCCACTTATTTATGCACTCATTGGTTTAATCTTATATGTGACCTGACTGGGATTAAAACAATCAGGATGATGCTATAACCAACTAAACTACATGGCTAGGGCAATTTTTTTAATTGAATTTATTGGGGTGACATTAGTTTATAAAATTATATGTTTCAAGTGTACAATTCTATAATACATCATCTCTATATTGTATTGTGTTCACTACCCAGTCGTTTCCTTCAATCACCATTTATCTCCCCTATACCCTCTTCTACCTCCCCTATCCCCTTTTCCCTCTAGTAATCACCATACTGTTGTCTATGTTTGTTTTTTTTTAAAATTCTAATTATAAGAGAAAGTTTATTTAGAAAGTTAGAGGTAGTAGAAGGGAGCCAGCTGGGCTTATGGCTCAGTAAACAAGTTATAGAGGCAGAAGGGCCTTTGGCACTTAGGAGAGAGAAAGGCAAAGGTAAGGGGGTCAGGTGAGGATGGGGGGGCACGGGCACAGGTGAGTTTCCCAGATGAAGAGTGTGCCTGAATTTCTTTGTTTGTTTGTGTTGGCTTAATCTTTTTACTTTTTTACCCAGATCCCCAAACCCCATAAAGCACAATTTAAAACATATGCTTTTTAAAAATATATATATATATTTTATTGATTTTTTTACAGAGGGGAAGGAAGAGGGATAGAAAGTCAGAAACATCAATGAGAGAAACATCGATCAGCTGCCTTTTGCACGCCCCCCACTGGGGATGTGCCCGCAGCCAAGGTACATGCCCTTGACTGGAATCGAACCCGGGACCCTTCAGTCCACAGCCCAACGCTCTATCCACTGAGCCAAACCGGTTTCGGCTAAAACATATGCTTTTAAAGGAAAGGAAGGTACATTAATTATAGGAAAGTAATAGTAATACTAGTGGAGGTAATTCTAGTTCAGAAGATGGCAAAACCCAGGAATTTGGGCAATGTTGGGTCAAGTCACCAGCCTGTAGGAGGCCTCAGATTGGAATAGAGTTTGTCTCCTCAGCCCGGGCCTGGTTTCTCACTAATCTCCAGCCACACCCACTGCAGGAGAAAGATCAGAGAAGTAGCTTCTTGTCCCTGATGCTTTGCATTTGGATTTTTCTCCCTGATTCTGACAGACTTTGTGATCTCTTCCCCATCTCTGAGCCCTGCTGGGCAAGGGAATTCAGAGGTTTGTGAGCCTTCTTCTGTTCCAGCCTCCTTCTAGTGTAGGAGAGGTCTAAGGGAGAGGAAGGTAAACTGAGATAGATTCCAGTAGGGTCATGGGAGAAGGTTGGTGTGCACAGTGGATTTTGGTAGAGATTTCAGGAGGGGGTGTGGGAGAGGAACTTGATGGATGGGAGAAGGGAGTTCTGTGAGATAGGTGAGTTTGGGACGTAGGAATGGAACTGGAAAGGGAGGGTGAGGTATAGCCTCCTGTCAGGCGAGGCCAGTGGTCGGCAAACTCATGAATCAACAGAGCCAGACGGCAACAGCACAACGATTGACATTTCTTTTGAGCCAATTTTTTAAAACTTAAACTTCTTTTTTTTAAAAAAAATATATTTTATTGATTTTTTTACAGAGAGGAAGGGAGAGGGATAGAAAGTCAGAAACATCGATCAGCTGCCTCTTGCACGCCTCCCATTGGGGATGTGCCCGCAGCCAAGGTACATGCCCTTGAATGGAATCGAGCCTGGGACCCTTCGGTCCACAGACCGACGCTCTAGCCACTGAGCCAAACCGGTTTTAACTAAACTTAAACTTATTCTAACGCCACTTCTTCAAAATAGACTCGCTCAGGCTGTGGTATTTTGTGGAAGAGCCACACTCAAGGGGCCAAAGAGCCGCATGTGGCTCGCGAGCCGCAGTTTGCCAAATACGGGGCCAGGGTATCAGATGCATTTATTCTCTGGGCCCAGAGTTCTGAACCTGGATCAGACTCACCAGGCAGAATTAAGCTGTAAGGGTGTGGCAAGTGATATATTCTCCCAGAGCCTAATAGAAGGCAATCATTGTGAGAGAGAGGGGGGGGGGGGGAGATAAAAAAACAAAACCCAACCACTTTCCCTTTGTGAGCCTAGAGAGAGTTTGGTGGTTAGATGAGAACGCCTACAAGTTTAGTGAAGCATTTCAAAGTTCCAGAGACACCAGAGAGATGGAGAGCTGCTGGGGAAAGAGGCCTGAACCTCTGAACGCTCCCCTAGACTGGCCTCTTCCCTGTGCCCTCCCTGACAGCCTGTAAAAGCCTTAATAACCCAGATGGGAGTAGGGACAAGCCTGCAGGGCAGCGGGACTCAGGGTCAGGCAGAAGAGCCCCAGAAATAGTCTGAAGCTCATTTCTTCCATCACGTTTGGTTTCTTGCTTGTTCATTCACTCACCAAACATCTATGAGCACGTACTAGGTCCTCAGCTATGCATTTGGTGATGGGTTGATGGGTTCATTGAAAAACACAGGCTATGAGCTCTGTATCCAGGGAGCACCCAGCATGGTGGGGAGACGACCGGACAGTGCTGAGATCATCGTGGTGCAGGATGATACTTGCTTAGAGACATAGCATTTTGCTCACCAGTCCTACAGCCTGGCCTGTGTTCTGCCCTTAGCTAACACCTTTATATTCTGGTAAACAAAAATCCCCCACCTCTCTGCTCCATCTAATTACAGAAAGCTGGAAGTGAGTAGGTCAGGGTGGGAGTGGGGAGATAACGCTTCCTAATAGACCCCAAGGGTGATGGATGACCCAGTAGATGTGTCTAATTCCAGTTTGCTACGGGAATCTTCTATAATAATAAAAGCATAATATGCTAATTCGACCAGGCATCCTTCCCCACGACTTTCCAGACGAAGCCAGAGCTGCGAGGGAAGCCGGGGTCCTACGTGCCAGAGGGAAGCCAGTGCCGGCAGCCTGGGGAAGGAAGGCCTATTATTGAGCAAATTTCATTCATGGAGCCTCTAGTAAAAGAAAAAATAAATAGCAGCTGCTGGTCCCAGCCTGTAGGCATAGGGGGCGTGGCCAGGATCAGGGGCGTGGCAGCCAGCAGGAACGCGCGCAGGCGTTACCGGTCACGCCGGGTCACGTGAGCGCGCAGGCGCAGACTTGTGCAGCCAGTTCCCTCACACAAAGCCCAGACGCGGAGAAAATGGCGGCAGGGGTCGAGGCGGCGGCCGAGGTGGCAGCGACGGAGCCCAAAATGGAGGGGGAGAGCGGCGCGCCCGGCGCGCCAAGCGGCAACGGGGTTCCGGGTCCGAAAGGGTGAGTATTCCACGGTTTCTTGGCCCGGGTCAGGCATTTCGCGGCGCCGGCTCCGTTAAGTCTGTTGGCTGCCTCCCTCTGGCGCGGCCTCGTTCTAGGCCTTCCCCGCGGGTCTGCCGAGGGTGGGAGCGGCTAAAGCCGTCAAGAGTGCAGCCGGGCGGCCCCGGGAGCGCCTCCAAGATTGCTCTTTCGTCCTAGACCACGGGACTCCGCTCTTCCGGTTTCTCCAGGCCGGGTCCGTCCCCGAGGCCGCAAGTCAGGCCTCTGGGCGCGGGGATGATGGCGCGGGCCCCAGAGCCGGCGAGGCACCGAGGCCGCGGCCCGCTCACCTGTCGGGTGACCATGGGCGCGGGGTTTCTTATTTCCCTCCAAAACCCCACCCCTTACCTGGGGTCTCAGTTTCCCGATCGGTCGAGCGGGGGGTTAGGGGGGAGGGGAAGTAGCGTGCAGGACTTGGCACGCGGTTGGCCCCGGTAAACGGTAGCTGGGACCGCGCGGACAGTTCCGGCCGCCGCCTCTTCCCCTCCTCGCCCCCGCCCTGCTCCGCGCCGGGTGCCTGGGTCGGAACCGCCCCTCGCCCCACGCTCAGGCTCCCCTGCCTCGCCGCGTCTCACTCCTCCCCAGGTGTGCAGGAAGTATTCACAGAGCCATCGGGCCTGCAGCTTCGTGTTCACCCTTAGAAACAAACAGGAAAGAAAAAAAGAGAAAACATCCTTTTCCGTGTTCTAAGAGGAGGTTTTTTTCTTCATTTGTCTGGCTACCCTCTTCCAAACTCCGTCACCTTTTTGAGTCCAGCTTGGGGCTCTGTTTCGGATCTTCGGTTTTTTAAATTTCCTTCAAGCATGATCTTCCCCTGTGAAACCCACTCATTCTGATTACAGTCACCGGGAAAAAAGCGTTTTGGCTCTGACCACCACTGGTGGGTGGAGGAGAGGAAAAAGCTGGGCGCACATTTGACTTACCACACGTTTTTGTAATTTGGAATATATATATATATATATATATATACACACATATATATTATAGAATTTACAATTTTAACTATTTGAAGTGTGAGATTTGTTGTCATTAAGTGCATTTAATGTTATGTAACCATTGCTACCATCCATGTCCAGAACTTCTCAGCATCTCAAACTGTAGCCACTAACCAATGACTTACGATTCTCCCCAACTCTTGGTTATGAATTTTCCTTTAACCCAAATTTTTAATGTGCGTTAACTACAACTTGTGGGGGTTAAAATGAATGTAGTGAAAAGCGTTTTATGTTAATGAGCATTTACTAAATACTACTTTTGGTAAACTTAGGTGAGGGAAAAAAATACGATGGTTACTGGCCCTCAGAAATCAAGAGGAAGGCATTTTGGAAATACTCTCAACACTTTATTATTGAAAACTCTGGAAAAGGATTTGTTCATGTCAGACTGTTTTCCATCATTGTCTAGGCTCTAGGGTATCCTAGTTGGATTTCTGAGGGCCATGTTTGGAGGCCTTTAAGGTACATTTATATCCTGAATCTTTTCTTCCAAAGCACTTAATCACAGGATGGAGTGCTGCTAGAATCGTGCCAGAAGAGAAGTTGAATTCGTTATAGATTATATAGCATCCGGGGTACTTTATTAAATTTCCCATTTTCCACTGTTCGTTTTCAAATAATTTTGTGGCTGATTCATTTGACAAACTAGTAAAAATAAAAATTTACTCTGCATTGAATCCTTTGCAGCTGGCCTCTGACCCATGTACCATTTCAGAACAGAGGTGGACAAAAACAAAGCTCGCTATTAAAAAATAAATAAATAAATGTATATTTAGTTTAGATTATCGGGAGGGTAATATTTGTGTTAACTGTTTTGCAAGCAAGAAAATTTTTTTCTTAACCATTTAGAAAACTCAGTTTAAGGTAATTGACCCAAAGAGTCTTCCGCTTACATGACACTACCCTGGTAACCTCTCAGTAAATGCAGCCGTTCAAAGTCCATTATTTGTTTATTTTTAATCCTCACAGGAGGATATTTTTTCCACTTTTAGAGAGAATGCAGGGGAAGGAGATGGGGAGAGGGGGAGAGAAACAAATACCAAAGTGATGAGACACATGGATTGGTTGCCTCCTTCACACACACACCCCTGGTTGCCTTCCTCATGCTGCCCAGCAACCTACAGTACATGTCCTTGACTGGGAATTGAACCCGAGACCCTTTGGTATTGGGGCCTACGCTTTAACCACTATTAGTAAAACTGGCTAGGGCTGAAGTTTATTATTTAAATAATGATTTTAGAAAATATTTTTTAATTGAATTCAGAGAGGAAGTGGGGGGAGAGAAACATCAGTGATGAGATAGAATCATTGATTGGCTGCCTCCTGCATGCCCCACACTGGGGATCGAGCCTGCAACTCAGGCATATGCCCTGACCAGGAATTGAACCGCGACCATAGGTCGATGCTTACCCACTGAGCCATGCCAGCCAGGCAAAATAATAATGATTTGAGTGGGGTTTTGTTGTTTTGGGCCCTGTACTTTAAAAAGTGTTTCTATACTTGATTTAAAAAAAAAAGAATTTTGAGGTACATTATATTCTGCGCTCTGGATTAGAATAGGGGCTCTGGGTTGTTTGAATGCCTGCAGCCACCTTTTTGCTTTCACTTGGGTCTGTGATTTTATTCATGGTTACGCAAGTGATAACAGACTGCAAACATTAGGTTGCTTGTTTCTGGTTCTCAGGTGGGTTCTCTCATTACAGAGTTGAACGCTGAATTATTCCTTCAGTAGTCTGTAAGCACAATGCCTGTATTTCCTCAGCCATTGCCTTGTTGAGCTTGTTTGAAAGCCTGTGCAACAGTAGAAAGCTAGGAGTGAATTAGTCCCCTTCCCTGCCCTCAAGAAAATGATTGGTAGGAAAATAGATCACTGCCAAAGTCACTGTGTGCCAAGTCTCACATTTTAAACCTTTTATAGGTGAAGGAATTGCTTAGCAAAGGTGTCATTGGGGTTTAGGTCTCAATAGTAGGACCCTACCTCTTTAAGTCACGTGTATTACTGCTCCCTTAAATGTTGCACTTAATGTTTATCAAGTTGTTATTTTTTGTTAGGTTGTTTGTTGATTCTCACAGCATCCCTGTGAGCTAGGTGGATACAGGTTATGCTGGTAAACAACCAGAAAGGAAAAGAGCTTGAGTTAATGTGGATGGTTAAGTGGGCCTGGAGCTAGAATAGTGTGTTATGAACTGTGCCCTCCACATTTTAACCATTTGTATGCCATAAGTGTCTATAGATGCAAGCTGTGGATCTTTTAAAATTAAAATTGTGGCATCTAATTGGTTAAATGAGTTATAGGTGCTCAGGCTTGAAAGGGTTTTTGCGAAGAATCATTTTATATAAGGAATAGTTTTAAAAGGGATGGGGGATGGGGATTCTTTTTCTCAGGAGATGTGTTTAGGGTATTAGGGTTGCCATTGCAAGACTACACTACGTTCTTCATTGAAGAACTCTACAAGTAATAGTATTATTCATGAGAATGCCATGGAGGCATGAGAGGTTAGGGATTCACTGTTTAGCTCAGTGGATGGAGGATTGGCCTGCATAACAAAGGGTCCTGGGTTCGATTCCTGTCAAGGGCACGTATCTTGGTTTCGAGCTCCTCTCTGGCCCCTGCCCTGGTTAGGGCTTGTGCAGGATGTGTTTCACATTGATGTTTCTCTGTCTTTCTCTCTCTATTCTACTCTCCCTAAAACTCAATGAAAAAATATCCCCTGGTGAGGATTAACAAAAAACAAACAAAAAATAAACAGAATGTAACAGTCCTTTTTGGAGTAGGAACTTTAAACACAACTGTTTTAGTTGTGATATGTTTTTTAAACATGTATATTTTTTTAGTGAGTTCAGAGATGAAGGAAGAGGGAGAGAGAGCTAGAAATATCGATGATGAAAGAGAATCATTGATTGGCTGCCTCCTGCAAGCGCCCCACTGGGGGTCGAGCCTGCAACCCTGGGCATGTGCCCTGACCAGAATCAAACCTGAGACCTCCTGGTTCATAGGTTGATGCTCAATCACTGAGCCACACTGCTAGACCAGTTGTGATCTTTATGTATAGTATAATTCTAGTATGGGGCAGTGACATGATAAATTATCAATTTTCAAAGAATGCAGTTAGTGAAACAATTCCAAAGCATATTAGACATAATCATATTTTAAATAAGATTAATTATGTCTAATATGGAAGGTGCTTTCAGATATCTTAGGTTTGACTTTATCGGTATATTAGGAAATATGTTTATAGAATTTTAGGAAGTTTGGGTTATATTGGTTCTATTTAAAACTTTGGTGTGTATCAGAATCTCATGAAATCAAAATCATTGGCATTGGGAATTGAGAGCCAGGTAGCAAGGAGAATATTGATTGGTAAGACGTTTTAGCTAGCCTAGGTAGACCACTTTCTATGGCTTCATAGTAGGTTTCTTTGAAAGATTACAAATTTGCCCTAACCTGTTTGGCTTAGTGGATAGAGCAGTGGCTTGTGGACTGAAAGATCCCAAGTTCGATTCTAGTCAAGGGCATGTATCTTGGTTGCGGGCACATCCTCAGTAGGTGGTGTGCAGGAAGCAACTGATGGATGTTTCTTTCTCATTGATGTTTCTCTCCCTCTCTCTTCCTCTCTGTAAAAAGTCAATAAAATATATTTAAAACTATATGTTAAAAAAATAAAGATTACAAATTTGTTACTTTATGTAGGAGTTACAAGTTAAGCTGGAAATTTAATAACTATGAGAAGAAACTTTAAAAAATAGTGTTGTATAATAGGCACAATAAACACATTGGAAACTAGAGGCCCGGTGCACAAAATTCATGTATGGATAGGGTCCCTTAGGCCTAGTCGACAATCGGCCTTCCTTCATCCCTCAACACCCCTGGTAGTCAGGCACGTCATAGTGAATGATCCAACTCCCAGTCTGCTGGTTGAACTCCCCAGGGACACTTTGCATATTAGCTTTTTATATATATGCATTTTCCTCATCACCTGCTAAGAGTAAGCAGTTGGCCCTGGCTGGTTTCGCTCTGTGGACTGAAGGGTCCAAGGTTTGATTCCGGTCGGGAGCACATGTCTGGGCTGTGGGCTCAATCACCAGTGAGGGGATTTGCAGGAGGCAGCGGATCAGTGATTCTCTCTCATCATTAATATTTCTTTCTCCCTTTCCTTTCCTCTCTGAAATCAGAAAAATATATATTTGAAAAAAGGGAGCAATTGGCAGACACGCTGTTTGGCACATTTTGGTGCATGACTTTCATGTGAAGTAGACAGGTTCCTTCTAAGTCTGTTTGTGATGTGCAGCCTGCCTGAGAAAAGCCTGTTGTGAACCTGAGTGGACAGAGTAAGGAGTTCTGGGGATCCTGAGAACTCGAGTGGCCATACCTCCCACATCTACCAGCTGGAAGTCTATTTTATGTTGGTATAGTTCAGATCTTGTAGGAAGCTGCTTTCCTTGGTTTTGCTTAGGATGATACCTTCACTGGGTTCCCACTTGGCATTCTTTTATTTGGATGTGAGGATTCTAGTTTAAAAACACTTTCTAATTTTTCCAGATAAGTATGTTAAAGTCCTCCATATACCATCCAGTGTTTGAACACCATTCCTCCCAAACACAAGTAAGAATCCTGGAATAAAGATCCCCCCTTTTATTCAGTGAAGGTACTTTGGTAAATCATCTATACTATAGTTTTTGGCTTTTTGTTTTTTTTTCCATTTGTGTCATGGATCACAAATCCTCTGCTGGCATTTGTGGTTTGGAAGTCTCAGGATTCTCACTAGTGGAAAGATCAGGGTTAATGAAGTAGAAAGTATACTTAGTGCCTTGAGAAGAACTATGGCTACCAGCCAGCTCTCCAGTTGTTCCTGATCTGTGCTTACGGTGTTACAGGTGTTTGCCTGTGGTCAAAGGGGGCTGAACTGAACAGGAAGTTCAGGGAACAGCTTCACTTTGGCTGTGCCCACACTGGCGTTTTGTCCCCGGGCTGTGGCCTGTCCGGCCTGATGTCTGGTTTCATGCTTTGGAAGTTTGCATTTCTTCCTTCCTTCCTTCCTTCCTTCCTTCCTTCCTTCCTTCCTTCCTTCCTCCCTTCCTCCCTCCCTCCCTCCCTCCCTCCCTCCCTCCCTCCCTCCCTCCCTCCCTCCCTTCCTTCCTTTCAAAATATATATTTTATTGATTTTTTACAGAGTGGAAGGGAGAGGGATAGAAAGTCAGAAACATCGATGAGAGAGAAACATCGATCAGCTGCCTCTTGCACGCCCCCTACTGGGGATGTGCCCGCAGCCAAGGTACATGCCCTTGACCAGAATAGAACCCGGGACCCTTCAGTCCGCAGTCCGACACTCTATCCACTGAGTCAAACCGGTCTCGGCTGGAAGTTTGCATTTCTTATGAAGCTTTTTTTATCCTAATCTAAGCTGAATTTGTGTATGGAGCTTAGAACTGAAATGTTACAACATAGAGGCACCTAACACACCGAAATGAAAAATATTACAGGAAAGGCCATGGCCAAAAAAAAGCATCCACTCTTCTTTGCAAAAGTTGGGATTGTTTGTGTGCTGTCCTTAATGTACCAGGATTGCTCAGACTTTGGTTTTCCTAGTGATAAAGTTGGGTTAAGAGAATGGTTTCTTTCCCTTAAAATTTTTTTTTGTGGTACAATATATGTAAGAGTTGCCATTTTAAGCATTTTAAGTGTACAATTCAGTGGCATAATGTACAATGTTGTACATTATACCACGATCTTTCCACTTCCAGAGCTTTTATCATCCCAAACAGAAACTCTGGCTTGTTTAACTTAGTATGTTTTCAAAATTCATCTGTGTTACAATATGTCTCAGTACTTTATACCATTTTATGGTTGAATAATATTCTATTGGATTTATATACTATATTTTGTTCATCTGTTGGTGGACACTTAGGTTGTTTTCACCTTTAGGCTATTATGAGTAATATTGCTAGTGGCATATAAGTGAGTCTTTGCTTTCAGTTCTTTGGGAGTGGAATTGCTGGGATATGTAATGATTATATTTTTAAAAGATTTTTATTTTGTTAATCCTCTCCTGGGTGTATTTTTTTCATTACTTTTCAGAGAGATTTGGTAGGGGGCGGGGGAGGGGGAGAGAAAGAAAGATCCATGTGAGAGAGACACATAGAATGGTGATAGGGAGTGAACTGGAAACCCAGGGAGGTGCCCTTGACCAGGAATAGAACTTGAGACCCTTCTGTGCGAGTGCTGATTCTCTAGCCACTGAACCACACTGGCCAGAGTGTAGTTATGTTTTTTAATTTTTTGAGTAACTGCCACACTTTTATATAGTAGCTGTACCTTTTTTGTTGTTAAGCCTCATCTGAGGGTATTTTTCCATTTGTGTGTGTGTGTGTGTGTGTGTGTGTGTATGTTTTTTTTAAGAGAGTGGAAAGGGAGGGGGAGAGACACAGAGAAACATCTCTGAGAGAGACACATTGATTGGTTGCCTCCAGCACATGTCCCAACCAGGGCCCAGGATCAAAGCCTGCAACTAAGGTACATGCTCTTGACTGGAATTGAATCCAGGACTTTGTGGTCTGCGGGCTGACACTATCCACTGAGCCAAACCAATTTAGGGCTTACATTTCCACTTAAAACAATTAAAAACACCTACACACAACAAAAGGCACTTTTATTTGTGAAGCTAAAATTGGGTCTGTGTGTACCACCTCATTTCTGTTCCATGAGATCTTAATCTTTTTTTTAAGATTTTTTTTTTTTTAAGAGGGAGAGAAACAGTGTGAGAGCAGAACATTGATTGGCTGTCTCCTACAGGGGATTGAGCCCACAACCTGTGTGTGTGCCCTGACCTGGGATGGAACCAGCAACCTTTTGGTATGTGGGACAGTGCCCAGTCTTTCCTTCTCTTTCTGTCTTGGAACTAAAGCACCTCAGGCAGAGTGTTGGTGCCTCTACTCTCATTTCTCTTATGCCCCATAGGAGTTGTGAATGGCTGGAGAGCACACTTTTCTTGGGACCAGTTTCTTTTTTTTCCTTTTAAATATATGTATTATTGATTTCAGAGAGGAAGGGAGAGGGAGAGAGAGGCAGAAACATCAATGATAGAGAACCACTGATCAGCTGCCTCCTGCATGCCCCACACCACAACGGGGAATTGAACTGTTACCTCGTATTTCATAGGTCAACGCTCAACCACTGAGCCACACCAGCTGTGCTGGGACCAGTTTTTTGTTTTTTTTTTTATCTTTATTGTTCAGTTTATTAATTACATTGGGACCAGTTTCTTAATATGTGGGTGTAAGGGGTACACTACTGCAGATTTCTGCTCTATGAAACACTTGAGTTTAAATGTCTCGTCAAAATTAATATTAGTCTTGTGTTGTACGTAACTGTGTGTGAATTGTAACCTGACAAATGAAATACTATCTTTCATATTGTGCTAACATATGGATCCTCTTCTTTTTCTTTTCAATTCAGTGAAGGAGAACGACCTACTCAGAATGAGAAGAGAAAGGAGAAAAACATAAAAAGAGGGGGCAATCGCTTTGAGCCATATGCCAATCCAACCAAACGATACAGAGCCTTCATTACAAACATACCTTTTGATGTGAAATGGCAGTCACTTAAAGACCTGGTTAAAGAAAAAGGTAATGGTACTGGTGGTTGAGTAGGGTAAGAAGGTTGGTGTGTCATCTTTTCTGTGGCTAATTCCTTGGTTATTTTTTGTCAGTGGAAGCTGTCTGGGTAGAGCATGTGTTCTGTCCGGGCTTGAGAGTTAAGCTCTCCTATCCACCCTACTTTTATTTGTCGTTGTGCACCTGTTTGTCAAATAGGGTGGTTTGATGGTCCCTTGGCCTATACATGATTTTATTGGCTTAATATGATACAGGGCTTCAGTTAAGCTTGAGGGGATCGAGCCTCTTTGTGGTGAGGACATTTTTTGAATTTTTCATAATAGGTGGGAGAGGTGTTACATTTTCTTGATCTTTTTTTCTTTTTAAGCTTTTAAATTCTTGTGGGAAGGTAGTTGTTTAAATTTTGTGGATGTCTTTCTGAGATTAAATTTGGTAGCTGGAACTTGTGCTGCTCAGATTCTAAACTATAAAACATTAGCTTGCACTAAAATTGTTAGACTTTCCCTCCCTAGGGGAGAATTCTTAGATTGGCAATTGAAGAGCTCATAATAAGGCCTGTCCTGTGTAATGCAAAGCGTTCAGGTGCACATCAGTAACAACCCAGGTGTTCAAATTTGGGCTTAGGGCAGGGAAAACAACAGAAGCTCTGCTGCCACCAAGAGGTCCAAGGAGGTCGGTTGCCTCCATGGTCCTCTGCCTTATCCCCTGCACACACCAGGGTGTCCTCTCTTTCCCACACTCTTAATTCTGTTTCTTCTGTCTTCCTTTCTTTCCTGATTCTTGGCCCTGCTGGTGGCACTCAGGGCTAAAGAGATTGCTCAACCCTGGTTTAGACAAAACTTGATAGAGAACAATTTGTCTAATGCCTTGAGATCTCCCCTCACCCTACAACCCCAAGGGAAACTTGAGACTCAAATTAATCTTAAATGCAAGTGTTTTTTTTTTTTGTTTTTTTAAGGACTGAAAGGCATTGGGTGTTTTTTTTTTTTTTCTTTTTTGAGCATTCATAATGAAAGGAGATTTGAGCTTGATTTGTCAAATGATTAACATTTCAGTAACAGAGATGCCACTTGGATAGGTTATTTTGGTATGTGTATGGTCTCCCAGCATTGGGTTTTGAAAATATAAATGGCCCACTGCCATCATTGTCCCATCTTTCAATTTGACCATGACATGCACTAGGCATTGGAACTTCTTTGTACAGTTATGTATGCTGTTCCCATGTAGTATTACTCCAGATAACATAGATGGAAAATGTTTTGGTGTGAGATTTGTTTTCCTGCCTTGATCAGCCAAATCATTCCTGCCAATGCTCCTAGGGCAAGAGTGAAGTTTCTTCTTTTTGTCTGAAGGGCGTGTCATGTGGCATCCCAGATGCAGTGTTCTTGGTTTTTGGGACTGCTGCTTCAATATAAGTTTAGAATTTCTGTACGGTAAAGTTGGGTCTCATTCGAATTAGTTTTTGGAATATCCCCAAATTTGTGTTCTTGTGATTTGGTTGAACCACTGAATGGATACTTCCATTGATAATAAGGTATAGTAGTTCCAAGAACCAGGAATGTGGCTTTGAAAATGCAGAATTTTGTAAGAGATTGCAGGCCAAATTATTTTTTTACTTTAAGGAGTGTGTGAACCAGTTTTGGGACATGATGGTTAAAGTAGGTGACATTTTTACTGCTTTACCATTCAGTAATTCAGTTTTGGAAGCCTTAAAGCTGGTAGCAGCAGCAGCCATGACGTTTCTGGATGTAGAAGCAGTTCACCTCAATTTCCTATTGAACTGTATTAAGTGTGGAGCCAGCCTGGTGGTTTATTTGGATACTTCCAAACTGGTTCTCATATTCCTCTGGCATACTGCTATGAATGCCCTGGCTCAGCCCTTTCAGTGTATTTTTGGTGGTGTAATTTAGAATTACAGGTGTGCAGTAAATTAGTTATTTTTAACAAACCTTAAAATGTTCTTGCTTAGATCTCCCCTGTACAGGTTAAATTACTTTTCCATTTAATTAAATTATTCGCTATGTTAGATTGTGAATAAAGGATTCATAAGAGTAAGGTAATATTTTTTATGGTAATGCTTATAAACAGTATGTGAACTCTAAAAAAATTTACTGTTTGCATACATATGATTCCTTAAGAAATGTGCTTTTTTATATTTTCAAAAAACATATATTTTTTTAAAATAATATTTTTATTTATTCAGAGAGGAAGGGAGAGGGAGAGATAGAAACATCAGTGATGAGAGGAATTATCAATCTACCCACTAGGGGTCAAGCCTGCAACTGGGGCATGTGCCCTATCACCTTTTAGTTCATAGGCTGATACTCAACCACTGACCCACACCAGCTGGGCTCATAATACTCTATTCATGTCTTGGTATACCAAAAATAAGTTCACCAGGTATATCGGTTAATGATGGCGGATTTTATAATCAAAGAAAACACCGATAATTTCCAGAGAAACATTAAAGGTGCTTTATTCAACGTGATGTCCATTGCTAGCTACACATTTCCCCCATCTTTTAGGTAGCTTGTGTATACTGTCCCAATAAAACTTTCCTTGTTTTGAGGCAAATCATTCAGAGACCCAATTATCCACTTTATGTTTTGAAGTGCTTCTCAAAAAATGTGTGTGCCATTTATCAGAACAAGTGGTAATCTGAAGGAGAAAGGTCTGGAGAATACTAGGGGTGGGTTAATACTGCCCAGGCAAGATGTTTTAACGTGTCTTTAATGGTTTTGAAGTGTGTGATGGTGTGTTGTGAAACAAAATTACTTTGTCGTGTCTTCTGCCCTATTCTGGTCATTTCACGATCAAAGCATGGTTCAAGTTGATTATTTATTGTCGGTACTCTCAGTATTAACGGTTTCACCTGGTTTTAGAAGCTCACAATACACCTGATCCCACCAAACGCCGAGCATTGTCTTCTTTCCAAAGCGATTCGGCCTTGCAGTAGATGCTGTTGGTTGACTTGGATCAACCCATGATTTTGTACATTTGGGATTCTCAAATCCATTTTTCATTGCCAGTCACAATTCGATGCAAAAAAGACTTTCGTGCTGTTGAAGCAACATTTTACTCATGACTTTACAATTTTCCATTTGTCTTTTGTTCAGTTGATATGGCATCCATTTTCCTTCCATTAAAATCTTTCCCATTGCTTGTAAACGACTGGAAATTGTTTGCTGAGCAATGTTTAATCTTTCTGCAAATTGTTTTTGAGTTTGTCACACATTTTCATCCAATAATGCTTGTAATTACTGGTCATCAAACTTTTTCGGTTGACCTGGACGTTCTTTGTCTTTCACATAGAAATCATCACTTTTAAAGAGTTTAAACCAGCGTTCACAAGTATCTTGAGATGGAGCATGTTCATAAGCTTCCCGAAGTATACGATAACTTTTTCTTCAAATAATGAATTAAAACTTCCCACAAATGCTCTTTTTTTGGTATGAAATTTGACATTTTTAAGGGTAAAAATATGTGTTAACACCTTCAGCAAATTTGACATAAGTTTTGAAGCTTGCTGTCAATACAACAAAATAGCACACATATCAAATGCATTTATAACAACATATGTGTAGCTCCATCTATCGAAAAAAATCCGCATTATTAACTGGTACACCTAGTAAACAGTTAATTGAAGTCTGAAATATTTATGTGAAATCTGTTGCAAATGTTTTAAGGTTTTTGAAGACTTGTTATTGCACAGGGAAGGAAAGTCAAGGGCAGGTGTCTGAGAGACACATCCTGGAAGCCTTAGTTGAAAAATGATCTCTACTATGGGCACAACAGAGATGTGGGCTGTCATAACCCCATCATTCTATCAGTCTGCATTTTAAGAGTCTCCCTGATGAAATTGTCCTGTTTCAGAAAACTAGTGGAATAATTTGTCCTCAAGATCTGAATAATGTTACATCATTGCAGCACCATCTAATTGCCACCTCTCAGAATTAAGGTAGCAGCTCTGAGATGGCAGGCGAGGAGCTTTCTAAGCCTAATCTTTAATCGTGCCTGAGACTGCCTCACTCACCACTCCCTAATTCCCTGTCTTTCCCCTTCTTTGACATCAGTGTATTTTATAGTACTCATCTTGAATTTTAGCATTTAACAGCATTCTGGAAGATCCTACTAATAATTCATGTATTATGTGAATGGGCCACTTTTCCCCTGGCTTTTTCAAAACCCTTTGTGGGATCACAAAGCTTGTTTTTGGTGCCCAGCTTTTTTTGGTGACACTGTCATGAAACCAACATTGCTGATTTTTTGCTCACCCCACAATATCAGTTAGAGACATGAATTAAAGCGTTCCACAGTCCTTAAAATTGAAAGTCCTCTTTCCCTGAGCTTTCCCCTTCCTGTTCTATGGGACACAGGAAAGGTTTCTTATTATCCTTCCTTTTGACTATGATTATTTTTTATGAAGATACTGCATGGCAGCTCTGAAGACCAAATTGTTACTGGATTAAAAAAAATTTTTTTTGAGAGCCAGTGTAATATGAAATTTGGAGATAGCTAGATCAAGTTTGAGAGTGATTTAATGGTCTCAACAGCTCTCTAATTAGGATACACATCTTAAAGTGTTTGTCCATAAGGACTGGGCAAAGAAGTAAGATTTCTGTGAGCAAAAGATAATCATGGGTATTTTAAACTTAAGCAGTGTTGTGCTACATTATTGGGAAGCCCTGTGTAGATGAAGGAAGCCTGGCATGGGGCTGCTTGTTCTCCTGGGCTAACCTGGAAGCCAGCAGGACTGAGCTGCAGCAACAGTTAAGCACAGAGCCCAGCCCAGTGTGAGGAAGAAAAGGTCAGTGATGTAGTTTACTCTCAATAAATCCCAAGGTTAGCAGCAGTCAGTTTAACTTATGTAAGCAAAGATTTTCTTAAGCACTTAATCCTTCTATTTTTATTTAATGCATCACTTCAAGTAAATTTTAAATTCCAGCTAACACAAAACTAAGGCCCAAAGGGCATGTGAAGTCCAGTAGAAGGTCTCCAGTGCCTCTTGGAGATGACCTTCATGGAGGATCTATGGAGCAGAACTTAACTTTCAATACTCTTCTGCTGTTACCACAGAGTCAGAAAGAATGGGCTCAATCAGTTTCTAACTTGTCCATAAATTAAGTAGTCACTGTGTAGAATAATTATTTTGCCATATATAAGAGAAACAAGCTATAAATAAAAACAACCTGTATATGTGCCTATATCAGTGGTAGGCAAACTGCGGCTCTCAAGCCACATTCGGCTCTTTGGCCCTTTGAGTGTGACTCTTCCACAAAATACCACGGCCTGGGCGAACCTATTTTGAAGTAGCGTTAGAAGAAGCTCAAGTTTAAAAAATTTGGCTCTCAAAAAAAATTTCAGTCGTACTGTTGGTTCTGTTGACTAATGAGTTTGCCAACCACTGGCCTATATATATATATATATATAGCCTTTCAAATAAAATATGTATTCTATGCACCCTTCCATTAGAGTGTCTACCTTATTATGAGGTGAATATGTTTGATAACATGCCCTGGTCTCCCTCCTCCCTTTAAATTATAGGCCTTTTTACAATATGCATTCTCTTCAGTGACTTGGACCTCTGTACTACTCTATTTTTTTATTTTTTGGTCCATTTCAGACTTGAGCAGTAAATGAAAACAGAAACAAATACTCTTTGTGGTAAAAATGCATTCAGAAGTGTTAAATCAGAGTAACTCCAAGGACTGCCTAGATTTTGGTTTGTTCATATCTTTAACCTGGTATCTTTTATTCTTGAGGCAATATATATATTTTTGTTTGTCATTTTTTTCTTCTTTCTTGAGATAGTATTTTTAATAATTCACCTAAATGTTGGTAAAAAATGATTTCTTGGAGCATTTTAAAGTAAAGGTAGGTGATAACATTTGGCATTATTAGGCTTTTTGGAGTCATAGTTTTTTCCTGCAGATATTTTGATATTTAAGCTACAATAGAACTTGTCTTAGCAGTCTCCTCTTAAGATTACATCCATGTTCAATCATGGGGGCAGGGAGCAACAGTAATTTTCATTAATACGTGTGAATCCCATTTTTGTGACACTGTTGCTGTGGCCAATTTATGAACTCTGTCTTCAGTTCTGTGATCTGCACTGGTTGATTGGTTCTTTCATTTATTTCCTTGAATATTGCCAGATTGATAGTTAACAAATTTTTCCTTCAAAGTTTTATTGATAGTAGAATTGACAGGTCTTGCTTTATTTAGTATTTAGAGCTAAAAGATCAGTAGCCCTTTACAGGCTTTATTGTCTTCTGATAAGGAAGTATAAATTGGCATCTGTTGCAGAGCCTGTGAGAAGCTCTGCAGCTGTTGCTGTCTGATAATCCTTGGGGATAACGGTGCTCGTGCTAGAGCCACAGTGACTGCCTCACTTATGACTAAACTGAGAGGAGGGAGGGTTAGTTTAGTGTAATGGGGGGGGGGCTTTTAAGCAAGGGATGGAAGGTTGGGTGTGTTTCATCACTAGAATGTTAAGTGTGGAAAGTCCTAATTTCTAAACTTGGCTTTTGTTAAAATGGTTATGACCATGGAGAAAAGTTTGGTTGGGACTTGCTTGGTTTCTAGGTCGCAATGACATTTTTTTGATAAAGTTCTTTATGGGCACAGACTAGAAACTGTCCAAATGCAACAGTATTTGACTTGACAACAGTTGCAGTTGTCCTTGAGTTAGATATTGTGATTCTTTTATTTATTTTTAAGGTTATTAGGCAGTAGTCATAGCAAATAAACTTGGGTTCTCTATTTATTGGCTTCTCTATTTATTGGCTTGACACTACTTGGCATTTTCATTTAAGTGGAGACACAAGGGCTGTTGGTCCTCAAATGGCTGCTGCTATTGAAAAAAATGGCTTAACATGGCTTCAGGAATGGTCACAACTTTTTTGGAATTGCTTTACTTTTATATAGGTGAAATAAAGACAATTTGTATGATTGTGGTCATTTTTCAGTTTGCCCCTCAGGAGTATATACTCCACAACGTTAAATTTACTAATTGCTCCTGTTTCCTTTCTTCATCACTGCACCGATTCTCCTTCCTGTTTTGTGTCAAGTCCTGGTTTGGTAAACATTTCAGGAAAGGACAAGGAAGGCAAGGCTGTAGACTTAATCTTTGAACACTTAGCTTCCTTGGTGTCAATGCCATGCAAATGTATTACTAATAAATATACCTTTCAAATTGTTAATTTAAAAATTATTTTACATTTAAATATTTCCTTGTAATATTTTAAAATCCAATAATTTAATGTTATTTTGAGCAAAGGAGGTAGAATAGGTAGGACTTGTGGCCATTAGGAGGGTTATTTTTACTCTGTTAGTGCTAAACCAAACTTGAAAACAGTTGGAGAAGGCTTTACCATTATAAAAATAATACTTTAAAAAATAGCCTGTTTAGAGATTTTCTCCAAATTACCCTTTAAATTTCTGTGTGCCATCTTCAAGTTCAGCAGCCATTTTAATGGTTGACTTGATGAGTTTTAACATCTGGTCATGGTCATGAATTGGCAATCCAAACCTTTAGGAAAATCTGCAGAACCTTTTGAAATGCTTTGTTTTTTCCCTTTTGTGTAGATTAGAAGCAAGTGAGTTTGTTTAATTGTTTAGTTACAAACTGAATCCCTGGTTTTTTGTTGTTGCTTTTATATCAAAGAGGGAGAGAGATAGAAACATCTATGATGAGAGAATCATTGATTGGCTGCCTCCCGCACACCCCACACTGGGGATTGAGCCTGCAGCCTGGAAATATGCCCTGACCAGGAATTGTGACCTGGTTCCATAGGACACATTCAACCACGGAGCCTTGCCGGCCAGGCTAACCTGAGATCTAAATTTGCATTTGATCTGTATCGTTTATTGAGGAAGTTGAGAAAGCAGCAAGAATAAAACCTGGCTTAATTCACTGAGGAGAATTCAGGTGCTGCTCTGATTTTGTGATTGAATATTCAAACAGCCTACTTCTGACAGTTGTTGGGCCCACTGCTTTGTGCAGGATCAGCTACAGAATTGGTGGGGTATAGAGCAAAATGAAATTGCAGTGCCCCTCCCCCCGTTTAAAAATTAGGAATTTCAAGACCACCACAACAATATTAAACCAAGTACATGGCTCTTCTGAGCGCTGCGCCCCTGGATTATGCAGGTTGCTCACCCACGTAGCATGCAACACCATGTGTACATACACATCCTTTATATAGCATTTGAGCTCAGTCTAGTGGCATTGGAATTTGTATGCTGTTTACTTGGCTTTCACCAGTAAGAGTGTATGTGTAAAACTTCTCCCTTACCCAGAAAGTGAATCACGCAGACTTCTTTCTTATAGATTTGGATTGCCTCTAGTCATGAATGAGAGGTCCAGACAGGGAAATTGATATGGAAATCTGTTTGTGGTGGGAGGAACATCAAGGACATTGTTAATGAGTTTCACTTACCTTTACTGCACACCTGTAATGCCTAGTTCTGTGGTTTAGAGAATATGGAGTGTTTCTGGGCTTTCTTATAAGGCAGAGGCTCCATACAAGGTTGCTGATGATTGTTCTAAATTCCCATTGTTTTCTTGGCTTTTCTCCCTTGGTTTATGTGTCGTCTGGAAACTGATTTGTAGTTGGTGAGGTAACATACGTGGAGCTCTTAATGGACGCTGAAGGAAAGTCAAGGGTAAGTGTCTGAGAGAATTTCTTCTGTGGATTTACTACATGAAAAATGTAACTGTATGGTGGCGTGGAGTCGAATGAAATCAGGAAGGCAGTGCGTGCTCATGTTACAGTAGCCATGTTTGATTTTGCCAAACATTTGAGTGGGGTGGGAAGGGATTTGCAAACGGGAGTCCTGCTTTTCCAAATGGCTGGCCAAAGAGCTTTTTGGTATTCTGTTTGGATGCCCAATTTTGATAACTGGGGACCAATCGTAGCATTGTCTCTTTGTTAACAGAGGAATTGGCTGTGTGTGAATTATGCATGGAATTTTAGCGGTGGTATATTAATGTAAAACGTGTGTTCTTGTCTAGAAAATGTTACTCTTGGTTGTTTGCTGAATTTGAAAGTTGTGTGAACCAAAGATTCCGAAAAGATTGCCTTTTTGCCAGTAAATTGTAAAACAAATATTTAAAATCTGAATGTTTAAAATTGGCCTCGTTTAAAGAGAAAATAAACTATTTTCTGTTGTGTAATAGAATGGCTTAGAATAATCCAAAGGATGAGCTCAGTTTATGGAAGGGCTGGATTTAGGAGGAGTATGGTAAGGAATTGATTGAGTACAGAGGGAAGCAGATCTAAAGTTTGTGTGATTTCTTGGAGAACCTGAATTTAGGTCTGCTTATTATAACTTCAGCAACTCTAGTGCAATGCTGGTAATGTGCAGGAAAAGGAAATAATAAGGAGCCCAGCTTTTAATAAGGAATGCTAGGCAAGACACTTCTGTCAGCTTCCTCTTAGAAGGGTTAATTAAAAACAACAACAACCTAACTTTGTTACATAAATCATTTTTATAACTGTCTTTGATATTTACTATTTTTTTTCTTTTCTTTTTCCCTTTCCTTGCTCTTCTGATTGGTCTGTGGCTTCTTCCAAAGGGATGTGCGTAAGTATTGTCTAGTTACTTATTGGCAATTGAGCCTTCTAAGTTGCAGGACTGGTTTCACTGATTTCCTTTTGACTCTTCTTAGCGTTGTTGAATTCAAGATGGAAGAGAGCATGAAAAAAGCTGCCGAAGTTCTAAACAAGCATAGTCTGAGTGGAAGACCACTGAAAGTCAAAGAAGTAAGCGCTTAAAACACTGGATATCGTTTGTAATTGTTAAGTTGTCACACTATTAGGTGTTAGGAAAAGACAAAAACATTCTTGGGCTATGTTTTATGGAGCAGGCCAACCTTGTTGTTTTTCTTTAATATATGTTTGTTGATTTCAGAGAGGAAGGGAAAGGGAGAGAAAGATAAAAACATCAATGATGAGAATCATTCATCAACTGCCTTCTGCAAGCCCCCCACTGGGGATCGAGCCTGCAACCAGGGCATGTGTCCTTGACTGGAATGGAACCTGGGACCTTTTAGTCCACAGGTCGAAGCTCTATCCACTGAATCAAACCAGCTAGGCTAACCTGTTTTTGTTTTTATTTCAGAGAGGGAGAGACAGAAACATCAATGATGAGAGAGAATCATTGATTGGTTTCCTCCTGCATGCCCCCTACTGGGGATTGAGCCCACAACCTGGGGACGTGCACCTGACCAGAATCAAACCCAGGACTCTAGTATGCAGGCTGATGCTCTACCCACTGAGCAAAACCAGCCAGGGCCCAACCTATGTTTTTAATGAAAAGGTCAATCATTGGCTTTAGTAGTCACTTCTGTAAAAACTTTGAGTTAGTGGCTGAGTATACATCCTGAGTGACTTTGCTGCCTGTCTTCTAACATCTGTGATCTTAGACCAGTCTGCCTCGTGTTTTCAGAGGTATTCAAACTGAACCTGTGGTTTTCTATTGTTTTTAAAGGATTCTATACCTGTAGTGTTATCCAGTTTGACCCTCCTTTTCTTGGTCCTCCTTTTTTCTTCTTTAGATTGAGTTTGTCATGGCTCAGACCCTCTTTCATATCTAATCTAAATCAAATGCCTTCTCTCCCTTGAGGAATAGGGTTTGGTTTTGTTTGTTGTTTTTAATTTTATTTTTATTAAGTCAGTCCTTCCTTGACTTTTTAAATCTTCACTTGAGGATATATTTTATTGATTTTTTACTTAGAGGGGGAGTAAGGAAGAGAGAGAAAGGAGAAACATCGATTGGTTGTCTCACACGCTTTCCAACTGGAGAATGACCCTTCACCTTTTAGTGTCCAGGATGATGGACACCAAAACCAGGGCCCTCCTTGACTTTGTAAAAATCTGTTCTTCTTGGAGGAAGATCAGTATATTCAGAGCTCAACGAGAAAGTGTGGTAGGGTTTAAGTTCTCTTGTGTGTTGAAGGTTATACAGAAAAAGGCAGAGTTCAAGAATAGTGTCAATACCAGAGCTTGAAAGATCTGTCCAGAATTTACACAAGAGTCAGATGCCTGAATAATGTGAAAAATAGTGATCTGGAGGGGTGTTTTCAAACTTTTGGAAAATTCTCTTATGGGGTTAGCAGGAATTACAAATGTCACTGAATTAGTAAGAGTCGGCGATACCAAGCATTGTGAAGATCTGGGAGTTCTAGATTATGTCAACTAATTGGGTCATCTTCTTCCCCCTTTACTTTTATTTAATTTATTTAATTTTATTGTTTACTTAGTTCAGTTGAGAGCTAAATTTTACATCCTTTCTTTCTTCCTTGTTCCTTTGGCTGGGATTCTTCCTGGCCTGGTGAATTTGAATTTCTTGTTAACATTTTTGAGAAATGCTTTCCAAACTACCTCTCAATTTCTGAAATTTTGGGGATATCGCTTACAGTGCGAGCATGTGTTTAGTTGCCACTGGGTCAGTTAAATGTAACACTTCTGTGCTCATTTTAGGATCCTGATGGTGAACATGCCAGGAGAGCAATGCAAAAGGTGATGGCTACGACTGGTGGGATGGGTATGGGACCAGGTGGCCCAGGAATGATTAATATCCCACCCAGTATCCTAAATAATCCTAACATCCCAAATGAGATTATCCATGCATTACAGGCTGGAAGACTTGGAAGCACAGTATTTGTAGCAAATGTAAGTAAATGAAACAATGTCTGAAGTAGAAAAAAATATCAATGTGTTATAAAAGTAGGTTTGATGTTTGGGAAGAAAACCTTACGAGAGGGTTATGTTATATTCTTGGTCTATTTTAAAAAATCAGCCTTGGGATTAGGCTTTGTTCCCTAATGACTACCACAGTCATAAATTACAGGTTGGTGGTCCCATGGGCATGGTGGTTACTGGTGTTTATTACAAAGGCAGTGGCTGAGTCTGCATTCTTGGTGGGTTTATTTAGGTGCAGGTTGTCATTTGCAAAGGGAAATATTTTTTATAAAAGAAAATGGGTTGGGGAGGGTGATGACACATTCTGGGGAGCCTTTTTTTTTAAAGTTTAAATAAAAGCATTACTTTGAAATGTATGGTGATTTAAGCTGTACTTCAGAGAAGAAACAGTAAAGACAGTTAAGGCCAGGCGTTATTATCCTATTTGGGAAATTTTACTGCAGTCTATAAGTTTTTGTGACATATTTTTCGAAAGCTTGTCTCCAACCAAAGCATGTTGCATGTATGTAATACAAACAATGATTTTCTTAAGATGTCTACATTGAGATTTTCTTCTCCCTTCCTGATTAGCTGGATTATAAAGTTGGCTGGAAGAAACTGAAGGAAGTTTTTAGTATGGCTGGTGTGGTGGTCCGGGCAGACATTCTTGAAGATAAAGATGGAAAAAGTCGTGGAATAGGCACTGTTACTTTTGAACAGTCCATTGAAGCTGTGCAAGCTATATGTATCCTTTTATTGGATTCCAACTCTTGGGGAACATTTAGTCTAAATGTTATGTTAGTAATATAGGTTTGTGTGGGGAAAGTGGCTAACTTTGCGTATTTCTGTTTCCTGAGTGACTAGAGGGAATGTATTTCTGTGGAATTGGAAACGTTCTCCGTAATGGAATTTATATCATCCTGTGTAGGTAAAAGGGCTGGTTAGAAAGTAGGCACATTCCCATAAGTGTTCTTTTCCAATAATTTATTTTTAGAGGAGTTTGGTTTGAAAGGGGAAGCCCAATAAGTGAATGTGCCCCTGGAGGAAAATTCAGTTATTTCACATATAAGTCTTTGCAGGGCCCTATTTCCAGTGGATTGACATCGTTCTGTTAGAAGCATTTCTCTCTCACCATAGGCTGCTTACCCTAGAGTTACATTTTTGTAGCCTTCATGGAGACTATAGGAATAGTCACTAAATGTAGGCAAGACTGTCACTGAGTATTTTGTCCAGAAAACATGGTACTTCAAAAATGTTAGGATACCTGGCTCAATGGAGGTGTATGGAAAACTGATGCAAGTGCTTAAGAGGATAGTTTGATGACAAGTATAAAGTTATATGAATGAAGCTCTGCACCTAAGGTTGCAAGCTGAGGTTTGCTTATTTTCTCCTTGAATGAGCTTTATTTATCGTTCCTTTTATGCAAACTTGAGAACCAAATACAGTTACTTGAGAGTGTATGAGGAATCAGAATCACCCTTTATTACTAGAGGGACTGGTAGCATTGAATTGTTTTTCTCATCTATTTCTTTCCTGCCGTGCATGTTTTTTAGAATTGTAAGAAATTGCCTTAATTTTAATATCAGCTATGTTTAATGGACAGCTGCTATTTGATAGACCAATGCACGTGAAAATGGTAAGTTAATAGGATCTCTCTAAAATATACTCAAGTGTAGTAAAAACATAGGATTATTAATAGTGCACACATAGTGTGCCACAAGAATTTTTAAAACATGCAATACCTGTTTATTTTCACTGAATTTATTGGGGTGATATCCTCCTATATAATAAAAGCCCAATAAGCAAACCGACCAAACAGCAGAATGACCAGTCACTATGATGCACACTGACCACCAGGGGGCAGATGCCCAACACAGGAGCTGCTTCCTGATGGTGGTCAGTGTGTTCCCACAGAGGGAGTACTGCTCAACCAGAAGCCAGGCTCACAACTAGTGAGCAGAGTGATGGTGGCAGGAGCCTCTCCAGCCTCTGCTGCAGGCAGAGATTCCCCCAGGGGTTACTGGATTATGAGAGGGCACAGGCCGGGCTAAGGGGACGCGCCGCCGCCCCCCTCCCCCCCCCCCCCCGCACAAATGTGCACCCGGCTCTAGTTTGTTAATAAAATTATGTAAGTTTCAGGTGTACAGTTCTAGAATACATCTAATACCTGACTATAGTCAGGGGCGCTGAACTCTTCCCTTATTTATTTTTTAATTTACTTTTATTGTTGAAAGTATTAGATTCTGTTCCCCCATTGACTCCCTATCACGCTATTTTGTCTGTGTCCATGGGTTATGCATATAAGTTCTTTGGTTAATCTCTTCTTGCCCTCCCCCACCCCATTTCAACAAACCTCTTCCTTTAGATTGTCAAAAAAAAATAATAATAATAACAGCCAACACAAAAGTAGCTGTTTGGTGTGAATGAATCAAAAGTGTATCTTTTTGTTTGTTTGTTTCTGTCAGATTGGCGAAAAGGCATGCCACATAATTTTAGTAATTATTTTGTGTGCTATGAAATGAAAACCGCTGGTCTAAGTTAAAATAACACATTTATGACAGAAATAGCCTTTGCTCATGCAGCTCTCAACCTATCCTATCCTGTATAATAAATGCCCAGTGATCTAATGACCAGTTGTTATGATGTGCACTCACCACCAAGGGGCAGATGCTCAACGCAGGAGCTGCTTTCTGGTGGTCAGTGCGCTCCCACAGTGTGAGCACCACTTGGCTGACTGGGATGAGCAGTGCTCCCACAGTGGGCCATCCCTGCAGGCCACACCCACCACCAGTGCACGCATGCCATGCACCAGGCCTCTAGTTTCAGATATATTATTCTTTGCATAGTTGGCTGACTGACAGGGTCATGAGGTCAGTTAAGTATCCTGGTTGAGCAAGTGTTCAATTTTAAGGAATGATTACATACTCTGGGTTTCCAGTTTTCAATATGTATTAGTATTATATCTGTTGTGAACCTAATCAAGTCTTGGGTTCAGACAGCCTTTCAAGTTCTGTTGAAGTGCTTCAATATAGCCTTGCTACGGCTGTGTCAAAGATAATGGTTAATACAAGCATGATTAGAATGTGGTGAGGGCAAGGTAGTTAGCACTCACATACATGAAGAAAATAAAAGGAACTATAGGAATTTTTTTTTTTTAATTCAGTTTTTTAAAAAATAGATAATTGCTAAGGGGGGACATTGGTAAGACTCAAGAGTAAAGATTTTTAAAATTTCTATACAAGCCAAAAGAAATTGATTCATCTGTTTTCAAAAGCATGAAAAAGGGTAATGTAAGTCTTGCTTTTACTTCATCCCCACAGTATACACCTGAGTGTATATTTTAATCATTTCCTCTTAGCAAGAAATACTCCTTTTTTAAAAAAAAAAGATGATTTTGGAATTTAAATTTTTTATTGTTTTTTTTTTTTTTAAGAGAGAGCAAGAGTGGAAGATTTATTTCACTTTCTGTACATCTATTGGTTGATTTAAAAAAATACTTTTATTGATTTCAGAAAGGAAGTGAGAGTGAAAGAGATAGAAACATCATGATGAGAATCATTGATTGGCTATCTCCTGCACAGCCAATGGGGATTGAGCCAGCATCTCAGGCATATGTCTTGACTGGGAACAGAACCATGACCTCCTGGTTCACATGTCGACGCTTAACTACTGAACTACGCTGTCCAGGCAGTTGGTTGATTTTTGTATGTGCCCTGATTCGGGGATTAAACCCCCAACCGTGACATTTGAACGATGCTCTAATCAGTTGAGCTACCCAGCCAGGGCTCCATGCTTTTTTTTATATTTGCATGGTATTCTATAGTGAGGGTGTCTCATAATTTATTAAACTAGTTGTCAGTTGGTGGGTGTTCGGTGTTTTGCTGTCTTCTAGAAACATTGAGATTTATTTACTTCTCTTTCAGGATGAGAGGGCCTTACCAAAGGGAGATTTTTTCCCTCCTGAGCGTCCACAACAACTTCCTCGTAAGTGTCTCATTTATTATGATTGAGATTTTGAATTTGATTTATATTAACCAGAAAACTACGATTACTCTTGAACTTGTGCCATGTTATCGTACAGTACCTTGATCATTCTTGAAGAAAATGTTCAAAAAGGTGTTTTTGTTTCCTACAGAATTTTTCAGGGTGAAAAATCAGAGATTCACAACTTTGTTAAGATTTTTAGGATTGTTTTGTGGCGAGACTGGCTAGCTGTCCAGGATATAAAGAATGTATTTGGGCATTTTGAAGAGTGTCCTGGGTGGGGAGGGAGGAAGAAGCCAAGATCATAAAGGGAATTTTTCTTTTTAAAAAAATTGATTTCAGAGAGGGAGATAGAAACATCAATGGTGAGAGAGAATCATTGACTGCCTCCTGCACAACCCCCTATTGGGGATCAAGCATACAACTTGAGCATGTGCCATAACCAACAATCAAATTGTGACCTCCTGGTTCATAGGTCGGTGCTCAGCCACTGAGCTAGGCAGGCCTGATGCAAAGGGAATTTTTAAAGCTAGACTGCACTTGAGTCCAGAAAAGATTGTTTATTACTATATGACCTAGCAGTTCCACTCCTAGCTAGGTACATACTCAGAGAACTAAAAAACTTTGATCCTCACAAAAATTCATATATGGATGCTCATACATAGCAGCATAATTTTAGGTGATGAGTTTGTAAGTACAATGGTAAATCCATACAGTGGAACATTACTTAGCCATAAAAAGGAACAGAATACTAATACATGTTATAGCATGGCTGAGACTCCTACCAATATACTAGTCTGAGTCTGCATTGCTGATTCCATAACCTCCATGCTACAATAGGCCCTCACTCCCACTGCTCTCTGTGCCAAGGCTCAGCTTACCCCTGTGGACTTGCCAGATGAAGTGCCGGATGATTCCATCTATAGGAAACATCCAGAACAGGTGAACCTGTAGGCAGAAAGTAGGTTAGTGGTTGCCAGGGGCTGGGAGAGTGACTGCTAATGGGAATATGATTTCTTTTTGGGGTGATGAAAATGTACTGATTTATATAGTGGTAATTGCATAAGCCTGTATGTGCTAAAAATAACTGAGCTTTACACTCTAAATTGATGAATGTTAAGGTTTATGAAGTGCATCAATCAAAATTTTTATATAGAGTTATTTGCAATATCCAGGTTAAAATTTGTGCTATAACTGGGAAGGCTATTTGATAGGTCACTGCATAGATGGAAATGGCACACATTATTGAAGTCCGGCACTTCATCTGAGCCTTGGCACAGACAGCAGTGCGAGTGAAGGCCTGTTGGAGCATGGGGATTGGGAAATCAGCAATGCAGACTCAGGCTAGTGTGTTGGTGGAAGACTGGGAAGGATGGGGTGAGTGAGGTTGGGAACTTGCTTATGCTTTGCTAGGAAGGACTTCCTATCAGACAAGGCAGTTGGGGTGGGGCTGTTGGAGTACCAGTCAGTGCCTACAATCTGGAGCAGTGACTTAAGTTTGAGGTCCAGCCCTCAGAAATTAGAATGCTAACTCTTGAGTGCTTTGCAGTTCAGGGTTACAGAAGCATAATAGAGGCACATACTGAGGGGAGGCCAGTGGCTTCAAGAATAGGAATTGGCTTATCTATTGAAAGTTAGTATTTATTGAAGGACCACATTTCTTTTGTCATAATCAGTGTGACCATTTGCAGTGGTCATCCAGGGTCAAGGGGGGTGGCTCTTGTTGACTTTCTGCAGGGTGAGGGGTGGTGGTGGTGCTGAATGGCAGGCATGGCCCCAGGGAGCCCATTATCCATGGCTTTTTGGTCTCTGAGCACATTTCAGAGGGTTGACTTAAAAGTCTTCAGTGATTGGGGAGTAAGTAACCTTGGTGATTTCCTGCTACTGTTTCTATGTAATTTACAAACAGGGATGCTAATCAGAATGAATACTTGGGAGCTCTGTCAGGTTTTTTTGGTGGGGGAAGGGGGAAGGTGACAATGGTTAATAAAGTTATATATGTTTCAGATGTGTACAGTTCTGTAATCATCATCTGTATATATTGTATTGTGTGTTAAACACTCCCACCAAGTTTCTTTTCATTGCCATTTATCTCCCCATACCCTCTTTTATCTCCCCATCCCCCTTTCTGATGAACCTTTTTCCATTTAAAAAAGTTGCCTGTTTTGGTTTAAGCCTCAGACCATGGTCAACTAGAGCACTGCAAGTGTCTTACACTTATCTCAGGTCTTGTTGACTATCCTTAAGTTTTAAAATTTTTATTGATTTTATCTATTAAATATTTTTATTATTTAAAATATTTTTATTGATTTCAGAGAGGGAGAGGAGAGAGAGAAACATCAATGATGAGAGGGAATCCTTGATTGGCTGCCTCCTAACCCCCCGCTACTGGGGATTGAGCCTGCAACCTGGGCATGTGCGCTTGGCCAGAATTGAATCCAGGACCCTTCAGTCCAGAGGCTGGTGTTCTATCCATTAAGGCAAACCAGCTAAGGTGTTTTGTTTTGTTTTGTTTTTAAGAGAGAGAGAGAGATAGAAACGTTGATAGAAATATCTATTGGCTGCCTCCCACATGCCTCCTACTGACCAGGAATCAAACCGTTGGCCTTCTTGGGATCTGGGACGATGCTGAACCAATTTGAACAACACCAGCCAGGCATTGGTGTTGATTTTAGAGAGAGAAACATCGATTGCTTCCCTCCTATATGTGCCCCAATTGGGGATTGAGCCTGTAACCTAGGCGGCATGTGTCCTTACCTGTAATTAAGTCTGCATTCTGTTGGTATATGGAATGACACTCCAACCAGCTAAGCCACCCAGTCAGGGCAAACCTTGTTTGCTCTTTTGAGACCAGTCTGTGTTTTTTTTAAATCTTTATTGTTCAGTTCATTAATTACATTGTTCCCTTTTTCCCCCTATAGCTCCCCTCCACATGGTACCCATCCCACCCTTCGCCCACAGCGCACCCCCCACTGTCTTCTCCCATAGTTGCATGATATTTGTTCAGTCTCTAGCTGCACTTCCCACACCCCTTTTCTCCCCAAGAATTGTCAGTCCATCCCTCTCTATGTCCTTGATTCTGTTACATTCACCAGTTTATCCTGTTCATCAGATTATTAATTCACTTGACTTTTAGACTCATTTGTTGATAGATGTGTATTTGTTGTTCATAATTTACACTTTTATCTTTTTCTTCTTCCTCTTCTTAAAGAATATTTTTCAGCATGTCATATAATACTGGTTTGGTGGTGATGAACTCCTTTAGCTTTTTCTTATCAGCGAAGCACTTTATCTGATCTTCAATTCTGAATGATAGCTTTGTTGGGTAGAGTAATCTTGGTTGTAGATTCTTGCTGTTCATCACTTTGAATATTTCTTGCCACTCCCGTCTGGCCTGCATCGTTTCTGTTGAGAAATCCACTGACAGTCGTATAGGTGCTCCCTTATAGGTAACCATCTGTTTTTCTCTTGTTGCTTTTAATATTCTCTCTCTGTCTTTTGCTCTTGGCATTTTCATTATGATGTGTCTTGGTGTGGTCCTCTTAGGGTTCCTATATGTTGGGGTTCGGTGCACTTCTTGGACTCCTAAGACAATTTCTTTCACCAGGTGGGGGAAGTTTTCAGTCACTATTTCTTCAAATAGGTTTTCGTTGTCTCTCTCTCTCTTTTTCTGGCACCCCAATAATTCGGATGTTGGTATGCTTGAGGTTGTCCCAGAGGCCCCTTACACTCTCTTCAATATTTTGGTTTCTTGCTTTTCCAGCTGAGTGGATTTTACCTCTTTGTATTTTAAATCTTTAACTTGGTTCTTGGGGTACTCTAGAGTACTTTTAGGTCTTTGTATAATATTTTTTATTTCGGTCAATGTATGCTTAATTTCTGGTTGGTCCTTTTTCATATCCTTGAGGGTCTCGTTCATGTCCTTGAGGGTCTCGTTCATTTCCTTCTAGGTCTCATTCATTTCCTTATAGGTCTTGCTTATTTCCTTGTAGGTCTCGACCTTTTCTAGGAGCCTCTTGAGAAGCCCTATAACTGTGGTTTTGAATTCCATGTCCAGTCGTTTTTCCCCCTCCATTTCTTTCACATCTGATTTCTTTCCATGTCTCTGCATGGTGGCTGCTTCCCTGAGTTGGTCAATTAGCTTTTTGTGGTAGATGCCCTACTACTGACAGTGGCTCAGCCTCCCCAGTTACCTGAGGTGGATATGGGGTTGCACAGTCTTGCTGAAGTTAAGCTCAGGTTAATCGTTGTTAGCACTTGGAAGGGTTGACCTCCAGGCCAATGGTCTGTGAAGTTCAGCTGTGCTCAGGTTGGATGGGCAGAGTCTCCGGGCCAAGCAGACAGCGTCAGCTCCGCCCTATGCGGCCCCGGGGACTCTGTGCCGCTGGCAGTGGCTGCCAGCACCTCTGAGAGAGAGCCGCTGCTGATCTCCACCAGCTGCCGGAGAATTCAGACTCTCTCCAAATGAGTCTGCACACCCAATGTCTCACCCAGGGTCGCAAAACAATGCAGTCTGATGGTTTCCCGAATGAGAGAGCAAGTCACCAGTGCTCTCTGCGCTGTCACGCAGCTGCGCTTTTCCCAAGTTCATGCGCACTCCGCACAAGTTCACCTTCTCCACAAGTCGGCAGACCCCTGCAGCACCCAAGCTTTGGTGTGCCCTCCCACTGTCCAGTTTTTACCCCGTATGATTGTGGGTTCCCTGGACTTTTCCCGGAGCTGGGGGATCAGTGCAATGGGACGTCTTTGTCTTCCCTGTTCAAGAAAACTCGCCGGGTTTTCAGCCACTCGCCCTATCCACTGGCGCGTGCTCCAAACCTCTCTCAGCGCGTATCTTCAAAGCTGTCCTCAGCCGCTCCTCTGAGTCACAGTGTCCTATCTTCTCTTTTATTTGTGGAATTTTTACTCGGCCAGCTTTCCGGTGATTCTGGATGGTGTTTGTTCTTTCGTTAAGTTGTAGTTTTGAAATTGCTGTGTGGGGCAGCAAGATGGGTGTTTACCTATGCCGCCATCTTGGTTCTTTTCCAGTCTGTATTCTTGGGTCCCTGTTTATGTAGCATGTGGAGTTGAGGGTGGGCTGGGTATCAATCCATGGGTTCGGAAGTTTTGTGGGTAGAAATTGGGAGGTGGAAGTGGTCATATTTGTCACACCACCTAATTTCTTGAGTTGCCCCCATTTTTTTGTTGTTAATCCTCCCCTTTTTCCGTTGCCTTTTTTTTTTTTTTTTTAAAGAAAGAGTGGAGGGGAATCGAGAGAGAAACATCGATTGGTTGCCTCCCATATGTGCTGTAATTAGGGCTGGGATAGAACCTGTGATCCTTAGGTGCTCGAGGTGACACTTTAACTATTGAGCCACAACGACCAGGGCTTGAGTTGTCTATTTATTTAGGAAAATAAATAGGTGCTCACGATATTTATTGTGTGAGCTGTTCATAGTTCTCTGTAACTTTAAAGTGGACTGATATTTAGTTGTACTTTTCTATATATCACAAACTCTAATCTGTAAAAGGTTAGCCTTAAAAAGGAGAGCTCTCACATGTGCCACTGTTGAGTTACAAATTAGAACCTGTGTTTGTTGTAGAGGTGGGTGGAAAGGGAGCTTGACAGTTATGACTCTTTTTGCTGTTGAGAGTCATGGTTTATTCTAAGTTAGTTGAATTTACACTTCTGATTTTCTCTATTCTTTTCAGATGGACTTGGTGGTATTGGCATGGGCTTGGGACCAGGAGGGCAGCCTATTGATGCCAATCACCTAAATAAAGGCATTGGCATGGGAAACATAGGACCTGCAGGTAAGAATTACAGTGCACCTTGATTGGGGACTTACGAGGAAGTGAAAAGTTATAATATATAATTAAAGTAATTATTGGACATTGAGTAGTTTAAAAAGAATAAAGATTTAATTGGGACAAAGTTCCCTCTCTTTTTTTTTTTTTTTTTTTTTAAGCCTCATCCTAGGATGTATTTTCTGATATTTAAAGAGAGGACGGAAGGGAGGGAGGGACGGGGAGAGAAGAACATTGATGTGAGAGACATTGGCTGGTGCCTCCTGCACATGCCCCCATTAGGGTCAAGAATCAAGCCTGCAACTGTTTGGCCCACAGACTGGCTCTAACCACTGACCAAACCAGCCAGTATCCCTGCTTTTTTATGTTTTTCCTGAATTGATTCCTTTTTCCCTCCTAAAGCCATCATACCTTAGCATTTTATCCTTGCATAACCTTCTGAGCTGACATAGGTAAGCTATTCAATAAAAGGAGGCAAGGCAGAGAGTTGGTCTTGCTCTCAAGGTCACACTATCAGTTAGTGACAGAGACTATAGGTCTGATTATGGGACCACAGCACTGCCACAATCTATTACTCAGAGCCACTTGGGCTCAGGCCTTAGTGTTGATACGGTTTCTAGAGGTAGGGGCATTGATGGATGCCAGTGGCCTTTGGGGTTTCATTACATGACAGCATAGTTGTAAACCATAGGACATGTGATAAACAGTTTTTTTTTTTTGGTGTGTTTTTTAAAAAAAAATAATTTTATAAAAAAATATATTTTATTGATTTTTACAGAGAGGAAGGGAGAGGGATAGAAAGTCAGAAACATCGATCACTGCCTCTTGCACTCTCCCTACTGGGGATGTGCCCGCAACCAAGGTACATGCCCTTGACTGGAATCGAACCTGGGACCCTTCAGTCTGCAGGCCGATGCTCTATCCACTGAGCCAAACCGGTCCCGGTGTGATGCACAGTTTTGTTTTTGTTCAAAGAAGATAAGAAATCCTCCTAATAAAAGTGTAATATGCGAATTTGACCTTGCCTTTGCCATGCCCGCAGCCACGCCCACCAGCCAATCAGGAGCAAATTATGCAAATAACCCCCAACCTAGATGGCTGCCGCCACTGAGAGTAGGAGGCTTGGGTTTCTCCAGCAACAGAGGAAGCCAAGCTTTCTGCCTCCCTAGGCCTCCACTCAATGTTACAAAGTTTCAGTTATAAAAGATACAGAAATGGCGGCAGCCACTGAGCTGGAGAGAACAGAGGCTTGGGTTTCCCTGGCAATGGAGGAAGCCAAGCTTTCAGTCTGCCATTGCTGGCCTAGGCCTCCACTCTAGGCTACAATGTTTCAAACAGAAATGGCTGCCTCCAAGGAGCTAGCAGAAGGCTTGGCTTTGCTCCAGGCTACAAAGTTTCAGTTGTAGACATAGATTAATCCCAGATCCCAGGGCCTCCACCTGGGTCCCTGGGGGGTGTGGCCGGCCTGCAAACCTTCACAGGCCCCTCTCCTAGGCTGTCCCTCACCCCAAGGGAACCCTCAACCTGATCTGGAACACTTCAGGGCAAACCAGCTGGCCCCCACCCATGCACCAGGCCTCTATCCTATCTAATAAAAGAGTAATTTGCAGATTGATCATCACTCCAACACACAGAGGGCCGCCCCCATGTGGTCAAAGATCCTGCCCCCATGTGGACACAAGATGGCCACCACAAGTTGGCCAGCAGGGGAGGGGCCGTTGGAGGTTCCAGACCCTGTAAGGGCGGACAGTTGTGGGCGATCAGGCCAGCAGGGGAGGGCAGTTGGGAGGGACCAAGCCTGCAAGAGAGGGCAGTTGGGGGCGATCAAGCCTGCAGGGGAGTGACTAGGCTGGCAGAGGAGGGAACTTGGGGTGACTAGGCTGGCAGAGGAGGGAACTTGGGGGCAAATAGGCTGGCAAGGGAGCAGTTAAACATCAGTTAGGCTGGCAGGGTAGTGCTTAGCAAGTGATCAGGCTGGCAGGCAGAAGCAGTTAGGGGCAATCAGGGAGGCAGGCAGGTGAGCAGTTTGGAGTCAGCTGTCCTGGATTGTGAGAAGGATGTCCAATTGCCTGTTTAGGCCTGATCCTAGTCAGGCAGTCAGACATACCTCCAGTGGTCCCAGATTGGAGAGGGTTCAGGCTGGGCTAAGAGACATCCCCCGCACCCCGTGCACGAATTTCGTGCACCGGGCCTCTGGTAGCTAATGAATAAAGGTTTTGGCTTGTAGAACAAACTTTAAACTTAGCATTTTCATTTCTGTGCAGTGAGGCATTTATATACTATCAAATATTTTTATGACTTCAGGCTTAGGTCTTGAAATCCTTTCAATTTCAGGATGGGTGTACCTCTATTTTGCTATTATCAGTTCTGTATATCCCTTACCTATCAGTTTAAACTCTGGGGCTTAACTGAGGTCTAAGCCAGCCCCTCAAAGTGGCTCTATAAATCTGACCGCCACACCTTCCTGCCTGACACCTAAGAGGAAAGCCAGCTTGGGTTGGGGTGGGAAAGCCTCAGTTTTATTAGAAACTGCTTTTGACTTGGAGCAGGAGTGGGGAATGTCTGTCCGGGACTATATAAGCCCCTCGAAATCATTTGGTCTGGCCCTGCCAAGGCATTCAGAGTGAATTAATTAAATGTTTGACCAAACATAGCAAGCTAATTTTTCAGTTGATACTTTTGTATGGCCTGTGAATGATGTTATAACATCCAAATGGCCCCATCCCTGACTTAATAGAATTTTACCTTTCAAAGAAATTTTTAAATATACTTCTGCTCCCTAAAATAAGCTTTTAATGAATATTATCTAGTCTGTATCTTATAATTAGATTTCATGTTTAAAACTGTGTTGAGCATTTAATTAAACTGAATCCTGCGTAAGTTTTTAGTCACATGGTGATTATTTTGTTAAAGGCTTAAACACTTTTTTGGTTTGACAATTGACATGGTACCTCCACCGCCTCTTCTTTTCTTGACAATTAAAATATATTCATAATCAGTGCTATTTCTACATTTGCTGGTTTAGAATTTCTTGTGTGTGTGTGTGTGTGTGTGTGTGTGCTTTTTTATTATTATTCAAATGTTACTGTTTTGACATTTTAATTTGCATTGACTTTTTCTTTTTAAGGAATGGGAATGGAAGGCATAGGATTTGGAATAAATAAAATGGGAGGTAAGAAATTTAAAATGAAGTATGAATATATGAATGCTTTTAGTTATGGTTTTCTCTCTTTTTTCCTTTTTTCCTATTTGTTTATCTGAAGCCCTGCATAAAATTCTTGCTTTTGACTTCAAAAAAGTTTAAGACTTAAAATTAACCTATCAATTCTTCCAGTGGGTGTCTTGGCTTTTGGTTCTGGGTTTTTTACTTACTGGCTCTATGTCTTTGGGCAAATCTCTTCATCTCTCTGGGCCTCTCTTAGTGATTCATGGAAGGGGTGGATCAGATCAGCTTTTTTGAGGGTGCTGATTTTTAAGCAGGAAGCACTAACATTTATTTTTTTCTAAAAGTCCATAAACTTGGTAAGCAAGTTCCTGGCAGAAAATAGAATATGCCCAAATGAAACGTGTGAAAACCATTTTCTTTTCCTAATCAGTCTAAGCAGTCTCATAGGGATGGTACTGAAATGTGAATTCTCTTTCAGGCATGGAGGGTCCCTTTGGTGGTGGTATGGAAAACATGGGTCGATTTGGATCTGGGATGAACATGGGCAGAATAAACGGTAAGACAAGTGTTGCCTTCCTGCTTGCCTCTTGCTTTTTGCTGGCCATTGGGTCTTGTGTGACCTTTAGGCAGTAGACCCATTTTTAATACAATATTCTCCCCTCCCACTTTTCTACTGAATCAAATGTCTTTGTGTTACCTTAAATATCAGTAAAACCATAAGTTTGTATTTTAGAAGCTAGACATAATCTCTTAGTCACTAAACTCTTGAGATGTCCTGTGTTCTGAATCTTTTCCAATAATAGTTCAATAACAATTTAAAGCTATCTTATTGCCTGCAACACTAGCAAGCATCATGTAGATACCTGTGCTTATGTTTTGCACCCTTTAAAATGGTCTTCAAGTGTAAGGGATTAGTTTCTTCAGCATTTTTGATGAAGTTCATGTCTCCCCTAGAATGCTGGACTGATGAGTTCTTGATCATTTGTCCTGATGCTTCTTGAGTTGTAAGCAGAAGCATTAATTTAGTTTTTACATAACACAAATTTTTGTGTACTATCATTCAAATCTTATAGTCCTTCTGACCTCTTAATAGAACTATAATGATAATATTAATTATAATGACAGTGTGTTGTGTCATTTAGTTTTTGCAAGAACCACATGATTTGTAGGTACTGTCATTCCCATTTGAGCAGAAACTGAGGCCCAGAGAGTGACCTGCCTAGGATCACATGGTTAGTAATGGTGGAATGTGGACCCGGGCTTTCTGGCTCCAGAGTCTGGCTCTTTAATATACTGCAATCCTGCCTTTTACAATTGCCCATCGCACTAACTTCAAGCAGCCTCCCTCACTAGGCAGGGCTGTTGAGGGGGCAGTGAGAACCCTGCAATCTGTCTTTTAAATTCTCTGGGTGTTGTTAGACTGTGACCTCACCTTTGGGAACACTGCTTCCTTTTATACACATGAAATTCCTTGAAATGGAAAGCCATTAAGTATCTGGGGTTAAACCTTTCTTTGCGGGTCTGTAGTAATGGATAATGGGAGATATATAGAGCAATCATACCTTACTAGGATAGACATCAGATGTCAACTGGAAAATGATGTTCCTGATGAATAAAGTGTTCTTCATGAGGTACTTTGTTCTACATGGTGGGGGAAAAAGATGTAGGAAGGCCCTCACCATGAGTTAGCAGTGAAGGGACAGAGTTCTGTGTTGCCAGTGTGTTCTCAGGCTTGCTTGTGGCCTATGTATGCATGGGATTTTTAAGTTGGAGAAATCTGGCTTGATAAAGTACTTATTTAGAGTAGATGAGTCATTAGAAAGAGGATTTGGGTTGTTGCTCTGTGTAGACTGAAATGATGTAGAAGTAATTGGGAACAGTGGATGCTGCTCTGAGCCAGATGGACAAAGTCCTTGATGACCCGGCAGCTGGAATGCCACAGTTTTGAGTCTGGTGATTAAAGGTTTAAAGTGCTGATTTTCATGGAGAGTCACAGTGGAGGATGTGTTCTTAGGTTGTGTTCTTGGATGTTTTGAGTTGTAGATACTTGAGTCTACCTCCATTCTCTACAGTAGAGAGTAGACTTTCTTTTATTTGAACTGTGTTCTAATTTGGTGGGATCAACTCTAGATCCCTTGGGGTACTGGATCTAAGGGAAGTTTTAATCACTAGGAAAAAATTAAAGATCTTTCCAATTTAATGTTTAGTTAGTGACTATAATACATATATTAGTATTATGGTCACAGGTGCTGATAACATTAGACAGATTAGAAATTAATCAGATTTTTTTGGTCCAGTCAACCAGTAGATTGTTAAATCTTGATAGAATGGATGTAAAAAGTTTGAATTGAAAGATAATCACATATCAAATAGTGGCTGATTTGATGCAGTATTTGCAGTGAAAAATATCCCCCCCCAAAAAAAACAAAAACAAAAACAAAAACAAACCCTTCCTAGTACATTGGACTTCACACAGGGTTTCCTGAATTCTGTGGTCTGTTGACAGTTGGGAAGATTAGTTCTGAGGCCTTTGCCAATGCATTAATGCCTGCATATTACTTTCTTATCTGAAAAGGGGTGGGTGCTGCCTTCTTCATAGGCTTATGATAGGGATTAAAATAGTGTTGGAGAGCTCCATCTGTTATAGGCCACTCTGGGATTTCTTTTCTGCCCACCAGACACAGGCTTAGACAGTTAACCTACATTTCCAGTAGATAGCATGCCACCACTCTATGGGATTCATTTGGGTTGCTTCAAGCTATGAATGTAAAGTCCACCATTGCCAAAACTGTTGCATTTCCATACTAATTCTAACCTCCTTCCAATGGAAATCCTAGGATATAGCCATTATTTTGTAGTTGTGCAATAAAAGATGCCCTTTAAATAGTACTTGCCTGCCTAATATTTCTAGGGAGCAAGATAATAAACTAGATTTTTTCAGTGACCTCTCAATATGGGAAGGAAAAAAAGTTATTTGCATTTTTTATTTTTATTATTTTTTTTGCCTGCAAGTTTCAAGTTAAAAGGGTTTTCTCTCGTTTTAAAGCATACAGTGAAAACCATCTAGAACAGCGGTTGCCAACCAGTGGTCCGGACCACTGGTGGCCTATGAGGTCTGAAAGGTTGGAGACTGCTGATTTAAGGAAACCTTTGGAGCAGCAGTCACCAACTGGTGGTCCGTGAAGTCCAAAAGGTTGACAGCCACTGCTTCAGAATATACAACTAGCTCAGTGTCCACACTGACAACAGTTACCAGGGGCATTGGTTTCCATTCCCATAGGGTGGAGTTTGGGACAGTAAGACCTTTGTTTTAAAAGATATTGTAAAAAAATAAATACTCCTGCTGTCAGCATAGAAAAAAATGAAGTTACTTAAATTCCATTATGTAGATAGAACCACTCCAGTTGTCAGTAGAGATGTCCTATTGTACTTGGGCATATCCTATATAATAAAAGGCAAAAATGCTAAGTGTCCGCTTGTCCGTTCAACCAATGAAAGCGTAATATGCTAATGATACACTAAGGCCACTCAACTCCTTGCTATGACGTGCACTGACCACCACGGGACAGATGCTTCGACTGGTATGTTAGCTTGCTGGTGGGATCTGGCTGATCGGGACTGAGGGAGACAGGCCAGATGCACCCTGGAGCCCTCCCACTATCCCTCCCCGGCCGGCCAACTTCTTGCATCCCTCCCCGGCCTCGGTCATGCTCCAATGGAGTCCCTTGGCCTAGCCTCTGCCCTCTTGCAATCCAGGACTCCTTGGGGGACATCAGAGAACCAGTATGAGCCCAATCCCGCAGGCCAGTGCACCGGGTCTCTAGCCTTTCTCTATATCCTCCTATCTAATAAAAGGGTAATATGCAAATCAACCGTCATTCTGCCACAAAGATGGTGGTGCCCAGTCTCCTCAGCCCTGCCAGACTCACCAAGTCCTAGGGGGTCAGGCAGCATGAGCTGCCCGCCGCCGCCGTGGGTGCGCAGTGGTTAGGCCCTGAGGAGAGCAGAGAACCACGGGGAGTGGGTGGGCCTAAGCCGTCAGGGCTCCCAGATTGGAGAGGTTCAGGTTGAGCTGAGGGGAACCCCCGCCTCCCCTGTGCATGAATTTTGTGCACCGGGCCTCTAATATACTCTGTGTGTGTGTGTGTGTGTGTGTGTTTGTGTGTGTGTGTGTGTTTAAATGGCTATGCTTGTGTAGTACAGCAGGGCTTTTACATTATGTTTAGGTTTCAACCTTCGCCTCACCCCTTACATGTGACTCTGGTCAAGTTACTAAGTTATTTGAGCCTCAGTTTCTTTGTAAAGGGGCAGGTGTGGTGGAATGTGTAATCTGGGGGCGGGTGGGGGGGCTGGTTGTGAGGATTCCATGAAATAGTAGTATACATAAAAAAACCTTGGCAGGGCAGGGCATGTGGCAAGTGTACCAAAAATGGTACCTGATGCTGCTGGTACATAAACAGACTGTCTTTGCAGCCTACCTTTGACTCAACATGCTCTGCAGTCCCTCAGGTCAGTTACTAGTAGCAGGTACTTGGTGTGCCCATTGTGTGGCTGTAAATGGGCATTGTAAATTAGTCCTTCATGGAGTAAGATAGGTTGCTTTCAGGGATTCACTTGAGGTGACTTTTTTTTTTAGGAATAAAGGCTGAATGTTGGTTTTGTATAGAAAAATGAAACATACTGTACTGACTTAGTGGTGGCTGCTGTAGTGTCTATACGAGTTTTTGTTTTGTTAATGTCTAAAATATGATGATATTCCTGGAAAGGCCTAGGGTAATATTTTTTTCCACAGAGATGGAGCGTGGCATGGGTGGAGGATTTGAAAGAGACTTTGCCAGAAACGAGATGGGAATGTCTCGAAGCTTTGGAGAGCCCCTTGGCAGAGGAATGGGTAAGAAAGGCCCTGTGGGCCCCTGTGGTGGCGATGGTCCGCCCCCTGGAGGTGTAGGAGCACTGGTGTTAGAGGTTCTTTCTTAGGCAGAGTCTGCTGGTTTCCTTCTTCAGTCTTAAAAAAAAAATTGTATGTTTTCTAGACCTAGTAAAAACTTTTGGTCCTAGAATTTTTTATTGCTGTGTATAGCACTACTTTTAGTCTTTTCTGGTGGCTTCTTTGTCAACATTGGTATGAGATATTTGCTGTCTGTGGGAGTTGAAACTGCTGTACTTACATAACTGGTGCTCTATTCTGGTAGAGATTGTCAAGGCCCTGCCAAGTGGGGTGTAAGTCTGCTTAGGCCAGGATGCTGTTCCAATCAGCTAGAATGGCATGGTGTGCTTTCTGATGCCTTTCGATAGAGCTTGAGGAACTAGAGAAGTTTTCTAACGTTGGCAGACCTTAATGTATTGGGCCTGCCTAAATGTAGAGAAACTCACTTTAGTTTTAGTTAAATTACAAAGCAATTTCTTCTTTTACATGTACATCTCCCCCTGTTTTGAGGTTAGGTTTTTCTATTACTGTCAGCTTAATCCTCCTTTTTAGTGTGTTGCAAGGAGGTTATCTATTCCTGCACTCAGAAGTTTGTTTCTCTCAAAGGTATGGATTTGCCCCTGCTCTTAACTCATCTTCACCTGCAGATAAGAGACTGACTGCTAGGTTACAACTGCAAAGCGCTTAGCCTTTGTCTTTATGGGACACTGGACTTTTTGGGTCTAGTTTGTATGAGCTGAACTATATAATATTAGACTTTATGGAGGCCCTAGAAAGAATCATCAATAGGCATATTAGTGAGACAGGGCTCTTTTTTTTTTTTTTAAATAATTTTTAGAGAGAGGGGAGGGATAGAAAGATAGAAACATTTATGAAAGAGAAACATCAATTAGCTGCCTCCTGCATGACCCCCACTGGGGACTGAGCTTGTAACCCAGGCATGTGCCCTGGCTGGGAGTTGAACTGTGACCTTCTGGTTCATAGGTTGACGCTCAACTACCGAGCCACACTGGCCAGGCGAGGCATAATTCTTGTTCTATACATTATTATTTTTAGGACCTTGTCTTTGTGTTTTCCATGAAGATCGGGAACTAGTAGAAACTCACTCGGAGTAGATACTGTTATTGATGGAGACTTGTTTCACTTTTTTCCCATCTATGGTTAAGTAATTAGAATGACTTCCTCATATTTTACTAGGTTGGTAGTGAAGACTCTCCCTCCCCCCCGCCCCTCGCCCCCATCCCTCTGCCCCATACTTGCTTGATATATGGTTCTAGATTATTCCAGAGCTTTAGAATTGGGAGTGAGTTTATAATTTGTATGTGACTAGGTCAGTTAAAAGTTTTTTGTTTCCATGATTAGCTTTGATTTTGTGTTTGAAATGGTAAAGCATTTTTTTTAAAAAATATATTTTATTGATTTTTTACAGAGCGGAAGGGAGAGGGATAGAAAGTCAGAAACATCGATGAGAGAAACATCGATCAGCTGCCTCTTGCACGCCCCCTACTGGGGATGTGCCCGCAGCCAACCGGAATCGAACCCGGGACCCTTCAGTCCACAGTCCGACGCTCTATCCACTGAGCCAAACCAGTCTTGGCTGAAATGGTAAAGCATTTTTAAAAAATGTTTTAAAATTGTCATTTGGCCCTAGCCAGTTTGGCTCAGTGGATAGAGCATCGGCCTGCAGACTGAAGGGTCCTGGGTTTGATTTCGGTCAAAGGCACATGCCTAGGTTGCGGGCTGGATCCCCAGTAGGAGGTGTGCAGGAGGCAACCAATCAATGGTTGCCTGATCTCTCTCTTCCTCTCCCTTCCTCTCAAATTAATAAAAATATATTTTTACAAATTTATTGTCATTTGGCTGCAAATACCAATTAGTGTCTACCTGGGGTGAGAAAAACAGATGGTATGTAACTGTTCTTAAGAGCACTTTTTTCTGCTCTGAGCCCTTAATCCTTTGCTGCTCTGTGGTGCTTCTGTGGTGACACAGGGACAGTGGATCTGGAGAGGTTACTTCATGTGGCAGCAGGGAACTCATCTTGTCCTGGCCTGGAAAAAAATACCATCTGTGCACCTTGTTCTCTCCTGCTGCTTTGGCACCATCTCTTTGATTGAGCTTATCATCTGTACTGAAGCCTCCCAAAATGACAAGAACAAGGGGCTTTGTCTGGATTTCCTTACTGCTCTTTGTCATCAGAATAAGTTAGATAAAAGGTCTTTGTACCAAATAAAATATTTGTCATGTTTTTAGAGTAGTTGCTTGGATTGGTTTTCTAGATTCCGTTCTTGATTTTAATTTTCTGTGATGTTTATTTGACAGTTCAGTTATTTTGGTGCTACTTTCTATAGTGCCTCGCTACTCAGTGTCCCTTTTCTCCTGTCAAGGCAGTTCTTTGTGCAAACAACTGCACTTGATGCTACAGGCGATATAGATATATGGTTCTTAAACCTGAAGGGGAGGAGATGGTGCAGCTGAGGAGACAATGCTAAGAGTGGCTCCAGTTAGCACTGGAGGTCAATATACAAAAGTGTTTCAGCAAGGGAGCTGGTAGGCTTATTGATTCCTGAGCCCTAGGCAGCCATGTAAGCACCACACAAAGATGATGATATTCTCAGTGTTCGGAATTTAAAAAGCTCAGCCTTAGATGGCATGCTGCTGAAAGAGCCCTGAATCTGAGTAGGAAATGTGGTTTGAACTGGAGGGACTGGTGTCCAAGGGGATTCAGCATAGGTAGAAGGTGTGCTGGAAGACAGAGGAGGCTAGGTGGTGTCAGGTATAGAGGCTTGGAGGTGATGATCTGGGACGGGAAGAACAGATTCAAGTTGGGAGTCAGAGCAGGGAGGCCTGTGAACGAAAAGAATTTGTCCTTTAAATCAGTGGTGGAGCCATTGTGAAGGCTTTTGCCAGGAACAGTTTGATCTAAGCACTGTTTTAGGAACGTGAGAATAGGCTTGGGCCTGCTGAGCAGGATCATAGACTTCACGGAAGAATAAGTCCTGTACTGTGCTTACAGGCAGGTCTGTTATTCTTGGTGCACTTCCTTCCTCAACAGGTAGTTGCAGTACTAGAAACAGTTGTGGGGTAGGGTTTAATCTCTTTGTGGTCATGGCCATAATACTTGATGTGACCAGTGGCTGTTATCCATATTACTGAGCTCACTTCAAGACCTGGTTGGGGTTGGCACAGTCAAGTTTCGAAAGACTTAGAATAAACTTGTAAAAGTTACTACTAATAATAGCACTCCACAAACTTTGAATCATTGTCAAGCAAGCAGCAGTGTTTTCTGTCTTAGCTGTATGTGTCGGGGTTTTATTTTCCTGAGGCTTTGTCTGTCACTTAGTCACCCTCACACCCAGCTGCTTCCAGGTAGGGCTGGTGGGCTTAGCTTGCTGAAATCCTTTCGTTCACAGCTTAACTAGGTCACATTTCCAGCACTTCGTGCACTTGCTGCTGGTTTGCAGGGTTTGGGGCTGTAAATGTAGCTTTAGTTTTGCTACAGGATAACATTAATGTGTTGATTGGATCTGTGTGGATGAGTGCAGACTTTCATCTATGAGTACTGAGGGTCTGGACCGCCGGCTCCATTCTTGCTCATCTGACTGCAAGTTCAGTTCATGGGTATACATGGGCTTTGCTGGGCACATTCCCAGATGGCTCTTCTAAGTGGGCCTCACTTTGGAGGGAGCTTTGTGGGCTCCTCCCATCATGAGCCGTTATAAAGGATTTTGTAATTTTCTAGTAAAATGATCTTGTCTATGTGTATTTCCAAATCCCTACCCCCTGCCCTCACTTTCCTTTTTAAATTTTGTAATTAGTAGTATTCCTCTGAAATCTGTAATAAACAAAATTTTATTAACCATAGAGAAATTTGGCTAATTTTTTTTTCTTCCTGATTTTCTTAGAAATCCTAAGTAATGCACTGAAGAGAGGAGAGATCATTGCAAAGCAGGGAGGAGGTAGGAAACGCTTAGTTTTGCTGTTTTGATTTTTAGAATAGGCTGTTATTACCAGGGATAGTAAAGTGTGATGATGAAAAGCATGGGCTCTAAAATACACTGCCTGGGGTGGGAACCAGCTTCTGCCTAGCTGTGTGCCATTTGGCAAGTTACCAAACCTCTCTAATTTTTGTACTGTGAAATGTGGTTACAATAGAACCTACTACCTCATAGGATTGTTTTGAAGAATAAATGAGTTAATACATGTAAAAGAGTATTTAAGTGCTATGTGAGCTGTGTTTGTCATTGTTATTAAAATGTGCTTATATACTTTTTGGGCTTTTTTGATTTCAATACTTTGAAATTGTAAATTTCTGAAAGTATTCTATCTGATTGTAAAAAATATGCCACCTAATACATAAAATTGCTTAATAAAATATATGCATGTACTCATGACAACTCTGAAAATTATGACGAAATTACACGGCCTAGTGATAAATGCTGTAAACATTTTAGAATATGTCCTCCCAGTAATACACTTTTTAAAATGCGTACTTAAAACTAAATGTATTATTTTCAACCCGATTTGTCCTCATGGCTCTGAGTGTCTTGGCATTTCCTTGGTGGCTCCACTTGGAAGCACTTTCTGTGGTCGATTGATTCTAGAACTAATTTCTTCCCAGTTCTCTGCCGCTGTTGGTGATGGTGGTGGAGGGAGGGAGATTGGGCTCATTTCTGATGCTCTTGGGCTGCAACCTCCCCTCTAGAAGTCTCTTGCCTTTTTTTTCTTCTTCTTCTTTTTTAGTTTCTGAGAATTTTCTACTATGAAAGTCCAATATTCTTAAAATCATGCATATATTTTGCCACTTGGTATTTTGTTATTCACTCAAGGAAACAGGTATGGAGAAAGAGCATGAGTCCTGCCAATTCACGATATTGTTCAGTCAGGGAAATCAGTTATAGAAACTGCTAACTTTTCTATTCTTAACTTGCATCTTATACTGGACTGCAGGCTCAATTGCCCGTTTTCAGAGGCAGATGGTGATGGTGGTGGTGGTGGTGGTGAAGCTTGAGTGAGAGGGCCCCATGAGCTCTGCTTGTGGAAAAGTAGAAGGCAGTGGCCTTGGTGTGGTGGGAGTCAGATCCTCCTTGTCCAGAGTTGCAAGTGTCACAGGGTCACTGCACTGTTGACTGCTGGCATGTGTCCAGCTGAACTGTGAGGGATGGATCCTAGACCTCTTTCAGAATCCACTCTGTGGTGTTACAGGCTTCTTTTCCTCCAAAGCCCAGTAAAGTTACAAGTTGGTTGACGATTTCTCTGACAGAGTAAGGTTCCCTGGAAGTGATTGTCTGTGTTTGTTTATACACAGAAGGACCTGTGTTAGTGTTGGTATTTGTTTTCTTTGCCTCTTCTTGCTTGTATGGCTATATTATAGCTTTTCTATGCTCTGGAGATGCTAAGGAAATGCAGCCTGATTGGCCACCAACAGGGCATCTTAAAGGCACAAGTTGGGAGAGGATAAAGGTGGTGAGTGATTTTGAATTGTCACCATATAATCCATTACAACAGGTGACTGTCTGAGGGTGGGATTTCTGAGCCTCTGCCTTGAGAGCGTTTCTCTGTCTCTGGTGGTGGGAAACTGCAGAGCTCTCAGGAGTTGACAGCCATGTCTCAAAAAGGTTGTCACAACTACTTAGCACTTCCAAAGTAACATGGACAACATTGCCAATACAATTCCTCCAGAGTGGGTTTTTTTTCCTTTTAAAAATTTTGTTATGTAAATTTCAACCATGGCACAGAAGTAGGAAGAATGAAGTATTTATTTACTACCCAGTTTTAATAGTTGTCAACATTTGAGGGATCTCTAAATGATAAATTATTGTAGGGCTTAGTTTTGAATTGTGGATGAGCTTTGAAGTACCTAGTCCTCTGCACCCAGGTCACCCTGCTGGCACAAGTCCTTGACATCTGCCTGTGTTTTGTGTCGCTCTTTCAGGTGGAGGTGGAGGCACTGTCCCTGGGATCGAGAGGATGGGCCCCGGCATAGACCGCATTGGGGGTGCTGGCATGGAGCGCATGGGCGCAGGCCTGGGCCATGGCATGGATCGTGTGGGCTCTGAAATTGAGCGCATGGGCCTGGTCATGGACCGCATGGGCTCCGTCGAGCGCATGGGCTCCGGCATTGAGCGCATGGGCCCACTGGGCCTCGACCACATGGCCTCCAGCATCGAGCGCATGGGCCAGACCATGGAGCGCATTGGGTCTGGTGTGGAGCGCATGGGTGCCGGCATGGGCTTTGGCCTGGAGCGCATGGCCGCGCCCATCGATCGTGTGGGCCAGACCATTGAGCGTATGGGCTCTGGTGTGGAGCGTATGGGCCCTGCCATTGAGCGTATGGGCCTGAGCATGGATCGCATGGTGCCCGCAGGCATGGGGGCTGGCCTGGAGCGTATGGGCCCTGTGATGGATCGTATGGCCACCGGCCTGGAGCGCATGGGCGCTAACAACCTGGAGCGCATGGGCCTGGAGCGAATGGGCGCCAACAGTCTGGAGCGCATGGGCCTGGAGCGCATGGGTGCCAACAGCCTGGAGCGCATGGGTCCCGCCATGGGCCCGGCCCTGGGCGCTGGCATTGAGCGCATGGGCCTGGCCATGGGTGGCGGTGGCAGTGCCAGCTTTGACCGTGCCATCGAGATGGAGCGTGGCAACTTTGGAGGAAGCTTCGCAGGTTCCTTTGGTGGAGCTGGAGGCCATGCTCCTGGGGTGGCCAGAAAGGCCTGCCAGATATTTGTGAGAAATGTAAGTGGATCACCTGGAACCTCTCAATGGAAAAGGAAAGGGGGAGACAGCAGGACCAAATGGTGGCCAGTTGAAGCCAGAGGCTATGTTCTCTTCAGAAAGGGAGCTGAGTAGCATCAAGGCCACCTTGTCATAGTTTGGTGCTGGTAGAATGAGGAGGAAATGTGACACTTTACAACACTCCAACAAGAATAGTGGGTTCTGTGAACACACTGGGCTTCTCCAAGTACTAGATGGAATAGTGAGGTGAAGAACTCTAGTTTTCTGCTCTCTTAGTTTGAAGAGCCACTAAACCTTAGCCTTACAATACAGAGGAAAAAATGGTTGTATTTGAATTATCTGTACCAAACTGACTGCCTTTAGCTACTATTCAGTGGTTCTGTGGCCTGAACCATAGGCAGCTGTGCATTCTGCTCTCTGAATGATGCTCCCATGGACAGAAAAGTTACAATGACATAAACCTGGTGTGCTAGTTTAAAAACTCATTGCCGACCAGTTTGTTTTGTTGATTGTCTCAGTTGGGAGGTCAGCCAGTTTCTCTGTGTAATAGGAAATCCTTGAAGTCACCCTCAGAGACAGTGGGAATGTTTATACGTTATAATTTGGTTGAATCACTCATCAGTCTGTTCTTTTTCCCCCCCAGCTCCCATTTGATTTTACATGGAAGATGCTAAAGGACAAATTCAATGAATGTGGTAAGTGTTTCTAGATGCTTCCACATGTTGTGGCTTCAGAAATCTTAGCTTGTTGATGTTGCATTTGAGTCATGCAATGAATCTTCCATCCTAGTTTTAAAAGCCACTTTCTATTCACTCTAGAGGGCTGATGGGACTTGCCATTTTTCTGCCTATGCAAATATTCAAGCAGGTTGAGTTTTCCTTGTATGTGTCAGACACTTTTCACCTGTGTTTTCATATTACCCTTAATCATTTTCTCCTTTTATGGTTTTTGAAAAGAGATAGCATGGTCCCTGTTTTACAGATGATCAGGCAAAGTCACATTCCCAAGGTCATTTGGCTTCTAAGTAACAGACTTAAATAAAATGAATACATTTGAGACAAGGTCTTTTCCTACTATAGAACATACTTGAGTTGTGCTTCAAAGAGCACTTGCCCAGCAGGTCCTGTGAGTGTGGCATTGCCAGACTCTGGGTATGCAGTAGCTTATATGTGGGTAAAGCTCAGGGTCTGTGATTGTGGTTTTCTGGCACACCAGGCAACCAACCATTCTGGTAGGCTCACTTTTTGGCTGAAAGTAAGTTGTCTTTGAGTGATCCCCACCCTACCCATTCCTCACCCCCACCACTTCTGTTCTGTGTGTGTGTGTGTTTTATTTTTTAATTCTCACCTGAGGTTATGTTGAGAGAGAGACATCTATCGGTTGCTTCACATAGACATGCCCTGACCAAGAATCAAACCTGCCACCTTTTTGGTGTATGGGATGATGCTTCAACAAACTGAGCCATTTGGTTATGGGCAAGGCAAGTTCTGTCCTTGTAACCATGTAAAATGGAGGCCTAGTTAGGTGGCTTTGGCTTGCTAGATCAAAGCTTCCTCAGTGTTCTCATTTCCTGTTTCAGTAATGGCTCATATTTCACCATGATGCTGCTCTCCTGGTTCTTCTCTTGGGTTATTGAGCCATAGCCTTCCTTCTTGCCCTCTGTCTCCACTCTTTAGCTTCCACATTGTAGTAGATATTCTGAAAAGTCAGATTGAATCATGCAGTTCCCCCTGGCCTCATATTTGGAGGTGACTCTGGGCTGACAAGAGAAAAGTTCAAACTCACAAGTCCCTATTTAGCTTGGTCCCTTCCTCTTTCATCTCCTTCCTGTCTGAATCCTGAGTTGGCAAGTGCTGTTCTCCGGAAGTGCTCTGTTGAGAGCTGTTACCAGCAAGTCCTCTGATGAATTTAAACTGTTTCAGAACTTTCCCAGGAGAAGCCCTGCAGGATGATGACCCTTTCTCAGTTAATGGCTCTAGAGTTGTGGTCTCTTAGCACTGGCTACACTGTCATGTCCTTGGCAGTCTATGAAGTAGAGCCGTGTTTCTATGGCTTTTCTCCTGTGCACTTGTTTCCACAGTGCTTGACACATACCTGGATGCTTAATCAGTGCTTGAATGAATGAATATGTGAAGACTGCTAATTATTACACAGCTTATATTTGGATAGTGCAAAAGTATCCATCATATTGGTGATGACTTTGTAAATCTGGTGATTTGGTGTGGTGAAAAATGAAGACTCTAAAATTAGCTTATTAACACACACACACACACACACCCACACACACCCCATTTTGGCTAACTCTTCAGTGTAAAGACCTGCATTTGAAGCTGTCAGGAAGGCTTATCACAGGGCTGATCAGATTTTTCCTGTTGGCAGAAGAATGGGAATTTGGCTAAGGGCTATAATAGTTGGGTCCCAGCCACTGTGTTCTGGGCATTCATGTACCAGGGGTGGGGAGTACTCTACTCTGTTCTCCCTCTTGAGTCAGACCACCGAAATTCACAGGTGTTTTGGGCTGAGTGGAGCCCAGACTGAGGCTGAGATCTGGTTCGCCTGATAAGTTGTGGTCTCTTTTTCCCTCCCTGTGCGCAGGCCACGTGCTGTATGCGGACATCAAGATGGAGAATGGGAAGTCCAAGGGGTGCGGTGTGGTTAAGTTTGAATCTCCAGAGGTGGCTGAGAGAGCCTGCCGGATGATGAATGGGATGAAGCTGAGTGGCCGAGAGATTGATGTTCGAATCGATAGAAATGCTTAAGCAGTTGCCTTTTTTAAACATCGATACTAGACCTCTGAATTTGTATTTTTTCTTGTTAACCATTTTAATTTGTTGGCTGGATGTATAAAGATGTTTAAAAAATTCAGTTGCTTTTTGGGGTAATTTGAATTACTTTTTTAATGACTGGGGTTCCATTTGACTGTTTGCATTGAGATTGCAATGTGCGCAATTTTTTTTGTAGTTGTGGCATCTTGTTGACATCAAATATGACTTTGATAATAAATACCAGTTCCTGAAAGCTGCTTGCTTTTGTGTATGTGTGTGTGTTGTGGGCCCATCACCCAACATTTGGGGAGCAGGAACCACTCAGTCTCCTTTCTACCTTTGGAGCTGTGAACACCAGGAGTCTCATCCCCATTCTTGCTTCTCTGTGGACCCTGCCCCTTTAGGAACTAACTGTGGAAACTTTATCCTGAGTGGACTTGCAATCTCTTGTGTTGATAATGGGACTTGGCTGTTAGCTGATCTGTCTCCCTTCTGTGCAGTTTCTTGAATGGGTACAGACACTGCATCAGGTTCATTTCCATTTCAGCTTTTGTCTTAGTCTACTCTGGCTGCTATAACAAAAATACCTTAAGCTGGATGGTTTATAAACAACAAATTGATTTCTCACAATCTGGAGGCTCAGAAGTCCAAGATCAAAATGTTGGCAGTCTGTGTCCGGTGAGAGTCAGATCCTGGTTCATAATGCCTTGTTACTTTACATGGTAGAAAGGACAAAAGAGCTTTCTTGGGGATAATAGACCTAATTGCCTCTCAAATTAGGCATTAGGGTTGGAGGAAGGCAGGGGGGAGACACCAAATATTCAATCCATAATAGCTTTTCTTTACTAAACAGACTAAGCAGGGTGTGAGTTTCTGAGCATGTTTAGCGCCACGTAGAGGTTCAGGCTGAACTTAGTTCCTGGGCTGTATCAGAACTGGACCCACCACCACCCCCGCCTGCCCTAGCTGGTTTGGCTCAGTAGATAGAGCATCAGACTGAAGGGTCCCAGGTTTGATTTCAACCAAGGGCATATGCCTGGGTTGTGGGCTCGATCCCCAGTGTGGGGCCTGCAGGAGGCAGCCGATGCATGATTCTCATCATTGGTGTTTCTCCTCCCTTCCTCTCTGAATTAAGTAAAAATATATTTTAAAAAGAAGAAGAACTGGGCCACCACCACTAAAATGTGACCTTGTACATGGGTCCACTTGGGCTAGACAGCTACTTGCAGCCTACAAGGAGCAGCATTTGCTGCTTGTCCTGTCTACCTGTGGAGGGGCAGTGTTGGATGTGTCCTGTCCGACTCCCTCTCAATCATAATTGGCAGCAGATGGGACTCTCACAGGAATTCAAACCTTGAAGTCTGTCAGGGTACTAGTTTCCTTGTTGCCTTTTCCCTGCTACACTATTCTAGCCTTTATCTCTGAGGGGTGAGAACATGAAGGAGGGGGTCAACCCCATAGACCCCTAAGTGTTTGATCATGTCTCTACACTGCCTGTCAGGTGGGAAAGAAAAAAACAAGAAGCAGCGATCACTTTAAAGAAAGGCTTTATGTGGTCCATGTACATGGCAGGTGTGAGCCTTGGCAGTTCTGTGGCTTCTAAGCTGGGATCCAGGATTCCTGTGTTATTGGGTTGTTGTCCTGGGTCCCCACACATGAAGGCTTTATTGTCCTCGGGGGAATGGTTGGCTTTCTAGAGGGTCTACAGAGGAGGAAGGGTGATTTCCAGCGACACCCCCCCCCCCCATCCTCATAAGCATCTCCTGGGGACCCCTTCCTAAGATGCTGTGGTCCCCACCAACCTGACCAGAACGTCTACATACCCCAGAAACCAACGTCGTCATACACTTCCGTTTCCCTGGTGGAGAGGACAGTTGGGTTAGCAGAGGCAGAGGTCACTCCTGGGCCCATCAACACCCACCCCACCTCCAATCATAGCAGCACTCACAAGGGCAACAATGCAGTTCTGGGCACGTAGCCATCTGCAGAAAGAGCAGGGATGGGTGAATTATTGATCTGGCAGTGTAGGGCCTGTCTCCCCAGGGCTGCCAGCCCAGCTTACTCACACTTGCCCTTGGTATCCCGGCACAGCATCTCCTCCTTGTTGGTGAACTCGATCACTTCCAGGATCTCCCCACGCCGGATCCCCAGGTGCTTCCCACCCCCACGCCGTGTCTTGGCATTGGGGTCAATCATCATCTTTGTCTGAATCACAATCTCCCCCTCAAACTGGGAGGGGGCATGTTAGAGCTTTGGCTGTGCTAATCTCACCCCCCCCCCCCCCACACACACACACACACACACTCCCACCAACCCAGGGGCCTTGGGCAACTGGACTGACCCCAGTCTTCCCAGGGCTCTTGCCACACCTTGAACTTTTTCCGGAATTCCCTCTCAGCTTTCTCTGCCTTCCGGATTTTCTTTAGGGCCTTAGGGTCCACAGGTAGCAAATGCTGTGGCTGAGGTGCCTTTTCTTTCCTGAGTCCCTCAAGGAATTAGGTGCTAATGAGCAAGCATCTCAGGGGGTCCCCTTCCACAGCTATTCCAGAGCTCAGCCCCTCCCTGCTTTGCCCTGTGGTACCTGAGCTCAGGGTCTTGTGGTGGCTTCCTATGGGGTTGCTGGATGGATGGCACTTCACCTAGGGACAGTCAGAACACCATATTAGGATGGACCATCGGCTTGACTTCTTTTAACCCTGGTCACTTGATCTTGACTAAGCCTTCCCTCTGTCAGCTTTCAAGACATTCCCTCTTATTCATGTTATTTCCAACTTGCTGATAAGGAAACAAAGGTTCTGGGAGGTAAAGTAACCTGCATAAGGTCACCCAGATGGTAAGTGGTAGAGAGAGAGGACTTGTACGCTTTTGAGGCCATTTCATGTCTGGTGCCTAGAGCAGGTTGGGTTGTGGGAATTATGAAATTTGGGTTAAAAATGAGGCAAAAGCATTTCCTGGAGGCAAACTAAGCCTCTAAGAAGGGGCCCATGGAGTGCAGTTCTTGGACTGGCCTGGCTAATAATGAGACTGGACTAGGAGGGATCTCTCAGGGTGGGGCAGACTTCCTGGCAAGTGACCAGCCTTCCTGGTAGGAGGTTGTTGGTCATGGGATTGGCTTACAGTGAGAGCCTCATGAATGGGAGAGTGAAGGCTCAAGTAGCACACTGAGAGGGTATTTGCCTGGTGCTCTTGCCCCTTCAGACATTGAGCTTGCCTCCAGCCTTCACCTGATGCTCGGTTGATGGTGCCATCAATGGTCCCACCCAGAATACCCCCTCCAGCTGCTCCTATTCCAGAGGCTGCCCAGACCAGGGATGGCCACCCAATGGATGCAGTCTACAAACCGACTGTAGCACAGAGCATACCAATGAACACTGGTGGGATGGACCTGGTGGACCTGTGACCCAAGTTTCTTGGCAGTGTGATCCTGAGCAGGCCTCATGGGGAAAGGCTGGCTCCTATTTGGATCCTGGGGAAAAGGTGGGCCTAATCTTCAGCTGTGTGAGGATGTGGAGCAGCTATTGCTCTGGGTGGTTAGAGTTGGGGAAGGGGGAGCTGTGGGCCATGTCTGCAAGGCTGCTGGAAGTGGAGTGGTCACAGGCATTCCCTTCCCATGTCCATGTCCCCAGCAGTGACCCCACAGAGCCACATTTAGAGCGGAAGGAGGGGCCCTGTCAGAAAGCTCTGCTAACTGCTAACGAGGGCTTTTGTAAGCAGCCCCCGGAGAAAGCTCAGGAGAAGTAGCCACAGAAGCAAAAGATCAGGTGGGAGGTACTAATGGGGAGGGAGAGGTAGCATCCTAAAGACACCCTTAATGGAAGGTTCCCCCACAAGAGCTTCTTCCAAAGCCAGGGCAGGGAAGCAACTTGAAAGCAGAGGGCCTACACTTGTGTGTACTGGCTGTGTAAGTGCAACCAGATACTCCTCAGATCCTCAAGCTTCCCCGTCTGTAAACTGGGCATGACATTGCCTTGGGTAAAGGTCTGTGCAGGTTCAGTGCTTATGAGGAAGCACTTTTTGTTTTCATTCAGCGTTGGTGAAGGCATTAAACCTGGTGCTGGGCTGGAGGTGTGGGCCTGCTAGGCTAGCTAGCATCCTGCTCTCCGGGAGCAGACTTGGAAGAAGGGAGAGAGAAGGGGCCTTTGGAACTCAGAGAGGTGTCAGGGACATGCCCTGTGTCCAGGCCCAAGTCCTCTGGCACCTCCAACACAACAGATCTATGAGGGCCCTTGACACCTTTCTTTTATCCGACTCAGGGATGGCTTCACTCTACAACTAGGCCCAAGGCAAGCTCTCTCACTCCTGTGTAATACTTGGCCAAGTCCTCTTGCCGCTTTTTACCTGACTTCCACTCTCACCATCCTGGGCCACTGCTCTGCCCTGGCTATAACATGTTCATTGGCTCTTGGCCTCTATGCTGGCTTCACTATGCTGTGCTGCCCATCAGAAACTGGTGTGAACTTTCTGAAAGGCCCCTCCTCCTCTTTGCTTGCTCCCCTGCACTGTCAGGGAATAGAATGGCAGAAAATGTCCTTACAGCAGTTAAGTCCCTGGTGCCCAGCTGGCTGTGTCCAGCCCGCTGCCAACAAACCTCTGTCCTTGGGGCTGGAGCTGGAGTCTGTCATCTCCACATCATCGTACAGCTCATAGATCTCCTCTGAGTCCCTGCAGGGGTACCTGAGATAAGGGCCTCTTTCAGGCCCATGACTGTCGCCCGTATGTATCCCCTTATTCTCCACACTCACTTTAGGATTGCCTTAGGCTGTCTGGCCTGGAAGTGGATTCCAGCGGAAGAGCAGGTCTTCTGTAGAGCTGTGGAAAGAGAACAGGAAGGACGCAGGCACGGCCAGGAAGCCTCTGCCCTCTTCCTTTCAGCCTGGGGTGTCCCGACTCACTTGTAACTGCTGCTGAGGGTCTCTGAAAGCTCTGGACATCCTTGAGGCCTGGGGGCAGCGGGGGTTTGGCTGGTGGAGGTCCCAGGCTGCTGACTGGAGGCAGAGGCCTCTGCCGTGGTGGGTGGCCGGATTTGAGGCCCAGCCTTGACCCTCCACCATGAATGAGAACTCCTGACTTCTGTTGCCTCGCTCCAAACCCTGGGCTGAGTGGGAATCTGGGACTGGAGCCCGCAATAGCTTTGGGCAGGGAGCTCTCTGAAACAGAGCCAGGCAGTGGGGGCTTTCTAGAGGGATCCCCAAAAAACACTGCCTGCTGGAGCTTCTTAGGCAGAGCATTGGTTTCAGGCTGTGAAAACTTGCGGGGGGTCCCCTGCCCCTCTGATGGTGGAAACTTCCTGGGGTATAAGCCAATCTCGGGCTCTGAGGACGTCCTGGGGAGGCTGTCCAGCTTGGGCTTTGGAGGCTTAGAAAGGGCTTTGAATTCAGATTGCTGTGGCCTCTTGGGAAACACACAGACCTCAGGCTCTGAGGACGTCCTGGGGAGGTTACTCAGCTGAGGCGGTGGGGTCTTTTTTGGAAAGGCACTGAATTCAGGCTGCGAAAAGTTGGGGTGAGGCTCACTGGTCTCAGGCTTCCAGGGGGGCATCTGAGGCTGCTGGGGCTTTCTGAACTCAAGGTGTGGGGGCTTCTTTGGAAAGTTACTGAACTCAGGCTGTGAGGCCTTCAGGATAGCCTCATTGGACTCGGGCTGCCAGACCATTCTGGGAAATGTGCTGAATTTGGGTTCTGTGGGAGGCCTGGTGGGGTTGCTGAGGTCAGGCCTCTGGGCAAGTGCACTGGGCTCTAGCAGTAAGGCCTTCTGAGGGGCCTCACTGACCTCAGGCTGCAGGGGCTTCCTGGGGAGCACAGTGGCCTCCAGTGGTGGGAACTTCTTGTAGAGTTCACCGACCTCAGGTTTGGAGGGCTTCTTGGGCAGATCAGTGAACCTGGGCTGTGGGGGCTTCCTGGGCAGATCAGTGAACTCGGGCTGTGGGGGCTTCCTAGACTGCTCAGTGCGCTCAGGCTGTGGAAACTTTTTGAGGAGTTTCTTGAACTCAGGCTTTGGGGATTTGGGGGGGAGTTCACTGGGCTCAGGCTGAGAGGCCTGGAACTTTGCTTGAAGGCTCCGGAAGTCCTGATGGCTCCCCTAGAGGACACAGTCAGTCAAGGACTGCTACACACAGGAGTTGTGTAAAGAACCAACATGGAGAAACATGGACATGGTCACAGACACACACACACCCCTTCCTTGTTCTTTTACCCCCATGTCTCCAGTTCCTTCTGTTTTAATTACAAATTACATCCGGGTTCCAACCACTTCTCACTGTAGCACTGTCACCCACTAAATGCACCTTCCCACTGCCTCCTCCCTGGACACCTGCCCACCCCCCATCTCTGATTAGTACCCCCACAGCAGCCAGATGGAGCCTGCTAACCTTGAGTCTCCAACCTGCACGATTTTTCTTTTAGTACCTGCCACCATGTATCATATTTATGTCACTTAGATTTCTTTTTTCCTTTTTCTTTTTTGTACTTCTATTGTTTTTTAAATGCAGTGACTTGGCTCATTTGGTTGCTGTCCTCCCAGTGCCTAGCATACAGTAGGTGCTCAGTAAGTATTTGTTGAAATAAAGAACATAGAGGTCACAAAGTCTGGCATATATTCAGCCACATCCAATCTGATAGTCACAGACTCACACAGATGGATGCAGCGATACTTGGGAACCTGGAGGCAAATGTGATGCAGAGTTTCTCACAGTCCCAGCCAGATGCCCATAGTGATGGTCAGGGACACTCAGTCAATAATGCCCATGAGAAATGGTAGGCAGACCCCCTCCCCACCCTCAAGCACAAGCACGGTCAGGCACTGTCATCTATGGCACACACAGTCTGTCCTAGGTATAGTGCTGATTGTCCATACCATCGGTTATACACAGACAGATGCACAAATGAGGCCAGGCCTGCTCTAAAGACAAGTCCCACAGAGGCAGCCCTGCTACAGCCTCCCCGAAACCTGGAATCACCTGGAGTTAAGGAGATTGGGGAAGGAAGGGAAGGTCAGAAAAGCATGGCCTCTCCCCCTGGGTATGCTTCACTTCCCTATTCAGAACATGTGAGAAAAGGCAACTACTTGGGCTTGAAATGCCTCTGTGAAAGGCCCCTACCTGGTGAGTTGGAACAAGGGCTCCCAGGTGACTCACAGGGCCAGGTCACATGTTGGGTGACTGGGTGGGGACAAGCAGCAGGTGCCTGACCCACTTTGTTACCCACTGGAAACCCCTGTGCTCACCCTACCTCTCCATTACCAGGTTGCTGTTCATGCTGGCCCAACAGGATGGGAGTTGTCTGAGCAGCCTCACTAGTCCCCCTATAATTGTAGTCACAGTCTGGGCGCCTTGAAGCTTGGACGGTGTGTGCAGGCTGCTTCATATCTCTGGGCCTTGGTGTTGGTCATAACTATTTCCCAGGTGGCTTTTCTCTGCCACTGTACTCCTGGAATATGCCCCCCAATTCTCACCCGTGGCATCCCTTGCCTCCAACCAGTGGGGGCTCTCCCAGGGCTTGGGGACTCACCATGGCAGCAGGCAGGTGATGGGTTACGGTGAGAGCAGGAACTGAACTGGGGCTGTTGCTTTCAGGAAGTGACTGTGGCTTCTGCTCCACAGGCCCCATGGGTGGAGAGGGCAGAGGAGGAAGGAAAGGAGGCGGGGATAGCTGGGCTTGTCTCCAGATCCTTCCTGTCCAGTACTTCTTGAGTTCCTGATTTGCCTGCTACTGTCTCTGCACTTCATGCCTTGGAGATCAGCACATTCACAACACAGTTACCAGTTTCTTGGCTCTCTGCAGTGTGTCTCCTCCTCAGTCCCACCACATGCCCTGCTAATTGGTGCCAGACCTCCTTCCAGCAGAGACAGGCGAAGGCCAATTTCAGCCAGAGCCTCCATGGGAAGGGGAGTTCTCAGTAGAGAGGGGGCACAGTCTTCTCTGGGCAGGAGACCAAGGAGTCCAGTGAGTGTGATGGGTGAGGCCTTTTTTTAAAAAAAAAAACAAACATTTTTAGCCCTAACAGGTTTGGCTTAGTGGATAGAGCGTCGGCCTGCAGACTCAAGGGTCCCAGTTTCAATTCATGTACCTTGGCTGCGGGCACATCCCCGGTGGGAGGTGTGCAGGAGGCAGCTGATCGATGTTTTTCTCTCATTGATGTTTCTAACTCTCTATCTCTCTCCCTTCCTCTCTGTAAGAAAATAAAAAAATATATATTTTTAAAAGTAAATAAAATATTTTTATTGAATTCAGAGAGGAAAGGAGAGGGAGATAGAAACATCAATGATGAGAGAGAACCATTAATCTGTTGCCTCCTGCATGCCCTCTACTGGGGATCAAGCCCACAACCCAGGCATGTGGCCTTGACAGGAATCAAACCTAGAACCCGTCAGTCCATAGGCTGACACTCTGTCCACTGAGCGAAACTAACTAGGGCAGGTGAAGCCTTTTTGCTCATTACCTCACCTGCCTTCCTCATGTTAACACTTCTCTGTGGCCCAAGTCCCAGTTTTGAGCAAGATTTCCCATTGCAGGGGCAGATGTTACATGGATGGCACACTGAGATGGCAGATTTGAAGGTGAATAGGTGGGTAGTATCCAAGGCTTTGGCCCTGGGGAGTCTGAGGACACCCCAGGTTCCCAGTGGACAGAGGATGGGAAGAAAATCAAGACAGCTTGGAGGCCAAGGAAGATGGGGTAAAGATAGTGGACAAGACTAATGCAGTTAGGATGGGGTGTCCAGCCATATAAGGTCCCCTGGAATTCAGTTTATTTGGAGAGTGCAGAGCCCTGGTTCTGTTGGCTATGCATTTGGAGTTGAGGAATTTACAGACATAGAAGCACCCAGAAATTGACTTGATTTGGGTGTGGCCACACCTAGACATTTGCTGAGTGGTTCTAATGTGCAGGTAATTGAGAAACACCAGTGCCCATCAGTCACCTGCTCCTCTGTCCTGATTATTAAAATGCAGGGTGTGCTTCCAGTCAGTGGCGAGGCCTCAGTATCCACAACATCCCAGGTAATGCCCATGCTGCTAGTTTACAGATCACACCTGGCAGGTGATCCTAGAAATTTCCAAAAGTATCCAGAAAGATTCAGTTGAGACAGGGGAAGGAGGCTCTTTCTGTCTTGAGGATTTGCATTCCCAGCAGGAGCCTTTCTTTTGCCTGCCCTGCCATGAAGGCCATAGGCAGCACATCTGAAAATGACTGCCTGTTTGTATATCTATTTTAAGAGTACAGCTCGAGGATTCTGGAACTTGGTCTGTGAATCCCTGTTCCTGCACAGGGACACGCATTCTTAGTCACATTTCCAGATGTGGGTCTCCCTCTGAACAGGTGACACAGGAGGCCAGGGATATGAGATTTGGGTCGTCCTCTCTGGGTCTCCAGGACCAGGCACCACCTCCCAGGTTTGGTGAGAGGGAAAGGATGAATGAAAGAACAGGGATGACTGGCTGAGAGCATATAGGTAAGCTGAAGAATTTAATGAATGACAGCCAGTGACTGACTCCCAGACTCCTGGGTATGTGGACACCTTCAGCACAGAATTCTAGGAGGTCCCTCCCTACAGGCTCCTGGCACAATCCCCAGAGGGCACATGACCCCCAGTCCTCTTTGTATGTTTGGCACTTTTCTGGAGGCAAAGCCTTGAACATGGACCTGCAGCTACAGTTGGAGCTAGGGAACCAAAAGCCAGAAGTGAGCCAGCGTCTGCCTTGGGAAATTGGTGTTGGTAGGCGTTCATCAGGCAAGTGTGTGGAACTCTGAGGGCCAGGGAGGTGAGCTGGGGTTCTGAGCATGCATGGGGAATCGAAGCTAGTACACCCAGTCCCTGTGCAAGAGCCAGGAGCAGTGCACCTGCCTTCCCTAATGTGGGTGGGTGGTGGGTGGTTGAGGGTTGGCAGCTGGTGCAGCCACCTAGACTGAGCACGTGGGTGGATGGATCCTGAGGCCCTGGATGGGGGGTGCTCAGCCCAGGTTAGGAATCTTACCTCCCCTTTCCCAGCCGAGGGGGCACCCACCAGCAACCGAACTGGTGCTGGACAACTGCCAGGCGGTAGACAGACACTTGAAGTGGCTCAGCCTGTTCAACATGAACCTCCAGTCTCTAGCCCACCTGCCTACATGGGGGCAGCTGTACAAGGCGAGTGCTAGCCTCCTCTCATTCTCCCTGACTGATACTCCTGGGTGCCGTCTGCTGGACATGCCTGAGCCTAAGAGGACAGCTTTCAGGCATCCTGGAGTTGAGGTGGGGTAGGGGGACCTTCTGTGGGGTTATAGGTTAGCCAGGAGGGCAGGGGCTACAGCAGCCTACAAGGGACACTAGGAGCAGTGATACTTTTCAAGTGAGCAGACAAAAGATAGTATATGAGTTGGAAGGAGATGAGGAAGTCTGTTTTGGAATGGTCAGGGTGCCCAGGCCAAGTGCTGACCCAGCTCTCTCAGCCTCAAGAGCAGAATTCCCACTGCCTCCAAAGGGGCAGTAGGAGCTATGGGCCCTTAGTTCTCATGGGAGGGGTGGCTGCATTTATATGGGTGATGGGCTGGGTATGGTGGGTGTTGGGGGAACTGGGCCAAGATATTGGCTCTTGGTTGGTCTCTCTAGAAAAGTCCTGACAGACTGGAACTGGGGATGGCTAAATGAGGGACTTGATGGGGAAGGAAAGCTAGGGGACTGGTACCCTGGGTTCCTGGGGAACCAGAATCACTAAGTCCTGTCCCTGGAGATACAGGAAAGCCTGGGACTAGGGCTTTGGGAATGTGGACCCTGCTGCCTGGTAGTATCCCAGCTCCAAGGGTGGTGCAGAATCAGCGAGTGACTTGAAACTGGGCCTGACTAGAGAGTCAGTGAGTTTACCCATCTACCTTCACCTTCACCATCTGTAAAATGGGCCTTTTGACCCTGCCACACCTCCTCCTCAGGCTCTTGAAAAGGTTGAGGTAGTCATGGGCTTGGTGGCTGGAGAGATGTGAATCACTTACAAACATTTCCCAAGTCTCCACCCCCTCTCCTCAGTCCCTCTATGAATCCTCACAAGGGAACCAGAGATGAGCATCAAGGCACTCATAAGACTAAACAAGTAAAATGTAGGGAAGCTGAGGGCCAGTCATGGCTGTAAGGCTTCTAGCTGAGAAGGGGGAACTCGGAGGGCCCTGGAGCAGCTTTCCTGACTCCATCTAACTCCACAGCTGGTGCAGAGTAACAACCATCTCAGCAGGGGACTGCAGGTGTTCACTCATATGCTTCTCATGAGTATGTATTCGAGGGGGAGGGAGAAGATGGTTTGTGTGGCCTTGGGAGGGAATGGGAAGGTTCAAGATGGGGGCCTTGTGAGCCACTAGAACAGGACCTTAAACTAGAGAACATAGGGAGCCATTGAAGAGTATAGGAAGGGGAGAGGCACAATCAGGGGTATTCAGACTGGGGAGGGGGGGGGGGAGGTGGTGGAGAAGGGCAGGAGGAATTGCTTCTGGTGCCCAGGAAGGGTAGAGGACAGAGGCCTGGGCTAGGAGTACCATGGGGCTGGAAGGCGGTAGAACCAGCCTGAGTGGTGGCTGACAATAACACCGGGACTTCCATACCGGGAAGCTTGGCCCACAGATTTCAGTGACAGCAGGGCTGAGAGCAGTGTGGCACCAGAATTCCAACGCTGGCCCAGGTCTGACTTCCCATGAAGGAAGGGAAATGGGACCAGGATGGGGAGGGATACGGAGGGAAGGGAACCCAGGCTCTTCAGGACTGACCTTGACCCACTCTTCTCCTTAGGACTGGGGCAGGGGAGGGGGGGCCAAGACAAGGATGAGTCCGGAGTCCTGGCCTGCAATAGAATGTCCAGCTCTGTGAACTCTGGCACTGCCCTCTATCCTGTCACCTCCCTGTGAAACCTCCCTGTGAATTATCACTGGCCCAAGGACCTGGAGGGCTCTAGCTGGGCCAACCTCAGCACTTTCTCAGAACCAGCCTCCTTGCCTGTCCTCTCCACTGACTCCCAAGACCAACCAACCAACCAACCCGGAAATTTCCATCTCATCCGGTTTCTGAAAGTGATAGGACAGCAGGCAGTGGCAGTACTGAGCTGGAGGCTGGTTCCAGTGTTGAGATAACAGGGAAGGTGGAATATAAGTGGGTTGTGTGTGAAAGGAGGCCTGCCCTTCTCAAGATGGGGGGGAGGGAAGGGGAGAGAAGGGGGGATGTGCCCAAGACTGCTGGACAGGCCGCTGTGCATCAGGGGGCAAGGGACCCAGACAGCATAGGACAGTTCATTGCGCCTCTTTTATTTCCTCTCCCAATCCATTTCAGGCCCCACATCTCATGACCCACTCTTTACTCAGCATTCAGAGCAAGAAAACTGTACGTTCCCCCTCTTACAGCAATGAGCAACACCTTGGGTGCAAACGAGGCCAGGTCTGGGTGGGGCAGAGGAGGACGTGGCTGAGCCTCAGCTCCGGCCCTCGCCTCTAGGGCCTCCACCCTCCCCACTCTGGTGCTCCCCCACCTTACCCACCGGGCAATCGGGGCGTGGCTGCCCGGGGGCAATGGAACGGTGGTCCTCCAGGTGAAGGGTCATGGTGGACCGCGAGGCTGTGGAGAAGGTGCACTGCATGCACGAGTAGCGACCACGTGTGTGCTCCCACAAAATGCGGCTTGAGGCCGCGTGCCCTGCGGGCAGGCGGGACCCTGTCAGTCCCAATCCCAGACCAGAGGTCTGGTCCATCACCGAGGACGGTGGTCATGGGCGAGGGCGTTTCAGACATTTATCCATTCCCATCGGCTCGCGGGTACCGAGGGTCTGTCCTGCCTGATCCATTTCCCCCTAGTGTGTGCCCCCCTGAAATTGGGGGTATTGAACTTGACTTGTGTCCCCCATTCCCATCCCCGAAATCCCCGCAGAGCGAGCTTTACGCGGTAACGCCGGTACAGATGAAGGCGCGTGGGCCAGTAATTTTTTAAGGCAAAATCCTGTATTTCGGGGCTGGCACTGCTGCCTCCTAGCATCTCCTGGGCCTGGCAGGACCCAGGACAGAACCCCCTCCATCCCGCCCTCGTGGTCACCTGCACGCACCTGAGGGCGTGTCGGAGCCGCCCTGGGGTCTTCGAGGACTGCCACCGGCACCTACGGTCAATAGGCGGGTCAAGGTCATAAGTCAGGGTAACCCAGCCCACCTTTCTGGCGGCCTGCCATTACACTCACCTTGGCTCTTTTTCCAGACAGCAGCGCTGGAGGCCGGCAGCCCAGGAGTGGCAGCCAGGTAGGGACGCAGGCGCGCGGGGTTTAGGCCAAAGGGTGCGGGGTTCAAGTAGGGCAGAAAGGGCCCGGTGGGGGCAGGGGCGGGGGTCGTGTAGGGCTCCAGTAGCGGGTACTGCAAGCCCAGCGCAGAGTCAGATTCCGTGGAGCGCTCGAGCGTGGACGGCTCCTTGTCCAGGGCAGGAGCTGGAGGCGGGGCTGGGCTCTGCGCATGCTCAGCGCAAACATGCAGATGCTTGAAGAGGGAGCGGTGCGTGCGGAAGCGCAAGAGGCAGTTCTCACACCTGAGGACGAACACAGGGGCTGGGCTGGGTCTCCTGGGGGACCAAGAAGGGGCCTATCGACAGTGTGGTAAGGGGGCCCAGACCCAAATCAGATTCCCCATCTGCGGGGTTGAAACTTGTCCTCAGTGCCCCCTACTCTGACCGCGACCCTGCCGGACCCCTCCAGGTCCGAGCCCTGGGAAAACGAAGAGATCTCAGTCTTGATTTAGGTGATCAGCTTTCCTCCTAGAAGGTAAGGAGAGACTGGGAGGAACCACAACCACAAGAGCCCCACCCCTTCCGGGACTTGCTTCAGGTACCAGTATCTCTTGGACTGGTCTTGCCTGAGGCCACATTCACTTTCAGACCCAGGCCCTTCCCCCATTCACCCCCTGACTGGGAAGTAGAAAGGCTTGAACCCCAGGTATTGGCTACCACACCAATACCTTAGGAGCAGGAGCTGCCTAAGGCCTGGTCACCAAGAACCAAAGAAGGTTGTAGTAGTCAGGGTCTCACTTGAAGTAGCGATTGGGTTTGTAGTGCAGCTTGCCGTGTGCCACCAGTTCCTGCATGCTGGGGAAGGTCTCGGTGCAGTTCAGGGCGGAACAGCGGAAGAGCTTGCCTGGCAAGGCAGGGGTGGAGGACAGGAGTGGAGTGGGGTGGCCAAGGGTCAGCCTGGGAACTCTGCCTGCCTCCCACCACCTACTCTGACCCTACCTTCCAGGGACTGTGTGGGTGGGCAGTGGGTACGCAGATGCTGTGCCAAGTCACGAACGCTTGGGAAACTGAGGCAGCACCCAAGGCTGGAGCAGGGTATCTGCTTTCCTGTAGGATGTACATAGCAAGGTCACCCATCCCTCCCTCCCCCATGCTGTCCAGGACTCTGCCCAGAGAGGCATGCATATATCAGGCAGGAGTTACCCTATGGTTTCCAATTGGGGTCTTTACCATTTACCGCCTCCATTGGACTGAGCTGCCAGAGGGCAAAGGCTGAGCTGACCTTGCTCATCACAGCAGCCACAGCCTGGCACACACTCAGTGATATCAAGTATGGAAATACTCTGTTTTCCTCATTCCTGTTGTTCCAGGGCCTGTGACCCCATATTAGGCCCTATCACAGGTCACCTGGTGGTGGGCGTCGCCTGGGAGGCCGCAGGTCCTCACTGGTCCCAGAGACTGTGCTGGTTGGGCCAAGGCTAGGTCCAGGGCCAGGCTGGCCAGTGTCTGGGGCTGAGGAGGCACCCTGCTGGGCCCCTCCAGACCCTCCATGATCCCACAGTGGGGGTGTGGCTGTCTGGTCAGGACCTGACTCCTCCCCCATGGAGGAGGAGGTGGCTGCAGCAGCCACACCTGGGGACACTTCCTTGTCAGTCTCACTGGAGCTGGGCTCTGCATTGATCAGCATGTCCGGGCTGGGCACAGAAGGCTCCTCCTCCTGGTGGAAAAAAGAAGTGCGGAGAACACCTCTGGGCCCAAGGTCTGCTGGGGCCAGCCAGGGGAACCCTCCCTCCCTAAGAAGATGTTTGTGCATTCTTGAAGCAGCAAATGCTCCTGAAACAAGAGCCAGTCAGCTCCATCCTAAGGAGTTACAAAGGAGGGCAAGGAGCTTGCTGGAAAGTGTTTCAAAAGCAGAAATGGACATCTGTCAGGAATTGCACATATAAAACTGCATTCCCTCCTCCCCAATTTAGGAAGATGGGAGGCCCCCTACATGGCCTAGAGGGAGTAGGCAGGGAAAAGGCTATGAAGGCAAGGCTTTGAACAGAGTGGAGTTAGAAGATGCTGGTGAGGCCGGAAGTGGCCATGTGGATTGTTTGAGGACATAGATATATATCCCATCTAATAAAAGAGTAATATGCAAATTGACCATACCTCCTATCAAGCCACACCCACAAGCCACACACAAGTCAATCAGGAGCAAATAAACCCCAACCAAGATGGCTGTGGCCACTGAGAACAGGAGGGAGGCTTGGGTTTCCCAGCAATGGAGGAAGGCAAGCTTTCCGCCTGCCCTTGCCGGCCTAGGCCTCCACTCAATGCTACAAAGTTTCAATTATAGAAGATATATCCCAACAGAAATGGCAGCAATCACGGAGCTGGAGAGAGCACAGGCTATGGTTGTCGGGGCAATGGAGGAAACTAAGCTTCTGCAGCTCTACCACCTATGCCTCCACTCTAGGCTACAAAGTTTAAATTATATAATTTAAATAAACATAAACAGAAATGGCTGTCACCATGGAGTGAGCAGAAGGCTTGGCTCCGCTACAGACTACAAAATTTCAAATGTAGAACATAAATTAATCCCAGATCACAGGGCCTCCTCTTGGGTGGGTGGGGGCTGTGGCCAGCCTGCAAACCACTACAGGCCCCTTGCCCAGGCTGCCCCATGCCCCAAGGGAACCCCCCCCCCTGATCCGGAACACTCTTCAGGGCAAACCAGCTGGCCCCCACCCATGCACCAGGCCTCTATCCTATCTAATAAGAGAGTAATTTGCAGATTGAACCATCACTCCAACACACAAGAGGGCTGCCCCCGTGTGGTCTAAGATTCTGCCCCCCAGGTGGACACAAGATGGCCACCACAAGATGGCCAGCAAGGGAAGGCTGTTGGGAGGTTCCAGGCCTGCAAGGCAGGACAGTTGTGGACAATCAGACCAGCAGAGGAGGGCAGTTGGGAGGGACCAGGCCTGCAAGGGAGGGCAGTTAGGGCAGCCTGGCAGAGGAGAGAAGTTGGGGGCAAACAGACTAGCAGGGGGGCAGTTAGACATCAATTAGGCTGGCAGGGTAGTGGTTCAGGGGTGATCAGGCTGGCAGGCAGAAGCGATTAGGGGCAATCAGGGAGGCAGGCAGGTGAGCAGTTTGCAGCCAGCAGTTCTGGATTGTGAGAAGGATGTCCCACTGCCCGTTTAGGCCCTGTCCTACCAGGATCGGGTCTAAATGGGCAGTTAGGACATCCCTCGAGGGGTCCCATATTGGAGAGGGTGCAGGCTGGGCTGAGGGACATCCTCCACCTAAATTCGTGCATGAAGCCTCTAGTATAGATATATACCCTCTTGGACTGGAGCTGTGCAGGTGAACTTGGAGGTATTGGGGGCCGGTTGCATAAAGACAGAGGCGGCGCCCAGCTCAGTGGGGGTGGCCCAGTGAAATTAGGCCCCGAAGTAGGGGGTAGAGTGATAGCTAAATGACAGCTTGTGATGGGGAGAGTACCCGGATGTGGGGCGGGGTTGGCCAGAGGGTGTGTGCGCGACAGGACCACTCCCCTCTAGTCCCCGCTGCTCGCCGCACCCGCGTCCCCGGCGCTGCGCTCACCATCCTTGGCCCGGCAAGGCCTTTTGTTCCCGCAGCTCCTGTGGCTCCGACTGAGGCTGCGGGCGACTCCCTGGGCGGCCGAGAGCTCATGCTAACGTCGGCGCCATTATCTGTCTCTCAGCTCTCGCGAGAGCATGGGCGGGACCTGGGCAGAGCCTTCCGTGAAGGGGCGGGGCCTACGATCTGGCTCCTCTGGGACCACAGAACAACCCCCGGAGCGGATTTGCAAACTGAGGATGATGTTTGCAGTCAGTGCGCTGAGATCCGGGATTAAAATCTTTCCTGGCCTGTGTACTCGTTTGTAAAATGGGTATCTTCATCCCATCCGTATCACCACTAGCCCTCGAAAGGCGATAAACAACGCTTCTCTTTTTTGAGTGGGCACCCTCTTTGAAGGAAGTTAGCAATAGTCAACATTTTTAAAACATTTTATTTATTGCCCTGGCTGGTGTGCTCAGTTGGTTGAGCGTCGTCCCCTGCACGGAAAGGTCACACTGGTTTGATTTCGGGTCAGGGCACATGCCTAGATTGTAGGTTTGAGCCCTCGTGGGGGTGCCTACAGGAGGCAAACAAAGTTACTCTCACACCGATCTCTCTCTCCCTCTCCTTTCCTCTCTATCAAACCAATAAAAACATTTTTAAAATTTTATTGATTTTAGAGGGAGAGAGAGACATCCATCCGTTGTTCCACCAATCCATGATTCATTGGTTGACCCTTGAATGTGCCCCTAGGATGGACGTATAGGTTCCATACTCCAACCAACTGAGCTACCTGGCCAGGGCAGTAGTAAAAATTTTCAATGCACTTAGTTCTGAAGTTGGAGTGGGTCCATTGTGATAGCTAAGGTTGGGAAGCAAGCTGTCAGGAGAGGTGTGCTTCCAGGAGGATGGCACTGAGTATACCAGCATAGAATGAGTCACCTGTCCAACCTACTGTGTGTTAGGTTCTGGGGACTCAGAAATGAACAGTGCCTGCTGACTAACATCCCTGACCTCAGACGCCACTCACATTTTTAAATGGGCAAACAGACAACAACAAATGCAGAAAATGATCCTAGGTTAAATTAAGTGCTACCAAAAACAAACAAACAGAAGGATATGACAGTGATGGATCAGGGAAGCCTTTCTGTGAGGGGACTTCTGAGCTGTTGCCTGATAGGAAGGAGTGAGCCAGTGGAAGATCATGGGGCCAGAGCACGCTGGGAAAAATGGGTAGGTAGCTGGTACCAATGTCCTAAGATGGGGAGGGATAGACTTGTCTTTTTCAGGGAGCAGCAACATCAGTGCACTCCAGCAGAGTGGAGGCAGGATGTGGAAGACAGAAAGTGAACTTGGTGCAGTGAGGGTCATGCAGGGCTTTGTGAATTGGTTTCTATTATTGACACTGATGAATTTTCAGCAGGGAGAGGTACACCATCTAATCCCTGCCTGTCCTTTGGAAGATTGACTATTGGGGGACAGTGAAGTGTTTATATCAGAGCTCTTTAATACATTATTAACCATTCATGAGGTGTCTGAGTTCAAGGCAAGTGTAGATTGTGTGCAATGTAATCCATTTGTGTACATAAAATGTACCTGTGTACTTTTTTTTCCCCTTCTCACTCGCGGCCATGTTCACTGACTTTTTTAGAGTGAGGGGGAGGGACAGAGAGAAACATCGATTGGTTGTCTCCCACATGTACCCCAACGATGGTACCCCAGTTCGGGCTGAACTCAAAACCTAAGTGTGTGCCTGGACTGGGAATTGAACCCAAGACCTTTCGGTGTAGTGGACAACTCTCCAACCACTGGCACCTGTGTGCTCTTATATACAGAGAATACCATTAGAAGGAGAATTAAAAATTGGGGAGCGAAACAGGATTTTTGAGGGAGAGAAAGACAGATTTTTCACACCTTTGTGCAGTTTGAATTTAAAAACTTATCTTTTGATTATCTTTAATACAGTTAAAAACTTTTAAAAATGGGTCATTTTGATGCAGGGTGGAGAGGTATGTGTGAGCAGGGAATATGGGGAAGTGTGGGGTGGGGCCTCAGAAAGGACAGGGATCTAAGGAAGGGAAAGGAGGGCCTGAACTTAAGAACTTTTATTTTTTTTTAAAAAAAGAGTCAATAGGATGTGGGCTGTGTGGGTGGGGTCAAACTGACAGGTTTTCAGATATGTAACCTAGATGTGAGAAGCTGTCTATTACAATACATTAAATCTACTCCCTTTTCCATACTCAGCTCCACACCCAAACCTCATTCACCTTTCCTATCCAGAAGACCCTACTTCCACCTTTGTGGTGCCCACCACGATGGTAGTGGGGCCACAGGGCTGTACTCCAAAAGTGTTGGGAAGTAGGCCACAGGGTGAATTTGAGGGCAGAGAAGTGAAAGGAAGCCCCGGTTTTCTTCAGGAAATGGCCAGCTGATCAAGTTGGTGGCTCATGTGGGTTGTCCTCCCCTCTGTCTGTTCTCACATGTAAGTCTTGCAGCAAGAGATGCATACATAGTGGTTGGGCAGAGTGAGAAAATCAGAGATGGAAGGAACCAGGGACTTTCAAGGGACTGGCTGAAAGCTTTTGTATAATAATTCTATATAATAAAGATGTAATATGCAAATTGGCCATCACTGCAACATACAAGATGGCCACCCCCATGTGGTCAAAGATGCCCCCCGCCCCCGGCCGTGTAAACACAAGATGGCCACCACAAGATGACCAGCAGGATAGGCAGTTGGGGGTGGGGAACCAAGGCCAGCAGAGAAGGGCAGTTGGGGGTGATTGGGTAGGCAGGGGAGGGCAGTTGGGGGCAACCAGGCCTGCAAGGGAGGATAGTTAGGGGTGACCAGACAGGCAGGGAAGGACAGTTAGGGACAATCGGGCCAGCAGGGGAGGGCAGTTATGGGCAACTATCCTGGCAAGGGAGGGAAGTTAGGGGTGACAGAGCCAGCAGGGGAGGGCAGTTGGGGGTGACTGGGTAGGCAGGAGAGGGCAGTTGTGGGGGGCCAGGCCTGCAGGTGAGGGCAGTTAGGGGTGACCAGACCGGCAAGGGAGGGCAGTTAGGGGTGACTGGGCCAGCAGGGAAGGGCAGTTGGGGGCGACCAGGCCTGCAGGGGAGGACAGTTAGGGGCAATTAGGTCTGCAGGGGAGGGTAGTTAGGGGCAACCAGACTAGCAAGGGAGGGAAGTTAGGGGTGACAGAGCAAGCAGGGGAGGGCAGTTGGGGGCAACCAGGCTGGCAGGGGAGGGCAGTTAGGGGTGACCAGGCTGGCAAGGGAGGAAAGTTAGGGGTGACTAGGCCAGCAGGGGATAGTTGGGTGCAGCCTTGGGATTTTTTTGTTTTCCCCAGCCACACTCAGCTTCCCCAGGTAGGTACAGAAGAGAGAGAGTATAGACCCTGCAAAAGGCTCAGCTGGACAGTCAGCCCCTATCCCTTCTCTGACTCAGTTCTGACCCCACCAGTCTCCCAGACTGGCTGCTCATTGAGGGGCTGAGCACAGAGGAGGTATCTGTTTAGAAAGCCAGGATGCTGAGACCATGGTAGAACTCCCAGCTGGTTCCAGCGGCCCCTGGAAGGATTTCAAAGGCTCAGATTTCAGGATGGGTTTGCAGACAGCTGGGGAGACCAGTTGCCAGATGACCCCTTCACCTGTGACTCTAAGTGCAGAAAGTCAGGGCCCTGGAATGTCAGAACCTTCCAGAACCCAGGCAAATGAGGGATAAGAAGGCACAAATATGGGGTAGGGGTTATGGACTAAGGGTGGCCCAGGGTGGACTGTGGAGGGCTGTACGGGGCCTCTTTCCTTCGCCAGGGTCCAGTCAGGTCCTAGATGGGTGTGGGGACTGCAGATTCAGATCTGACAGAACCAACCAGACCGTTTTTTGAAGGAAAGCTGGGATACAACTTTTGGCAGCTGGCAAGTGGACAAGCTTGAACTTTTTAAGGCTTGGCCCTGTGGAGTCTTGGGCAAGTGACTGAACCTCTGAGCCTTCATGTTTACACCTGTAAAATGGTGCATTTGCTGCTCCTTTGTCACAGGTTCCTAAGAAATTTGGCGCTCAGTCTGTTTATACTTCTATCTGGCAAACATTTATTGCCTCATTGGGGAAGGAGAGAGGTCACACTTGTGAAGGCTTCCCCACTTTTCCCCATGCTTTGCTGCTAGGATACGACTCATTTCATACTCACAATGCAGCTGGGAGGTAGGCTCTGCTGTTAGTCCTATGCGACACACTAGGACACAGGTGTGACACAGGGGAGGCCAGGGCCCAGAGGTGGCTGCAGTGATGGCCCTCAGACCCACCCAGAGCCTGGGCTGGGCTGGAGGCCACAAGACTGGACCTTTTGGCTAATGCAGCTAAGAGACATGAGACCCCTTGCCAGCAGGGCCTGGCTCCCTGGTAGGCGGAAGGACAGAATCCTGGGCCCCCCACTCAGATCTTCTCCACATAGTTTCCAGGGAAGAGGCCCTCCTGGCCATGCAGCCGGCCTTTCCACCAGCCTGAGGAATCTGTGGGATAGAAGAAAGTATGAGGCACCTTCCAGCCCACCCCAGAGGAAACCTTCATGTTGGCTCAGTCTGTCTTACTCATTTCCTCTGGCTTGGCAAAAGGCAGAGGCTGAAAAGAGAGTGATGGAAGGAGGGGCGGGGGAGGGAGGGAGAGACACATACATGATTTTTCCTTATCACTGGCTCACATTTCATCATTTTCTAGAATATTCACTTGTACTCTTCCCACAGGCCCCTCCCCATAGTCTCTATGGGTGGACCCAAGAGCGACCTCAATGGGGCTTCCCCACTCACTCACAGAGGGTGCTGTTGAGTCCAGGCCCCTTTTGGGGGGCAGGAGCCCAGGGGCTTACTAGTGAGTTAGGAGATAGCCTGGGCCATCCAGACATAGCCCATTTCCTACTCACAAGGGGTCTCTGAGGTTCTGCTGGCCCTATTATGTTTGATGGGTAACAAAATGAGGCTGGAATACTACTACATGTGATGCAGTGAGACCAGGCTCCCAGGTGGCTTAGGAGGTGACCTCCATCCAAGGCCTCTAGCTTATGCAGCCACTGGCTCAGAAACGGGTAACTCTATTTGGGCCTGGGAGCTAGCTGGCCCCCTCTGTTCTCCCATTGGATATGCAGTAATGGGGGTTGTCTGGCTGTGTCAGGGTTCTGACCCCTTCCACCTTTGTCCCAGCACACATACCTTCCATGAGGATCTCGATGACCTCATTCACATTGAAGCTCAGCTCATCCACGTCTTGGCCCACATACTGATACAGCGCCCGGCACCGCGGGCCATGTGTCCGTGGCTGGGGCTTGGGCCGGCCCACACCAGGCACCGGTCGCTGCCCCACGCTCCGCTTCCTCTGCATGCTGTGGGCACAAGGGGTGTCCATCACAGCCCTAGATACTCCCCTGCCTACTTAATTCTTGGGGCTACCCTCCCACCCCACCTACCCGGCCACACCCTCATCAGGCACATTGAGGAATTCTGTGTTGTGCTCAGAGGGGGGCCGTGCCCGGGGGTGTCTGCTGGCCCTCTGGGCTGAGGGTGGAGGGCCTCGGGGAGGCCGCTGAGAGCCCCCTCTAGATGTGATTTCCAGGGGCAGAGGGCCTCCTCTGGCAGAGTGGGGTACCCCGTTTCGGTCCAGACCTGTGGTGGGAACAAGGATAAAGGCATTTATTAGGATGCTGCTAGGAGTATTTGGGGAGGATTTGACTCCAAATTCCCAGTCTGAGGGAGGAGGCAGCCACACTCAATCTGGTACGGTGACTGGGTCAGAGGGAGGGACCCAGGGACCAGGTGAGACCAGAGAGAGGTTCTGCAGGGGTAAGACGCTGCCCCCCCCCCCCCTCTTGTAGGAAGGCTTTTGGGGATGGGTCTTGGAAGATGAATAGGAACTCAAGTGTAGTGGGAGTTTGGGAGACAAGCAGAGCAAACAGCTCCAGCAAAGGCCTGGAGTTTAGAACAAATTTGGTAAGTTGGTAACAATAAGATGCAGCTTGTCTGACAGGAGTGTAAGATGAGAGAAGAGGTCAGTGGTTAGAGCAGGTGTCAGATTCTGAAAGGCTTTGAACACCAAACTAAGCTTAGCCTTTATTAAATGGGGAGAGAAGGCGCCATGGAGAGTTCTGTACCGAGAAATAGGGAGTTATCATCCCTGCTTGTTGGGTATCGTTGACAGGAAGTAAGGCTCAGGTTATGGAGCCCACAAGAAGCAAGGGAACACACTTAATGGGGGGCATCTTCTCACCCCTGGGGGGCCCGGGGGCTGCCCGAGAATGGGCCTGGGCCGGTCTTCGAGGTTTTCCCTGGGCCATTCCTTTACGAGTAGGTTCTGAAAAGGACAGGGGAAAGGGTGTAGGGACTTGAGTCGTGGCCAGACGAGACCAGGCTCCTGGCCCCGCCCACCAGCCCAGTCTAGTCGGGCTCCTCCCAGAGCCCACGCCCGAGCTCCGCACCGTGACTGGCCTCTCTTCTCCCTCCCAGGGCTCGCCCCCAGCCTTTAGCGCGCTCACAGGCTGGCTCTTTGGCCCCGCCCCCTCTTCACCTCTCGCCCAATCATCGGTCTCCTCTAAGTCTTTCTAGACCCTCTCCTCCGAGGCCCTCCCTCACCCTCGCAGCCTCCCTGGCTCCACCCTTTCATCCTTGATTGGTCCTTCGCTAGCCTCGCCATGTGGGCCACGCCCCCGCCTCTGCGCAGACTCACTGGAGCTTTTGGGTAGCCCATCACCCACGGTGACTGTGAGGGCTCGGCTGCTCGCTTTGAGCACCGCCACGTCGCCGGAGCCGCGCGAGAAAGTGACGCTGCGGGTGCCCCCTCCGCCCCAGCCCTCCTTCTTCACCCGGAACTGTAGTCTGTGGAGAGAGAAGGAAGCTGTATGGGCACCGCCTCCCAAGTAGGAGGACCTCCCCACCCCATCCTTGCCCAGCCGGGCACCGGTGGTGGCAGAGCAGTTCAGTTGGTCCGCGGATGGGAGAGGGGTGCTTTGCCTAGACTAGAGCGAGGGTGGCGGTGGTGATGGGGAGGGCCATACGTGTCGCTGAAGGTGAGGGGCAGGGGTCTCCGCGCTGTCTCCTCGAAGCGCTTGCACAGGAGGCTGACAAACTCTGTCTTGAAGATGCTTTCCAGGAAGCTGTCGGCCGCTTCTTCTTGGAGGATGAAGAAGTCGTCTTGCCGCGTGCTGGGTAGGGGCAGGAGGAAAGGCAGGTGACAGTGATGGGTGAAGGCGGTAGAGGAGTGACGTGTGAGATGCAACCGGGGAGGATAGGTAAGAGGCAAATGAGGAGTTCACAGGTGGGGGAAACCGGGAGAAGTGGCAGGGAGCGGGAGAAGGTGATAATAGAGAAGGACCAGGTAAGGAGTCAGGTGAGGGAGCAGGTGCAATGGGCAAACAAGGATCGTGAATGTGAGGGCTGGTGAAGGTGACATGTAGCGCCAAGAGAGGGTTATATGTATAGTAGCAGGTAAAACCGCCAGGGTTACAAATGGGGTAACAAGTATGAGAACAGCTGAGGATGACAAGAGAGTGACTGTGGGGCAGGTGGGCTCCTGGCCTCACCTGAGGGAAACTCCTCGCAGGGCCTGGATCTCCAGCTTCTTCTTTAGGACCTCACGCACCTGGCCCTTCTCGGGTCCCTTCTTCACCTTCTCCCGCCCAATCACGTACACACATCTGGGCGTCAGGATCAAGTCCCTCTTGATGGGCTGTGAGGATACAGAACCAGAGAGGCTGATGACAGGAGCCTGGGTTCATGGGGGTCAATGCCAGGCAGAGGGGCGGTGGTGCTGGTAGGTTAGGAGAAGGTGTCCCTTCATGTGAAGGTATATGAGTGGTTATATAATAAACTAGTGGCCCGGTGCATGAAATTCATGGAGGGGAGGGGGCCTCCCTCAGCCCGGCCTGCACCCTCTCCAATCTGGGACCCCACAGGGATCAGGCCTAAACTGGCAGTGGGACATCCCTCTCGCAATCTGGGACCCCTGGCTCCTAAACGCTCACCTGCCTGCCTGCCTGCTTGCCCCCAACTGTCCCCCCACCCCCCATGTTGGTCTGCTCGATCCCAACTGTCCTCTTGCTGGCCTGATTGCCACTAACTGCTCCCCACTGCTGGCCTGATCACCCCCAACTGCCCTCCCCTCCTGGCCTGATCGTTCCTAACCGCTTCTGCCTTGGCCCCACCACCATGGCTTTGTCCAGAAGGACATCCAGAAGGTCTTCTGGAAGGTCTCCCAATCTAATTAGCATATTACCCTTTTATTAGTATAGACTAGGGGCCCAGTGCACTGGGGGTAGGTGATCCCTCAGCCAAACCTGTCCCCTCACACATACTGGGAGCCCTCAGGGGATGTCCTACTAACCACTAACCCAAGCCTGCCCAAGGCCTTGGGCACCGAGCCATTGCCCTGCAATGGGGCCAATGGCTGGCTCCATCCCAGCCACATACCCTACCCCCCCACCCCCACGGGCCCGGGCCTTTGCCCTAGCCAGCTCGAGCCCGGATAGCACAGACCTCAGCCCCGACCCCCTGGCTCAGGCCTTCTCCCTGGCCAACGTGTGCTGGCCACCTCGACCCTAACACCCATCCCCCTGGCCCTGACATTTCAGCCCCGCTCCCACCCCCCGGGCCCTGGCCGCCTCAGCCTCGCCCCCGCAGCCCGGGCCACCTTGGCCCACCCCGCCATGGCCCTGGCCAACTCGGCCCCACTCCCCATTCCTGATTGGCTGGTGGTTGTGGCTGTGGGTGTGGCTGGTGGGTGTAGCAAAGGTGCAGTCAATTTGCATATTACTCTTTTATTAGATAGGATAAGAGGTTAAGTAAGGCTATATTGGCTAGAAGCGGGTGTCTGAAAAGATACAGGATAGGTAAAGGTGAACTTGCTGGACATGTGTACCCAGGTCAGGTATGAGTAGTTGTGCACAGGTGTCTAGGCTAGGTGAAGATGTGTCTAATTGACAGGTCTATTTAGACTGAGTGTGTGTACCTAATGAATAGATGTTTCCAGGATAAGTGAGAATAGTCCTGTGGTAGGGCTTCTGGGTAAGGTGAGTATGTAATTGTGGACAGATGTATCTGGCCAGGTGAAGGTGAAGGCCCTACCTGTCACCTTCACATCTGATGGATAGGTGTGTTTGGGCTACATAAGGGCGTATTTGATGGATAGATGTATCTGTTTTAGTTGAGCATATACCTGTGGGCAGGTGTGTCGCGGCCAGGTGAGGTTGTACCTCTGATTGGAATGCCAGGCTGGAACCAGGCTTCATACCCACTTGCTAGCACCTCACCTTGAAGCGGCGGTCGTACTTGGTGACTGAGTCAGCAAAGTCCACCCGCTCCCTCTTGCCCAGGAACTGACGCAGCTCTGGCCGCTCCTCCAGCCCCAAGTAGTCTCCAACAAAGTTCCGATTGATGCTATTTCGTCTCCGCTCCTTCTTGTTCAGCAGGATGTTGGAAGCTGTGGCGAAACATGGTGTGGGGGCAGAGGCTATGGCTTGGCTCTTCCAAGTCCATTTGTTTGCACGGTTTGCCTCCAACCTGCAGCCATTTACCTTCCTCTCGCATCTCCTCATACTTCCGGATTGCCACATGGCGCCGCCAGGCCTTCTGGATGGTGCGGGCAAAGCCATCAAATTTGCGCTCTCGCATCTCTTCTAGAAGAAAGAGCTGGACGGGATGGAGGGGTGGTGGGTCCTACTGTCTCCCCAGGCCAGAGTCTCCAGTTTCTCTTGAGCCCACCCCACCCACATTCTCTTGCTCAGGGGCACCTGCTCTCACACTGTGGTCAAATTTTTCTTCCTCCAAATGATGTGACCCAGCATTCCCTCCCAATATATGGCACAAGCCCCTGCATTAAATTATAACTGGCTTTCCTGGTTGGGTTCAAACCCCAGCTTTGCCTATTATAGCTGTGTGGTTTTGCCAGAAATGGAATAACATCATGTTATCCCACACTGCTAATTAAGCTCTGTTATGCCTTTCATGTGAAGTGCACCCCAACTTCAGAGATGTTAGAAATGTGAATCAACATGCATTTTAGAAAAACAAGCTACTGTAACCATGAACATCCAATGACAGGAGACTATGTTGGTTGCCTCCCGTATGCCCCTGGCCTCCAACCAACTGAATCACCTGGTCAGAGCCAGACTTTTGAGTTTTAAGGGTCTTGGTCCAGAGAGTGCTGAGAAAATAAACTATATTTGACCAAAGTATAATGGAAATGCCATGGAAGATATCTTTTAAAAAAATAATAATAACAGGTAAGCATATCAAGGAGAGGAACCCCCTGAATATAAAGAGTTATAAATCTATAGTAGTAAGAACAATGGGGTGCTGGTCAAGGACTAGAACAATCAATTGAAATAGGACAGATGGTTGGGAAACATCCTAATTCAAACATACATTTAGTGATAAAAGAGACAGCATTGACATCAGTGAAGATGGGAAATACTGAAAATGAAATTGGGCTTTATAAAAATAACGTTCACGCAGAAAGACTTCTCAAATACACGAAAACCCATCACTGCTCAAAGCCTGGCTACCCACTTTGCTGACTTAGGTGGTTGATGTCTCCCAGAAACTCCAGGATTTCCTGCAAGGACTGAAAGGATGATTCTACAGATACCTGGTTCAAATGCACTTGAAAAATATAACTTGGAGAATTTTTATAGCTGTGGGTGATTATCCTATATAATAAAAGCCTAATATGCTAAGTGTCCAACCGTTTGTTGGATTGGTCAACCAGTCACGATGATGCACACTGACCACCAGGAGACAGACTCTCTGACCGGTAGGTTAGCTTGCTGCTGGGGTTCGGCCAATGAGGGTTGGGGCCAGATGGGTCAGACACACCTGGAGCCCTCCTGCAATCCCTCCCACCCCTGATCGTGCACCAGAGGGGTCCCTCAGCCTGGCCTATGCCCTCTCACAATGCGGGACCCTTTGGGGGATGTTGGAGAGCTGGTTTCAGCTCAGTCCCCACAGGCCCAGCCGAGGTACTCCACGGGTGCATGAATCTGTGCACCAGGCCTCTAGTAACTTCATATAAGGTTTGGAGTCTTCTCATGAAGAAAAAACAACTTTGCAGTTTTGTGTATTCTTTTGTTTCTCTAATATTCTATGGTTGGTGGGTCTGGGTGCAAAGTGTGTTTGAGTAATGCCTCGTATAGGTTGTCTGGAGGGCATGAAGGTGCCTTCTTTGGTTTGCTGAGGGGGACAGGTATGAATAATGGGAAACCAGCCTGTAGAATTGGGAGTGAACCAGTCAAACAGGAACACCCTTCCCTTTAACTGTTTAGGAAGATGGGACAAGTGTTTTCCGCCCAGTAAAGAGAATTTGTTTGCAATTTGGAAAATGAGCCTTCCTGTCTACAGAGTTAAAAATGTATCTCCTTTATGCTGCAGAAAGAGAGTATAGATGTGCAAAGTGGGTTGAGACAGGACTCAGGTCGAAGCTTATCCTGGTGGGCTAGGTTGAATAGGGTCTTCCCCAAAATTCATGTCCACCCAGAACCTAAGACTGTGGTCTCATCTGGAAAGAGGGTCTTTGTAGATGTAATCATGTTAAAATGAGGTCATGCTAAATTTAGGGAGGACCCTAAATCCAAAATGACTGGTATCCTTATAAGGAGAAGGAAATTTGGACCCAGACACACAGGGAAGGCCATGTGATGACAGGCAGAGATGGCAGATGCATCTATAAACTTAGGGATGCCAAGGATCTCTGTCAGCTACCAAAAGTTAGGGAGAGGCAAGAAAGGATTCTTCCCTGGAATCTTCAGAGGAAGTGTGGCCCTGTGGCACCTTGATTTTGGATTTCTAGCCTCCAGAAATGTGAGAAAATAAGGTTTTGTCCAGTTTGTTGTACTTGGTTACAGCAGCCACAGGAAACTTGATATACCTAAGATGATGGAGAGTGAAGGCCAGCAGGTGTATAACATGTCCAAGGATAATTTGTGTCCATGTTTACAAGAAATGATCCAATTCAGGATCATCTCACTTGAGTACATTTGTGGTAGAGAGGCTCCAATTCCATTTGGTTCACTTAATTCTTTGATCAGCTTTTTGAAAAAGTATATATTTTTACCAGGTGTACCAGTTAATAATGGTGGATCTTGTAATCAAAGAAAACACGATAATTTCAAGAGGAACCTCAAAAGTGCTTTACTCAAAGTAATGTCCATTGCTAGCTACATATTTCCCCATCTTTCAGGTAATTTGTGGTTACCGTCCCAATAGAACTTTTCTTTTCTTGAGGCAAACCATTCAGAGACCCAATTTTCCACTTCTTTGTATGTTTTGAAGTGCTTCTTCAAAAATGCATGTACCATCGATCAGAACAAGTGGTAATCTGAAGGAGAAAGGTCTGGAGAATACTGTGGGTGGATTAGTACTTCCCAGGCAAGATGTTTTAACGTGTCTTTAATGGTTTTGAAGTGTGTGATGGTGCATCATCATGAAGCAAAATTACTTTGCCTTGTCTTCTGGCCCATTCTGGTCGTTTTATGATCAAAGGGTGGTTCAAATTAATTATTTGTTGTCAGCAGTGATCCAGCATTAACGGTTTCACCTTTAGAAGCTCATCATACACCACACCTTTCTATTCCCACCAAATACAGAGCATTGTCTTCTTTCTGAAGCAATTTGGCCTTGCGATGTTGATGGTTGACCTGGATCAACCCATGATTTTGTGCATCTGGGATTCTCAAAATAAATCTACTTTTCATTGCCAGTCACAATTTGATGCCAAAAAGATTTTCTTTCTTTTTTTCTTTAATATATTTCTCTATTGATTTCAGAGAGGAAGGAAAGAGAGATAGAAACATCAATGATGAGAGAGAATCATTGATTGGCTGCCTCCTGCACACTCCCTACTGGGGATCGAGCCCACAACCCGGGCATGTGCCCTTGGTCAAAATCAAACCGGGGACCCTTCGGTCTGCAGGCCGACACTCTATCCACTGAGCCAAACAGGCTAGGGCCAAAAAGATTTACTTTTGTGCCATTGAAGCAACATTTTATGATGACTTTTCCATTTCCTATTTGTCTTTCTTCAGTTGATGTGGCACCCATTTCCCTTCCTTTAAAAATTTTCCCATTGCTTGTAAATGATTGGAAATTGTTGAACAACATTTAATCTTTCTGCAAGTTGTTTTTGAGTTTGACATGCCTCTTTATCCAATAATGCTTGTAATTGTTGGTCTTTAAACTTTTTCTGTTGACCTGGACATTCTTTGTCTTTCACATAGAAATAACCACTTTTAAAGCATTTAAACCAGCGTTCACAAGTATCTTGAGATGGAGCATGTTCACCATAAGCTTCCCGAAGTATACGATAAGTATTTCTTCAAAATAAAGTAATGAATTAAAACTTCCCGCAAATGCTCTTTTTTAAAATTTTTGGCCTGAAATTTGACATTTTTAAGCATAAAAATATCTATAATGTTAACACCTTCAGAAGTTTTGAAGCTTGCTGTCAATACAACAAAATAGCATACATATGAAATTGCATATATATCAACATATGTGTAACTCCATCTATTGAAAAAAATCTGCATTGCCAAAACCGGTTTGGCTTAGTGGATAGAGCATCCACCTTCGGACTGAAGGGTCCCGGGTTCAATTCTGGTCAAGGGCATGTATCGTGGCTGCGGGCACATCCCCAGTAGGGGGTGTGCAGGAGGCAGCTGATCAATGTTTCTCTCTCATCGATGTTTCTGACTTTCTATCCCTCTCCCTTCCTCTCTGTAAAAAATGAATAAAATATATTTTTTTAAAAAGAAAAAAATCTGCATTATTAACCAGCACACCTGGTATTGATTTCAGAGAGGAAGGGAGAGGGAGAGATAGAAATGTCAATGATGAGAGAGAATCATTGATTGGATACCTCTTGCAGGTCCCTTACTGGAGGAGAATCAAGCCTGATGCCAGGGCATGTGCCCTTGGGCGGAATCAAACCTGGGATCCTTTAGTCCACAGGCGAATGCTCTATCCACTGACCCAAACCAGGTAGGACAGTGATAGGCAAACTTTTGAGGTTGGTGTGTCAAAATTCACCAAAAAAACGAGCATAACTCGGGTGATGTGTCACTTTGAGAAAAAAAACCATAATTTTTCGATATTTATAGTTTAAATAACAAAAATGTATAATTGTAATATATAACTGTACTTAATAAACCAAAAACTAATTATTTAACTTACCTGCTAAGTGACTTCTTTGTTCATCTGTCAGTCGGTTTCTTTTGTTGGTCTTGATATTATTTAACTTGTGTGGGATGCCATGAACTAAGATAAGTGAGGGGGAGGGGAATTCTTTAACTAACCTGCCTGTTAGTGACTTTTTTGTTGCTGAATTTCATTGGCTAAACCTTCAATTGAAGGTTGGTATTTTGTACACTTCAAGCCCAAGCAAGCGCTACTACCTTCATCTGTCAATCTGTTTCTTTTGTTGGTTTTGATATTATTTAATGCTGAGAATAAGGTCTCACAAAGGTATGTAGAGGAAAATATTGTGAGTAAAGCCATTGCTATATTTTTCAGGGTGCTAAAAGAGTCTGGTAATCGGTTCCTGGCACTCCAAATTTCCTGTTCGTAGTGGCATTCCTCTTGATTATCCAAGTGGCACTTTTCCAGATTCTCAAGTTTTGACCTCAAGTCAACAAACACCTGAGCCCAGATGCTTTCTTGAAATTCTGCAAGGTGCATCTCCAAATCATCAATTTGCATCCATTGGAAACCATTTCATTCCAAACTACTGTAGACTACTACATCAGGATACTTAATTATTTTTATGGTCTGTTCTAGGCTTCTAAGTTGATAAAATCTATCACTGAACTGGTCAAATAACGAGTCTAAAACATGCTGGTACTTTATATGCAAGAGTTCCATTTCATTTTGTACAGCTGCACTGGCCTTCTCAAAATACTTTGTTACTCGAGGAAAATACAAGTTTTAGTTTCTATATCTTGCTTGAAAATTTTAAGTTTACTTTCAAAAGCTTTTATGTATCCAAACATAACGTTAATACTTTTGCCAAAACCTTGTAACTTTAAGTTTAGTTCATTAATATGAACAGAGAGATCTGTAAAAAATATCAGTGTGTTGACCCACTTATGATCATTGAGCAGAGAAAAGTTTCCCAGATCCTTATCCTCAAGAAATACCTTAATTTCGAGAGGAACCAAGATGGTGGCATAGGTAAACACCTATCTTGCTGCCCCACACAACAATTCCAAAACTACAACTTAACAACAGAACAAACATCATCCAGAATCATTGGAAAGCTGGCTGAGTGAAAATTCCACAAGTAAAAGTAAAGATAGGACACTGTGACTCAGAGGAGTGGCAGAGCGCAGCATTGAAGATATGCGCGGAGAGAGGTTTGGAGTCCTGCATGTGCGCCAGTAGAGAGGGCGGGTGGCTGCAAACCCGGCTGGTTTTCTCCAATGAGGAGGGAGGAGGCATCCCACTGCACTGATTCCCCAGATCTGAGCAAGGTCCGAGGAGCCCACACTCATACGGGGTAGAACTGGACAGTGGGAAAGCAGGCTGAAGCCTGGAGCAGCAGAGGTCTGCGAACTTGTGGAGAGGGTGAGCTTGTGGAGAGTACATGTAAACTTGGAACAGCAGTTTGCGTGTAAACTTGGGAACAGAAGTGTGTGACCGCGCGGAGAGGACTCGTGACTTGCTCCCTCATTCGGGAGACCACTGGACTTCATTGTGTTGCAATCCTGGGCGAGACTTTGGGGGTGCGGACTCATTTGGGGAGAGGCTGAGTTGTCTGGCAGCGGATGGAGATTGGCGGCAGCTTTCCCTCAGAGGTGCCTGAAGCCGTTACCACCTGGCACAGAGACCCTGGTGCCACATAGGGCGGAGCTGATGCTCTCTACTCAACCAGGAGACTCCGCTCATCCAACCTGAATACAGCTTATCCTCACAGCCAATTGGCCTGGAGGTCAAACCCTCCTAGTGCTAACAACAATACGCTGGGCTTAACTTTAACAACACTGTACAACCCATAAAGGGCTGCACCAAGAGTATCCACCTCAGGTAACTGGGGAGGCTGAGCCACTGTCCCTTAGAGGACATCTATCACACAAAGCTAATGGACCAACTCAGGAAAGCAGCCACAATGCAGGAAATGGAAAGAAATCAGATGTGAAAGAAATGGAGGAAAAAAGACAACTAGACATAGAGTTCAAAACCACAGTTATAAGGTTTTGCAAAAGGTTCCTAGAAAAGGCCGAGACCTACAAGGAAATGAACAAGACCTATGAGGATATGAAAAAGGACCAACTAGAAATTAGGCATACGCTGACTGAAATAAAAAATATTATACAAAGACCTAAAAGCAGTCCAGAGGGCCACAAGAACCAAGTCAAAGATTTGAAATACAAAGAAGCAAAATTCACTCAGCCAGGAAAGCAAGAAGCAAAAAGAATCCAAAAAATTGAAGATAGTGTAAGGACAACCTCAAGCATATCAACATCCGAATTGTAGGGGTGCAAGAAAAAGAGAGAGAGCAAGATAATGAAAACCTACTTGAAGAAATAGTGACTGAAAACTTCCCCCACCTGGTGAAAGAAACTGACTTAAAAGCCCAAGAAGTGCACAGAACCCTAAAATATAGGAATCTAAAGAGGACCATACCAAGACACATCATAATTAAAATGCCAAGGGCAAAAGAAAAAGAGAAATATTAAAAGCAGCAAGAGAAAAATAGTTAGTAACCTATAAGGGAGCACCCATATGATTGCCAGCGGATTTCTCAACAGAAATGATGCAGGCCAGATGGTAGTGGCAAGAAATATTCAAAGTGATGAATAGCAAGAATCTACAACCAAGATTATCCAGCAAAGCTATCATTCAGAATTGGTCAGATAAAGTGTTTCACAGATAAGAAAAAGCTAAAGGAGTTCATCACTGCCAAACCAATATCATATGAATTGCTGAAAGATATTCTATAAGAAGAGGAAGAAGAAAAAGGTAAAAATATAAATTATGAACAACAAATACACTTCTATCAACAAATGAACCTAAAAGTCAAGTTGAGCCTGGGACCTTTCAGTCCGCAAGCCGACGCTCTATCCACTGAGCCAAACCAGTTTCGGGTACCTTTGTAAATTTTATCATTCAAACTGCAGTCTCAAAATGTGCAGGCCACAATTTTTGTCAAAATTTGATTTTACCTTCTATAGTCTTAGTGCTAGCTTTATTTTGCCTGTCTTTTGCAGTGTCTATATTATGTTTTACAATCTGCCAGCAACAGGCAAGAGAGATTCTCTTTCTCTCCCACCCATCTTCCTATTTTTCTTCCCCTCCATCTCTCCATTTGTTTTCTTATCAGTTGCAAATTGAATTGTTTCAGGTACAGTTTTAGCCATGGACAATTTTGGTTTGTAGTAAGTTTCTATTAGTAACAGTACTGACTTTGAATGGGATTCCAGACTTTTTATTTTTTGGAGCAGAGTGCATCCATAGGGAAAAGCTCTAGGAGGTAGATGTGGACCAAGTTTCCCAGCCTCCCGAGACAGACTATTTTTGGAGCTGTGACGTTTCTGAGCGTCCACGCCTCCGTGTTGTTTTTGGATTGGTGAGAGAACAGTTACCTTCAACAACAGTAACTTCAAAGGAATAATTTTAACAGTCTCCTGGTTGTCTCCAGGTGCCAGCAGAGCAGGTGCCGTGAGGCGCCTGGCTGGCCCTGTCCTGCCCCTGTACCCAGCAAACCTTTCCTTGCTGTTCCAGCTCATCCCAGACTGGGGAACCTAGGATTTGCCTGAGAATCTGGTGAACTAGTTAACCTCATTGAGATGGTCATCTCTCTGTTTGCTTTCCCACCTCACATAGAAGCAGTGCCAAGACAAGTCCTTTGGGGATTCCTTGCCCTATTTTTGTCATTTTTTAAAAAACACTTCCTGCTGCCCTAACTGGTTTGGCTCAGTGGATGGAGTGCTGGCGTGTGGACCAAAGGGTCCCAGGTTTGATTCTGGTCAAGGGCATGTACCTTTGGTTGCAGCCTCATCCCCAGCCTGGGCCATGGTTGGGTCGTGTGCAGGAGGCAACCAAAACACATTGATGTTTCTCTGTCTTTCCCTCTCTCTTTTACTCTCCCTAAAAACCAATGGGAAAATATCCTCAGGTAACGATTAAAAAACAAAACAAAACAAAAACTGCCCCCTTGCCCTGACTGGCTGGCTGCTCAGTGGTTAGAGCACCAGCCCATGGATTGAAGGGTCATGGGTTCGATTTCCAGTCAAGACCATGTACCTTAGTTGCAGGTTCCCGGCCCCAGTAGGAGTTCATGCCAGAGGCAACCAATCCACTTGTCTCTCACATTGCATTGATGTTTCTTCCCCCACCCCTTTCTCCCTCCCATTCTCTCTAGAAATCAATGGAAAAAAATATCCTCAGGTGAGGATTAAAAAAAAAAAAACCACCCCCAAACTTACCCCAGCGTTATTCTATCTAATAAACGTATAATATGTAAATTGACCAAATCTTCACTATATGAGCCATGACCACAAGCCACACCCACCCGCCAATCAGGAATGATATGCAAATTAACAACAACCAAGATGGCTGCTACCCAAGGCTGGGGCTGGGGTGAAGCCAGCCAGTGATCAGCCCCATGGCAGGGCGATCGCTGGCTGGGGCAAGGCCAGAAAGCCTCGGCCAGAGGCTTTCAGTGATGGGTCCCATCGCAGGGTGATGCCTGGGTGCCCAAGGCCTAAAGCCTCAGCCAGAGCTTTCGGCCTTGGACAGGCCGGGGGAGAGCCATCAGTAAGACATCCCCTAAGGGCTCCCAGTATGTGTGAGGGGGCAGGTTGGGCTGAGGGATCATCCACCTCCAGTGCACAAATTTCATGCATGGGGCCCCTAGTCCTATCTAGTAAAAGAGTAATATGCAGATTGCCCATCACTCCAACACACAAGAGGGCTGCCCCTGTGTGGTCAAAGATCCTGCTCCCATGTGGACACAAAATGGCCACCACAAGATGGCTAGCAGGGGAGGACAGTGGGAGGTTCCAGGCCTGCAAGGGAGGGCAGTTATGGGCCAGCAGGCCAGCAGGGGAGGACAGTTGGGAGGGACAGGCCTGGAAGGGAGGGCAGTTGGGGGCAATCAAGCCTGCAGGGGAGGGCAGTTAGGAGTGACCAGGCCAGTAGAGGAGGGAAGTTGAGGGCAAACAGGCTGGCAGGGGAGCAGTTAGACATCAATTAGGCTGGCAGGGTTGTGGTTAAAGGGTGATCAGGCTGGCAGGAAGAAGCAGTTAAGGGCAATCAGGGAGGCAGGCAGACGAGCAATTTGGAGCTAGCAGTCCTGGATTGTGAGAAGGATGTCCCACTGCCCGTTTAGGCCTGATCCTGGTAGGATCCTGCCCATGGATTGAAGGGTCATGAGTCGAGCCTAAACGGGCAGTCAGACTGAGGGGTCCCATATTTGAGAGAGTGCAGGCTGGGCTGAAGGACAACCCCACCCCCACCCCCGTGTGCACGAATTTCGTGCACTGGGCCTCTAGTTGAGATATAATTGTCATATAACACTCTCTGAAAGTTTAAGAATGTACACAAGTTGATTTGATACACTTCTATATTGCAAAATGTTGACCATACAGGTCAGCTAACACATTCATCATCTCCCATAGCTACCATTTCTTTTGTGTGGTTAGAACATTGAAGATCTCTCTTAGCAGCTGTCAAGTACATAATATAGCATGGTTCATTATTGCCCCTGTGCTGTACATGACTCCCCAGGACTAATCCTCATCATTTCTTTGTTTGCTTTTCCCAGAAAGCAGAGGCAGCATAAAGCAGGTGGTGCTTCCAGCCTTTTAATAAAAGTCTAAGAGCTGATCATAGCTCACTGGGGAGACTGTTCCTATGTTGGAGAATGTGCAGTGAGGTTTGTCTTTGATGTATCAGAACCCAAGGCTAGTCTTGGATAAGAAAATTGCCACTTTGACATGAATCTCAGGCTCAGGGACCCGATGTGTTCATGAATGAAGGAGTGAAGGAAGAAAAGGAGATGGAGGAAGGGGGAAAAAAAGAAGAAAGGAAAAAGGAGACAAAAGGACATTCTGGATAAGCCATGCATCCTTATTCTTCCCAGGCACCCATGTGTTTCTCTACCTGCTTCCTGGCCACCAAGGACTGTCCAGCTAATTTAGGTTTTTCTGATCACCTACTATATGCCAGGCACTGTGCATTGGATTTCCTGTTCTGTCTAATCTTCAACCCTGTCCTGCCGGAGAGCTTTTACTCTCCCCACTTTCCAAATGCAGAAACTGAAGCTTGGAAGGATGAGGAAACATATTAAAGAGCAGGACCTGAGCCCGTGCAAGTGTACCCAGGTGTCTGTCTGTCTCTCTCACACACACACTTACTGACTCAGGGTTCTTGACGAAGACCTTGGTGCTCCCCATCTGGTACTGGTCCTGTTCCATGTTGACTGCACGAAGCAGGTGCTGGACCCCCTGACGCTCATCCCCGTGCCACCGTGGCCATGTCTGGGGTGTCAGAATGGCGTACCTGGTGGCAGAAGATTTGGGAGGGTTTGAGCAGATGGCTCAGCTGGTGGTTATTCTGCAGCTGGCAGTTAGGGCTTGGAATGGCAGGGCACCTCACCTCTGCAGGAACTTGGCGAACTGGCGGCGATAGGCAAAGCCTGCCCTGCGTACCCTGATGTTCTCCTTCAGGCCCAGGTACTCAACCTGGTGCTTGACCCTGGAGGGAAGGCAGCCTGAGTTCCATGGTGGGGGTTCATCAGTCCTAAGAGGGGGTGGGGTATGTGTCTCTGCTGGAGGCAGTTTGGGGGCTGAGGTATGGGGAGGGAGTTCACTGCTGGTCCCAGAGAATCAGTTCCTTGGAGTGGAGGCCTGGGTTCTGGGATGAGGGGTCTGTGTTGGTTCTGTGGCCAGTCACTTCTAGAGTGGGGTGTGGGGTGTGGGGTCTGGGATCTGGGGACTGTGCTAGTCTCTGAGTCATCCTCTAGTCAGTCTGGGGTTATCCCTGGGGTCGGTGGGGGTCTAGGCTCCGCGGGACTTGGTGCTGGTCCCAGACAGAGGTCAGCCTGGGTTAATCCTGCAATGTCATGTGACCCCAGGAGGGTTCTGGAGGAAGGATCATTCTTGGGGATAGGCAGTGTGGATTGGTCAAGACGGTAGCCAGACCGGACTGGGGCTCACCTGCTCTCCTCCCAGTCATGGGGCCTCTTGGTCTCGTTGGGTTTGATGCAGCGGATATAGTGGGGTGTGCACTTCTTCAATGTTGTCACCAGGTCATTGGCTTGTTTCTGAGGCAGAGGAGAAGGCAGGGAGTGGTGCACAGATAGGCCCCTCTGGCCCCTTTCTTCTCCCACCTTGGATATAGATAGACCCAGGAGACAGAGACACACTGTGCGTGGACAGGGACTGGCAAGCATTTGTTGCTGGAGTGCTAAGTCCTCGGGGAAAACATGTCCTGCAGAACACCCCTGCCTATCCTTCGGAGACAAGTTCTTTGGAGGTAGGGAATCCTGTGTGTGTGTGTGCTTGAGACGTCAGCCTTGGGTTGTGCATTTTGGTCCCTCCATGGAGACTACAAAGGGAATTGCAGGTGTGGGAACTGGCAGGAGCAACAGGAGACCCTGGTGTTGATCATGGCTCTGCTGTGTGATCTGGGCCAGTGATTGTTCCTCTCTGAGCCTTGATCTGGCCATCTGCCAGGTGGGACTAGTCCCACATGTGTAAAGTATCCTGTATTTGCCACCAGCACTGACAAGTGCTCAACACATGGTTATTAAATATTACTAGGCTTCCCTAGCTGGTTTGGCTCAGTGGATAGAGTGTCAGCCACTGATTCCAGTCAAGGACACATACCTGGGTTGCGGGCTTGATTCCCAGTAGGGGATGTGCAGGAGGCAGCCAATCAATGATTATCTCTCATCATTGATGTTTCTATTTCTCTCTACCTCCCCTTTCCACTCTGAAATCAATAAATATATATTAAAAATATTACTAGGCTGACACACCCATGTCCATAGCAGCACTGTTTATAATAGCTAAAAGGTAGAAATAATCCAAGTGTCCATCAACAGAGGAATGGATAAGAAAAAGCAGTATATCCACACAATGGAATATTATTCTGCTTTAAAAAGGCAGGAAATTCTGACACCTACAACATGGATGAACCTTAAGGACATTATGCTCAGTGAAATAAGCCAATCACAAGAGGATAAATACTATGTGACTCCACTTATATGAGATCCTAGAGGAGTCAGACCCATAGAGACAGAAGTAGATGGTGGGTTCCAGGGAATGGGGGAGGAGGAAGAGGAGTAAGTGTTTAATGGGGGCAGAGTTTCAGTTTGGGAAGATGAGGAAGTTCTGGAGATGATGGTGGTGGTGGTTACACAGTTCTTGATGCCCATGAACTGTGTGTACACTTAATGATTAAGATGATATATTTACATTATGTATGTTTTATCACACTTTTTAAAAAGTGGCAAATGACCAAAAGATAAAAAAAAATGTTTAAGTGATGGTTCACTTCTGGAGTTAGAGAGTTAAGGAGGGGCCATTGAGGATGCTGGCCCAAGCCCCCTAACCCCAGAGCTGGAAGAAGACCCTGCTGAACAGAGAGTGCCAGAGACAGGGCAGAGGACCTGGATGCAGGAGAGACAGACACAAACGTCCGCATGCCCAGCTCCTCCTGGCCTGCCCTAATGCTCACCTTGATCTTGGAGCCAGCAGTGCTGGGGCGGCCCTTCTTGTCTACATCCAGCTTCTCGGGGAAGAGCATCCGGAGGAAGGCTCTGGCAAGGAGAGAGAAGGGGCTGGAGGTGCAGCTGGACCTTGGGTTGCCATTTCCCAGGAGTGGGGCTGTTTAGGTGCTTGAGGCCCAGAGGACATGCTGAAAAGTATAGTTCTTTCTGAATGTGGGGGTTGAGATGTTGAGAATCAGAGGTTTTTTTGTTTTTTTTTTAATTGATTATTTGCTCTGTTACTTATTCCATGACCACGCATGACTTGGTGTAGCAAGTAAAGTAGAAACAAGTTAAATGAAGTAGGAAAAGATATCCAGGGATGCAGCATCTTGGGCAGCAGGGGCAGGACCCCTCATAGGAACCATTCTACACACAGGATTGCATGCAGCAGGTAGCCTGTTTGTGATTGTCAGAGATGGACACAATCTGAGTGTCCATCAGCAGGGGTCAGTTAAATATACTTTGGAACATCTGGCTTCCTCATCTTCTCAGTGAGATCTTATCTGACCACAGAATGAGTAGACTGCCTAATAAATACCGAGTATCTCTCCCTCTCCCTTCCTCTCTGAAATCAATACAAAATATTTTTTAAAATTGCATATGTAGTTTGAATTCTATTAGATGTGGAATGTATTGGACAGCACTGCTCTAGAGCAGCGAGTTTCTTTTTTTTGTCCCCCCCCCCCAATTTTCTTTTTTAAATTTAATTTATTTTTATATCTTTTTATTGATTTCAGAGAGGAAGGAAAAAGGAGAGAGATAATTCATCGATGAATAAGAGAGAATCATTGATCGGCTGCCTCCTGCATGCCCTGGACTGGGAATCGAACGTGCAACCCAGGTATGTGCCCTTGACTGGAATTGAACCCGGGACCCTTAAGTCCACAGATTGACGCTCTATCCACTGAGCAAAACCGGCCAGGGCTAGAGCAGCGATTTTCAGCTGGTGTGCTGCAAGAAATGTTAAAACATGCGATGCCTGACTAGTCAGGGGCACTGATCTCTTTTCCCCTAGATTGTCAAATTGAAAAATAACAACCACTTGCCCTGGCTGGTTTGGCTCAGTGGATAAAGCATTGGCCTGCAAACTGAAGGGTCCCGGGTTGCAGTTTCTATCTCCAGTAGGGGGCCTACAGGAGGCAGCCGATCAGTGATTCTCTCTCATTTATTGATGTTTCTAACTCTCTCTCCCCCTCTCTTTTCTTCTCTGAAATCAATAAAAAAATACTTTTTAAAAATAACAACCATCAACACAGCAACAGCTGTGAATGAATAAAAATTATACCTTTTTTTTTGGTCAGAATGGCCAAAAATATATATATACATTTTATTGGTGTGCCACAGAATTATAATAATCAGTTGATGTGTGACATGAGATGAAAAGGTTGAAAAGCGGCTGCTCTAGATCAATGAATCTCAAACTCTGACTTGTAACATGGGTCCAGGGTGGTGGGTGAAGATAAGAGTCTTATTAATAAAATCCAGATTTTGGCTCCGTCTGCCTGGGGTGGAGCCTGGGATTCTGCATTTGTAGCCAGCTCTGATGAGGCCCAGGTGGCTGGCATGAACCCTTTTCAGCCCTTTCAGAACCATTGTCTGTGCTAAATTCCATTTGCCTTTTTTCCTGGTTCAGTCTGCTGGCTCAATGACAGCAGCTGTGTGCTCTGACTTGTGTCATTCAGCCTCGCCAAGTGCAAATGGTGCCTGGTCCACAGCAGAGCTGAACACAATTTTGAGGAATGAAAAGCCAAAGATGGTACCTGGCATGCGACCTTGGTCAGGGAGACAGGGCCATATGAGTTAGTACAGAAGAACGCAGGGTGTGGAGTGTTCTCACTGCATGGGAAGGGAAGCTGTCTGCACCAATGCTTGAGTTTATAGAGGGAGCGCTGAAAGGGTTACTGTTGAGTCCGAACCAGCCACCAGAAATACTATCCTGGCCACACAACCCCCCTGACAAAGTCTGTGGCGTGATGGAAGTTCTGGGGAACATGGGGTGGTCCCCAGACCTCCCCCATCCCCAGGGTCAGTTCTGCCCAGATGCCCCACTTACTGCTCACTGGTCTGCATTAGCTCTATGAGGTCGGTAAAGAGAACATCTCGGTTCCTCTCACAAAAGCCGCTGACATCATAGGATACCTGGAGGGAGATGGCATGGAGGGAGTGAGGGGCTGAGGCCAGGGTAGTAGGGGGGCTACAGTTCAGGTGGTCATGGGGTGAGAGAATGGGGGTAGTAGCTATGGTTCAGAAGAGGGGGTGGAAGCAGCAGCAGCATGGGCCTGGGGTCTCTGAGCATCTGGTGTTCAAGTTGAAATTGAGGTGGGAGCTGCAGTCTGGGTTAGAGGTGAGGGGAGGTGACGGTGTAGGCCAGGTTTGGGGATGGGTAGGCTGCAGCCTGGGCAGAAGGTCCCTGGGGTGGGGTGCTGCTCCTTAATTTAGAGTTAAAAGGTCAGAGCATCTGTGTCGTGGCCAAGTGAGGGTATGGGTGGCTGTGACAGGTGCAAGTTACAGGTGTGGCTGGAGATCCCGGGGGATTTCAGCCAGGCTCGTGGGCTGCCATCCAAGGTGTGGGCTCTTTGTGCTGGTTGTGGGTATCCCCTGGTTCAGGGGACACAGGAACTCCCACCCATTTCAGGGACTGGTGGGCTGACCACAGAATGGAGGCTGTCTCTGCCCAGGATAAGGTCAGCGGGAGAGCCTGCAGTCCTGTCAATTGGGGAGGGACAGCATGGCCAGGGTGGGAGGCCTGTGGATTTCTATGGCCTTGGGCAGGGACCTGCAGGGGGACTCAAGCCCAATGTGGAGGATGGTGGCTTGCATCATGGGCCTGGGGTCTCCAGGTTGGGGTCAGAAGATTGTAGGCTGTGTCCTGGATCAGGGGGTTAGTGAGTCTTACAGCTTAGATTGGGGTTTGGGGGTCTGCTGCCCAATTTAGGGTCATTTGAGGGAGTTTCTGTCTTGTTGGACTTGATCAGGGGCCAGTCAGTTTCTGCAGTTCCAACTGAATGCATGGTGGGGGCTCAGGCAAATTTCTGGGGGTCAGTGAATGGGCGTCTGTGTTCCTGGTCCGTTGGTAGGGCTGGAGAAGGGGGGTGGGTAGCCCTGCATGGGGGAACCCAGGAGCTCCTGTTAGAAGGTTGAGAGGCCGCAGCCTGGACATCCAGGGTCTGAGGAGGTGCTGCTGGGGGCCACTGGGGCAGTGGGTTGGGGGGAGGCAGGGGAGGTGGGTCACACCTTGCCAGCGTAGTGGTGGATGACGAAGCCGGCACTCCAGCTGTTGAAGTGCTCGTGGGTACCCACGGCCCCCTGCAGCTTCTGCAGCAGCGTCTGGTCGGCGCCACCGCCTGTGGCATGCATGGTCGCACACACGTCGTCCAGGACACTCATGATGCCCGGGGGGCTCTATGGTCATGGGGAGATGGAATCGCTCAGCCTCACCCTACTCTGCCCAAAGCCCACTACAGGGACCTTCACTGCGGTGGGGGACAGGGTGGGGGGGAGGAGAAGGCTTCCAAATATAAGAGCAAAAGGTGGTGGTGGGGCACAATTCTGGGTGTGGGGGCTGCTGTGGAAGCTCCCTGGGGTGCAGAAGGGGGTGAGGTCTGGGGGTGGGGTCTTCACCTTTACCAGACGGGGGTGTCTGGTGGGAGACCTGTCCCTGAGCACACTGACCCCTCTGTCCCTGGGCAGGCTACCTGGGGGAATGTTTGTTGAGTGATAAGTCAAAGGGGGGCAGGTGGGTAGGATGAATGGGTGAGGTGGCTGGTGGGATGTGTCAGTTGTACTCCTGGATAAAGAGGGGCCTGTGGGGACCATTACCCCTCCCAGCTCTCCCAGGTCTCCTAGGCTCAGCTCTGGGGCTCATTGAGACACCCTAAAGCTGGCCTGGCTCTCACCAGCTTGTTTTCAATGAGGTCACAGACGATTTTGTTGTTGAAGTACTGGATGGGGGTCCAGCGAATGCCCTCCTGGACATACTCCTCCTGGTGGTGGCAAAGGGGGCTGGGATGGGGTTGAGTGCCCGGACAAAGCTGTGTGTATTTCTAGAATGTATACTCAAGGATGGGTGAAGAAAGTGGGTGCTCTTTCTCTTCAACAAGGTGGCTGAGCAGCCTCCCCAACAGATGCAGAAATGCAGGTCTTTGTGAAGACTCTGAATGACAAGACCATTACCCTTGATTTCTCGCCCCAGGACACCATTTAGAATCTCAAAGCGAAAGTCAAGATAAGAAGGGCATCCTGCCTGACTAACAGCGTCTGATTTTTGTGGCCAAAGGGCAGGAGGATGGCTGCACTCTCTCGGACTACAGTATCCAGGCAGAGCTCACCCTGCCCTAGTGCAGTGGTTGGCAAACTGCGGCTCTCAAGTTTGCTGACCACTGGGATAGGGGCTTAATCACAAGGAACAACAACAGCCTGTAATTTATTAGAATCCAGAGTCTAGGTAAGTGGTTAGCCGCAGTTTGTCGACCACTGCCCTAGAGTAACCTGCTCAGTAACACCTCTCTTGCCCTGGCCAGGGTGGCTCAGTTGGTTGAAGCGTCATCCTGTACATTGGAAGGTTGCAGGTTTGCATCCCAGTCAGGGCACTTCCTAGGTTGTGGGTTTGATCTCTGGTTTGGGCAGTCGATGCATCTCCCTCACATTGATGTTTTTCTCTCTCTCTTTTTCCCTTCCTCCCCCTCTGAAATCAACTTAAAAAAGAAATCTCTCCCTGCTTCACTTCTTTCCTGGTCTTTGCCCTGAATGCTTGTGTGAGGCTCTACTTCTGCGATGGGAAGAATGAAAACATCAGGGATTTTTGTCCTGTTAATGGTGGTTTCCCTGGTACTGTATATAGAAAGCCTGGCATGCGGTAGGTGCTCAATAAGTTATTGTTGAAGGAATGAACAAAGAGGTTATTGCCCAGCACTTCTCAAAGCTTTAGAGGTGGAAAACCTCTCCTGAAGGGAATCTCAAGCTGGAGCCTAGAGGGGTCAGTAGAGAGAGATGGAAATAGTGGGCTGTGGGGTCTCCTGGGTGTTCAGTGACTTTCATGGTCCCGCCTCCAGCCCGTGTCCCAGGTTCCTGGCCAGTGGGCTGCTCCTGCTCACCTGCTCGGCCTTCAGGGTGAGTTCGATAAAGATCTGCTGGAGCTTCTCATTGACAAAGTTGATGCAGAATTGCTCAAAGCCGTTTTTCTGTGAGGGAGGAAAAGAGTGCTTGCTTCCGTGGGCAGGTGCTGGACACCCAGGGTTGCTGTGCCAGGGTGTGCGACTGGGACAGAGACCATACCTGGAAGATCTCAAAGCCATAGATGTCAAGCACGCCAATACTGTACTCTTCCTGGGGCTTCTGCATAGCACGATTGATGGCCTGTGATGCGGGGAGGGGCAGGAGGTAAGTGCCAGCCTGCCGCTCTCTTGCTATGCTCTTAGTCACATCACCAGTTTTCCTCCTGGCTCCCCCAGCTCTGTGCACACCCCCATCACTCACCCCTATGAGGGACCCAGGTGTGTTAGAGCATCGGGTTCCTGCCTTGGGAGCTGGCTATGCCCTTTAAAAACTCTGCCTCTCTATTTTCTCATCTTTAAAATGGGTGAATAACAACTATTTTATAGTTTTTTCTAAGGTAAATACACTGAGTGGCCAGATTATTATGATCTCTAAATGCATAATAATATGGCCACTCAGTGTGTATCCTATATAATAAAAGGATAATATGCAAATTGTTCCCTCGAACAGGAGTTCTACCAGCAGACAGGCCCGTCAACTGCCCATGTCCCCTCCCCCTGGCCAGGCTGGCCGGACCCCACTCATGCATGAATTCATGCACCGGGCCTCTAATACACACACACACACACACACACACACACACACACACACACACACACTGAGTGGCCAGATTATTATGTGTTCAGAGATCATAATCATCTGGCCACTCAGTGTAAACTACCTGTAAAACAGTTACAAAAGTAAAGGGCACACACTAGGTGTTCTGTAATGTTAGTTACTGCTGTCATTGTTCATTACCTTGACACATCCACCTGCATTGCCCCCACCAGTCCACCACTTGGTCCTCCAGACAGTCCTCCTCTTGGCTTTTGAATGCACCTACTTGTCTTTGTCACCACAGCCCCTCTCCTAGCCCAGGCCTGAGCTCCATGACACAGCCAGAAGGAGCGGCTCAGTCTTCCAGATGGCCACCACCTGTCTGTGTTTCTGTGTCCCCCGGCAGGGAATGGGTGGGGTAGGATGGTCAGGCCTGCCTCTCCCACTTGGCTGGTCTCAGAGTGTCTCTCCCACCTCTGGACTCCCACACACTTGCCTCCACGAGGAAGTCAAAGAGACGGGAATACAGCCCCTTGGCTAGAGCATCGCGGGTGTAAGTTGCCTGTTCCACGTTCAGGGTCACATCGATGGACTCGCTGCGCCCACCCCAGCGGCTGTCCATCTTTCGGCTGGTCAGCTTCTCTTGTAGCCGCCCACTGTCGATGCCCAACAGGTAGGCAGGAAAGGCCAGTACTGCGGGCGGGGGGAAGGGGGCAGCTGGTCAGGCTCTGCCTCTTTCAATGCTTCTGTCTCTTCCTGTTTCGCCCAGTGACACTGAAATTGTCCTCATGGGTTCCCACCCCCCGGGGGCCAAAGTAGGAGGAAGTATTTACACACACGCACACGCACACACACACACCTGCTCTTCACCCTCCTCAGCACCCATACTCACGGTCCACACTCTCTACCCTGGCGTAATTCCCATCTTCACAGAAGCTGATGTTTCCCAAGTGCAAGATCCCCGCCACGAGCTGCAGGACCAGCTGCTGGACGTTGGGTGGGATCCCAATGACCTGCATGGCGCTCTGTGGGCATCACGAACACAGAGCCTGTGACACCTGAATCCCTGTTTTACCTCTTTCAGCTGCTTGCTATGTGCCTTTGAGCAAGTCCCTACCCATCTCTGGGACTCAGTTTCCTGGCTTGTAACATCAGAGGTTGGCAGGGCTGGAGTGGCCTTTGGTGCTCACCACAGTCTCGCTGAAGTCGCTCCTGTCATCCGTGCCGTCCACCTTGTAGGTGTCTGATTGGCTGAGGTAGTAATAATAGTCGGGGGTCATGAGCCCCAGGTTCTGCCGCTGCTCCTGGGAGGCTCCTTCCAGCAGCTGGAGGGTGAGTGATGCTCACACACAGGACCTGCACAGGCCTTGTAGTCCCCAGGCCTCCCTGCCCTCCCTCTGTCACCCCCCGGCTCCAGGTGGGGTTTCCCCTTCTTGCACCTGGTAGTAGATGTGGAAGTTCCTCTCATTTTCATTCTGTGTGACCACGCGGGATTTCTCCAGCAGGAAGTTGGAGATCTTGCCCCCATCTGGCTCCCCACCACGGCTGAACTGAATTTCAAAGTACTTGCCCTGAGTGTGAGAGAACCATGTCAGCCCCCAGGCCTGGAGGTACAGGTGCAGGGAGGACCAGGCATGGGTCTTATTAAGCCTGGTCTCTTTCCTTCTCTTACCCATGTGGCTTTCAACTTGCTTTCCTCTCCCCACCTCCCACATATGCATTGCTTGTCTTTCCCACCAGCTCTTCTCCTGCCTTTGCTGAAGCCCTTCCTGAGCCAGGAACGCCCTTCACTCCCTTTCTGATTATTCCAGTCACCACTCAGGGCATCTGCCCTGGGCCTAGCACACAGAAGTATCACATTTACTGATCAGCTCCCAATTCCACAACACAGAGGCCTCGATGTCTCCGTGGGACACTACTGGTCCCAGTGATCCTGAATGTCTCCCACATGTTGTCCCTGAACCCAGAGCAAGGACCCCTCATAACCTTTTTTTGGTCTCTGACATCATCTGGGCTCTTCTCTGGCCAGAGGTTGGAGGGCAGACAAGCTCCATTACTTGTCCTTTTTGCCACCTCTACATGATAGCAACACAAATTACAGCATCATACTGCACTAACACTTGTAGTATATGACTTGTACTTATTCTATGGTACAATAAAGGTGCCTACATATATAAAACCCAGCGACTAGAACTGCAGAACGATCAGAACGACCAGAGGACTGGTGGTTATGACACACACAGCAGCAGCCAACCATCCTGATCTGGGCCCTGATCACCACCCCACCCTCCCAACCTCCTGTGGCCCCTCCCCCGATGGCTAGGCCCAATGGGCCCCCATCAGGGTGGGCCAGCCAGACCCCACCCGTGCACAAATTTGTCTGCTGGGCCTCTAGTATAAAATAAAATGTACTTGTGTGGTATATCAGTAATTTGAAAGCAATACTGTGTGATTCCATTTAAATGAAGTTCTAGAACAGCTAAGATTGATCTATGGCGAAAAAAATCCAGGCAGTGGCTGCTTTTGGAGCAGGGTGGAGTAGAAATTGACTAGGAAGGGATAAGAGGAAACTTCTGGAGCCACGCGATGCGCTGTATGTTGGTAGGAATTGGGGTTGCACAGTGTATGCATTTTTCCAAATTTAGATTTATGTGTTTTGCTGCAAATTTTACTTTAAGAGAAATAAGAGAGAGCTGCACATTAATAATGCACTATACTTAATGATCTGCATGCTGCAGTATTTTGGGAGAGAGGCATGGTGTCAGCAGCTTGCTTTATAGTGCATCAAAAAGAAAAGATGGAAGGAGATATGATAAAGCAAATATAGTGAAATGTTAATGATATAGGAGATGAGCACACAGATGTTCACTTTATCATTCTTCCGACTTTCCTGTGTACTTGAAATTTTAACAATAAAACATTGGGAAAATACTTAAACTATAACTACATTTTATATATATATATATATATTAGAAAATAAAAATATAACTAATAATATTTTGGGAAATAATCTCATTCATTAGTATATGGAATTTATTAAGTCATTCCCATGTGTAAGCAGGCATTGTAATGAAATTGTTGAGGTCTATGAGATGGGTTTCAATATCATTCCCACATTGTGGATGAGAAAACAGAGGAGACTCACCTCTAATCAGTGACAGAATCAGGATCATAATTCAGACCTGTTGACCTAGTCTGTCTTCCATTAGGCCTAGCATAGCACCTGACCATTTCTTGAAAGAAGGAATGAAGGAAGGAGTAAATTGGTCCTGAAATGGGACTAGGAACAGACATGGTTGTAGCCAGGGGAGAATTTAAGAATGCAACACAGACATGTCATGTTCTGTCCACGGAAGACTCTTCCAATGGACAATAAGCAGGTGGTGAGTGTCCCATCCAGGAGTAGAGGTGTTTCCTGTGATCCTGGGAATACAGGTAGAGGGGTGTGTGTGTGTGTGTGTGTGTGTGTGTGTGTGTGTCAGTGTGGAAGGCACAGTGGCTCCAAAAGCAGGGCTGTGGACTCACAAAACGACTGGAATTGTTGTTGCGCACGGTCTTGGCGTTGCCGAAGGCCTCGAGCAGTGGGTTGGACTGCAGGATGATGTCCTTCACATGCTGGGGGCAGAGGCAGGTGGGGCCAAGTCAGGCTTAGGCAGGTGTGGAGGGAAAACATGCTATGGAGCGGGAAGGAGCCTGTCCCTTCTTTCTGTCTTTGCCTCACCTGAACCTTCTCGCCCCCGCCGGACACTTTGGAGATGTAGCCCATGATGTATTTGGCTGCCACCGTCTTCCCAGCTCCACTTTCTCCACTGGGGACGGGTGAGGCAAGGTATGGTCAGTGGCCAGGGGTAGGGGTAGAGGAGGTGCCCTTTTTAGTGCCTGATTGTTCGTTCGTTCGTTCATTCATTCATTCATTCATTCATTCATCCATCCATCCCAGACTGTGCTCAAGGAACTATTCCAGGCACTAGGGACATAATAATGAACAAGACAGATACAAATCCCTGCCCTCCTGGAGCTGACATATAAAGAGGAAAGATGGGCAGTAACAGAATGGATAAATAAAATATATCATGGGTCAGAGGTGACAAGGAAAGGAAAGCAGGCGGGGGACAGAGAGGGACAGCAAGGTTTTGTTTGGATCAGGCTTCCCAGGAAATCTCCTTCCGGTGGTGATGCTGTTTGGGCAGGACCTGGGCAGGAGAGTCTGGGGACCCCTTTCCATACCTGATGATGACACACTGGTTCTCACAGTCGATGAGCATGTTCCGATACATGTTGTCGGTGAGGGCGTAGATGTGTGGGGGATTCTCGTACTGGGCCTGCGGGGGGAGGCACGTCTCAGCCCGGGGCTAGCAGCCAGGGCCCGGGGCTGAGCCTCCCGCCCGGCCGCGCTCTCACCGCGCCCTGGTAGAGGTCGATCTCCCGGTCAGTGAAGTAGGGCATCTGCTTGAAGGGATTTACAGAGATGAGCACGGAGCCAATGTAGGTCTGGGGGTGGTTAAGGGCCACGCAGTGTCCTGGCGTGCTTTGTCTCTCATGGACCCTGTTCCCTCAACCCCCTCCTCCCCCAGGGCCTCCTAGGGCCCCGCTGCTCAGAGGAAGAGATGGAGATAGGCAGATGGGTCCTTGGTTTCTTAGGAAAACACAGAGCTGGGTCCAGGATGGGAGAAATGAGATATCTTGTAGCTGAGCTACCCCAAGACAGAGGAGAAGTGGGGGACACAGCACCCCGCCCCAAGCAGAGTCCCGCTGTCACTCCATCTGTCCTGTGTCCTATCACCCAATGCTCTTGCTGCCTACCCCTCCCTCCATTCATTTGCTCAGGGATCTGTATGTCCCTTCCGTGCTGAATTTCCTCTGCCATCCTTCTCTGCATCCAGCTACCATCACCCCACATCCCTCGCCCAGTCATCCTCCAGTCGCTCTGTCCCTTCTTTGCCCGCCCCGCCCATGGCCCGGGATACGAAGATGTAGTCGTCCATGAAGCGCTTTCGGAGGTTGCTCACGATGGCATCCTCGGAGATCTGAGGCAGCAGCACCATGTCGTCCACGCCGCTCTGCTTCACGTTGTGGCTCTGCCAGTGGAAGCGCTCCTTGCTGCCCTAGGGGTGGAGGCAGTGCGGTGGCTATGAGTACAGCAAGGGGGGGCAAGTGGGATGTTGGGGCTGGTGCCTCAGCGCCCCCGCCTGGCTCACTTCGTGCCTCACTTCCTTCCCCATCTCACACCAGGAGAGGTGGGCAAGGTCCAGTGCAGGTTCCCTGCCCGGCCAGAGGAGGCCGGGAAGAATGACAACTCCTCCTTCCCACATCCCTCTCAGCCTCCCTCTCCCCTCTTCCTCAAGCCCAGTCCTGTTTTCTCTGTGACATTTGACCCACTCCCACCCCTTTCACCTTGAGATGACCTTCTTCCTCCCACTCCACTCCTCTCTCGAGGTCATGCATACCAGTCCGTTCCTCTGAGATCGTGCTCAGCTCTGACCTCTACCCTCGGTTCCAAGCTGTGATCCTGCCCCTCAGCTCCCAAGGCCTTCCTACCACCCTGCGACCATCTTCTCCATCCTTAGTAAGTCTCCCACCTTGCCAGACCCGCACTTTCTCATTTCCTCCCTCAGGTTTTCAACAGTTGACACCGTCCTTAGGGCCCAAGGAGGAGATACAGGCTTCCCTCAAAAACCCTCCTCCAGGAAACCTTCAGGAATGTTTTCTACTTTTAGCCCGATTGAGCTCATCAGTGCCTTAGACGCTTAGACACACGGGCTCTCTCGGGACCACTCCGCCTCTGCTCAGTATTCCCTAGGAAAGTCTGGGAGACAGAGGAGCGAAGCTGGCATGGTGCTCTCCTGTCTGGTACACTCAATGCTCCAGTAACATGTCCCTCCTCCGGAAGCCCCTCCCCCAGACCAGGGCTCCTGGAGGCCTGAAACTGGGACTGAGGCCTTTATCAGCCCAGTAAGGAGGCCCTATTGAATATACAAGGGATAAGACGAAGAAAGAAACCCAATTTCAGAGAGAGACTCCAAGAGCAAAGGATGCTGAAAAGCAAAATCAAGTCATCAAAGTTGACCAGCACTTGCCAGACAGGTTCCAGGGAATGGAGACAGGCGTGGTGGGCAGAGGGGACTCTGGCAGGGGTCACGCAGGAGGGTCAGTGTGGACAACTATAGGACAGAGGTGAATGAGAAGCCAGCCCCTCTCGGGGGCACCAGGGAGCCACAGAAAGTTCCTGAGCAGGGGGAGGTGCACGTTCAGAATCTGGACACACACTAACAGGCAGAGAGGGGTTTGTCAGGGAATGCCCATAAACATTAAACACGTCCAGCTCTTTGTGTGGGCAGATCTAGGCTCCGGGCCTGGCTGGGTGGCCTAACCCTGCTGTGAGCTGCTGTGGCCTCATCCATGAAATGGGAGAAGCAGCTCACTCCCAAGGGTTGATGTGAAGATGAACTGCTCTGGAGAGCAGCGTGGGGTTGATGCTCTTCCTCAGCCTGAGCAGCTGTGAGGATGGGCCGGGCAGAGGGACACACGACAGAGTTAGCATTCACTAAGTACCCGCCTGACTCTGGGCAGGGGTGTCACCAGCATTACCAGCAATTTTATAGCAACTCAGCGGGGGTAGGTGGGGTGGGAATGGAGGTTTGGGGAGTGAGGGGCTTGGCACTTGACTCAGGACACAGCTAAATTGTTTCCAAGGGTGTGGGGTTTGAGTCTGGGTCCAGCAGGCTCTGGTGTCTAACCCGGACCCGCAGGGTGTTTGCACTGGGACTTGAGTGTTGAAAAGGGTTTTGGTTACAAGCCGGAGGAGGGTGTACCAGGCAGAGTGCACCACCCAGGCAAAGGTGCAGATGTGTGCCTGAGGCTGGGACGGACCATGGAGGAGGGAGTGTGGGGGTCAGGGCTCGACCTCCTCAACCTGCTTCCAGTCTGGGTAGTCAGAGTGGGTTTCTCATACGGCAAATCTGATCTTTCCTCTCTGGTTTTTCTCCTGTCTGTGGCTTTCCATCACCACCCCATTCATCCATTCTACAAAGCATTCTTGAGCACCTACTATGTGCTAGTAATTTAGGCTTTCAGGAAGAACTCTTTCAGTTTTGTACTGAGTTGCTCTGCGCCTTTGCCGATGTTGAGCCCTCTGCTCAGACACGACCTGTCTGGTGAATGCCAATCATCCTGTAAGATTTGGCTCAGGGGATGCCTCCTTCGAGAAGACCTCTCTGGCTCAGGTCAGGTCAGGTGTTCCCTCTGGAGCTCACAGCCCACTGGGCTTCCCTCACTATAGCCCCATACACGTTTTGGACATCCCACACACGAACCTAATCTCCTGGTGTGTGAGCTCCTGAGCTGAGGGGCTCATGCCACGCCTGGCTCAACAATGCCAGGGCTTATTTGAATGAATTCGAGAAAGAAATGAGGGCGTGCATGAATGAATGGAGGGGAGCAAGGTCCTGAAGAGCCTTTAATGCCAACTGAAGGAATTTGGACTTGAATGTCTGTGGCTTGGAGAGTTCTCAGCAGGGCCATATTGCCTCTGGAGACACTTCATTATGAATTATGGGAGCATTCAGTTGTCACAGGGATGTAGGCATTTTAAGGGGCCACAGGTGTCAGATTTACATTCAAATAATCATCCTGCCTGCAGCACCCCACGCCCCACCCAGCAGGTGTTCACGTAACTGACAAACCTGTTTATAATCAATCGTTGAAACCTAGGACCAAATTTGATTTTATCTATAAATATAAAATCTATATATTTTTACATGGTTTGATACCTATTGCATTTTTCAGGAATTTTTTTTCCAGATTTCCCCCCAACTCTGCCCAGATTTTATTTTGTTCAGATGAGTTTTTTTCAGAATTTGTTCAGACTTTACTAAGAATTGTGCAGCATTTGGAAGCTCATGCTGCTCGTGGTGGGCTGTCAGCATACTGAGGCACACCTGTGTCCAGGTGGAGCACCTGGTGGCTCCAGTGAGCTTTGTTGGTCCACTGGTCTGAGAACTTTCTTTCTTTCTTATTTTAAAAAATATATTTCTTTATTGCTTTCAGAGAGAAGGGAGAAGGAGAGAGAGGGATAGAAACATCAATGATGAGAGAGAATCATTGATTGGCTGCCTCCGGCACTCCCACTAATGGGGATCGAGCCCGCAACCCAGGCATGTGCCCTTGGCCGGAATCGAACCTGGGACCCTTTAGTCCACTGAACCAAGCCAGCTAGGGCATGCACTTTCATATTTATGCACACGTTTCATTATGAATTACTTTCTCCTCCAATTGCACGCCATAAGTGTTTATAGACGCAAGCGGCAGACCTTTTTAATTAAATTCAAGATACCATGGCAGTTAACTGGTTAATTATTTTTGAAACAAATGGTACTTGGGATGTTTCACTGCGAATTTTATTTCATGGCTTCAAGGGGCCTGTCAAGACTAGCGGTAGCCTTCAAGTGACAGGGGCTGGTTAGGAGAAGCTGGGAGCCATTGATTGCACCCCAAGCTACTGAAGAGCAGCATGCTTGCTCACTAGAGACTGAGAGGGACCCCATGGAGAGCATTGGTGACCTCAGAGTCAGAATTCAGATTGGGAGATCAGGAGCTGTAGAAAGGGAACAAAGATGCTTTGGGACAGTCTGGCTGAGAAGGGAAGAGGAAGAGGAAGAGAGGTTGTGGGGAGAGATGGGGTCAGGGGAACATGTTTGCTGTTTGCAAGATGGGGAGACCAGAGTGTGTTGGTCCTGGTGGGGCAGGAGTAGCAGCGGGTAGGGATGTGGGTGGGTGGGGACCTCAGAGGAAACAGAAAGTGGGTTCTCTCTCAGAGGGATCTTGGGTGGTAGCTGACTACACGAATAGCAATAGCCCGGCTGGCTTGGCCCAGCAGTTGAGCACTGGCCTATGAGCCAGGAGGTCATGGTTTAAATCTCAGTCGGGGCTCATGCTTGGGTTGTGGTTTTGATCCCCATTGTTGGGGGTGCAAAAGGCAGCTGATCAATGATTCTCTCTTATCATTGATGTTTCTATCTCTCTCTCCCCCTCCCTTCCTCTCTGAAATTAATAAAAATATATTTAAAAAAAAGAATAGCAACAATAGTTAACAACCTATGGAGCACTTATTCTGTGCTAGACTCTGGTCTAAGCCTTTTCTGTGAATTACCTCGTTTAATTCTCTCAGCATATGCTGAAGTCAGTACTATGTTTAGGTCCTCTTTGCAGAGGAGAAAGCTATAGCAGAGAGAGAGGACCTGGATGAGATGAGCAAGGCTGTTTGTCCCTTAGCCTAGTCTGGGTCAGAGGTGGCTAGGGTTGGTGCTTTGGGTCAGATGAGGATGAGGCAGAGGCAAGAATGGTCCTGTCCAGGTTTTCCCCTTTGGGGTCAGCCAGGTCTCTGTTGCTGGGCCCCTCAGGCACAGATGACACTCAAAGCCACTTCCTTTCTCTGAGGTCAGAGTCCAAAAGGCTGGTGGTGTCTGGCTGGCTTTCCTGGCCCTGACGACTTGGTTCCTCTTCCTGTCCCACCCCACTTCCCCACCTGGCTGAATGGCCCTCTGCCTCTTTTAGCCCTTGCCATCTCTCCCTCTGTCCTGCCCCAGGAACCTGAAACCCCAGATCCACTCCTCACTCTATGCAATCTCAAAATCTATGGGTTGTCAGCAGTAGATGAAGAGGAGGTTTTGCTCAAGTGGGTACAATGTGTGAGAGGACACTCAAGACTTTCGGGATGGGGCCAGTTGGGTGTGAGGCCTGGCCTGACAGTCGATTGACTATGTGACTCCAGGAAGTCACTGAACTTCTCCAAGCCTCACTGGTAAAATGAATTCCATTCTACACTTCCTGCATGGGGTTTATGAGAGAAGTAAATGAGCTAACACAGAGAACAGATAGATGCATTGAGGTGCCTCAGGAAGAGCAGCCGGCAGCCTCAAGAGCATTTAGTGGAAATGATCAGTCTTTGACAACAGATATAGGAGCTGGTCCATATATATTTGTTGAATGAATGAATGGATGAATAAAGTACCATAAGAATGAGACTGCCCCTTGCCCTGTGTCATGGGTATCTCTCTCTTTGTGGCCCTCAAGCCTCCGTAGTTCAAGTTGAAACTGTTCCTGAATCTCTTCCTTGGGATGTGGGGTGTAATGAAGAGATTGTGGTCACAGTTGACCACAAGGCAAATATGACTCAACCTGCTGGGGCTCTTATGAAAGACAGTCAGGGGCCCGAAGTGGCTGGGGTAGGAAGAGGAAGATAGTTTCTTACTTCAGCTCTCAGAGAGCTTCCCCCAACTGAAGGCAGAGGGTGTGGGGGTGGGGCTTCCATCGTGACAGAGGAGGGTAGGTTGTTTATGACCAAGGTGATGGCATAGGAGCCCTATAGTAAACACCCCTCCTGAGCCCCTGTTGTGCATATAGGTAGGTGGCACCAGGCCTCGAGGAACTCAGTGTATCCTGAGCAGGTGAAGTGAGTTGCCCAAGGGAGACTGTGGGTGCACATCAGTTGGTAATAAGGAGAGATGGGGCGGTCAGTAAGGGCTTCCTATAGGAGGCAGTTCTTGCAACATGAACTTCCCAGGCAGAATAGGTGGTGGCACAGGAGCCAGGGGCCAGGAAGGCCTTGGGTATGTGTGGGACACCAGGATCCTACTTTCACTGGAACAGAGTCCAGGCCCAAATGAGGTAGAGATGGGCAGCCTGGCGCATGTGGGGTCTGCACACCCCCCTGGCTTATAGGAGGAGGTTGTAGGTCAAGATGGTTGTTAAAAATGTGACCTTGGGAATCACTGAGTTGAAATCCTCTGCACTTTCGGGTTATACGCCAGTTTGCCTAACCCCTGGGCCTCAGTTTCCTCACTTGGAAAATGGGACCTTTGAGGGCCATAGACCTTCCAGGGCAGTTGTCTGCACAATAGGAAGAGTATGTGAAGAGGAAATGGTTTGTGAAAGGGGTATGTATTGTTGACTGCTGCTTCCATGGGAGTTGGCTATGTGTGGTTGCTGATGGCTTTCCTCACCATTGCCAGCAACAGCAGCAGCTGCCTCAAGTTGGCCAGTCTCACAGGCACAGGGCACAGGGCCAGGAGGAAGGGCTGGATGAGGGAGCTTTTGCAATTGCCCCAACTGCTCTGGCTTCCCTGGGTGGTGATGAGCAGCAGAGCCCCAGACTGGAGAGAGCAACAAAACAGCCACTTCCTTCCTTGCTGGGGTCCTGCAAGCTGTGGTTGCCAAGCAGGAGGAGGTGTGAGGCTGCTGTGCTTGCTGAGATGGCCCAGCCCAGGCCCTGCCTTGGCCCCTACTGTGCCCTCTGGTGCCTTGGTGTTCTGCCCTCCCCCAACTCAGTGGGGTTCTGGGGTCACACCCTGTGTTCCTATAATTGTGCAAACAACATTCTCTCCCCAGGGTCTCTCCCTCCTTTTGAGGAGAGCCTTCAGTTTCCTTTTATCCTAGCCAGAGGCCATTCTCCAACTGTGGAAACCCTTGTCCTTCCAGAGTATTTCCCCCTAATTCTCTCTTGGCTCCCAGCCTTTCCATGGCTCCTACCTCTGGATCAAGCAGCCTCACTAGTCTCTCTATTTCATGTCTGTACTTTATAAACAACCATTGTTACCCTCGTGTCTCCACCATCACCAACCACAGACAACAAATTGCATCTTTTACCCCACCCCACCCCCACCCCCACCAAAGTCAAACAAACTGCTGATAACCCCAATGGCAGTACCATCAACCAACATCAAAGTAAGTGATGACTGATTCTGCTACCAATGTCCCTACCATCACCCACCACCACCACCATCACCCACCTGTCCTCACTAACACCAGCAGCCCATAATAACTAACCACCATCAAGATCACAGTACTAGCCATCCACAACCACACAGTCAACTGCCACTGAAGCAGCAACCAACAATACCTCTTTCAAAAAACCACCAGTTCATCACCACTACTGCTGATGTCACCAAAAAAGAAAAATGAACTACCAACAGCAAACAAGCATCATCTTCAGTCACCCACTCTGAATAACAGTGACCACAAACTGCCATGATTCCAGGGATCTACCCTCCAGATCAAAGCAACCAACCACCCTCCATCAATGTTCATCACCAGCTGGCACCCAAAACAACCATCACCACTGCCAACCCACCCAGGCGAACCATTGTGACCACCAATGTGCAGCAACCAAGAGCAACATCATCACAACCAATGGCACCAACATCCCAACAGCTTAGCAGTTATGTTTTAACAGAAACTCCTCTTCAATCACGAAGAATGAGTCACCTCCACACACTGTGATCACCAACTCCAGCCATGAATAAGCTCTGAACATTGTTTCATTGAACCTTTCAACACCCCCTGCACACATCACTCCTCCAGGCAGATGACAGAGGTACGGGCCTCACGGGTGGGTTCCACTCTTTTTTCAGCTGTGGTCCTCTGGGGTGAGTTTCGCCCTTCCCAGACCCTATTACCAAGCAAGCAAACATTGACTAAGCATTTTTCACACAACTTCCTTGGGAGGGGTTGCTTTTCTCTCATGTAGCAGGTAATTTCCTGTGTTCTTTTGATCAAAGCCTGCCCATCTCAGCTCCTGAGTCTTCCTGGCTTGGCTCCCTCTTGGATGAGTTTCTGTCCCCAGCCCAGAGCTTTAGCTGATGGTTTAGTTGTAAATTACCAAGGTGGATCTTTGGCCAAAGATGCCCAACTTGTCATCAGCTTTCTGAAGTAAGATGTCCTCTCTCAGACTAACACAGATGCTCCATCTTGGTCTACTTCCCTGCCTCCACCTTGGCCAGCTGCTTGCCGCCACTGCCAGAAGTCCTGCAGTTGTCACCACTGGCTCTGTGACTGTTTCAACCACCCGCCCTCAGTGACAGAATGACAAACAATGAAAGTTGAAGTGGTTGCAGATGCCTGGAGCTGCGGGGGTGACTTTTACCACCAGCGCAGGCTCTCCCTTAATATGTATGCTTGATGCCATTGCATCTAAATTCACAGTCACTATTAGACCTCCCCCTCACAGGCAGGAAGCCTTTGGCTGCAGGGCCTTCCCTGCCATCCTCACATGAAAGGGTACCAGTGGTGGTACAGATATGCTGCATCTCACATCTGCTTCTGGGATTGCTACAGGCAGCCCCCCCCCCGCCTCCACCCCCGTTACCCACACAGGCATGCTGTCACTACACCTTCACTGTACCCCACCACCCATTGACACAGCTTCCCCCTGTGTCAAACCCACAGACCCTCTGAAGTTCCAACTGAGAGGTTCTCGATCGACTTCCAAATATGACCTATATGGGAACTGAGGGCCAGAGAGGGGACTTGGCTTTCCCGGGACCATATGGGGAGATAAGGCACCAAGCTGAGCTGGAAACCAGGTTTCCTAAGCCCCAAGAAATGGGTATGGCCCTGTCCTTGCAGACACTGTGTGATCCCTCAGGGCCACCTTCCATCCTCCATTTCTTGCCCCAACCTTTCCCCCCATCATTATTCTGGCATCCTGTCCACCATTAGATGGGAGTTTGGTCCTGGTGAGGGATGCTGGGAGCACATGAGCTGCATGGAGGGACCCCCCTAAAGGGCCTGCTGAGCCCCATTCACATGGTTGTACTTTCTCCAGGGCACCTCTACCTGCCTGGGACCCCCCAACCTCTGCACTTCAGGGCCCAAGGACTTACCATGGTAAGGGTGGTGTCTGGGTCCCAGGGGGTGCTTGAATGGGTTGTGGTAGGGGTGCAGTCTTAGGGGGTTCTGGGGGGTGGTTCAGGCATGGCCCTGCTTCTCCTTCACCAGGCTCCCAGCCCTAGTTCCTCTTACAACAGCTCCCCCTTTCACTTCCTTTGGCGGGAGGGGCCCGTGGCTACTGGGGAGGGAAGCTGGGCCCAGGGGGCGGGGAGAGAGCTCCAGCAGCTGGCAGGGCCTAGAGATGGCTGCTTGGGGCTCTGAGCCTGAAGGGAGAGTGAAGGGTTGATGGCAGCAGCTGCCAGACCCCAGAAGGCCCCTTCTCCAACTCCCTGGGGACAGGGGTTGCAGGAAGCAGCACACAGGTCAGTTGGCTGCAGTACTGACTGCTCTGTTCACGGTGCCCCCCAGGAAGCATTTGGGCTGCCCAGGTCCCTTCAAACCGCCTGACACTAGTCTTCTCTGGGCATCCCGGAATGAACACCTGCTTCCAGAGCGGCCTCGGGTGGTCCTTCAGTCTTTGCATGCGCCATGTGTCAGGGGAAGAGCAATGGGACTGGCAGGTGCCAGGTGCACTTGGAAAGTCCAACTGTGGAGGTCAGATCTGGAGTTAACAAACTCTAGCTCTGCTCCTCCTGGGGTCCCCCTATTTCCTCATCATAAAACCAGGATGCAGGCCTCTCCAGCAGCACCTGGCAGAAACGGGATCCATAAAATGTGGGTCCATGTCCTGATCTTTGGGAAATCAGCAGGCCATGCACTGGTCTCCTCTTGATAAGTGGGGAAACGGCAGTTCTGAGAGATCATCACCTCCCGTGCCACACGGGGGGCGGGGTGTGTGTGTGTGTGTGTGAGCAGAAGCCTAGCTGCTGGGAAGCCCAGCAGGGAGGGGGAGGGGAAATGCTTGTGGCCCATGGTTGCACAGCATCCTACCTAGAGATTGCCAAGATGGGTCTTCCCCTAGTGGCCACATATGAGAAGGCACCCTTTTCTCTGAGTTGTTTGTGTACCTTTGGTCCTGGGAGTTGTTTGGCACCTGCAGACCTCAGCTAACGCCTCCTGCATTAGGGTGAATATGTTGGTAGGAGGCACTTTGTTAGGCATGAGGGAAGGCGACCTTGTGCGGAGGGCAGGTAATTTGGAGCTCACCAGATGAAGAGGGAAGGGGAAGGCACACCTGGCTGAGGAAACAGCTCAAGCAAAGACAGGTGCCCCTGGAGCTGTGAGAGTGACCGAGACTGTTGGTGGCTGGGATGGCAGGTGTCAGACCCTGAGACTGTGAGAAACTCTGTAAGAAGCTACTCATTTGCCCTAAGGTCACCGAGCTCCTGTTTGTGTTGGCAAAAGCCCCCTTCCAGGCTGCTGGGCTGCTTCCAGTCTGGGTTAGGGACACACACACACACCAGGTGCACAAATCTACACAAGACAGAACTTTATTGATGTAGCACTTCCTGGCAAGGGGTGTGTGGGCCCCAGGGCAGGGCCTGCAGCACCATGATGGGGGTGAGCAACCGGGCAGAGGTTGGGGTGGATCTTCCCACCTCTTACCCACCCTGTAGCTGGTGTTGTCAAGGAGAGGTTGTTAGGAAGTCCTGCTAATTCCCTTTCCCCATGGTGGACATAGACCCCCTCCAGCCCAGAATGGAGAGAAAGGGCAGTGCTGGGGATCAGGGCACTGGCTGACCCCTTCCCCACCCCCACTCTTCACAGTATGTATTCCAACCAAAGGTGGGGGATCTTAAGGGGCTCCCTAGGGGTGGGTGAAAAGAGCGCTAAGTCAAACAGTCATTCCCTTCTCTGACCCACCCTGGAGGGGGTCTCACTGTGAACTAGGAAAGGAGCTGAGGAGGGGCCTTGGGGATGGTCAGCCCCTCTCCATCTCCCAGGGCCCTGCATGGGTTTCCAATAAATAATTTCCGCTCCATCTCACCCTTCACTCCCAGCTCCTGCCCTGGCGGGCTCCTTCAGACTGGCCAGCTGCAGCAGGTCCCCTCCACCCCCAAGCTGGTGCTCAGCTGTGGCTCAGGGGCTGCTTGTCCCCTAGCGGCCATGGCAGGTTTTGCAGCACATCTGGCGGAAGTAGGCTCGGCTGCAGAACTGAAATTTGAGCACTAGGGGGCAGTAGGCGACCTTGTTCACATCCTTGCACTCTGCAGAGGGCGGGAGGGGGTTGGGAATCAGGTCTCGGAGCCCCTGGGCTCCAGATGGATTATTTCATGCCACCCATCTAATGCGGCATCCTCTCAAGTGAATATATTTTTCACCCCCTCATAGTTGAGAAAGGAAGGCAAGAGGTGGAAGGTGAACTCAGGCAGTTTGGTTCCTGTATCAGGAATAAGTACAACATTTTTTACTTTGATAGGAGGGGGGTGGGGGAAAGGGTATATTTAAAGAAGTGGTTTTCAAGGGGATGTGACTTCACCGGGGAAGAGCGGGGAGGCGCATTTGGCGATGTCTGGAGACATTTTTGGTTATCACCACTGGGGGGAGGGATCCTATTGGCATCAGGCAAGTAGAGGTCAGGGAAGCTGCTAAATACCCTACAATGCACAGAGCAGACCCATGACAAAAAAGTCATGCGGTCCAACACATCAATAGTACCTGAGGTTAAGAAACTGATTAGGCAAATAATGCGTTATCGGTGGAGATGAGTAAGTCGAAGGTCATGGAGGTAACTGTGGGAGTAACCCCAGTTTGGGCTCCCAAAAGGGTCCGGTGCCCAAAACCCCTGGCACACAGTGGCACCTAGTAAATGTCTGTGGTGAGGGGCTAGTGAGGCCGGCCTGGAGGACATAAAGGCATTCAGGGGTTGGGTCCGGCCAGTGGTCAGGACCCCACCCTCTCCAGTGGCTTCCTCTGGACAGGGCCCTCCCGGCATGCCTTGGCCTCGGGCCCCACCTACCTTCCGGGCTGTCCCCGGGGGGCATGCTGTCGCACTTGGCCTCGCACTGCTGCGTGGCTGGTGGGCGCAGGGCCTCGGCACACTCGCGCGACGGCTGGCCTGTGTGGCTGGAGCAGCGCACGGCGCGCTGTTGCTGTCCGAGGCCGCACTGCACAGAGCACTGTGGGGCACCTGGGATGAGACACTCCCCAGTCGCCCCAGGCCTGGCCTCCAGCCCCCGGGGTGGCCACTTACCTCGCCCCACTCCCCTGCCATCCAGCGGGCAGGGGGACAGCGGCGCAAGTTGCAGCGCATGGTGGCTGGCGGCTTGGCTGCGGGTGGGCAGTGCGCGGGGGGCAGTGTGGCACGGTGGTCTGCGCTCTTGCAAAGGACTACTCGGTGGCGGAGGCCCGGCCCGCAGCTGGGGGTGCACTGCAGTTGGAGGGGGCGTTTTATGCTTAGTAGGCGGCCCCCCCTCCCTTCCCCACGTGCACAAGGAGCCGAGAGGGGGCTGCTGGTCTAGTGGATGGTGAGGAGGGGCCGGCTAATCCCGGACTAGTTGAGGGTGGTCCGCCAGGGCTGGCGGGAGGGACTAGTGACTACAGAAGATACCTCAGGGGACGCCCAGCACCCAGGCCCTGCCCCATGCTGCACAGGGAGTGGGTGGGCGAAGAGGGAAAGGGCGGCTGACCTCCGACCAGTCGAGGGCGGCCCACTCTGGCGGACAGGTGGGGCCGTGGCAGGCCTCCAGGACGGGTGGGCGCGGCTGCGGGCAGGAGTTGTCATCCAGTATCTTCTCCTCCGCAGGGGACACGCGGCGCAGACACACCACAGAGCGGCTGCGCATGCCCGCATCACAGCTGCGGCTGCAGCGGGACCAGTTCCCCACAACCCAGCTGTGGGGACACGGGGGCTAACAGCGTTCCGGCAGGGCACCTGACTCTGCGCACCAGCACAGCCTCCTCCCCAGCAAACGGTATCGTCATGGAAACGGAGCAGCCCAAGCCCCCACCTGGGGCAGGGAGGCCAACAGCCCAAAGGACTATCTGCACTTGGCTAGGGAGCACCCACTCCGACTCCAGGAGAGCCCTGGTTCTGCCTTGGGGAGCACAGTCCCCCCAATCCTGGGACCACGTGCCTCTCTGATCGCAACAGCACTTGTCAGCCGCCCCTGGGCCCTGGCAGGTACTCACTCAGGTGGGCAGGGCTCGGTGTTGCAGGCCCGCTGCCTCTTGGGAAGCTTGCTCTGGGCACTGCAATGGTGGGGGGCCACCGCTGAGCTGTCCAGCTGATTGCGGCATTCCACGGCCTGCACCTGGCTGCCTGGGGGCAGGCGAGAGGCCCACTCAGCCTTGCCCCCTCCAGAAGGTCAGGTGACTAGCGGCCCCCTGACCCCACCCCTGCCCTTACCACCGGCACACTGGGCAGAGCACTTGGTCCAAGGTGAATAGTGCCAGGAGTAGGGGGGCAGTGCATCACGGATGATGGGTGCGTTGAATCGGTAGCGAAGGGCCGGCAGCTCTGTCCTGGCCAGCACCTGGGGGGGAGGGTGCATCCAAAGGAAGTTCAGCTTGAAGTTCCCACCAGGGTGCCAGTGTCCCCCTGCACCTCGCTCTACCATTACCATGATGATGAGAGATGCATTGATGGGTCCCAGGGCTTCTAGACTCTGTGTCTGATTTGGCCCAGGTCGCAGCTGAAAGGTGGTCCCAGCCAGGGACAGGCGGTGGGGCTGAGGGGTCCTGGGCATCCCCTCCAGCAGCAGGGACTCCTGGTCCCCCTTCAGGGCTGCGGGAGTGTAGGAGTCAGAATCCCAGCCAAGTTTACCCTCAGTCCTCATCCCCTCACCTCCATCTCACCTAGGTGACTCAGGGAGAGGTTCAGGTCCTGGATGAAAATGTGGATGGAGCCTTTGGGGATCCAGACGACTTCCTCGTACCCTGGACAGGGAAGCGAGGTGTCACCCACTCAGCACACCCCCACCTGCTTGCTGCAGCCCTGGAGAGTCGCTAGCCATTACTGGACTAAGTGCTTCCAGGGCCTCACACTGCACCCCCAGCTCCAGCCCTATGAAGTACATGTCATCATGCCCATTTCACGCTTAACAAAACTGAGGCTCAAAGAAGCAAAGCTAAAAAAAGAAGAAGCAAACGACTTGCCCAGGTGTGACAGATAGGAGGTAGCCCGGCTGGGATTTGAATCTGCCTTTCTAACCACCAAAGTGGCCTGATCTGCCCCGCCCTTCACCCCTTACCCCAATAAGCAGCAGGTACAGGCCTGGGCAGAGAGGAGGCCTTTGTGGAGGCCCCAGTCCACACAGGTGACGTGATGGGCTTAGCACTCAGAGCAGAGTTTGCAGGGAGCTTCACGGCTTATGGGCCGCTAAGAGCCTCTGTCCTCTCCCACATGTGTCTCAAGTCCCGGTTGAACTGCCTGACCTCTGACCAAGCTCCTGAACCATACGTGGGTAGGAGGCCCCCTGGATGGGGCAGGGGAGAGATTTAGGTCCCCACTCCCTCGGATATTTTAATTGCCAAGATTTTGGCTCCAGAGCCCAAGCCAGTCCCTGACCCTGATCTGGGGCATCTTGGGGTCTCAACAATTCCACTGGGTCCCTGGGCCTGAGAATTTGCTCATCTTGACTACTGTAGGGGGGGCAGCCTCCCCCACCCCTCTGGCCCAGGAGGGTGTGTGACAAGGAAGTAGGGGTATCTTACCAGCCCCAGGCAAGGCTGGGCTGAAGACCCCCTCAATGGTTTCGCAGGCACTGCCATCACCCCCACACACTCGGCATTTGTCCTCCCGCAGGTCAGAGCCTAGGACCCGGTCGCAGCCCACGTGCTGGGGAGGGCAGCGGTGGCGGGGGTGTCAGTGAGGTGCCCATTCCTCCGTTCCCATCCCTTTCCTCTCTCTGGAAGTCCCACCTTGCACTCGCCGCTGACACAAATGTCCACCGTGTCTGGGCGGCAGGGTGTCCCATCCACCACGGCTGCTGCCCTCTCCGTGTAGAAGTTGAAACCTTCTGCTAGGCAGGTGAGCGAGCAGGCCTTCACGCCCCCTGGGGGGCATGGTCCCATCAGACCAAGGGCCAGGAGGCCCTGGGGCTCCCTGCTTGCTCCCTGGGGGAGGGGAGGCCAAGAGGGACAGATCCCAGGTCCATGAAGACTAGGCAGGCTAGGTAGATGGAATGGGGGCTCCCAGCATTCAGTCTGGCATTCTGGCTCCTTGAGTGAGGGGAGGGCTCAGGGTAGACCCCAAGATGCTGTATCCACCTGCTGTTGGATGCTCGCACGGCTTCCTCAGCCCCCGACTCACCTCCTCGGTATGTTTTCCACGTGTAGAATTTTCCACGGAAGGGGACGCTGTCAAATTCAGAGCACTGCATTTCCCTAAAGTCCTGGGAGCCAGGGGGACAGTCCTGGGGGCACGAGATGGGAGAGGGAGGGAGGCCAGGTGTCCAGGGATGGAGTCAGGGCAGAGGCCTAGGGCGAAGAACTAATGCTTTGAGCAGAGATGAGTTGGAGGAGTGAGGCTGGAGGCAGGGAGGCTGGGAGGCCAGGGAGGAGGCTGTGAAGGGTTGGATGTGGCCTGGGCTAGGTGCAGGCAGCAGAGCTGGAGGGATAGGTGCCTTTGAGAGGGGCTAGGTGACGCATTAGATGGTGGATGCAAGCTGGGGATGATGCCTGGGTTTCTAGTTTCAGGCTTGGGGCCTTTCTTGAGAGCAGACCTATAAAGGATCGAGGCAAAGTGGGGAAGGTGCCCAACGCTTTGCGAACGTGAGGGGCATGTGGACTCTGAGAGAGACGAGTCTACCCCTCATCAGTGGCGCTCCACCCTCCTAGCACTCCAAGCTGCAGCCAGTCTTGTGCTCATTGGGCGTGTGCACATGAGATGTGTTGACACCAGGATGAGCCAGAGGGATCCCAGCATTAAAAAGGGGCGGCAGAGAAGCCAAGAAAAGGGGTGCAGCCTAAGAGGGACTGGGACTGCAGGGCTGGGTGATGCAGGCGAGGCGGGAGTTGTAGATAGGAGGCACAGCCCTCATCAGAAGAGGGCTGCGGGCCGGTGCTAGTGAAGTCAGAGACAACTTTGGGGCAGGGCTCTGGGGAAACTGGGCCATACAGGGAGGGGGTGTGGAAGACTCATCTATGCAAGAACCGGAAGGAGCTCGGCCTGTGTGGCTCAGTGGTTGAGCATCACCTATAACCAGGAGGTGGACATTCGACTCCTGGTCAGGGCACATGCTGGGGTTGCCGGCTGGATGCCCATAGGGGTGTGCAGGAGGCAGCCAATCAATGATTCTCTCTCATCATTGATGTTTTTATCTTTCTCATCCTCTTCCTTCTTTTCTAAAATCAATATAAATACACATATATATGCACAAAAAAAGAGCCCGAGCTCAATGGTCGGCAAACTGCGGCTCACGAGCCACATGCAGCTCTTTGGCCCCTTGAGTGTGGCTCTTCCACCAAATACCACGTGCGGGCGTGCACCTACAGGGCGATTGAAACTTCACGGCCCATGCGCAGAAGTCGGTTTTAGGCTCTTAAAAGAAATTGCAATCTTTGTCCTGTTGATATTTGGCTCTGTTGACTAATGAGTTTGCCGACCACTGCACTAGTTGGTTTGGCTCAGAGGATAGAGCATAAGCCTGTGGACTGAATGGTCCCGGGTTTGATCCCTGTCAAGGGCACATGCCTGGGTTGCAGGCTTGATCTCCGATAAGGGAGATCGTTGAGATTTCTATTTCTCTTTCCCTTCCTCTCTGAAATCAATAAAAATATACTAAAAAAAAAATAAATAAAAATGGGAAGGAGCCAGATCCCCGGGAGATGCCGGGGGTAGGCTGGGACTGGGTGGGTGGGGCAGGTGCAGAGGGGCAGGGAGGGGATAAGGCTTTCGGGGTTCCCTGGAAGTTGATTTATGGCTTTTCCCCCTGAGGGACCAGCTTGGGGGAACTCACATCAGTGTTGCAAGAGCGATGCCGCCGTCTCTCGCCCAGGCAGTACTTGCCCCCGATGGTTGGCCTGGAAAGGGCGGGAGAGCAGGAGAGGGATGGGGCAGGGGAAGCAGGGGCGGCCCCCTCCATTTCCTCGCAGGGGGTCCTGAGGACTGACCTGGGGCTGTCGCAGTGACGGCTGGAGGAGGACACGCCACCGCCGCAAGTCCGGCTGCAGTCTCCCCACGGGGTCCACGGGCCCCAAGCCCCATCCACGCCCTCCGGCCGCGACCCGAAGGGGACGCACACCCGCTTGTAGCACCACTGTGGGTGGGGTGGGGAGGGGAGAGTCCAGCTTAGAAACCTTCAGGGGATTGGTGCGCCCCTCCCACCCAGCCGGAGGTCTCAGCTCCCCTGGAATGGGGCTGAAGTGGGACAGAGGTGGGGTTCGAGGACCAGGGCGCAAACGGATGGCATAAGGGTGTGGCCAGAGAGCCAGACACAGTGTTCAAGTTCAAGGGGCGTGAAGCGAGTACTGGGACAATGGTGCGGGCGGGGCAGGAGCCGGTGTGGGGGTGTGGACTCACGTTAGGGGCGGGACCTGCAGGAAGCGGGCGTAGCCAGAGACCACGTGACCCCAGAGGCAATGCTTGGGATGGGAGCGGCCCAAGGACAGGGGGCGGGCCTTGGCCTGCGTCTCACCCCCTTGTCGATGGTGTGTGTCTGGCACAGCGTGCCCTCTGCGGCCGGGATGCTGTTGGTGATGCACCGGTTGCTCTTGCTCAGACACCACAGCTCGCTGCAGACCTCCTGCGGCCGAGATGCCCGCTCAAGCTCGCCCTCCTCCCCCCGAAGGACCCAGGCTCACTGCCGGCTGGGCAGTGGGGCCCTGGGTCTCAAGGAATCTTCTCAGACACTGCAGCAGGGTCTGGCCTGGGTCCTCCTCTCTGCCTACATTACATATGCACTGCACTCACTGAACACCTGTGTGTGGCATACATCCCCATAGAAAAGCCTTCTCCCAATTTTACTGCGAGAGTGGAGGCCAGGCAGGTGGCTTGCTGAAGGTTACACAGATACTAAAAGGCAGCCTGGTTATCAACCCAGACTTTTGACTATAGAGTCTATCAAGTAAGCCCTCATCAGTTCAGTCCCTGGCATCTCTTGAGTTTCTAGAAGGAAACATGGGATTGCTGAGGAACGTAGGGGAAGGATTCTGGATTCCTTCTAGGATGGGCAAAGCAGCCCACGGAGGAGCTGTTCCGAAAGATCAGGCTTGGAAGATGGCTCAAGTCAGGGGCCACATGCCTGACTTTTCTTAGTGGGTAGTTCTCCTTGTTCCCTTCACTTAACCTGGGGTCGTTCTCAAAGGCTTTAGTCTATGGAGGGTTGGGAGAGGGACAAGGTCAGGCTGGATCTGTGTGGAACTTTCCTTGGAATCCTGCTTGGGTAGGGCCAGGACCTAGCAGCAGGACCTATACCGGTCCCAGGAAGTTACTCTAATCCTTTAGGTCCAGGTTAATATCACTGGGCAAGTCCCATTGGGTTCAGGTGTGGCCAAATCGTAGGTAGCCTCTCTCGCTCACATCCTGCCCCAGGCCCCAGGGTCTTCCCTCTGTGAAATGGAGATCCTTCAGTCTGCTGTTTGTAATCACATGTAATCCCCTCTGAGAAAGTGATCCTTCCAACCTCGAAGGTTTGGCATTGGACCACTCAGTGGCCACAGGAAGGGACCTTTTCTGGGTCAGCTTCTGTGAGACACCTGGACGTACAAGAAACATTTGGAGGGTTGTCCTGAGATCTCCCTCAAACACCCTCCAGGGTCCCTGCCTTTTGCCCCATTCAGAGGATACTTCTCAGCTAAAAATTCAGCCTGGTTCTCTGGCTTCCCATGGCTGTGTCCTCTTGGCCATTTGAAAAAACAACACATGCTCTGATGCCTCCTGGAGAGAGTGTGTATCCCAGCCCAGCTTTCCCTCCTCCTCACAAGGACACACGATGGACTACATGGATGCTTCCATCCCGCCACTCACTTGCAACACATTTGCCCCCTCTGGGTTCCTGTTTCCTCATCTACAAGACGGGCCTTGCCTACGTGAAAGGTCGAGAGGCATGTGACAGAGTAGATATGAAGGAGCTTGCACAGATGCCCTGCTACAGAGTAACCATGACCATAGCTAACTCCGGACCAGACACTAGGTAAGCCCAGCTCCTTAGACATATTAACCAATGTACATATAGTCAACAAGTCCCCTTTGCCAGAAGGGCAAGGAACACATTCTTTGGAAAAATAAAAGGGAGACTCAACTTAATCTACAGCTAGCACTGATCCACATCTGCTCTCTGGCACGTCCCTCCCCCACCTCTATAAAATTTGGTCCTAGAGACCTGGATTTAAATACCAACTCTGGGGAAACATTCTCCCCATGCCTCAGTGTCTCCTTCTGTAATGTGGGGATAATAGGACCATGAGGAGCTTAAATGAGATGATATATATCACATACTCAGCATCTAGTGAATGCTCAGTAAATGCCAACCGCTGTTATCATTGTTAGGACACCCGGAGCGCAGCAGGTGCTCCAGGGAGTTTCAGAATTGTTTTGGAATTCATTAGAGTGCTATAGTCACCAGTCTAGTCAGGGTGTTGGGGCAAGAGAGGAATGTCCATTACATATAAATTGGTCCAGGATTTATCTCCTTGTCTTGCACTGAAATGAGGTGAGGACATGTTAACAGCTGCCTACTCCCTGTTTTGTGTTAACATGGCCTTAGGTTGGACATGGCCTTGCAAACTCTGACCTTTTTTTGAGTTTGGAGGGTGTGAAGTATTAGGACTGGGTCAGGCTACTAGGGCCGAGGCTGTGAGGAGGAGGGGAGCGTGTTCTGGGAATTAAGAGGTGGGCAGTAGAGTAAGCAGGCTCCAGCTGAGCTGGTGGCCCTGGTGGCTGAAGCAGGAGGTCAGCAGGCCCCAGCTCCCCAGGGGAAGCTGGGAGAAGGACCCTCGCTGACTTCTTTATGCATAGCTGGGGCTTTGGGAGCTGAGTCTAAATCTCAGGAAAGAGGTGGGGAGTAGTAATGAGGTTCAGAGCTCGTCCAGCAAAGGACTGGGGCCAGCAGATCTGTGTACCGACCGGTAGGGGATGTGGGGAGTGTAGACAGGGTGTCCAGTTCTTTGTCAGGTGGGGAAAGTGGTTCTTCCCCAGGAAAACCATTTCCACCATGTCTGAATGTTTGATTAAAAATGGCCAGTTTGGGCTCTTGGGACTCTAGTCCTGCTGCAGCCGGATATGCTGCACAGAGGGGGGCCTCCCAGTCTCCCCAGCCCAGTTTCCAAATCAGGGGTCTGGAGAGCCAGGAGATCCCACTCACGCCCCCAATCTTGTCTGGCTGTGACATCTGTATAACCCAAGACCCCTCTGTGCCCCTGGGCCCCACGGGGCTCACTCCTCTTCCTGGCTCTCCCAAACCCACGGCCTGGGGTGGGGGTGCCCATGTAGAGTCACCCACCCCTGCACCCCCCTCCCCTCCCAGGAAGGAAAGCAGGAAGGCTCTCTCTACCCCGTATTTACACTGACGCGATTTGACTCCATGCTGGAAGCGGCACTGCTCATCGGCATCGTAGGCCTGGCCGGGCGCCACGGTTGGGTACACGAAGTCCTGTCTGGGGGGCCGGTTGTTCAGGCAGAGCCCCAGACCTGAGCTGTGGCAAGAGGAAAGCAGCTGTCATGCTGGGGGGCTGCAGGCCAAGAGCTCAGGGGGTCCGGCTGGGTGGGGTCCCGGGGAGCAGCCCCTGCAGGCGACACAACCCTTCTCAGAGGCAGCCCTGATATGCAGGGGATCCCCTGCCCGCAACATGAGAGTGAGCCTCTAGGCAGCAAAGGCAGGTCCGTCCTCACTCCAGGAAGCTGGTGATGTAGTCGCGGCTGCACGAGGACCACACGAATGGGTTGGTCTTCATGGTAATGTGGGCAGCCATGAGCTTTGCAGGGTCCTGGCCCCGGGCCCCGCAGCTGTTCCCTACGCCGTCGTGGTTCATGCCAAACCTGGGGAGAGGAGTATTGGCTCTGCTGGGTGCCGATGAACCTGCCTGGACCCTCCTGTCCTCCCCTTCCCGTGTGCCCTGGCCTCACGTGTGTCCGATCTCGTGGGCAATGGTGAACGCTGTGGCGAGGCCAATATCCTCATTGATGCTGCAGCTTCTCTCGCGCTCACACATCCCTCCCACAGGGGCCAGACCTGGGAAATGGGCACACGGGGTGGGGCTGGGGCTCAGGGCTGTGTTGGTTGGCCCCATCCACCCTTGCCAGGTCCCCACCCTCACCAGGCCAGGACCACCCAGCCCACTGCCTTCCTAGGCGCCAGAAACCTAGGGGCATGGGTACCTAGTGTGCCGCAGGGTTTGTTCTTGTAGATGCAGATGTCATAGCTGTGGAAGGAAAGGGGGGCGATGAGGAAGCTGGGCTGCCTCCCTAAGCCCCGATGATGCCACCATGCCTGTCTCTGGGGGTTAAGTTCTGCTTGGGAGTGCTACCTGCCTCTCACCCAAAGTCTCGCGCTCTGGCTCCAGCTTGCCTTGGGGATAATGGGGTACATGAGTGACGACTGACTGAGAGAATGAGTGAAGGAGTGCATCAGCACTAAAATGGCCCCAAATACCCACTTTCCCAGACTCTTAGACTCTCAGCTGCCCCTCCCATCTCTGGCTCTCCAAGGGGGGCAGCTGAACAGTCCCAGCCTCTCCATCTAGCAGGTGACCCCCTGCCTGGACCTGGATGGTCCCCTGAACTCCCCGTGCCCCGGCCCGCGTCCCGGAGGCCCCCGGCCCTCACCGCGTGATGAGCACCGCCGTGTCATGGTTGGCCACCCCGCTCTCCGGAATGGCGTTGCCGTGGCCGCTATGGTTCACAATGGATTTCTGCCACTTACAGAAGCTGTCCAGTGACTTTCCCGCATGGTGGGTGATCTCCAAAGTGGGCTGAGGATGGACAGAGCGAGGTGCATGGGCGCCAGCCACCCCAGAGAGGGCGGGTGGCACTGGTGTGCAGGGAAAGGGGTGGGTCCCCCTCACGCACCTGATCTTCTGTGAGCAGGATGAGCCGTGTTACCAGGATATTAACGATGTTTCCCAGACTCGAGTCTTGGAAAAGTTTGGCAACCTGACCTCCAAGAAACAAGAGAAACGGAGTCTTAAGAGGGGCCCAGAGTAGCAAACAATGAAAACACAATGACAACAGCTCACTTAATCAAATTCCCACCGTCTGCCCAGCCTCAGGCTAAGTCTGTCCATATGTCTTTGCATGAGTAGGTCCTATTATTTCCATTTTGCTGATGAGCAAACTGTGGCACAGAGAGATGAGAAAGCACAGCTGGTAGGTGTCATAAGTGGGATTCAAATCTGGTAAGCCTGCCTGCAAAGTCCTGGTTGCTTGCCAGTACTTTCTTTCTGACTCACCCTTGCTCAGCTAGTCAGTTGTTGTTGTTTTTTTCCCTTCATCCTTCCTCTACCAACCCCCTGGCTGCCTTGATCGTCTCTGCCCAGTGACGGCCTCAGGGATGTGCCCCATCCCATGGCCATCTAAAGACACCAATTTGAGCTGCACTACAAAAAGCTGGAAGTGTGGAGGCAGGGAGCTCTAGAGATAGTGGTCGGTGGGAAGGAGGATGTGGCACAGGGCTGAGAGGGCACAAATGATGCAGGTCACACCATGCAGTGATCCCAGAGCCCTAGGATATCAGTGCCCCAAAGTGGAAACCCACAGAAAACCTAGCAGGTGTTAGGAAACTTTGAAAACCTAAGGGAGAGAGGCGGGACTGAGGAAGAAAGTGGTGGAATCAGATACGTTGTCATGTGAACATGGGGCCATCTGTCTGCGGAACGTTTTCTTTCCTGTTTTGCTTCAGGAACACAAGAGAACCACTCATCAAGCCCTTAGGTGCCAACTGCTCTATCTGGCTTCCCTCCCGCCAACTCTCATGCTCTGTTGTAGATACGATTACAATCCCATTTTACAGAGGGGGAAGCTGAGACTTAGAGGGGCCCAGAGTCTTGAGATCTAATATGGCTACTGAAGTGGGTGAGCGAGGTCAGCTGTATGAGTCCACAGGCAAGTGTATGAGTGAGAACTCCACATGCATACAGATGTGTGCCCATGTGTGTGCTGGTAACCTCAACACATACCTGCGAGCTGCATGCTGATTTTCATACAGCAAACAATTACGCAACACTTACTGTGTACCCAGTGCTTTATCTAGTCACTGCAGCCATCTTCGTCTTATAAAGCGAATACTATTATTATCCTCACTAGAGGCCTAGAGCACAAATTCATGCATGGGTGGGTCCCTCAGCCTGGCAGCGATTGGGGCCAATTGAGGGGGCCAGCCGATGTGGGGGGAGGGGCCGCAGCATGTTGGCATTGAGCATCTGCTGCCCCCTGATGGTCAGTGCATGTCATAGCAACTGGTCGACCATTCGTTCAGTCATTCGGTTGCTTAGGCTTTTATACATATAGATTTTTACATACAAGTGAACCAAGGCAGAGGTGCCAAGGGCATACAACTAAAAGTGGCAGAGCTGGGATTTCAGCCCAGGGTAGCTGGCTTCAGAGTCCATTCACCTAGGCACTGAGCTCTGCAGTCTTCCCTTCTCTCCCCATCCCCCTCCATTCTGTTTCTCTGGCCTCAGGTAGCAGGTGGGGGTGGGATGGTGACACCCTTTTCCTGACCTCTGGAGGCTGGCTCCAGGTTCTCGGGGCTTCGTTCCCTGGGAGGGAGGAGGCACTTACAATGTTCATAATGGCTAGCACGTACTGTTCCACATCTCGGCGCCCGTGGTAGGCCACCATCATCTTGTCAGCCACGACCAGGGTCTCCACATACCGCTCTCGGCTGACGGAGCGCTTCAGACCCAGCTGGCTGCGCTCGGTTTCATTGCCCAAGGGCCTGGCAGGTGGCGGCTTCAGGGTGCGCAGCCACCATGGCCGCCCCTTCCACGGTTTCTCGTCTGGATGGATAATTTCTGTTCATTAGGCTGCTTGCTCTTTTGGTCCAATTCCCTGCATGCTGATCCACCTGCCCAAATGGGCCATCAAATACCTAGTTCTTTTGCTAGTGGGTATTCCAGTTGTCCAATGGTTGGTTCTAGAAATGCTCCATTAAGTGGATATCTGGTTCTGTACCGTGTGGCTACCCTACTGCCGAACTGGATGGCTGAACTGTTGCCGGGTACACCACAACAACTACTCTGACTGGCGGCTGGACTCACTGCTGGAACTGTGTGATTGTATGTTTTCTTGGCCTTCCAAATACAGAACTTCCTAATCAACACACTGCACAACTGTTTGTCTACAGAACAAAACGGCTGCTTTGATGGCCTTACTGCCCCGGCTGACTGTGCCTTAGCCTGTGACCCCACCCAGCTTTCTGTTTGTACAACTGACTGTGGTTGTCTGTCTGCCATAGTATCCTGCTCTCAACCTCTCCGGTTATACAACCACAGAATGTCCCAGAGCTCTGCAATCCCACTAGACAGCCAGAGTTTTCCAGCCAGACAGTAATCCTGGGGATGGTTTTATACCCAAGCACCTGTATGGCTATCCAGCTGCCTGTGATAGGCTCTGGCAGTGATGGATGGGCTGTTCCCCACTGTTCTGACTGATGCCAATCCTCCCCTCATGTAGCTGCCTGCTGACCTTCTGGATAAGAGACACTGCTGCCCACCTCTGCCTTATGGTAAAGATGCTGTGCAGCCCCTTCGCCCATCTCAGAGTCAGATGTACCTCTCACTCCACAGGCTGTGTCCAGATGGGGGTGACGCAGGGAGGAACGCTTGTATACCACATGGGGGCCGCTCTCCTCTGGGCCCCGACCCCCTTTGGCTCCACTCTGGAGAGGCTCAATCAAGTATTCTTCTTCATCTGCCACAATCAGGCCATGCTGTGCGTAGGGGAAGTGGGACAGAGGGCATGATCAGTTCCTGGTCCCCAGGACCCCTGGCGTCATAGCTCTTTATTTCGTTCCTTTTATCTTCCTGGGTTTAGGTTGCTATTCCTTTTATAAATCTCTTGAGAATGATATTTAGCCGAATACATTTCAGCCTGATCTAATGCTACTCATTTTCCTTTAAGTACTGCTTTAGCTGCACCCTAAATTAGCTAATCCTTTTGATTAGCTCAAAATGCACTGAATTTTTCCACTGTGATTTCCTCTCTGACTTATATTTAGAAGTGTTTTTCTCAACTCCCAAACTCATGGGCATTTCCTCCCTGCCTCCCAGAATCCTCTGCTCACCAGGCCCCCACAGGTGCTGATGGCCACACGAGAGCTGTCAGCCTGGCCCTGCAGGTGGCCGGCATAGAGGCAGTGGGGTCGGGCAGCCCTCTGCCAAGCCAGGCCCTCCCGTGTCCAGTACTCCACAGAGACATGTCCTGCTAAAAGGCGTGAACTGTGGGTCAGGTTCAGCAGGAAGTGGGTGCTGGGTGCAGCCACCTTGTAGAAGAGACGGGACTCTGCTGCAGGCCCTGTGCCCCGACGCTGCCTCCGGGGGGCAGGGGGCGAGAAGGCCAGCAGTGCCCCGTTGTCATCCACTCTGGTGGGGAAGGCGATCTCATAGTTCTCCAGGCTGGACAGGAACTCATCTGTAGGCAAGGATCAGAGGCCTGGGGTGGGCCCTGGGAAGGACCCCTGTGTCCTGGCTGCTTGTCTGTAGGGCAAGTGATGTTAGCCCCACTGGCTCCTGAATCTAGGCCACCAGCTGCAAGACTCTGGACTTCCTGACCCCGGGGCCTCCCCACTGTCCTCCCCCAACAACTGCAGTCCCGGTCTCACTAATCTCTCCTTAGCCTCTCGCTCCCTCCCCACCGAGTACCCTGGACCACCCCTACCTTGAGACCGGAAGGCGTGTGTGACCTGGAATGTGAGGCCCAGCCCCAGGGCAAGGGCCCAGCGGAGGATCTGACAGGCGGGAGCCATAGAGACCACGTGTCCACATGTCTCTCCCCTGCCCCGGCTGCCGGCAGCCCCCACAGTGCCGCCTTCCCTGTTCACAGCCTGGACAGCATCACTGGGCTCCTGGGGGGAGGGAGGAGCTGGGTCAGTCCCTGCATGGGGCTGCCAGGGGGACCTGCAGCTCCTTACTCTGAGCCTGGAGAATGCGTGCCCAAGGCGTTTCCCCTGGTTGGAAGATCCCAAATGCATTTCCTTACCAAGTAGCTCCCTGTTCCCACCCCAAATCCTCCCTACCCTCTTGGCTCCATGAGCACTTACTATGAGCCTGCTACAGGCCTGAGCCATTTCACACCATTTCCCTTCATTTCTGCAATAACCCTGGGAGGATCCATTCACTGGGGAGCATGTTAGGGACCCAATGCCTGCTCTCCCCTTTTTGGGCTCCGTCTCCTGGGAGTGACAGATGACAGACAAGTAATAGAGTTCAGATGTGACAGGTTATCTAGAAGAAATAATGAGGAGGCTCAGAAGCAGAGGTGCGAAGGATGAGAAGAAACCAACCATGTGAAGAAACAGGAGCCAGTGCACCAAAGGACAGCAGGATCAAAGGCCTAGAGGCAGGGAGGAGTGTGTGGATTTTGGACTACAAGGCTCGAATATGGGGGGGGGGGGGGGGCCAGGAGGCCAGCTCGGGAAACTGGCACAGGTACTCTTAATGGCAGGTCAATGTCAAGTTTCGGCTCAGATTAAACCTGAGGCTAGGGCTTGGCTCCTCCCTCCACATCCCATTTCCCGGCCTATGCTTTTGGATGCTCTGCCATCGGTAACTCTATCTGCCATGCCGGCAGAGCTGGCACCCCTTACAGCACGGTCTGGGTCCCTGCGATGTCTCTTCAACCTTGCATTTCTAGCTAGCTCCCGTCCTGCTTCCTCTCCCTTCATATTCTTTCTGGGAGCCCCAGGATTCCGCTATCTGCCCCAGGCCAGCCTCCACAGACACCACTTTGGGCCACCACTCTGTGCCAAACCCTCCTGTCCCTTCTGTCTCCACCCTCCTCCCTCTTAATCACACACTGTCTTGTTTTCTTTGCAGCCTGGCCAAGTCTGGGAGCTGATCCCCAAACAGGGCAGTTCAGCTCCAGAGGGATCGAGCCAGGTTTTCTCTGTGATACCGACTTAGAAGCCAACATTTCCCGCTTCTGCTTGGACTCCTCCAGTGATGGGGAGCTCACTCTCTGGCACTCTGTGACCCAGCTGCTCCCTTCGGCTGGGCTGAGGTTTACCGCTTGGTTTGCTATTATTTTATTTTTTTACCTCTGGGGGCTTCAGTTAGTGCCACGGTGTCAGGTCCCTGTGCGGCAGCCTCTCTGGGCCTCTTTCTTCCTCAGGGCCTGGGCAAGGAGAGGGCAGGGGAGAGGCGCTGGGCTGGGCATGGAGTTCCGGGGTCACTGAGAAAACTCGGCGCTTCTCTCTGGCCCCGGTGAACCTCCTCTTGGACTTCATCCTTCCTTTTCCCGAAGCACACCTGCCCCTCTCATCTCCCTCATCTCTGCTCTGCCAGGCCCTCCCTCATTTTCGACTGCCTCCTCTCCCCTAGTCCACCCTGAGGACCAGCTCTGGGATCAAAGCCCTTCCTGGTGGATCCCCCTGGGTCCCCGCTGGCTTAAGGCCCTTCCCCCATGCTAAGGTGGCAGCATTTTCATTGCAAGCGAGACTGGAATCCTCCCCCACTCCTGTCCCCCTGGCCCTTGGGGTGCAGAATCTTCTCCCTAAGTGGCTCTGTGGCTCTCATCCTGGCTGCTCTTTTTTGCCTCTCTTCCTGCTTCAGCCTCAAATCCCCATCTGTTCTGGGGCTGACCCCCTCCTCCCAACTTCACACCCTTTTTGTGCTCCCAGTCCAGGTGGGATGTGGGGGATAGTTCGGAAGGATCCAGCCGCATCAGTGGGTGGAGGAAGGGGGAGCGGGGAAGGGAAGATAGGGGCCTGGAGGGGGAGGGCACACAGGTGTCTGCAGGGTAAGGCAGCGGAGAACACCTGGGACAGTGGCCCAGTCTGTGGGGGGGCATTGGTGGAGCCAGTGCAGTCAGTGGGTTGGGAGGGGAGAGGAGGCTGTATCAGAAAGGGGATTCCAGGGTTTGAGCCTGGCTGGGACAACAGATGTCAGCAGGGGATTTCTGTGGTTTGTGTGTGGCTACAAGAGCGTGACTGTGTTTGGGTGGAACTGCTATGTGACTGTGTGCGGGTATGTGCCCATGTGATCCTGTATAAGGCTGTGTGTGCCTGTGTGGCTGTGTGTGTGTGTGTGTGTGTGTGTGTGTGTGTGTGTGTGTACCCAGGCCAGGCCAAACCCCCAGCCCCTCCTCCCAGGAGGCAGGAGGGAGGCAGGCAGTCCGGGGGAGGCTGCCAGCAGCTGGAGGAGGAAATGCCGCGGAAAAGGCCCGGAAACAGAGGCTCCATCCCCTCCCCGGGATCCTGGAGGGACCTGTGGCTCCACACCCAGACAGACCTCCTGGGCCAGCAAGCAGGACGGGGCTGCCGGGCCTCCCTGTGGAGGCCAAGACCTCAGTTGCCCAGGCAGAGGCCCCGCCAGCCCCGGCTGCCAGCTGCCTCCGGGCGCTGCGCATTTGGCCAGGCAGACCCTGTGAGGCCAGCAGACAAAGGCTGGCCGCCCACCCCACCCCTACCACAGCCCAGCGGGTCCCCCTAACCAGCCGCTAATTAAAGGCCTGGAGCCGGATGGGCTGGAGACACCCTGAGACAGGGCGGCCTCGCTGACCGACTCGGGGGAAGTGGGCGGTGCCACTCTCACACCCAGACACACAGATGCACACTGGCAGCCCCACACACCCAGGGGCAGCCCCACCTGTGCAGCCGGGGACCCACAACTGGACACCAGAGACCCACAAAGCACCCCCACTACACACACTCAGTACATACACCCCCGAGACACAACTACACACTCCCCAGCCCTATGTGCGCACACAGAAATACACAGGCAATCTAGACACACACACACACACACACACACACACACTCACATACACACACACACTCACACACACACTCACATACTACACACACACTCACATACACACACACTCACACACACATACTCACACATACATTCACATATACACACACACTCACATACACACTCACATATACACACACACACACTCACACATATACACACACACTCACATATACACACACACACACACTCACATATACACACACACTCACATACACACACACACATACTCACACATACATTCACATATACACACACACTCACATACACACTCACATATACACACACACTCACATACACACACACACTCACACACACACATACTCACACATACATTCACATATACACACACACTCACATACACACTCACATATACACACACACTCACATA